>CM024758.1:62632778-62693593 GCA_014218235.1 Colocasia esculenta | reverse complement strand
TCTTGGGTTGTCTGTGTGTATCTGTCGACACATGCCCTGGGCCTGTCGACATATACACTCTTTGACAAATTCTTGTGCTATTTGCTCATCTCTTCAATGCTTCATCTTTCATGCTTGTGCACCTACATGCAAATACATTGTTAGTGATACATTGTATGATTTAGCAATATTTAACACAATCACTTTCATGGTGTTTTTTCATGTTAGTTAGCACATCAATTTTACATTAAATCATGTTCAAGGATATTAATGTGATCATCAAAAACATGATATAATGAAAACCCAACATGGCTAATACTAAACGATTGTGATTTAGACCATCACTAAGAGTACATTGTCTATTGAGTTAGAGGCATACTTACCTACCTTACCTGTGCCAATAATTGGGCCCTTATTGTTATCTCCAAAGACAACTTGTCCTCCGTCTCTTTTTCCACCAGCAGACAGATTTTTCATTGTCGCCCGTCATGTGCCTCGAGCAGCCGCTATCCAGTACCATTTATTTGATTTTGGCTGCTAGGCATTCCTTCATAGATGGATTATACAGATTTTTGGTACCCAAATTACTTTGGGTCCCAATCTATCATTCATGCCAAGGTAAATGCTTTGGAATCCAAACTTGTTGCATTTCAGTTTGTTTAACTTATTCCACATTGTTTTTCTGCATGGCCAATTTTATTTACAGTAATTGCATGATGGAGTTTTACTGGAAACATTCTTTTGCTGTTTGTTGACTTGTGCTTGCATCTTACCCTTTTGTTGCTTTGGTTGGCTGCCACCTGTTTCCAGGCCTGTCGACAGATCTGATTGGGTCTGTTACATATTTCTTCACTTGTTTGAACAATTGTGATCTTTTGATTATTTTGTTGTTGCTTACCCTTAGCTTGAGCATTCTTGCTCTTGGTGGAACTTGTTTACTTGTACTTGGACTACAATTAGCAAGAGATGTGATCAATTTCTCTCCACTTTTCTTTTGTTTTTTCTGGTTGAATCCAAGTCCATGCCTTGTTATTTTGTTTTAACTCCCAAAACAGCATCAAGATTTTTCTTTCTTTTACAATCTTGAAAGGTCTTCGTTTTTCCTCTAATTCCTTTTCAGTTTGTTCCAACTTTTTTTGAATCTCTTGATTTTCATTTTGAATTTTTCAGAGAGATTGATTAGACTTGTTTTTTCCTTTTCATGTTCTTGCATTTTTTCTTCATGCAATCCTTTCTCATAGTGACCTTCCTGTTCAATTTTCAGTAAGTCAATTTCTTTATACATGATTGCAAGTTGTTCATCATGCTTGTGCTAGAACAAGATTAGTGATTTTCTTTTCAGTGCTTTATTTTCAGACTTGAATTCACAAAATTTTCAAAGAACAAGTGATCCTCCTCCCATTCATCAACAATATAGTTTTCAAAGGAAGAGTTTACCTCATTTGAGTCTTCACTCCTTGCCATTAAGCACTAAATTTCATCATCTCCAGAGCTTCCTTGTGCATTCTCGTCTTCATCTTCATCACTTCAAGTCGCCATCATTGCCTTGGCTTTCTTGAAAGTGAACTTGTCCTTTTTCAGCTTTTTCTTTAGCTCTGGCATTCACCTCTCTCTGTGCCTTGGTTTCTTGCACTCATAGCACACACATGTCAGATTTTTTGTTAGAATCAATTTATTTGAAAAATCCTTCTTTTGAAAGGTTTGAAGTTACCTGAGCCTTTCTTTTTGAACCTGAGGAATTTATTGAACTATCTAGTGAGCATGTCCTTTCATCATTCTCACTATCACTAGACGTTCCTGTTTCATCACTATCCTGTTGAACCTCTTTCTTGGAACTTGAAGAACTTTTATTAGAGGCTTTTAAAGCAATAGATTTTCTCGGATTAATCTCAGTTTCTTTTCTTTTCAGATTATTTCATATCATCAGGTATCCATTAGCTCATCCAATTTCATTGTTGAAAGGTCTTTAGAGTCCTCAATGACAGTGGCCTTAGTATGCCAAGAGGATGGAAGAGACCGAAGTATCTTCCTTACTAAGTCACTCTCTGAGTACTCTTTTGAGACCTTTCAACCTTTATTATTAGCATGAATCTAGAAAATATCTGAAATGGTTTCTTCATTTTTCATTTTAAACATCTCATATTCAGATACTAGCATGCTTGCTTTGGTTTTCCTTACCTCAGACGTACCTTCGTATATGAGCTCCAATTTGTCCCACATCTCTTTTGCTGACTTACAGTGGAGACCCTCGAATATTCTTTCGGATGCACGGCGCACTGCATCATGTTCAAATGCGCTCCAATTCAATGTACCTCTGCAGATCTTTTCTCTGGTCTAGGTGTCCTCGTCAGCAAGCAGCTCATAAGGCCCTTGCTGATGATCTTCCACAGCTCGTAGTCTTGAGCTCTTAGAAAGACCTGCATATAATTTTTCCAATATGTTTAGTCAGTGCCATCAAAGAAGGGAGGCCTGGACACTGAGTGTCCTTCAGCCATAAACCCCTTGTTAGGTTCCATGAGATCGAACTTGTCCTGATCGTGAGATCAAACTTTTAAGCAGTAAATCGGAGGAACCTCACTCTGATACCATTGAAAGATATGCGGAATTACATAAGCAGTAATCTAGAAGGGGGGTTGAATAGATTACTACCATTAAAAGCACTATAGCCTTCTTTTAGATGCTTACACTGACTTGACAACATCTTAAACAGATTTTGTATCAAATTCGAACTATGATGTGTGTGCTGATTGTGATAGAACCAATAACAACTTGTCTAGCGTGTGAATAACCAAAGTGCCTACCAAACATCTACCGGAAACTTCAAAACCACATGACACGAAGATTAAGGGTGGTTCGGAGTACACAACTTGTGTATCCTACGTCCACCGTCCACACACACACGCAAAGGATTGCTTATCAGCGAGTTCAACTCTACAACACACACACCCACGTTGTTTGATGCAAACAAGTAATCAGAACAACACCCACATGTGGATCAAGCACAAGGGACGCTCGAACCACAGCCCACACACACAAAGATATGAAAAACAGAAGAAAGAAGAGTTCTGGTTTTAGAAACAATCTAGATGAAGAACTCTTCATGGTGGTCATCAAAGAACTCCAAGCTTCGTGGTAGATGATGCCAATTGATGGAGAAGCTTGAATCGTGACGAACTGCTTCAACTCTGCTTGTGAGATGGATCTTCCACAAACTGGACGGAGGTTTGAAGCAGAGCAGCAGGGAGAAAGCTTCTCTTGGGTTTTGCTTAGGGTTTTGATATGGTGGCTTCTTGCCGCGAAAATACCTTCATATGATCTAATATATATGGGTGTCCAGTATGGAGAGTCATGCTTGAAGGGATCACCCCAATACAGATCATATCCTGACCATCGATTGTGACTTAACCTTCGGTTGTCGACCGGCACCTTGTAGCTGTCGACAGCTACTGCTCAAAACTGGTTCCCAGAACCATGTAAGTTTCTGTAACACTGGGACTGTCGACAGGCGATCCCTGGCTGTTGACAGGTAGTCTTATCTATCGACAGGTAAGCTCCATCTGTCGATATCTACTGCTCCAATTTGAGCTTCCAGTAGCTTGTTTGTTGCTGGAAGGTCCATCTATTGACAGATACATTCCTAGTTGTCGATAGGTGATCACTTGAATTTTATTTCTTGTTCTTTTTCACTTGATCTTGTTGCTAAACTTGTATGCATTCATACCTACATTGAGAACCATTCTAAGTGAGATACAATGATACCCAGGTGATCAATAAAGCATGATTTTCATGTATTCATTTTTTCAAGTCTTGTCATTTTTATCATGTTCCAAGCATTTACGCAACATCATTATGTCACACATCATCAAAAACATTTATGCATATGTCATCATACCATTGTAGCCCAACAATACATGGTATACATATGCACATAGCTATATACACATAGCAACTAATACATTCTAAGACAAAGTCAAATAAAGAGCAAAATTCGAGGCCTTACACCCTCTCCCCCTTAAAAGAAAACTTCGTCCTCGAAGTTAGAATGACACTACTTAAACAATTGAGGATATTTGTTCATCATAGCATCCTCAAACTCCCAGTAGCCTCCTCTCGCGAGAAATTCCGCCATAGCACCTTCACGGACGCAATGCTCTTGTTCCGGAGGTGCTGAACCTTCCGATCAAGAATAGCTACTGGTTGCCTCAACATACGATAGATCTGGATGGATCTCCACTGGCTCGTGACTAATCACATTAGACGGATCACACACATACCTCCTGAGCATAGATACGTGGAAAACGGGATGCACACTCGCTAGCGCTGGGGAAAGCTAGCTCATATGCCACGCTTCCCATCCGCCTAGGATCTCAAACAGGAAAATGAATCTAGGACTTAATTTGCTATGCCTGCCAAATCTGACAACACCTCGAGTAGGCGAAACCTTCATAAAATGGGATGCACACTCGATAGCGCTGGGGGTAAGCTAGCTCATATGACACCTCTCCCATCCGCGCTAAGGATCTCAAACAGGCAAATGATCTAGGACTTAATTTGCTATGCCTGCCAAATATGACAACACCTCGAGTAGGCGAAACCTTCAGAAATACATGCTTGCCCACCTCGAACTCCAAATCCTTCCTTCTGTTGTCAGCGTAACTTTTCTGCCTATCCTGCGCCACAACAAGCCTCTGCCTAATAAGTTGAATCTTATCCGAAGTCTCCTGCACTAACTCTAGACCTGTCAACTGCCTATCACCTATCTCCTCCCAACATAAAGGAGCTTTTATAAAGCTAGAGAGAGAGAATATCCCATTTTTTAATGATAATGACCCAAATAAAGGAGATATATCTTGGGCAGCATGCTGCGAGGCAGGTGCGCATGCCAGCGTCTCACCCTGGGGCGACCTGAGAATGAGGGTGTGGCGGAGGCCGGGTTGGCCAAGTCATGCTTAGGTCCGAGTATGGACCTGCCTGCGGGTGTTGCTGAGTTGTCCAGCAGGGGGACTGTACCCTGTGGTGGGTTATAAGGAAGGATGGTATCCTTACACAACAACTCGAGTTTTGGCGTAACGGCAATGCCTGAGATCCTATATACCTGGTATTAGAGCAGGTCGCGGGTTCGATTCCCTGGGGTGCCGCTGGGGGGGAGATTGTTGGGCGGCATGCTGCGAGGCAGGTGCGCGTGCCAGCGTCTCACCCTGGGGCGACCTGAGAATGAGGGTGTGGCAGAGGCCGGGTGGCCAAGTCATGCCTAGGTCCGGGTATGGACCTGCCTGCGGGTGTTGCTGAGTTGTCCAGCAGGGGGACTGTACCTGTGTGGGGTTATAAGGAAGGATGATATCCTTACACAACAACTCGAGTTTTGGCGTAACGGCAATGCCTGAGATCCATATACCTGATACCATTGAAGGATCGATAAAAGATGTGACAAGATCTAGAAGGGGGGTTGAATAGATCTATGCCAACTAATGCGGAAGCTAAACCAATTTTGAAAGACCTTTGAATCAGAGTTAGATTGAAAGAAAATTTCACAGATCTGAAAAGAGATTAAGTGAGTTAAGAAATTGGAGTGAGTAAACAGGTTGATTATATAGATTCAAACGATCCTATGCATTCATCTAACGAAGAGTAAATTCAACCACAAACAGACCAATGCACAGAGATTTTTAGGTGGTTCGAAAATCACACCAAGTGACTCCTACATCCACCCCTCACACACAGTGAGGATCCACTAAACAACCTGGGTAACACAACCCACACTGGAGCCTGACAACTCCACAAATGAGTTAGACAACTCACACACTACCTAGAGCAAGACTACTCTAGAATCTGAGCAAGACTGCTCAACAACACAACTTGAGTGCGACGACTCAAAACCCTGAGCACACAGGCTCACAACCACTTGCTAGAACAAAACAATAAGATCCAGATCCTCTAGCAATGATCTGATCTATTAAGGCCAATTCAAGAAATTGATGCAATAGATTATGCACAATTTCTAGAATAGCCAAGAAGAAACAAGAAAGACTCAAGACACGAGGTTGACAGTTCTTGTTCTTCAAGAAAACTCCTTGTAGAGGCAGAATTGGAAGAATCTTGATCACTTGAATTCCCTTGGCCGATGCTCTGCAACTTTGATATTGGGATCTTCCTTGAGTGCTTCACAATTGCTGGCTTCTACTTGATCTGCTCCTTTTGAAGTTGATCCTAATGCTTCATGTTGATCAATCTTCGATCCTTGTGCTTGGAGAAGGGTGAATTGAGGTGTGGAAGCGCAAGAGGGAGCAAAACAGGGAGGAGAGACTCTCTAGCCGCCACAACTTGTTTCTGGAGGCTCTTAGAAGGTTCTCTTATGGATGGGTGCCCTTTAGGAGGGTATTTATACCCTAAATATCTGAAAGATACCCTTGGGGTACGTGGGCACAGATCCAAGGTTGATCCACCTTCTCCCTAGGGTGCCACGTGTCCAGGAGGAAGTTTAAGTCACAGAGATTCAGAGTGTGTCGACTGCCCATGAGGTGTGTCGACACACTCTCCCAGACTGGCAAATCAATCCCTGGGAGAGGTCTCTAGTGTCGACCTGAGATGATGTAGTGTCGACCTACTGTCCCAGACAGCAAAAACAGCTTTTAGGAAGGCTATCTAGTGTCGACACTATCTGATTTGATGTCGACCTGAGATAGAAATCTGTTCACATATTTCTCTGGAATCTGTCTCTAGTGTCGACTGCTCTGGACTAGTGTCGACCTGAGATGGACTTTTCTTCACATTTCTGCCTTTGTTCTGAACCATTGTGTCGACACCAGGATGGTTGTGTCGACACTACCTTTGCAGAAAATGTTGTTCCTGAGAAAATAAACACATAAATCATTAGTTAAGTATATTATCATGAATATCAATGATAAATGTGCTTGGAAACATGCTTTTTGAATATTGTAATTTCAGGTGATGTATTTTACATGTTCCAATGGTTATGCATTAAAATCACAACTTGTCATCATCAAAATATGAGGAGAATGAATTATATTCACACTCAACCCAACAATATATCCATCTAAATCAGTGGGTGTGAGTCCTAAGGAGGCCCTATGGTGTCCCACAACCCAAAACCGCGGCTAGGAGGGTGGGGAGGTTGCATGGGATAGAGATAAAGCCACAAGAGGATAAAGAGGAGGTGGTTGCGAAGGCCAGTGCACGCGGCTGTAGTCGCGACGGGTCGTAGGGGCGCAACAGAGATGAACGTGACGGCCAAGAAGGCGCAACAGAGAGGCCACGTGCATGGATATGCATGGGCTGTCGCGATGACCAAGAGGGGCGTGACAAGGCTAACGCGGGCCCCCACCCATCATGTTATCCGGATATTTGTTAAACGGATAATATCCAGATAATCAGATACGAATTCGAATCGAATCTGGATATTATCCGGATCTGTTTACAGCCCTATGTTAAGGGAAGGCTTTCTGGGAGAAAGTGGGTTGTAGTACCTCTAGGTGAGAGAAGGCCAAGTGTTCTTGGCAGTTAGTGAAAATCCCAAGGGGTTCTTGGGGACTAGATGTAGGACTCCTGATTGATAGGAGGTCCGAACCAGGATAAATTCTTTGTGCACTTGTGTGACTGTTTCCATCAACTTTACACTTGTTTCACACACACTACACTAAGTAATAATGATGCTATCTAGTGTTATCTATTTTCAGATAATTCTTTTAAAGTGCAAGAAGTCCTATTCACCCCCATCTAGGACATCTAAAGCTCCATCTCGATCCAACAAGTTGTATCAGAGAGAGGTCTTCTTAGAAGAATCAAAAGATTTGAGAAGATATGGTAGCTGAATCTCACAACTATAAAGGTAGTCTATATTAGACCACCATTCTTTGATGGTGAAGATTTTCAATATTGGAAGATACGAATGAATGCTTCATTCGAGGCACAAACTATGATCTGTGGTAGGTAATAGAGCAAGGTGACTATGCTATACTTGCTGATGGTACTTCTCCATTGTCTATAGCTGATAAAAAGGAATATAGCTGATAAAAAGGAATATGTCTCTAAATTATAAAGCAAAAAATTATTTATGTTGTGCTTTATCTAAAAGAGAATTTAATAGGCTATCTGTATGTAAAACTGCTAAAGAAATGTGGGATAAATTACAAGTAACATATGAAGAAACTAATAAGGTTAAACAAACTAGATAGAATTCTTGTTTCTCAATATGAATAGTTCAAGATGCTACCCAACGAAAATATACTCAAATGTGTAATACATTTACCAATATAACAGTTAGTTCAAGTTCATTAGATAAGGATCTTACAAATGAAGAGACAGTTAGAAAAATTCTTAGATCTCTAACTCATTCTGGACTCCTAAAGTAACTGCAATCAAATAAACACATGACCACAGAACTTTCTATTGATAAACTAATTGGCTCTCTCATGGTTCGTGAGATTAACATGGAAAGATTTTATGAAAGCACTTCGAAATAGAAAATGCCAAATGTTTTAAAAGTTGCAGATTCTTTCTCCTCATCCTTTGAAGACTCTAAAGAAAAATCTGAAGATAGTGATGATGAAGCAATGCTGTCAAGAAAACTTTAGAGAATTCTTGCTAGAAGAAGAAGTATGGATCCAAGAGATGCTTCAAGAAGGACAAGAAGAGCAAAGAACCAACATGTTATGAATGAAAATAGTCAGGACACTTCAAATCTGAATGTCAAAAGCACAAAAGAAAAGATCAAGCAGACAAGTGTAATCATGGGGTTGTGCACCCCTCTAAGACACAAAAGAGCATGCGATATATATAGAATGAAGGAATGTGATCACCACCAAGATGATTGCCTAAAGAAATACTCCTAAAGCATGGGCTAGTCTACTTGGAAAAAGGAAAGAGAAGGCCACTTACCTATTAATGCGTTGTCAATGTGCGACACGATGGCAACCTTGTCGCGACCGCCCGATCAGACGCGATATGGATGTCGCGATCGGTCCCTCGATGTCTTCTCAGCAGTGCGGGAGATGAATGGCGGACCACCTTACTCCTCTTCAGCCGGCCAAAGAGGAAGAGCTTTCCTCGCTTGTTCTTTGTTCCAAGTACCTGCCAAGTCATGAAAAAATGAAGGGGGAACCCAATTAGACATTCAAATAAGTGTAGCATCCATCACATATGAGAGAGTGTGTAGAGAGCATGGTGAGTGGGTACTGGGTGGTTTTGGAAATCCCTTTTGGTATGGAAAAACTAGGAGGGAATATGCATGGAGAGAATCATGGAAGAGGAGAGGGAGGAACCCTAACTAGCATGTACACATGTACAAAACATAGAAAAAAAGTAAAATGAAATTGAGTTAATACTACCCCGTTTGATGTGATTCTAGTTGGAGATCGTGAGAAGGCCATGAGGAACAACTTTCATGAAGAAGCCTAAAGAGATCTGGCCTGATTTGGGCTGTTGAAGGCATGATAATCCTAGATGTGTAGATCTCGATATGAGAGAGAATGTGAAGAATAATCTGCTGTAACTTTATGCATAGACCACCAATCGATTGATTCAACTTCGAGGAAGTGGGTTCTTTGGGGAACAACTTATGAAGACACCTTGAATAGATTTGGCTTGGTTGGATCTCCACAAGCCGTGCAAGCACTGCTAGTCCTGGGGTGATATGAGAGAGAAAGAGGAGAGAGAATGGAATGGAACCGAAGAACAACTTCTCCTTTGCATTGGGGGCGATGGGACCTTGTGAGCAGAGCTTCCAGGGACCTCTTCTGTAACACCCCATATAAGAATATGTTAAATGGACTAAATCAACAAACTACCAACAGCTCGGACTAGTCATTTTCAAAGCTCGAGATGGAAAATAACTCTAAAGTTAAACATGCTTAGTTGGGAGTAGTCCCAGGATGGGTGACCTTCCTAGGAAGTCTACCAACTAGTATGGTTGTTGGGCCAGTTTGTTGGTTGGGTCGTCACAAATGGTATCAGAGCCTTGCCCAGCCGGAAGTGTAGGAACTAAGTTCCACACGGGCAAAGTGCTACGCTATAGGAGCCACCTCTTGAGGCCGTAATGGCGCAAAGTGCTACATAGTGGGGGCCACCTCTTGAGCCTGTGGGGGCCACCTCTAGAATTGTGACGGACCGGGGTACTTATACCCAATAAGGCTCCATATCCAGATCCGCCTCCCGCGAACAGACCGAAGTCTCGCAAGGGATATCTCACACACGTGTCCAGGAAGGATATAAAAGACAAACCAATAATATAAGACACAAGAAAGCACATGTGCTCATATTTGTTCCAAATTTGTACAACTGTCCCATTACATTAATACATGTTCAATTAAAAAGTACAACTACTTGGCCATACCCCGAGGGAGCACAAGCTCACACAACACTACTACAACACAACTGCTGATGGTACAAGTCTGTCACAACCCTCCTCAAATCACACAAACGGAGCCCTGAAAAGAACTGTAGGGAGTGAGCCTCAACAGTCACTGGCTCAGTAGGGGCCACCCAAAAACAACACCGTAACCACGGACACCTCAACCCCAAAGGTCTCACTGGCCACACAAATAGCCAAACCATGGCATGCTCACAACATTTATAATTAAATAACGGCTTAAACAGTAATTGATAAACAAATGCATATTCCTTATAAGAAAGATGAACCACAGGACTAGAACAACACTACTAGTCCGCTCAACAACTGAAATGCCTAGGCCGCAAGCCTCACAAGCACATTATTCCAATGACTGATCGCCTAAGCTATAAGCCACACAGGCAACATGCCTAGGCTACAAGCTTCACAGTGACCCTAAACACATGGGTACAGGACCGCTGACCAAGAGCTGGTCCGTTCTACCCCAAACCACGATATGTCGAAGACCACACATAAGGTAACAGGACTGGCTACAGCGGGCCAATCCATCACATATTATAACTATAATCAGAAGCTTAGCCGAGGAAGGGTAAAACACAACGAGTGGAAGGTCACACCACACGACCACCACTTCAACACCTGAAAAGACTGGTACCAACGTACCACTACAAAGCATTACTCACACAGGGTACGAGTACCTATTACCATAAGGTACCAGCACGGAAACCACAAGTAAACCAATGTTGTAACAGGGCACACCATAGCGAGCTAAACCACATTTGTGGTGAGTCAACACTCACCAACCACAACCAAAACTGTGCCACCACTCGAGCACATCACAAGCCACAACCGTAGTCACAATTGTACCAACACCAGGGCACACCTCGAACGGGTCAACCGAACCATGAGTCACAAACTCACGAACCACAGCCAGTGGCAAAGCACGAATCCGAAAGGAACGACGCCACCACACGGGAACGAACTACTGGCTGATCAGGCCAGTATCCAACCCGAACAACACAACACAAGAACACCTCTCATCTCGCAGTCACGGACGAAAGGTCCAACTGCCGCTCCACGAGAACAAGTCAAACAACTGTGGAGACCAACCAACACCACACCTGCAGACACACAACTGCAGGTCCATGCCTGGCACCTCTAGGGTCTCTGGCCGGAGCACCCTAAAGTGAGGCACTGGAAAAAAGGACTAGCTGGGGACCAGTGTCGACTACTGTGTCCGTACCCCCAACTACGAGCGCGCTATAAGCGACTGCACACCCACAACACAAGCCGCTGCCCTACTGTCGTCTTTCCCTCAGCCGGACGAACAACTCAACTCAGGAGTGAAGGTGTCCAGGAAGACGACACAGACCTCGACGGTACCACACTGTACCGGGACCAACCCCGAGCACAACAAACACACGTGCTTGGCTTACAAAGAACCTGGGGTACCCGACTAGAGAGGCATTCCGGATTAGGCGCCGGACCACCACACTCGGCTAGCACAATCACATATATATACACAAATACTTTCTATTACTAATTATGGTACATATGTTAGGAATAGCTTATTCTAGTCACTTTGTGACTTACAAGCTAACCTACACCAATCACGCATATAACCATATTAATGATAACACCATGGCCTGTCATCGGTCACCAAGTGACAGTGAAGGTCACACTAAACACAGTACACATATTCACATAATAACCATACTTAAACTTTACTAATCATCATCCAGAAGAATCTACAAAAGATTCTAAAGGATCGAGGCTAGGTTCAGATGTAAACCTCATCGCCACAATATCATGAACTAATCATAGTAATTAAGATACAATAAGCACAATAATGTACTATGCCATGCACACACCAACCATGTGCACGACACCAAACCCCATAATATTTCACATAAATCTTGTGCGCTAGGATGTAGTGAATCCCACGCACACACGTAAAGAACTAGTAAACTACATAGCCGGTAAGCTGGCCTCAAAAGCCCTGTGCTCTAGGTGCACCACAGGTGTTAATGCACCGCTCAGTATCGATAAACACATTGCCCGCAATACTTGCAACAAAACATCGTGAAACACACTGTGCTGATACATGCACAGGTTGGCGGCAACATCGAATGTCGTCCATAGGATATAGACGATAATATTTCTTGTCGTTAATACTAAGTAAGCGGCCACTACCTGGTCGTTTACTCAAAATCAACGTCTAGAAACCTAGCCGTTAATCTCCCAATGAAGAACTCAGCATCACTGATGTTGACGTCGAGATCTTCAGTACAGGACGCACAGAACGGCCCCAGGCCGATCACACAGGCAATCTAGCCCTATAAACAACAGAAAGACGAGGGGAAACATTTCCCCTTACATCTGTATACTATAATCAAACCGGAAAAGCAAGATCCAACACTTGGATCAATCAAACCACCCAATCTCCCGACATGGTAAACCTTTTTCCCGAAAACACAATTAACAAGCTATCTATGCTAACGTAGCATGACAAGTCAAACAGGAGAAATCAGGGGTCCAGTCCCTACCTCTGAAACGCAATAAACTCCTAAAGAACCTCAAATCGAGCCGAAGCCCAAGGAGCTTCCGGGAACACCGCCCTCCAATCCGTCATTCCCTGTCTGATCTGCCGCTGCTACGCGCATCACGGCCTTCCCACGTGCTCCCGTCGATCGCCGGAAGTAGTAAAGAGGCACAAGGGTACAGGTGGGGGAAGAGCAGGGGAGAAGATGGGGAAAGAAGAAGGCTCGGGTTGCCTCTGAAAACACAGGTGCCTCAGGTTAACGTCAACCTCTGCGCCGATAACCAAACCGTCACAACTAGACGTCTACATCGATGGACACCAAGAACATGTTAACGGCAACACCATTGCCGCCAACACACAGAAGACGTCACACACCTGGACGCCAACCCACTGTTGATGTCCAGCGCACTGAACACCAACACAGATCCATAACCAACCCTGGTAAGGATCCAATAAGAAACACACAACACAAGTCGCACTGGTCAAGGTGTGACCACCCATACGCTAAACCGAGGATCCACCAAGATCCAAAAACGTCCGACGTTACATTACTATTACCTAAAAAGAAATTCGTCCTCGACATTCAAAACAAACCACATAACTAGTTTATCACCTAAAAGAAACAAAACCGTACATAGAACAAGTAGATAATTTTCTATTGCATCTGCCTTTCAAATCATATGTGCTGACTGAAAAACTGATTCAATCTATTTATTTTTGCACTTGCTCTGCTTTCCCTTTTCCTTAATTCATTTCATAGCTGCACTGCCCGATTATTATATACCGCTCTTTCTTTTACCTTTCAGCCATAAGCAATTCTACCTTGCTGTTGGAGCTTTATCTCATTGGACTGAACCTGCTTCCACAATTTTCCGGTTGTGTTTGCAAAATTTCTTTCGGGACCGCTTTATCTTCCTTGAATATCTTATACTGTAATATTCTATCATGCCATAATCCTTCCAAATTCTTGAATTTTCCGGTGCCATTTTCTTTTTCTATTTATCATTGCTTGCTGTTATTCTGCTTCATCTGCATTTACATTCGCAACTGTCATTTCTTCAAAGAAAACCAATCACCATATTTGAATCTTCTACCTTTCACCTTTTTCTATTCTACCCTACCACTTTAAATCATTTCTGATTAAAAACCATAGTAACTTCTGTTGCTTTATTTGCTACACAAAACTTTACACTTTCTTCTTATTCAAGCAAACCTTGAACAATCTGTGAATATTAAATCTTTCTTGCTTCCGCTTCCGCTGCGCTACTCTGATCACACTGAACACTTTTGCAAAATATTCCACAATTTCTGTTCACATTATGGCTTTCAATTACTTTCTTCTGGCTTCAACTGAATTCATTTCTAACTTTAACTGCTTCTCAAATCATCTTATTCAATTAATCCGAGCTGAAGGTATTACTGCAATTTCTGATCTGCTAAAGTGGTATAAACATGTTGTACTCTTCATATACCTTTCTTGCTTTACTGACATTCTCTGGCTAATCTCATAATTTTGTTGCATAAACTTTCCAAATATTCTTTAATTAGTTTGTTCCTGCTACTGCATGAAACTCTGAAATATCTAATACCAGTTCACTTCTGTTCAATTGAATCATTTCTTTGCATCGATATGCAAATTCTAACTGACATTTCCTAATTCATATGATCTCATTCACTTCATTATTTACTAAATTCTTTCTTTCTCTGGTCCATATATCTTTTTTTTTAATCTAAACTGCAAATCATTTTAATCATAACATCTTTTCCGCAAAATACTCCTCTTATCCATTCAGCTGCCTGGCTAATCTTACTGTTCCATTCATACTATAAATCTTTCTGATATCCAATCATCCTTCTTAAAATACAGTAAAAACTCAAATTAATACCATTTCTTTAAATACAACAATTTGCTCTGTCTGCTTCCCTTATTCCATAATGCGCTTCTTTCCATTCTATTTCATTCGGCTTAAACTATTCCAATATACTCAACTTTATTTTGATTTTCCTCAAACTGCTCATAGTTACTAACTTTTACTGACCTTGTCTTTAATACAGCAATCTATAATAACTCTCTTTGAGAATTCCTCATAATGTACCATTTATCAACTAAATATTTCTCTTGTGCAATTTCCAGAAAATCACATTGCACATTGATTCTTCTTTTCCCTCTCTCTTTGTTCAACTGATCCTTTCTGTACTTATTTATACGAGTCCTCATATCAAACTTCCTATTACCATCATTATTCATAGCAACGCTTTTCTCAAAATTTCGATGTTAGGTACACTTAATCTATCTGCCATAAATCACTGCTCTTCCATGTACCCGTACCTCTTTTAAAGCTAATCTGCCTTACTTGATCATGCCAAACTCTTCATAACACTAATCACATCTCATTCATACTATTTCTTGATATCATCTGACTCAGATCTCACCTCTGCTGAGGTTCTCAACTATACTTTGCACATTTAATTATTTCTGACACACACCTGACTGTTCCTTATTACCTTGTTACCATATACCTGTCTCTGCTAACTCTATATCTCATTATAACTTACTTACTGAATTCCATATCCAAACTTATTATTCTCCTCAATTCCTTCAACTGCAAATCTTTAACAACCAAACTGATCTATCACAAACCAGCACACTGGTATAATCACATAGATTATACCACCTCTAATCACATCAATTTTCAATAACTGCTAACAGCTACCAAATTCTCAACACATAAACACGTTCTACCAAACAAAAACTTAAACAAATACCACTTTAACCAACATAAAACCGCAAACTTACTACCAGCAGTGGACATTAATCCATGTATTGGGACATTGTACTTTCAATGTCTGTTCATATTCTAACTGGACATTGCTCTGATACCAACTGTGACGGACCGGAGTACTTATACCCGATAAGGCTCCATATCCAGATCCGCCTCCCGCGAACGGACCGAAGTTTCGCAAGGATATCTCACACACGTGTCCAGGAAGGATATAAAAGACAAACCACAATAATATAAGACACAAGAAAGCACATGTGCTCATATCTGTTCACAAATTTGTACAACTGTCCCATTACATTAATACATGTCCAATTAAAAGTACAACTACCTGGGGCATACCCCGAGGAGCACAAGCTCACACAACACACTACAACACAACTGCTGATGGTACAAGTCTGTCACAACGCCTCCTCAAATCACACAATGGTAAGCCCTGAAAAGAACTGTAGGGGAGTGAGCCTCAACAAGTCATTGGCTCAGTAGGGGCCACCCAAAAACAACCCCGTAACCACGGACACCTCAACCCCAAGGGACTCACTGGCCACACAAATAGCCAAACCATGGCATGCTCACAACATTTATAATAAATAACGGCTTAAACAGTAATTGATAAACAAATGCATATTCCATATAAAGAAAGAGGAACCACAGGACTAGCACAACACTACTAGTCCACTCAACAACTAAATGCCTAGGCCGCACCTCACAGGCACATTATTCCAATGACTGATCGCCTAAGCTATAAGCCACACAGGCAAACATTGCCTAGGCCACAAGCTTCACAGGCGAACCCCAAACACATGGGTACAGGACCGCTGACCAAGAGCTGGTCCGTTCTACCCCAAACCACGATATGTCGAAGACCACACATAAGGTAACAGGACTGGCTACAGCGGGCCAATCCATCACATATTATAACTATAATCAGAAGCTTACCCGAGGAAGGGTAAAACACAAGAGTGGAAGGTCACACCACACGACCACCACTTCAACACCTGAAAAGACTGGTACGCAACGTACCACTACAAAGCATTACTCACACAGGGTACGAGTACCTATTACCATAAGGTACCAACACGGAAACCGCAAGTAAACTAGTGTTGTAACAGGGCACACCATAGCGAGCTAAACCACATTTGTGGTGATCAACACTCACCAACCACAACCAAAACTGTACCACCACTCGGGCACACCACAAGCCACAACCGCAGTCACAATTGTGCCAACACCAAGGCACACCTCGAATGTGTCAAACCTCAACCACGAGTCACAAACTCACGAACCACAGCCAGTGGCAAAGCACGAGTCGGAAAGGAACGACACCACCACACGGGAACGGACTACTGGCTGATCAGGCCAGTATCCAACCCGGACAACAAAACACAAGAACAACCTCTCAGTCTCGCAGTCACGGACGAAAGGTCCAACTGCCGCTCCACGAGAACAAGTCAAACAACTGTGGAGACCAACCAACACCACACTTGCAGACACACAACTGTAGGTCCATGCCTGGCACCTCTAGGGTCTCTGGCCGGAGCACCCTAAAGTGAGGCACTGGAAACAGGACTAGCTAGGGACCAGTGTCGACTACTGGTATCCGTACCCCCAACTACGAGCGCGCTACAAGCAACTACACACCCACAAACACAAGCCGCTGCCCTACTGTCGTCTTTCCCTCAGCCGGACGTACAACTCAAACTCAGGAGTGAGGGTGTCCAGGAAGACGACACAGACCTCGACGGTACCACACTGTACAGGGACAAACCCCGAGCACAACAACACACGTGCTTGGTTCACAAAGAACCTGGGGTACCCGACTAGAGAGGCATTCCGGAATAGGCGCCGGACCACCACACTCGGCTAGCACAAATCACGATATATATACACAAACACTTTCTATTACTAATTATGGTACATATGTTAGGAATAGCTTGTTCTAGTCACTTTGTGACTTACAAGCTAACCTACACAATCACGCATATAACCATATTATGATAACACCATGGCCTGTCATCGGTCACAAAGTGACAGTGAAGGTCACACTAAACACAATACACAATATTCACATAATAACCACTTAAACTTTACTAATCATTCATCTAGAAGAATCTACAAAGATTCTAAAGGATCGAGGCTAGTTCAGATGTAAACCTCATCACCACAATATCACAACTAATCATAATAATTAAGATACCAAGCACAATAACGTCCGATATGCCATGCACACACCAACCATTTGCACGACACCAAAACCCCATAATATTTCACATAAATCTTGTACACTAGGATGTAGTGAATCCCACGCACACACGTAAAGAACTAGTAAACTACATAGCCGGTAAGCTGGCCTCAAAGCCCTGTGCTCTAGGAACCCACAGGTGTTAATGCACTGCTCAGTATCGATAAACACATTGCACCGCAATACTTGCAACAAAAACATCGTGAAACACACTGTGCTGATACATGCACAGGTTGGCGGCAACATCATTGTCGTCCATAGGATATAACGACAATATTTCTTGCCGTTAATACTAAGTAAGCGGCCACTACCTTGTCGTTTACTCAAAATCAACGTCTAGAAACCTAGCCGTTAATCTCCCAATGAAGAACTCAGCGTCAACCGATGTTGATGTCGAGATCTTCAGTACAGGACGCACAAACGGCCCCTGGCCGATCGCACAGGCAATCTAGCCCTATAAACAACAGAAAAATGAGGGGAAACATTTCCCCTTACATCTGTATACTATAATCAAACCGGAAAAGCATGATCCAACACTTGGATCAATCAAACCACCCATCTCCGGCATGGTAAACTTTTTTCCCGAACAAATTAACAAGCTGTCTATATTAACGGAGCATGACAAGTCCAAACAGGAGAAATCAAGGCGTCCAGTCCCTACCTCTGAACACAAATAAACTCCTAAAGAACCTCAAATCGCGCTGAAACCCCAGGAGCTTCCCGCGAACACCACCCTCCAATCCGTCATTCCCCGTCTGATCTGCCGCTGCTGCGCGCATCACGGCCTTCCCACGTGCTCCCGTCGACCGCCGGAAGTAGTGAAGACACAAGGGTACAGGTGGGGGAAGAGTGATAACGTCATAATTTTTTGTGTTAAAGTTCATACATTTAGTTAAATTTAGATATCATTTGGCTATAAATAAGATGCAATTTGATTTTAATTTTCATTTCATCCCTAAATAAAATTTTGAGCATATTAATTTTGGTAGAACAAATAGTACATTCTCATTAAATAAATATATTTTGAATAATTTGACTAATTCTTTTGTAAATAATCTCTTAATCTCATATTTTCATAACATCACTTGTAAAATTAGTTTTAATTAGATAACACATCATGTTACATATCCCACCCAAAATCTCTATTAAATAAATACATTAAAAAATATATATATATTATATATATATTTTAAATCTACCCCCACCCAATCCATTAAACAAAATATTTTAATATTCCTTTTAATCACATGATGCCACAACCCCCATTCCCATTTAACATTTTTTACCACAACCCGATACTAATCTAACCATTTTTTTTCTTTTCCATTACATGTTCTTATCCGTTGGAAGCTTCCTGAAGAAACTGGCTCCTGGAGGGCGATTTGGGGGGGCTCCTACAGAGGAGCTGTGAGGGCTTCTGGCGCTACTGCTGGAGTCGGTCGTGTGAAGGGAGTGGAGGCTGCTGAGCGGAGCGGCCAGGGCTTGTGCGATGGTGATGCAGGGCAGATGGGGCTGGCGATGGACCACTGCGCGGCTGGGTCTTGTGGGCGGCCAAGGCTGAAGCCCCTGGCTGGGCAGGGGCGCGGATGGCATGGCGGTTTGAAGCTGGGCATGTGACCTGGTGCGGACCAGGGTCTTCAGGAGGTCCGATGGCGCATGCGGCGGTGCGGGCCAGGGCATGGCGGATGGCTGAGCGGGGTGTGATGGAGGAGGGCAAGGCGGCTCGGTGTGGTGCTGCCCGGATCTGCTGTGCAAGGCGGCGCAGGCGCATGCGATGTGTGCAGGCGATGCGGCTGGTGGCTGAGGCAGGTTCTGGACGCGATGGAGGCTGAGGCGGCCGGATCTGTGCAGAGGAGCTCCTGAGGCGGATCCGGATGCTGGGCTGCTGGCCAGGGCCTGTACGGCAGCTGGCGATGGGGTCAGATGGTGCGGACAGATGAAGCGCTGATGGCGGGCTGGCGCTGCCGGGGCTGGACGAAGGTGGTTTGTGCGCGACCTGGAGCGGCCAAGTGGTTGGCGACGGAGGCCAGCTGAGCTGGCAGTGGGTGCGATGCAGCTGAGCTGGCGGCGTGTGCAGATGCTGGCGTGGCGATCCGGGTGCAGAGCTGAGACGGCATCCATGAAGCATGAAGAAGGTGTGCAGAGGGCCTCGAGGCCTATAAAAGGACCCCAGAGTCCACTACACCAGGGGGGTTCCGGGTTAGAATTTTTTAAAAGAATTTTTTTGTTGTTTTCCAGTTCCTGTTCTTCCAGTTCTTAGGAGGGGGGGCTCGGCTGGTTCGTTTTTTTTGGGGTTTTCTTTCTTCTGTTTTAGCAGAGCAGTTCGAATTGGAGGGAATTTTTAGCTTATTTTTCTTCTGTATTTCTCTTCTTAGAGTAGAGCAGTGGAGAGCTCTTCAAGAGTTCAGAACTCCAGGGGATTCCCCAGTTCGGTATTTGGGGGTTTTCTTTCTGTCATGTTATTCTGTAACTTTCTTCTCAACAGAGCAGAGCAGTGAGGGATTCGATAAGCAAATGTGATTTCCTTTTGAATCTTTCTTGTGTCTTTAGTTCGATGTGAGTTGTTGGAAGATTTCCTTAGCATTTGAAGGGTTCAGTGTGAGATCGATCCAGGGAGAGCCAATCTTTGAATCTACTGTTGGATATTCCCTTTATCTTTTCTATCTGTTCTATCTTGAGTGTTTATTTGAATGGTAACAATTGTTTAGCATAGTTGTAGTAATTTTTCACCGATCATACTCTTACTGTTTAGAATTCTCTTCTTGCATTTAATTTGATGCTGCTGCACCTGTCAATCCCATTATGCGCTTTACATAGCAGTTCTTGATCGTCTGTGTGATCAGTTCAATGTTTAGATCCGCATGAGGAATGGGAGAATCTCCATCGTGATCTCTGCAGTATTTTTTTTGTGTGATTTCCTTCTTTTCCTGATCCGTCCATCAGAAGGCTTTTGACTGGTTCTGTGCGGAGGCAGCAGTGTGCAGTCTAGTAAGTTGCAGACAATTGTGATCAGAGTTCAGAATTCCAGAAGGATTCCAGACATCCACCGAGTTCAGATCCGCAGTTAAGTTTTGTGAAGTCCATGTTCTTGTTATAGCGGAGGTTAGATTTGATAATGTGAAGATGTCTGATTTTTTTTGGTTAGTTTTCAGTCTTCAATGTTGTTTGATTCCTGATCTTCAGTAATAATACAAGGATTCTGATTTAGGAGCAATTAATTTCTGTTTGTATTTTCTGTCCGATCTGTGAGCTGAGAGAGCCGCGAGGGCTGTTGAGAGGTAGATACGTAAATCTTCCATTTCTTGTGTGTTTCAGAATTCAATTCAGAGGCATTTAGTTCAGTTCATCTGAATTTTCTTTTTTCTGTGAGGATAGCTAGCAGTTCTTTTCTTCTGTGCAACTTTGTGCAACTTTCTGAGATCAACAGTTCCATCTCTCTCGAGAGTATTGATTCAGTATTTGTAGAGAGCTGCTTTTGTTTACTATTCATCCCCTGAGCTATAGGGGTACATTGATTTGAAAGTTATCTTTTAAAAGATTTTTGTCTACCAATTTGATCCCTGAGCTGTGAGGGTACAGTGATACCAAGTTTCTTTTTATTTCAATTCCCGTGTTCTTTCATTAAGTTTGATCTGTCAAGATTGTGCGGGACTTGATCGGTGTTGTTTACACATTCACATTTAATGCATTGTCGGTAGAGACTTCAAGTCAAAGTAGTTTAATTCAAGCTTTATTCTGCCTCTCCGTGGATATGACCTGTTCTCACCATTGTGCTAGTTCCTTTTGTGATTTTGATTCTGTGAGACAGTTTAGAGGAGTGAGCTTGTTGATATGTGCAAGGAACTCTAGACAACGGAATTGCACAATCAACAATCCGCGCGCTTCATCTTGGCGCCGTTGCCGGGGAGGCATTAGAGTTTGATTTAGATTTGCTTTAATTTGATTTCATTTACCTTGAGATTTCATTTGACTTGTTATTGGGCTTTCATACAGAATTTGCACACTTGGAGTGGGACTTGGAGATTTGGGCTTGGAGATTTGAAGCCCATTGGAGGAGAAGCTTGCTGAATTTTTTTTTATTGCTTTTAATTCCGAATTTTAGATAGAAAGAGTGTGAGTGAATTTTGTAGTGAGGCTTTCATGTACTCTCTGTGCATGTACAGAGATTTCCTTCTCGTTGGCATGTAATAATTGGCCTCTTGGTGGTTTGATTGGTTTGACATTATTCTATAGTACCACTTCATATTTTCTTAGTTAAATTTCATTTCATATAATTCAAAAAAATCAAATAAAAATTAAAAAATTCTAAAATCTAAAAAATTTCCAAATCGCTCTTTCATGTTAGCCGTTTGTTTGTAAATAAAAATTTCATCTCTCAAGATTAGAATCCCATGTTTTAGGACATTCATCACTTTAATTGTCATTTGAATTTAATTTTGATCTTTGCATTGAAGAGTGCGGGGGAAAGGTAAGATTTCTCTCTCTCATTTCATGCATTAGTCTTAGCATTAGAAACCCTTGTTTAAAATTGATCTGTGCACTTCACATTTTTAAATGGGACTGCTTAAGGGCTTTACCCATTAGAATAAAAGATAAGGTGAGGGATTTCATCACCCTTTCCTTTGCCCAAAAATCACAAAAAAATTCACATTCTTGCATTGTCCTAAACTTTCAATAAAAACAGTAGACTTGGCCCTAGGGTTCATCATTAGATTTGTTCTTTCTTAATTCTAAAACTTCTCTTTAAGTCTGGTGTCTAGGATTAGAGGTTAAAAAGCTTACGCTTAAGTGAGTCAGATGGTTATTTAATTGGGTCCTTGCGAAAGCAAGGGGGCCTCCCTCTACTCCACCTCTTACCTGGCCAGTACAAGAAGATTAGAATTGGATTTAAGCAAGCATAAATCTGATTTTGAGAAAATAACATAAGTCCAAGGAACACTTAGTGGTTAGGTTAATTTGATTTGAAAGTGCTTGTTTGTTTGTGTTTGTTTAAAATTCATCAAAAATCACTAAAATCTTAAAATTCAAAAAATCATAAATAGAAGCTTTTCATCTGTGCATGCTTGGTAGACGTTCTAAGAATTTAGATTTGGCCCAACCTATAGACGAGATTGAAAGATTTTTCCATAGGATGGCCAACCAAAACCAGAACCAATTGTTAGAAATTTAGAAGAGGTGCACCCAGACAGATGAAGGAATACTTCATCCTTCTGACTATCAACCTGCCACTTGCATTAGGCCGGAAATTCCGGCAAATCATTTTGAGAAAACTGGAACCATTCAGATGTTGCCATCCTTTTATGGCAATCCTAATGAAGACCCTTATAGGCATATAGATGAGTTCATAGAGATTTGTTCCACTGTAAGGATCCAAATTCACATGAAAATGCCTTAAGGTTGACCTTATTTCCTTCTCCTTAAAAGACAAAGCTAAACATTGGTTGGGAACCATAGGGAGAACTATCACAACATGGCCAGAAATGCAGCAGGAATTTTTAAAGAAATTTTACCCAATTGGCCGAACAAACACCATGAGAAGAGCAATAACTGGATTTCCCAACACCCGGGAGAATTAATGCACGAATCATGGGAGAGATTGAAGGAGTTGCTTAGGAAATGCCCCCACCATGGTTTGTCGAGGTGGCAAATAGTTCAAGCTTTTTATGAAGGTCTGACAGAATCGAATAGGCAAATGGTTGATGCTTCGTGTGGGGGAGCATTCATGACTAAGAGTGAGGATGAGGCATAATCTTTTTGAAACATTGAGTGAGAACTCTATCAATCATGCCTCACTCTACTCTTATGAGAGAGCGTTAGGACCTGTAAAAAGGCAGGGATGTATGAAGTAAGAGGAAGAGGGAACTAGACTCTAGGGTAGAAGATCTGATAGCTAGACTTGACCAAGATTGGAGCAGAAGTTGGAACAGAAATTTGATCAATTATTATCTTTGACTGGGCAAGCCACACCCAATTTTTCTCAACAACCTGAAACTTGTGCTATGTGTGCTAGCCCAGCTCATCCCACCAGTGCTTGTCCCACTACTGCCCAATTACCCCCTTTCATTCAGGAACAAGTCCAAGCTGCTCAAGGCTTCTACAAACCCTCCTATGACCCGTATTCCAACACATACAATCCGGGTTGGAGAAACCATCCAAATTTTTCATGGAAAAATCAATCTGAGCAAGTTTCCCAACCTGTCTTTAAGCAATCCATGTACGGTCAATCCTATCCCAATCAAAATTCGGGATTTGGCCAATCTTCTAACTCCAAACCTCCACAATTCCAAGGAAGTCAAAATTCCAATCAATTTGCTCATACAAATTTCCAACAACCTTCATTGATCACCACCACCTCCTCAACCCAATTGGGATGATAAAATGAACCAACTCCAGAATATGATGGCGACTCTGTGCCAAACTGTGCAAGAACAACAAACTCAATATCAAACTCAAACTCAAAATTTTCAACAAATTTGGCAAGGATAGAGTCTCAAATTGCTGATGTATGTCAAAGGAGGGAAGTAGGGCAATTGCCAAGTCAAGCGTAGCAAATCCAAGGAACAACCCTCCGGATTTTACCAGAACCAGCAATACCATCAGGTCAGGGGTACAGACCACCACCTGCTAGACAAAATGCACCTCCACCACAGAACCCACAACAAGCTTTTGTCCCAACATTCCTACACCTCAAAATCAAAACCAACCTATACAACAGGATCATCCTCCTGCCCAAGCTAGGGGCCCACAAGTAGAAAATGCAAAACTGTGTCTACCTTAAGAAGTGGAAAATCAGCACAAATCCTCACCCACACATGTCAAATGAGGATAAGAAAATGAAAACGAAATTGAAATTGAGGAAGAAATTGAAGAAAATGTTGCAAAAGACAAATCCAAGGGAAAAGAGAAAATAATGAAGAACCTCTAGACACAATCAAGAGGAATGAAGATCCAAACTGTTACATCCCAAGAGTTCCTTTTCCTGAAGCTTTAAAACCAAAATCCAAAAACAAATCCACTGGTAATGAAGAACTCTTGGATTGTTTAAACAAGTTCACATCAACATTCCTCTCCTTGATGCCATCAAGCATGTGCCGGCCTATGCCAAATTTCTAAAAGAAATGTGTACTCCAAAACGGGAAGTGAGAAACAAAACTGAAACAATAATTCTCCTAGAAATTGTGAGTACCATTGTCTTAAACCACTCCCTAAGAAGCTTAAAGATCCGGGCACTCCACTAATTCCTTGCCCATCGGTGGAGTCACTTTTGAGAGCGGCCTTTTAGATTTGGGAGCCAGTGTCAACCTCCTACCTTCTGCCATTTTTGAGAAATTCAAGTTAGGAGAGTTGAAACCCACTTCTGTTGTCCTCCAACTAGCCGATCGTTCTGTCACCACTCCTAAGGGCTTAGTTGAGGACGTGATTGTAAAAATCAATGATTGTTACTTCCCTGCCGATTTCATCATTTTGGACATGAACACTCCCCAAGATTTGACTCAGTCCACCTTATCCTTGGTAGACCTTTTTTGGCCACAGCTAGAGCCAATATTAACTGTGCTACCGGGATGATGGATATCATTTGGAGATAGGCGGGTTAGTATCAACATTTTCAGGGCATCTAGGCATCATGATGAAGGAGAAAGTTGTCTAGTGGTAGACACCTTGGAAGAGTCTTGTGTGGAAGAAGCAATAGACCAACCCTGTGCTCTAGGGTTCGAGGGAGAGGAAGGACAATTTAATTCATATTTCAAGATAATGATCATCAATTCCATTTGAGTGTCCTCCTAAGGTTGAGCTAAAACCACTCCCTGCGAATTTAAAGTACATCTTTTTAGGAGAGAATGAGACATGGCCCATCATAATCGCTAGTGATCTTGAGGAAGGGCAGGAAAGGAAATTGATTGATGTTTTGAAGAGTCATAGGAGAGCTATAGGTTGGACAATAGATGATCTGAGAGGGATAAGTCCTTCAGTTTGCACACATCGCATTTACTTAGAAGAGAATGCCAAAAGTTCAATCGAGATGCAAAGAAGACTAAATCCCAACATGAAAGAAGTTGTTAAGAAGGAAATTGTCAAATGGCTGGATGCAGAATTTATTTATCCCATCTCTGATAGCCAGTGGGTTAGTCCAACTCAAGTTGTGCCTAAAAAGTCTGGACTAACCGTGATTCAAACTGAAAAGGGTGAGCTCATTCCCACTAGGCTGGCTACAGGATGGAGAGTGTGCATTGACTATCGCAAATTGAATGCGATGACCAAGAAAGATCATTTCCCCTTGCCTTTCATTGACCAAATCTTAGAGAAACTTGCTGGCCAAAAATTCTTTTGTTTCCTTGATGGATATTCAGGGTATAACCAAGTGGCTATTCACCCCGATGACCAAGAAAAGACCACTTTTACATGTCCATTTGGAACCTTTGCCTTTAGACGCATGCCATTCGGGCTGTGCAATGCCCCTGCAACTTTTCAACGTTGCATGTTGTCTATTTTCTCAGACATGGTTGGGGATTACTTAGAAGTCTTCATGGACGATTTCTCTGTGTTTGGAAATGACTTTGATTTGTGCCTCGACCATTTGACTGAAGTGCTCAAAAGATGCATTAATGCCAATCTTGTCTTAAGTTGGGAAAAGAGCCACTTCATGGTTAAGGAGGGAATTGTCTTAGGGCATATTGTCTCAGGGAGAGGGATAGAGGTAGATAAAGCCAAGGTAAATCTCATTTCCGAATTACCTCCTCCCAACTTGTCAAACAATTCGATCCTTCCTTGGTCATGCCGGATTCTATAGGAGGTTCATCAAAGATTTTTCAAAAATTGCAAGGCCATTAACTTCTTTGTTAAAAGACACTCCATTCATTTTTGATGAAGCTTGTCATAAAGCCTTTGAGGAATTAAAAGACATTTTGACCAGAGCTCCAATTCTACAATCCCAGATTGGTCATTACCATTTGAGATAATGTGCGATGCTTCAGATTATGCAGTAGGTGCCATTTTGGGCCAGAAAACTGATAAAGGATCTGTGGTGATTTATTATGCAAGCAGAACATTGAATGATGCTCAGATTCGATACACAACCACTGAAAAAGAGCTCCTAGCTGTTGTTTTTGCCTTAGAGAAATTCAGATCTTATCTCTTAGGAGCCAAAATCATTGTTTTCACTGACCATGCTGCCTTGAGGCATTTGCTTGCCAAAAAGGATGCCAAGCCTAGATTGATCAGATGGATTCTATTGTTACAAGAGTTTGATTTGAAATTCATGATAAGAAAGGATCCAAGAATGTGGTAGCTGACCACTTGTCTAGAATAGTTGCCCCGGACTCTATGCCCATTAGAGATGCTTCCCGGATGAGCACATTTTAGCTGTCTCCAACATTTTATCTCCATGGTACGCACACATTGTGAACTACAAAGTCATTGGACGAGTACCTGGAGATTGGACCAAAAATGAGAGAGAGAGATTCTTTGCTAGAGACAAGTACTTTATTTGGGAGGACCCGGAGCTATTTTTCATAGGACCAGACCAAGTGATAAGAAGATGTGTCCCTGAGAGTGAGCATCAAAGTGTCCTCAAGTTTTGTCATTCTCTCGCCTGTGGAGGACACTTTTCAGGAAAGAAGACCGCTGCTAAGGTCTTAGACTCTGGTTTCTATTGGCCCACATTGTTTAAGGATGCCCACCAATTTTGTAAGGCCTGTCCTAGATGTCAAACCATGGGAAACATTTCTAAAAAGGACATGATGCCTCTTAACCCCATTTTGGTTGTAGAGATTTTTGATGTTTGGGGGATAGACTTTATGGGCCTTTTCCACCGTCCTTTGGATACACATACATTCTAGTTGCTGTTGACTATGTGTCCAAATGGATAGAAGCCATAGCCACAAAGACCAATGATCATAAGGTGGTTATCAAATTTGTTCAGAAAAACATCTTTTCTAGATTTGGGTGGCCCAAAGCAATCATTAGTGATGGAGGACCTCATTTCATTAACACCCATTTAGGACCCTCCTAAGGAAGTATGGGATCACCCATAAGCTAGCAACACCTTACCATCCCCAACTAGTGGCCAAGTGGAAGTATCAAACAGGGAGATTAAAAATATTCTTCAAAAGTCGGTTAGGCCTGATAGGAAAGACTGGTCAGAAAGGTTAGATGATGCATTGTGGGCCTACCGAACTGCTTTCAAAACTCCCATTGGAATGTCCCCTTACCGGCTTGTCTTTGGAAAATCATGTCATTTGCCGTCGAACTTGAGCATAGAGCCTATTGGGCTATTAAACAAGTCAATCTTGACTTAGCCCAAGCTGGTCAACAAAGGACCCTTCATCTGAATGAGCTAGAAGAGCTCAGAAATGAGGCCTACGAAAGTTCTAAGATCTATAAAGCCAAGGCCAAAGCATTCCATGATAAAACCATTCATAGAAAAACTTTTCAAGTGCATGATAAAGTTTGGTTGTTTAATTCTAGACTTCGTCTGTTTTTGGGAAATTGAAGTCCCGGTGGGATGGGCCTTACATGGTTGTCAAAGTCTATGACAATGGCGCTGTCGTTATTCTTGATCCTAAAACTGGACAATCGTCCACTGTTAACGGGCAGAGGTTAAAGCATTTTTTTGAAAACCCGCCTTCCTTGAAAGTTGAGTCTACCAAGCTAGATGAGCCAAGTGAAGCCTAATTGCGTCTGGCTGAAGACGATAAACTTAGCGCTTCTTGGGAGGCAACCCAAGTGTACAGATTTTCCTTATCAGGTAATTTTCTATCTTGCTTTCTTTTCTTGCAATAAGTAGGGGGAGAGGTAGAATAAAGCATGCATAGTCCCCCCCAACCATGCTTCATTTCATTTTCTTAGCTTGTACATAGAAAAATAAAAATTTCACAATGTTTCATCTTTAATAAATCTTTGAATAAAAATGCTTGTCATTTCACAGACTATGTGTCTGATCTTTAACCATTAAAATTTTGTGGTTGTCACACTCCTTTGCAACATCCATGTTAGATAGCATCTAGTAAGTGATTACATGTACCTCTTGTCTACCTTATGTAAGGATTTTGGCAGGAAGTTTCATACACACACTACACAGCCACTTAGATTAGCTGAACCCGAATGTAGCAATTTTGTCAAGGCTAGTAGGAGAGAGGTGATTGGTTTTCTCCCCTCCCCTTAAGTGAATTGTGAAGGAAGTGAAGGTATGTGATCAAGGAACCTGACTGTTCATTCTTCCTTAAAGAGGAAAAGAAAAGAAAAGAAAAGCCAAAAGCAAAAGAAAAATATATCCATGAAAAATGCCCCGGATCTGAGTAAAGTTGGACTCGCTCTACTCTTGAAGTGATGGGTTGTGCAGCATTGTGGATGAAAAAGAAATAAAGAAATTCTGAGTGCACAAAGTGCAAATAAAGAGGCAAAGTCCTCAGCTCAGAACAAAATAATCCTCAAGGAAGATGGACAGAATGGAACTGAGAGGAACAACCCGATCTGACTAAGCAAGGATCTTATTCCACAATTCTTTTCTTCTCCCTCAAACCATCTAATCTCAAATACTAGCTAAAGCAGAGGAGTTTCAGAAGGGCTGATGTGAACTCTTAAGTGAGCTACCACTTGTGCACAAATTTCTCGTCATAAACTTTTACAATTAGGAAAGACATGTTTTTACATTAATCTTTTACTTGATGGCAATTTAGCATGAGATATTACATCTTCTAGTCCTACATTTGGAGTAGTTTTTATTGCTAAGGGACTAGCAATATTCAAGTAGGGGGGAGTGATAACGTCATAATTTTTTGTGTTAAAGTTCATACATTTAGTTAAATTTAGATATCATTTGGCTATAAATAAGATGCAATTTGATTTTAATTTTCATTTCATCCCTAAATAAAATTTTGAGCATATTAATTTTGGTAGAACAAATAGTACATTCTCATTAAATAAATATATTTTGAATAATTTGACTAATTCTCTTTGTAAATAATCTCTTAATCTCATATTTTCATAAACATCACTTGTAAAAATTAGTTTTATTAGATAACACATCATGTTACTATCACCCAAAATCTATTAAATAAATACATTAAAAAAAAAATATTATATATATATATATATATATATATTTTAAATCTACCCCCACCCAATCCCATAAACAAAATATTTTATATTCCTTTTAATCACATGATGCCACAACCCCCATTCCCATTTAAATTTTTTTACCACAACCGATACTAATCTAACCATTTTTTTTCTTTTCCATTACATGTTCTTATCCGTTGGAAGCTTCCTGAAGAAACTGGCTCCTGGAGGGCGATTTGGGGGGGCTCCTGCAGAGGAGCTGTGAGGCTTCTGGCGCTACTGCTGGAGTCGGTCGTGTGAAGGGAGTGGAGGCTGCTGAGCGGAGCGGCCAGGCTTGTGCGATGGTGATGCAGGGCAGATGGGGCTGGCGATGGACCACTGCGCGGCTGGTCTTGTGGGCGGCCAGGCTGAAGCCCCTGGCTGGGCAGGGGCGCGGATGGCATGGCGGTTTTGAAGCTGGGCATGTGACCTGGTGCGGACCAGGGTCTTCAGGAGGTCCGATGGCGCATGCGGCGGTGCGGGCCAGGGCATGGCGGATGGCTGAGCGGGGTGTGATGGAGGAGGGCAAGGCGGCTCGGTGTGGTGCTGCCCGGATCTGCTGTGCAAGGCGGCGCAGGCGCATGCGATGTGTGCAGGCGATGCGGCTGGTGGCTGAGGCAGTTCTGGACGCGATGGAGGCTGAGGCGGCCGGATCTGGTGCAGAGGAGCTCCTGAGGCGGATCCGGATGCTGGGCTGCTGGCCAGGGCCTGTACGGCAGCTGGCGATGGGGTCAGATGGTGCGGACAGATGAAGCGGCTGATGGCGGGCTGGCGCCTGCCGGGGCTGGACGAAGGTGGTTGTGCGCGACCTGGAGCGGCCAAGTGGTTGGCGACGGAGGCCAGCTGAGCTGGCACTGTGGGTGAGATGCAGCTGAGCTGGCGGCGTGTGCAGATGCTGGCGTGGCGATCCGGGTGCAGAGCTGAGACGGCATCCATGAAGCATGAAGAAGGTGTGCAGAGGGCCTCGAGGCCTATAAAAGGACCCCAGAGTCCACTACACCAGGGGGGGTTCCGGGTTAGAATTTTTTAAAAGAATTTTTTTGTTTGTTTTCCAGTTCCTGTTCTTCCAGTTCTTAGAGGGGGGGCTCGGCTGGTTCGTTTTTTTGGGGTTTTCTTTCTTCTGTTTTAGCAGAGCAGTTCGAATTGGAGGGAATTTTTAGCTTATTTTTTCTGTATTTCTCTTCTTAGAGTAGAGCAGTGGAGAGCTCTTCAGGAGTTCAGAACTCCAGGGGATTCCCAGTTCGGTATTTGGGGGTTTTCTTTCTGTCATGTTATTCTGTAACTTTCTTCTCAACAGAGCAGAGCAGTGAGGGATTCGATAAGCAAATGTGATTTCCTTTTGAATCTTTCTTGTGTCTTTAGTTCGATGTGAGTTGTTGGAAGATTTCCTTAGCATTTGAAGGGTTCAGTGTGAGATCGATCCAGGGAGAGCCTCTTTGAATCTACTGTTGGATATTCCTTTATCTTTTCTATCTGTTCTATCTTGAGTGTTTATTTGAATGGTAACAATTGTTTAGCATAGTTGTAGTAATTTTTCACCGATCATACTCTTACTGTTTAGAATTCTCTTCTTGCATTTAATTTGATGCTGCTGCACCTGTCAATCCCATTATGCGCTTTACATAGCAGTTCTTGATCGTCTGTGTGATCAGTTCAATGTTTAGATCCGCATGAGGAATGGGAGAATCTCCATCGTGATCTCTGCAGTATTTTTTTTTGTGTGATTTCCTTCTTTTCCTGATCCGTCCATCAGAAGGCTTTTGACTGGTTCTGTGCGGAGGCAGCAGTGTGCAGTCTAGTAAGTTGCAGACAATTGTGATCAGAGTTCAGAATTCCAGAAGGATTCCAGACATCCACCGAGTTCAGATCCGCAGTTAAGTTTGTGAAGTCCATGTTCTTGTTATAGCGGAGGTTAGATTTGATAATGTGAAGATGTCTGATTTTTTTTGGTTAGTTTTCAGTCTTCAATGTTGTTTGATTCCTGATCTTCAGTAATAATACAAGGATTCTGATTTAGGAGCAATTAATTTCTGTTTGTATTTTCTGTCCGATCTGTGAGCTGAGAGAGCCGCGAGGGCTGTTGAGAGGTAGATACGTAAATCTTCCATTTCTTGTGTGTTTCAGAATTCAATTCAGAGGCATTTAGTTCAGTTCATCTGAATTTTCTTTTTTCTGTGAGGATAGCTAGCAGTTCTTTTTCTTCTGTGCAACTTTGTGCAACTTTCTGAGATCAACAGTTCCATCTCTCTCGAGAGTATTGATTCAGTATTTGTAGAGAGCTGCTTTTGTTTACTATTCATCCCCTGAGCTATAGGGGTACATTGATTTGAAAGTTATCTTTTAAAAGATTTTTGTCTACCAATTTGATCCCTCGAGCTGTGAGGGTACAGTGATACCAAGTTTCTTTTTATTTCAATTCCACGTGTTCTTTCATTAAGTTTGATCTGTCAAGATTGTGCGGGACTTGATCGGTGTTGTTTACACATTCACATTTAATGCATTGTCGGTAGAGACTTCAAGTCAAAGTAGTTTAATTCAAGCTTTATTCTGCCTCTCTGTGGATATGACCTGTTCTCACCATTGTGCTAGTTCCTTTTGTGATTTTGATTCTGTGAGACAGTTTAGAGGAGGTGAGCTTGTTGATATGTGCAAGGAACTCTAGACAACGGAATTGCACAATCAACAATCCGCGGTTTCAAAGAGGAGGGGAGAAGATGGGGAAAGAAGAAGGCTCGGGTTGCCCCTGAAACCACAGGCACCTCAGGTTAACATCAACCTCTGCGCCGATAACCAAACCGCCACAACTAGATGTCTACATCGATGGACGCCAAGAACATGTTAACGGAAACACCATTGCCGCCAACACACAGAAGACGTCACACACCTAGACGCCAACCCACTGTTGATGTCCAGCGCACTGAACACCAACACAGATCCATAACAACCCTGGTAAGGATCCAATAAGAAACACACAACACAAGTCGCACTGGACAAGGTGTGACCACCCCATACGCTAAACCGAGGATCCACGGAGATCCAAAAAACGCGTGACGTTACAAGAATCCTGTCTGCCTGGGGTTTGATTGTGTGCTATATGTGAGCAGTGACGAGGACGTCGCTTATATAAGAGGGGTAGATTGTAACACCCCATATAAGAATATGTTTAATGGACTAAATCAACAAACTACCAACAATTCAGAGTATCATTTTTAGAGCTCGAGATGGAAAAGAACTTTGAAGTTAAGCATGCTCAGTTGGCAGTAGTCCCAAGATGGGTGACCTTCTTGGGAAGTCTACCAACTAGTATGGTTGTTGGGATAGTTTGTTGGTTGGGTCGTCACATCATCTCGTGGTGGTAGCCTTCCTCCATCCCATAGAGAGTCTTAGGATGTGTTTAAGAGAAAGAGAGAGTCCAATCCCGAGTTAGAGAGAGAGTCCAAGTTGTGGGAGAGTTGGAGAGTCTATCTTGAGTTTGGATGGACTTGGGGGCTGCCTAAGGATAGGGATAGGAGGTTTGGGTCGTAATTTAACTCAAAGGGACTTTGGATAGTCTCTAGGATGAAAGGAGAGACATGACAATCATGTAAAAACGTGTTTACGTGCATGGCATTGTCGTGAAGGGTCGTGGGGTCGCGTTCTTGTCGCGCGACCATGCACCAGGTCGCGGTAGTAGGGCAGTCGCGTAGGGTCCACGACACGGGCTATATCTCTCTCCACAGATATCAGATTAACAAGCTGTTTGTTGCGTTGGATTATAGACGCAGAGAGCTACAAAAGATAGTATTTAGATTGGAAGTTATGAGCTCTCAAAATGAAGCCATGTTCACAGGACAGGGCAGATTGAATAGTTTTGATATTTCAAGTGGATCTTGGCCATGGGTTGAGAATGGACTTGAAATTAAGGGTGAATGGGCTCATGATGGGTCGGAGAAGGACTCCAAAGTGATGACTAATTTGGGAAATCAATGATATGAACAAGAAATGTGCTCAACTTGTAAGCCGAAAATGGGTGTCTACAACAAGCATGAGAAAAAGAAGGAAAAAGAAAAGAGATACAAAGGATACAAGAAGAAGGCAATGGCAACAGCTTGAGACAATGAGGAAGTAACAAGTTCAGACACTTTAAGCTCAGAATCAGAAGAAGAACAAGTAAATCAAGTTCTCATGGCAGGACTAGATCAGGTAACCTCTAAAACATCATTCACTTCATGTTCAGAATCTGGACATTCGATCTAGTCTTGAGTCTGAGGCGCTTGCTCTAAGGGATGGGATTAGATTGTGCAGCGCTAAAGGTGTTACTAATTTTCTTATTGAGTCTGACTCTTTGGTTCTTGTGCAAATCATTAAGGGTCTGTTCCTTGTCCTTGGAAGCTTGTTTATCCTATTACTGACATATTATCTAAATGTCAGTCTCTCTGTGTTTCTATTTGTCATGTTTTTAGAGAAGCTAACCAGGTTGCGGATGCTCTGGCTACCTTGGTTGCTCCTCTATTGAATATTGTAATTTCTGGTCTTCCTGGGCCGATCTTCCTACTTCTGTTAAGGGACCCTGTCGTCTGGATAAGGCAGGGTTTCCTTCCTTAAGGCCCTGATGTATCTTTCTTTACCATTTATTAATAAAATCTCTCTGGTTGTTGTGTGGACGTGGAGTGGTTCCCTTATCCCTTCTCTGAAAGAGTGAGCACTCTCCTTCCACCTCTCCCAGATATTTGCCAAAAAAAAAAAAATTCTATGATAAATATAAAAATATATTTATGTCACGCCCCGACGCGGAATATCGGAACGCGAGGCAGTTGCAAGTAAACGGGTACAGAGCGAGTACTAGACATCAAACCATTGAGCAATGAATAAATACTAAAGCAAATTCTTCTCATTAATAACTTTCAAATGTCTAGTGACAAACACTAATATCAGAGCCATTCTATAGGGCCCAATTACATTGAAATAAAGTAAAGACTAAACTATGACTCGAACATAATGCTAGGACGCTGGGGTGCTCATAACATCATCCTGGTCATTCCCGTCCTCTTGAGTGTATGTGTCATCCTCGGTCTCACCTAAGAACACAACGACAAATAATGCAGGGTGAGCGATAACGCCCAGTAGGACTTAAATCTCAATAGTCAAGCAGGCTTTCAATGATTTATGTATTAAAAGGCAGAGTAAATAATGATAGAGCGAGAGAGTCAAGTAATGTGAGAGATAGCATGACAACACATGAACAAAATAGCACAAGTTTCCAAATATAGCACAAGCGTCGAGTATAGCACAAAATAGCAAGATTGCCATAGCATAAATAGCACAAGTATATCAATAGCACAACTAGTATAGTATAGCACTTTGTTGTCAACGGACAACGAGAGAATATAGAACTTTTGATTGTCACTTAAATAGTCAAGATAGATAGCACTTGAGTGTAATGCCAAACACTCTGATCATTTAACTCCCATTGGCACTAGCACTTTCGGGCGCACATCCCAGGACCAGATCGGGCCCTTTATATATTGCCAGACATTGGTTATATTGTTTATCTTTAGACAATCAGTCAATGGACAATATAGAGTACCAAGAAATAGATGAGAGTACTAGATGAATAGACGAGATAGTAGAGTGAATGAGACGTGACGTACGACGAGCTAGAGTATAGATGAGAACTAGTGGACATTGCATGTAACACGTCGAGTAAACAGGCGATAGTAACAGTTGCACAGCACGTGCACTTGGTGCTGGCAGTTAGGTGGAATTCACGACCCTTCCACTGGCCATGTTAAGCACAGGTCCAGAGGTTCGACGTGATTCAAGATAAGAGACTTCTAATAGCTGTTTGGACCATATTGATCCCTAAAGGGTGTAATAGGTGTTAGGGTACAACCGGCTCATCGACCATGTGAGAATCCATGGACAGAGGAGACTTACAGAGGCCTTGAACAAGGATTCACTAGTCCGGCAGAAGAGTACCCGACGGAGAGTTCATCCAGTCAAGAGAGTGTGTGTATACAGAAACAAGTGCTCGATGTTCTAGAGGAATTCTAAAACAGTGGAGCGTCAATAACAATATTCCCAAACAACGCGAGAAATGAAGACAAGTCTTATTTAAAATATGTCAATTTATTTACATAAATTACCAGATACATTATGAAATATTTTCATGCCAAATTAAGCCATATTGGAGGGTTCAAGTGTGCGCATGTGTTAAGAGAAATTATAGATATAGAAAGATCAAGTGCATGTATTTTAATCACACATAAATGTTTAATTTATGACAAGTGAAATTTTCTGTGTGTATGACTGTTAGAAAAGTGTACAAGCACTGTAGAGAGTCAGAGGATCGAATAGTGTGGGTTTTCATGCAAAATCTGAGATCACGACGCACTCTGGTAAGGGTCGCGACGGGGTCAACTGAGATCGCGATGGGGTCTTGTAAGGATCGCGACGGCCTTGTCAATTCGGGCAGGCAGATCGCGACGGGGTCGCTTGAGGGTCACGACGGGTTCTTCAGATCGGGTAGGAAGATCGCGACAATAGGCCCCATGGCGATCAGATCGTGATGGAAGGCACTATCGCAATGGCCCTGTGAATGCGGCCTATCGGGTCGTTACGTTCACAGGGTCTGCACCCGAGTCCGATAGGGAAAGACAGTGTATTGGATTGCGGGCCAGACTTACCCTATTTGACACAGGGTGATTCATAAAATCATAACTAATTGTACAAGCGATGAAAAATCATGAAACTAGTTGCGAATTGATCTAGACATGCATGGGTACTTGCATTAAATAGGGATTGGAAAATAAACAAGGTTTTGACAAGCTTTGGTCATATGTATTCATGAAGAACATGGAACAACACACAGATGAGATTAACAAATTATTCGCAAGATAGGATGAATGAAAATTAGGGCTTTTACGGGCAAAAAAGCCTAACTTGCATCAGTATCCCTAATAAAATTTCGTAGCATGTGGTTTAGTATACATGGAGATCTAGAATAAGAAGGGGGACTCGGGGTCATGGAGTTTACAGAATTTCAAAAATTAAGAACAAAAGATTTGCTCGATGGAAAAATATGACAAGAGGGCTTTGAATCCTGAGGCTTAGATCAACCTACAGACGAAATTGATTTAGTTTTGCTCATGAGAATGCCTACCTTCGGTCGATTTCCTCTTATAAGGCTAGAACTTGAAGAACGGGGTTATGGCTTGAGAGCTCCTTCTCCCCACGAGTTCTCCTCCTCCTTGGCCTCTCTCTACATCCGAAACCCTTGGCAATGAGCTAGGGCCGGCCATGGAGCTTTAGAGAGTATTTATGTCTCTTGGGTTTCTATTTCCTAATAGGACTCTAATTACTATTAAATTTCAGGATTTTCTATTTCTCTCACCCTTTCCAAGCTTGAGAACTTCTAATTGGGTTAGGATGGGAGCTAAATTTGTGGCCAAGCTACTAGGGTAGGTTTAGGAATCCAAATCGAACTCAAACTTCTTATTTAATGTATTAAATACATCTTTTCTATTTAAGTAATAATTTAGTTACGAATTTAGGGTATTTTCCTATTATTTCTCTTTTAAAAATCCATATTTTGGCCCACTAATTTCTACTGGGTCCATTTAATGAAGCCCATTACTTCTTTTCATTTAATGAGTTTTGTTTAATTTTCTTTTATTTGATTTTTCTAATTATTTTTATTTTTATTAAATTTTTATTTTTTGAAAAATCCAAGTTGCTACATCCTCCCCCTTTTAAAAAGAATTTGGTCTCCAAATTCATATGATCATAATGGAGGGAATGTCTTATCGAAAAGATTGAGGTAGTTCCATCTGATGGTTCCTTTCAGTTCCCATGTGGCTTCTTCCACTCCGCGGTTATTCCATAAGACTTTAACCACGTGAATGGGACGGTTCCTGAGCTGTTGCACCTTTTGTTCTAGTATCTTGACTGGCTTCTCTTCATATGTCACATCCTTGTTCAACACCAGCTTCTCGTGGCGAATGATGTGTGTAGGATCATAAACATATTTCCTGAGCATGGAGACATGGAATACATTGTGTACACATGCCAGATCCGGTGGCAATGCTAGTCGGTATGCAACCTCACCAATCCTTTTGAGTACTTCAAAAGGACCGATAGATCTAGGACTGAGCTTTCCTTTCACACCAAATCTTTGGATGCCATGAGTAGGTTACACCTTTAAGAATACATGATCACCGACTTGAAATTCTAAGTCCCGCCTTCTTTTGTCGACATAGCTCTTTTGTCTGGACTGAGTAGTCTTAAGCCGGTCTCTAATCACCTGAATGTCCTTTGTTGTTTGTTGTACCATATCCGGGCCTAGCCATTGATGTTCTCCTACCTCATTCCAGCATGTAGGAGATCTACAATTTCTTCCGTAGAGTGCTTTGAACGGTGCCATCTTAATACTCGCCTGATAACTGTTGTTATAGACGAACTCAATAAGGGATAGGTGCTCGTTCCAATATCCTTGGAAGTCTATAGTGCAAGCTCTCAACATGTCTTCCACTATTTGATTGGTTCTTTCAGTTTGCCCATCAGTTTGTGGGTGGAAGGCGGTACTAAAGTTGAGTTTAGTACCAGTGCACCTTGCAGTCCTTTCCAGAAATGAGATGTAAATCTCGGATCTTGATCCGAGACTATGGATGATGGAACTCCATGTAGTCTTACAATCTCTTTGACATATAAGGCAGCTAGTACTTCTACCGACCACTTACTCTTTATGGCTAGAAGTTGGCAGATTTGGTTAGTCGGTCGACAATAACCCATATGGCGTCGAGTCCACCATGAGTCTTGGGTAACCCATGATGAAGTCCATGCCAATACTTTCCCATTTCCATTCCGGAATATTTAGCGGTCTGAGTACACCAGCAGGGCGCAAGTGTTCCGCTTTTACTTGTTGGCAAGTAAGGTAGTGTGCGGCATGTTCAGCTACCTCTCTTTTCATGTTTGGCCACCAAAACGTTCTTTTCATGTCTTGATACATTTTGGTACCTCCTGGATGAATAGTGTACTTTGTCTTGTGAGCTTCATCCATTAGCTTCCTCTTCAGTTCTTCATTATCGGGATGCATGTCCTCCCTTGGAACACCAGTCTTCCATCCTCAGTCATAGCAAAGTCCGGTCTTTCAGTTAAGGTTTCCTTGATGTGAACTAAGAATGGATTATCTTGTTGGGTTTTAATCTCTTCCAGCAAGTCGGATTGAATCTTGATATTGGCAATCAAGACTCGATTATCTCTATGTTCAATAGTTAAGTCTAACTTGCGAATTGTTCTAGTAGTTGCATCTCGCCAAGGACTAGACTTGAAACAGATGCCATTGGCTTCCTACTAAGAGCATCAGCCGCGACATTACCCTTGCCTGGATGGTATTGGATGTTGAAGTCGAAATCCTTCAGATATTCTAGCCATCTTCTCTGTCTCATGTTGAGTTCCTTCTGGGAGAATAGGTACTTCAAGCTTTTATGGTCTGAGTAGACAGTGAACTTCTCACCATACAAGTAGTGTCTCCAAATCTTCATGGCGAAGACCACGACAGCCAACTCAAGATCATGCACAGGGTAATTGACTTCATGAGTCTTCAGTTGTCGAGAAGAGTAGTGATGACCTTCTCCTTTTGCATCAATACACACCCTAGCCCAATTCTCGAGGCATCGGTGTAGACAGAGAACCTTCTCCCTCTATGGCAGAGCGAGAACAAGTGCCGAGGTAAGACAATCCTTAGGAGTTTGGAAATTTTTCTCACACTCTTTACTCCAGGAGTAGGGATTCTCCTTTCGTGTCAGACACGTGAGAGGAACAACGATATTTGAGAAGTCCTTATGAACCGCATGTAGTAGCCACTAGTCCTAAGAAGCTTCTTATCTCGGTGACATTTGTTGGTCTCCCCCAATTGATGCAGCTTCGACTTTGGAGGGATCAACTGAGATGCCGTCCTCTGAGATGACATGGCTCAAGAAGGACACTTCTTCGAGCCAGAATTCACACTTGCTAAGCTTTGCGTACAGGTTGTTGTCTCGCAAGACTTGCAATGAAATCTTTAGGTGTTCTTCGTGCTCTTCCTTGGTCTTTGAATAAATGAGGATGTCTTCAATGAAGACGACCACAACTTGTCAAGGCATGGCCGATATATGCTGTTCATGAGTTGCATGAAGGCTGCAGGAGAATTGGTTAGACCAAAAGGCATACCGACGAATTCATAATGTCCATACCTGCTCCTGAAAGCCGTTTTAAAGATATCATCATCCTTGATCCTCATTTGGTGATAGCCAGATCGAAGATCGATCTTGGAGAAATATTGAGCTCTGGATATCTAGTCGAAAAGTTCATCGACCCTGGGCAGTGGGTATTTGTTCTTGATGGTGAGTTGATTGAGTTGACGATAGTCGATGCATAGCCTCATCGATCCATCTTTCTTCTTGACGAATAGCACAGGTGCCCCATGGGGAAGTACTTGGTCTGATGAACCCCTTCTCTAATAGCTCCATCAATTGCATCTTCAATTCCTTTAGCTTAGTAGGTGACATCCGGTATGGTTGTCGTGATACCGGGGCAGCTTCAGGGATCAACTCTATGGCAAAGTTGACATCACGTTCTGGGGGAATCCCTGGCAGATCTTCAAGAAACACATCGGGGTAATCCTAGACTATGTGGATGTCTTCTATCTTAGAACCCTTCTTTTCCACTACTACGGCCGCAAGGAAAGCAATGCAACCTTTCCTTATCATGTTGTGGGCTTTTATGGCAGAGACTAGAGACATCCGTCTCTTATGTCTAATCCCAGAAAATCCAATTTATGAAAGTCACTAAAGGTTACCTTCCCTTTCTTACAGTCGACACTTGCCCCATAAGTGGACAACCAGTCGGCTCCCAAAATTACATCATAGCCTTCCATGGGCATACACACCAGGTCAGCTTTAGGTTATGGTCTCCGATCATTACATCGACAGATGGATAGTATTTGATTTCTCCCTTTCTCCTAGTGGCGTTGTGACAGAGAACTCACAACCCATGGATATAGGTTTTGTAGTCAGGGTATCAACAAAGTTTTGAGATATAAAGGAATGAGTTGCTCCAGTATCAAATAAGACAAATGTTGATAAGGAGAAAACTTGTAGAGTACCTTCTACCATACCATTGTCCGTAGCGGGTTCGTCATCATGCAGGGCTTGCAGTCTTCCCTGTTTCTTAGGGGCATTAGGGCGCCTCTCATGTTCTTTCAGTAGCGGACACTCGGGATGCGGTGCTCGTGACTTCCGCAACGCAGACATGCACCGACTTTCCTCCAGCATTCGTCAGTAGTGTGACCTGGCTTGTCACAATACTTGCAGTTGCTTCTGGCTGGAGTGTTGGGTACGGAGACCTTGGGTTTTCTTACTTGGCTGGACCCCTCTGTGATGTTGAAGGGACGTTTCTTGCCATTGTTTGGCTTGGCAGATGATGGTCCAAAAGTCATTTCCTTCTTCACGAACTTCCTTTGATACGGTCGGTGAAGTCCGTAGCATCTTCTAGTAGTTGGGCTTTCTTCACCATCTCGGCGTAGGTCTGGATGTTGAGAGGTGCCAATTGGGTAATGTACTGAGGATTAATGCCATTGAGGAAGCGCTTAGCCTTCATTCTTTCAGTGTTCACTAGGTGTGCAGCATAGCGTGCCAGTCTTGAAAACTGGGCGTCATATTCGGCCACAGTCAAGATCTGCTGTTTAAGAGCAGTAAATTCTGCAGCTTCCTTTCTTGGACACACTCGGAGAAGCATTTGGAATTGAAAGCTTCCTTGATTCATTCCAGGTGAACTGACCTTATCTCGAGTCGCTTCCACTGACTCCCGCCATGCGCGGCGCGTCCTTTTCCAGTTGGAATGTAGCCAGTAGCAGCTTATCCCCCGCTGCACATTGCAAACATGGACGATTCATTCCATTTTTTTGAGCCAGTGCTCGGCTTCATCTGGATCCGTGGATCCACTGAACCTAGGAGGGTTCAGACTCCTGAAGTTACGATGCAGGTCGCCTGCAGCGCCATGATTACCACCTCCTTGGGTAGCTTGCAATATTGCACGAGTGAGTTCTTGGATGGTCTATTGCATGCCTCTCATTTGAGCGCATTCAACAGTCATCTTGATTGCTTAGTTCCTACAAAAATAACTTATTGTCATGATATTGATGTGGAATTTAATTCGTGTGTGTGTGAGTTCATTTTAGCTAGTTACCCTTGGCTCTAACCACAACTTGCATAGGTAGGATAATTGACTCTATCGAGGCAGGTTAACCTAGATCATCCCATACTTAAGAACAACCTAGGCTCTGATACTATAAAACTGTCACGCCCAGACGCGGAATATCGGAATGCGAGGCAGTTGCAAGTAAACGGGTACAGAGCGAGTACTAGACATCAAACCATTGAGCAATGAATAAATACTAAAGCAAATTCTTCTCATTAATAACTTTCAATGTCTAGTGACAAACACTAATATCAGAGCCATTCTATAGGGCCCAATTACATTGAAATAAAGTAAAGACTAAACTATGACTCGAACATAATGCTAGGACTCTAGGGTGCTCATAACATCACTCCTGGTCGTTCCCATCCTCTTGAGTGTATGTGTCATCCTCGGTCTCACCTGAGAACACAACAACAAATAACGCAGAGTGAGCAATAATGCCTAGTAAGACTTAAATCTCAATAGTCAAGCAGGATTTAAATGATTAATGTATTAAAAGGCAGAGTAACTAATGATAGAGCGAGAGAGTCAAGTAATGTGAGAGATAGCATGACAACACGTGAACAAAATAGCACAAGTTTCCAAATATAGCACAAGCGTCGAGTATAGCACAAAATAGTAAGATAGCCATAGCATAAATAGCACAAGTATATCAATAGCACAATGAGTATAGTATAGCACTTTGTTGTCAACGGACAATGAGAGAATATAGCACTTCTGATTGTCACTTAGATAGTCGAGATAAATAGCACTTGAGTGTAATGCCAAACACTATGATCATTTAACTCCCATGGGCACTAGCACTTTCGGGCGCACATCTCAGGACCAGATCAGGTCCTTTATATATTGCCAGACATTGGTTATATTGTTTATCTTTAGACAATCAGTCAATGGCCAATATAGAGTACCAAAAATAGATGAGAGTACTAGATGAATAGACGAGATAGTAGAGTCAACATGAATAGACGAGCGAGTAGAGTATAGATGAGAGCTAGTGGACATTGCACGTAACACGTCGAGTAAACAGGCGATAGTAACAGTTGCACAGCACGCGCACTTGGTGCTGGCAGTCAGTGGAATTCACGACCCTTCCACTGGCCATGTTAAGCACAGGTCCAGAGGTCCGACGTGATTCAAGATAAGATAATAGGTGTTAGGGTACAACGGCTCGTCGACCATGTGGGAATCCATGGACAGAGGAGACTTACGGATGCCTTGAACAAGGATTCACTAGTCTGGCAGAAGGAGTATCCGACGGGGAGTTCGTCCAAGTCAGAGAGAGTGTGTATATAGAAATAAGTGCTCGATGTTCTAGAGGAATTCTAGAACAGTGGAGCGTCGATAACAGTATTCCAAAACAACGCGATAAACGAAGACAAGTCTTATTTAAAATATGTCAATTTAATTACATAAATTACCAGATACATTATGAAATATTTTCATGCCAAATTAAGCCATATTGGAGGGTTCAAGTGTGTGCATGTGTTAACAGAAATTATAAATAGAGAAAGATCAAGTGCATGCATTTTAATCACACATAAATGTTTAATTTATGACAAGTGAAATTTTCTGTGTGTATGACTGTTAGCAAAGTGTACAAGCATTGTAAAGAGTCAGAGCATCGAAAAGTGGGGGTTTTCATGCAAAATCTGAGATCGCAACGACCCCAGTAAGGGTTGCGATGGGGTCAACTGAGATCGCGATGGGGTCTTGTAAGGATCTCGATGGCCTTGTCAATTTGGGCAGGCAGATCATGATGGGGTCGCTTGAGGGTCGTGACAGGCTCTTCAGATCAGGCAGACAGATCGCGACGACAGGCCCCGTCGTGATCAGATCTTGACGGAAGGTGCTGTTGCGATGGCCCTGTGAACGCGGCCTATCGGGCCGTCATGTTCACAGGGTCTGCACCCGAGTCCGACAGGGAAAGACAGTGGTATTGGATTGCGGGCCAGACTTACCCTATTTGACACAAGGTGATTCAGAAAATCATAACTAATTGTACAAGCGATGAAAAATCGTGAACTAGTTGCGAATTGATCTAGACATGCTTGGGTACTTACAGTAAATAAGGATTGGAAAACAAACAGGGTTTCGACAAGCTTTGGTCATATGTATTCATGAAGAACATGGAACAACACATAGATGAGATCAACGAATTAATTCGCAAGATATGATGAATGAAAATTAGGGCTTTTAGGGGCAAAAGAAGCCTAACTTGCATCAGTATCCCTAATAAAAATTTCATAGCATGTGGTTCAGTATACATAGAGATCAAGAATTAAGAAGGGGGCTCGGGGTCATAGAGTTTACAAAACTTCAAAAATTAAGAACAAAAGATTTGCTCTATGGAAAACTATGAGACAAGAGGGCTTTGAATCATGAGGTTTAGATCAACCTACAGACAAAATTGATTTAGTTTTGCTCGTGAGAATGCCTATCTTTGGTCGATTTCATCTTCTAGGGCTAGAACTTGAAGAACGGGGTTGATGGCTTGAGAGCTCCTTCTCCCCATGAGTTCTCCTCCTCCTTGCCCTCTTCTCTACGTCCTGAAACCCTTGGCAATGAGCTAGGGCCGGCCATGGAGCTTTAAGAGAGTATTTATGTCTCTTAGGTTTCTATTTCCTAATAGGACTCTAATTACTATTAAATTTCGGGATTTCCTATTTCTCTCACCCTTTCCAAGCTTGAGAACTTCTAATTGGGTTGGATGGGAGCTAAATTCGTGGCCAAGCTACTAGGGTAGGTTTAGGAATCCAAATCTAACTCAAATTTTATTTAATGTATTAAATACCTCTTTTCTATTTAAGTAATAATTTAGTTACGAATTTAGGGTATTTTCCTATTATTTCTCTTTTAAAATTCCTATTTTGGCCCACTAATTTCTAATGGGTCCATTTAACGAAGTCCATGACTTCTTTTCATTTAATAGGTTTTGTTTATTTTTCTTTTATTTGATTTTTCTAATTGCTTTTATTTTTTATTATTAATTTTTATTTTTCAAAAAATTCAAATTGCTACAAGTTAAATAAATAAAAGTAGTTAAGTTAAATTTAATAAATCAAGAGAAGTCCAATTCTTTTCTAAAAACTGAAGTAGAAAAATTAGGACAACACTTAATGAAACTAAAAGAAAAATGAACTATTATGCGAAGATTTGAAAACTAAAAATGGTAAAATCATAGAACTCAAAACAAATATAAATGATTTAAAAGATGAAGAAAAATTAAAAGAAGAAAATAATTATTTAAGAGCTAGCATAGACAAAATCACAAACTGCAAAACATCCCTAGTTGTAAAATTAAAAGGTGCTAGAATAGTTAAAAAGAAATATGGAGTAGGATATATACCTCCAATCAATGTAGAGGAAATTGTTTATCCTGAACAATCTTAAATTTTTAAAAGAAAAGTTAATAAAAAAAACTAAAAAGGTCAATCAATATGTTTACAAACAGAAACTTAAAACTAATAACACTACAATCATAGCATGCATATGATTTATGTTAGTCACTATAATCAATTAGGACACACTGTCAGCACATGCACACTAGAAATTTGTGTTGGATTCCTAAAACTAACCTTCAAGAACCCAAGAAAGTTTGGGTACCAAATGTCTCAACTTAATTTTGTTTGCAAGGGCGTCTGAGAGCATCCAAATGGTATTTGGATAGTGGGTGCTCAAGGTATGTGATAATGGAAAAGGAAAAGTTATAGGATGTGGAACAATAGGAACAAAAGAAAAGGATTCAATAGAGGATATTATGTGTGTTGAAGAATTGAAGCATAACCTCATTAGTATCAGTTAACTATATGATAAAGGTCACTTAGTGAAATTTTAGAATGACAAGTGTATCATCTTAAAGGATGGGAAAGTAGTTTTTGAAGCTCTAAGACTTAAGAATCTGTACACCTTACAGTTGGTAGAATTAAAAGAAGTTAACATGTGCCTTGCAAATACAAGAGTGAAAGACTGATTATGACATAGAAGACTAGGACATGCTAGCACCTCAGTGATCAAAATGTTAATCAAACATGATCTAGTTGAAGGTCTTCCAAATCTGAAAATGAAGAAATCTGGAATCTGTACAGCTTGTGCAAAGGGGAAGCAAACCAAGGCATCATTTCAGTCCAAGACAATGGTAACAACTTATAAACCATTGAAACTCATTCACATGGATCTATTTGGACCTATAAGAACAGTAAGTCTTAGAGGAAAGATAATTGGTATGTAATTGTGGATGATTATTCAAGATACACTTGGGTATTATTTTGGAAGCCAAATCAGAAATCTTTTTAGCTTTTCTGAAGTTCACGTAGACTAGTAGAGAAGAACCAGAAACATCAAATAATCAGCATTAGATCTGATCATATGGTGAATTCAAGAATGAAGAGTTTGTCATATTCTATGAAGAAAATGGCATAGAACATAATTTCTCTGCATCAAGAACACCTCAACGAAATGGAGTAGCAGAAAGAAAGAATAGAACACTACTGGACATGACCAGAACAATGCTTACAAAATATAATCTACCAAGATACTTCTAGGCAGAAACAGTCAACACAGTCTGCTACATCATCAAGAGGTGCATGATCAGACCAATATTAAAGAAGATACCTTATGAGTGGTACAAGGAGAAAAAGCCAAAAGTCAGTCAACTTCGACATTTTGGTTGTAAGTGTTTCATTTTGAATAATGGTAAAAATAAATTTAGGAAAATTAGATGCTAAAAGTGATGAGGATTTATTAGGATTACATTCAAAACCTAGATGATAGAGAGTATTTAATAGAAAAATCTTAATAATTGAACAAACAGTTCATGTCTTATTGATGAAACTAATCCTTCTATTATGAAAATAAAAGAAGAAGAAGATGTTGTAGAAGAATTATGCAGGGATCTGGAACAAGCTTCTCTTGAAGAAAAAGGTGAAGACAAGGAAGATCCTCTACTAGAAGAACTACAACACAAAAAGAAGCACATGAAGAACTTCCTAGAGAACTGAGATATCATAGAGATCATCCAAGAGAAAATATCATAGGTGATCCTCAAGATAGGATAAGAACAAGAGATATGACTATTCCCTACGCTTACACTGCATTTGTTTCTCAGATTAAGCCTAGGACAATCAATGATGCACTGGCAGATGAATCTTGGATCCTAGCTATGCAAGAGGAACTTAACCAATTCCAACGCAGCCAGGTATGGCACTTGTACCTAGACCATCTGACCATCCAATTATTAGGACCAGATGGGTCTTCAGAAACAAAATGGATGAATTAGGGGTAATCACTAGAAAACAAGGCTAGATTGGTAGCACAAGGATATTCCAAAAGGAAAACATTGATTTCGATGAAACATATGCTCCAGTTGCTAGATTGGAGGCAATCAAAATTTTATTAGCATATGCTGTTCTCTTAATATCAATTGTATAAATGGATGTTAAAAGTACTTTTTTGAACAGTTTCATAAAAGAAGAAGCTTATGTTGAGCAATCATCTGGTTTGAAGATACCAAATATCCAAATCATGTTTTTCATTTAAAGAAGACACTATATGGTTTGAAACAAGCTCTACGAGCTTGGTATGAAAGACTAAGTGCTTATCTTCTATCACAATTTTTCAAGAGGTAAAGTAGATAGCACTTTATTTATTAAGAAATTTTAGAAGGGATCTTGATTGTACAAATATATGTTGATGATATTATTTTTGGTTCTACTAATGAATCACTTTGCAAATTCTTTGAAAATCTCATGCAAAGTGAGTTTGAAACGAGCATGATCGGTGAGCTTAATTACTTTCTGGCTTGCAATCAAGTAGACCAAAGAAGGTACTCACAGTTGTCAAACCAAGTATGTTTCAGATTTCTTTCTAAGTATGGTTTTGACAAGTGTAAGTCTTAGGAACTCCTATGAGCTCAGGAATAAAGATGGACAATGATCCAATTGGCAAGAAAGTAGATCAAAAGATCTATAGAGGTATGATTGAGTCATTACTCTATCTTCTGCTAGTAGACAAGACATAATGTTCAGTGTATGTTTGTGTGCCAGATTTCAAGTTGATCCTAGAGAATCTCATATTAATGTTGTTACAAGAATTTTTAGATATATATTAATACATGTAAATTGGGTTTATAGTATCCCGAATGTTCTGAATTTAAATTGCTTGGATATAGTGATGCTGACTATGCTGGATGCAAAATAGACAGAAAAAGTACTAGCGGTACTTGTCAATTTCTTGCACGGTGCTTAATTTCTTGGTCTTCCAGTCAGTAGCATTGTCCACAACAGAAGTAGAATACATTGTAGCTAGAAGTTGCTGCACCTAACTGCTATGGATCAAACATCAAATGGAAGACTATGGTCACAAATTGCATGAATTTCCAATGTTGTGTGATAACACAAGTGCAATCAATTTGACCACAAATCCTATCTAGCATTCAGAACCAAGCACATTGAGGTCAGACATCATTTTATCAGGGACCATGTAAGTAATGGTGATATCTTACTTGAATTTGTTGCTACAGATAATCAATTAGTTGATATTTTTAAAACTTTGAGTACATTGTATGATCTATTATTGTCAACTTTTTTTAACTCCTAAACAGTCAACTTCTCAAAAGTCGGAGTTTAGGAAGTTGGAGTTACTAGTCTTTTTAAAATTCGAATTTAAATTATATTGGGGTGAGAGTTAAATTTAATTATCTATTCACTCAATCTCAGCCGTTTATCTCTCGATCGGCGGTGCTCTATAGACTTCCCTCTTTTATATAAACTCTTTCCTTCTCTTTCCAAATCACCCATTTGAAATCTCTTCGTCTCTCGTCGGTTTCTAGTTCCCGCGTTTATCTCTGACTCCGACGGAACCAGTACTGTGAATCTTCTGATTTCTTCAAACTCTTCGGAAGAAAGGTAGGATCTTTGACCTTTGTGGGTGGGATCATTTCAAATCTCCTTTACAATCCTTCTTAGATTGTTTTCCTCGTATTTGTCTAGATGGCCTCTTCTAGGGCTCTGGACGGTTCCTTCTTCACATCGGAACAGTTCCACAGACTCACCTCAGCCAAAACTTTGATTTTCCTTGAAAAGGTTGTAGATTCTCCCAGTTATCAGGTCGCCTAAGTTCAGTGGCATAAACCATTGAAGTCCTGGGATGGTCAAGACTGAGCTAGATCAACGAACCAACTATGAGAGAGCGGTGAGTGAGGCTTTTTATGTGACCCTTCAAGTCTATGCAGATAGATCTCTGGAAGGGTTTGTCAAAGGAACAAAGATTTCCATTTCTAAATATTTGCTTGTGGAGATTTTGGATTGCCCTAACTCCGAACACAAGATCAGTGATGTTGTGTCTTTGGAAAAGCAGCAATTGGGCATTATTGGAAGCCAGGGTAGTATCTCCAAGAAGGGCTTCATCAACGAGCTCTTTGTAGAGAAGAGGCTCTTCCATGCCATCCACACCACCATTGTAACACCAAGGGCTGGGTGTCACGCCTTGACACGGAATATCGGAATGTGAGGCAGTTGCAAGTAAGCAAGTACATAGCGTATAATAGACATCAAACTATTGGACAAAGAATAGTGCTAAATCAAATGTATTTTATTGATAATTCCTCAAATGTCTATTACAATCACTAATATCAGAGCCATTCTATAGGTCCCACTTGACATCATTACATTGAATGGAAGTAAAAGACTAAACTAAGACTCTAATATAATACTAATGCGCCAGGGTACTCTGATTTCACTCCTGATCATTCCCATCCTCATGAGTGTACTTTAGTTTCACCTGAGAACACATATCAAATAACACAGGGTGAGCGATAATGCCCAGTAAGACTTAAATCGCATGATCAGGCATGCTTTAAATGATTAATGTATTAAAGAGCAGAGTAACTAATGATAGAGAGTGAGAGTCAAGTATTGTCAAGCAAGTGACAGCATTATAGCATGATTCAAATAGCACAAGCGTCAAGTATAGCACAAAGAGCAGGATGGCCATAGCACAAATAACACAATATAGTTCATGATAGCACAACGAGTCGAGTATAGCATAGCACTTTGATTGTCATTTAGATAGTCGAGATAGATAGCACTTGAGTGTAATGCCAAACACCCTGGTCAATTAACTCCTGCAGGCACTAGCACTTTTGGGCGCACCTCCCAGGACTAGACCAGGCCCTTTATATTACCAAGCATTAGTCATATTGTTTATCTTTAGACAATCAGTCAAATGGCCATAAAGAGTACTAAGAATAGATGAGAGTATTTTATGAATAGACAAGAGTGTAGATAACGTGAAAGATGAGCGAATAGAGTGTAGATGAGAACTAGGGTCAACACACATGAATAACGTTAAATAGGTTGTAGTAACGGTTGCACAACACGCATGATTGGTGCTGGCAGTCATGTACAATTCACTAACCAACCATTGGCTATGCTACGTACATAGTCCAGAGGTTCGGCTTGATCTCATGATAAGAGAGAGAGTATTATAAGGCCGTTTAGATCATACTAATCCCAAAGGGTGTTATGGGTATTGAGGTAGAACCAGCTCATCGACCATGTGGGAATCCATGGATAGAGGAGACTTACGGAGGATTGAACAAGGATTCACTAGTCCGACAGAAGGAATATCTAACGGAGAGTTTGTCCAGGTCAAGAGAAAGTGTATGTTGTAAAAAACAAAGTGCTCGACGTTCTAGACGAATTCTGTGACGGAACACCTCGTCCAAGTCCGTTAAACCGGTAACGTACATGATCCGAGTCCGTCTCCCGCGAACGGGCCGAAGCCTCGCTAGGGATACAAAACCATAGTCCATGTAAACACAAAGGAACACACCATTATATATATTATATATAATATATATATATATATATATATCACAAGTTTACATAGACATATTTCCACAAAATGGAAAGAAAGTACAAGAGCCTGGGGCATACCCGAGGTACAACTGAAGGAAGTAAACAAACTAGCTACACTACACTGCTGGAGCTGCTGACCCTGCACGCTACGACGCGGCTCCGAACTGGACGATGGTCGAGAAACGTCCTCCTCGCCCTCACCTGTGGGGTAGGGGTGAGCCTCGCTAGTCACTGGCTCAGTAGAGAACTCCCCCAACATCGAGCAAACCAAAAAACACAAGTACAACAGCGATAAACTATACTAGCAGTTTATAGAACAAATAAGCAGGATATTAAAGCTGTAAATATACTTACCATCTGCCGACTAGGTAAACAACTTTAATAAATAAACGGAAAAACTAAACAGGTATACGAGCTAAAGTAGAGTCCGCCACACTCGAGCCACGTGAACTGGTTCGCGACACTAGTGACTGACTCGGACAACACACACAGGTCTACCTCTCAGTCTCGCAGCCACGGACGAAAGGTCCAACTGCCGCTCCACGTGGAAAGGTCAAGCAACTGTGGAGACCAACTAAACACCACTACCTGCGGACCACACGGTCGCAGGCCCATGCCTGGCACCTCTAGAGACCCTGGCCTGGGCTCGCTAGAGTGAGGCACTGGAGAAGGACTAGCTGGGGACCAGTGTCGACTACTGGTGTCCGTACCCCCAACTACGAGCATGCTACAAGTGACCAAAAGACAAGTACAGCTGTCACTGTCCCACTGTCAACTTTCCCTCAGCCGGACGTACAACTCAAGCAAAGGAGTAAGGGTGTCCAGGTCAGACGACACAGACCTCGACGGTACAACACAAGTATCGGGACAAAGCCCCGAGCTAACAGTCTGGCTCACAGAGAACCTGGGGCACCCAACTGAGAGAGGTAACCATGGTAGGCGTCGCATTACTCGCCACGTATACAAAACCACGTGCACGTCACACAAATCACATGAAGACTCATGTAAACCTCGTGCACTAATAGTCCACTACACGTGAACACCACGTAAACACATAAAGAACCAGCTAACTGCATACCCAGTACGCCAGTCTCTCAGAAACCACATGCACTACGTGCACCACAGGTGCTACACACCGCTCATTATCTTAAATATTCAATATAGCAACATTTAAATAAATGCATGCTGGCGGCAACATCGACTGCCGTCTATGAGATATAAACGGCAAGGTATCTGGCCGTCAATCTCCAACTAAAGAACCTGGCAGCAATCGATATTGACGCCAAGATCCTCGGCTATCAGCTTCACAGAAACCCTAGGCCAATTTCTCAAGTATTCTCGACCCTAAAATCACAGAGAAAAAAAAGGAAACACTTCTCTAACATGCATGCACCTTTATCAAATTGAAACAACATGTTTCACTCGTTAAATGCTCAAACCACCATTAACCCCACATGGAGTACCATTACCCAAAAAACATGTTAACATGCAGATTCAGGCGTTTAGATGCATTATCACAACCTGAAGGAACTAAAGGGATCATTCCCTACCTCAATACGCACTTAAACCTCCTAAATCCTCCCGATTCATACCAAACCCTCCGCGAGCTCCTACGGAAATTACACTCACTCTGCGTTTCTTGTCGATCGTCACCACCTCACGTTCCACGATCCTCCAACTACCTTCTGCAACCATTGGAAACAGTAAAGGAGCAAAGGCGTGAAAGTAGGGCGAGGGAGAGGGAGAATCCGAGTGGAAAAACTGCCCTCGGGTAGACCTATATTCTGCAGGTCGCACAGGTTGGCGTCAACATGACTGCCGCCAATTAAACCGCCAAGGTTTAGACATCCATATCTCCTGTCGCCAAGTTCATAGAGTAAACGTCACATACATAGATGCCAACCCATGTCAACGACCACCCTAGGCCGTCAACCTCTAATCAACTACAGCAAGTCCTATCTTGTTTCAGGACCAAACCTGCTCCAAACTGTGCACACCACACGTCCAAACCACACAGGCCTCACAATGGCCACCACAACCAATACACACATGATCCATAAGGATCCTAAAAACACACGACATACATTACTATCATCTAAAAAGAAATTTCGACCTCGAAATTCATAACATAACTTAACATAAACAACTTTAATATATACATCTTTACAATACTATCATCTAAAAAGAAGCAAAAAACCTTACTCAAATAAATAGGATACCCTTTAGACCTCCTCCTCCTAACTCCCAGGTATCCTCACCACCCAACCTATTTTCCCATCGCACTTTAACTAGCTCGATTTCTTTATTTCTCAGCTTCTTTATCTTTCGATCAGTGATCTGCACCGGATACTCTAGCATGGTCATATCCGGCCTTAGGTCACCACCTTGGTAACTGATTATTGAGCTAGATCTTCAATACACTTTCTTAACATAGAAACAGGAAATATATCATGGACGTCTGCAAAATCTGCTGGCAATCCAGCCTATAAGCTGTTTCCCCAATTCTTTCAATTATCTAGAAAGGTCCCACATACCTGGGCTCAACTTTCCAGTCTTGCCAAACCTCATAATACCTTTACTCGGGGAAACTCTTAAGAAAACAAAATCTCCTACTTCAAACTGAAGTGGTCTCCTCCGGATTATCTGCATAACTCTTTTGCCTGCTTTGAGCTGCCTGCAATTTTTCCTTAATAAATTTCACTATTATGTGGTTTGCTGAATCAATTCAGGACCCACTAACTGCCTTTCACCACTTCATGCCAGTTCAATGGGGTTCTACATGGCCTTCCATATAAAGCTTCATACGGTGCCATCCCAAGACTGGTATGATAACTTTATTATAGGCAAACTCAACCATTCCCAAATGATGCTCCCAATTACCTCCCCAAACTAAACAACAAGCTCGAAACATGTCTTCAATCATCTGATAGTCCTCTCTGTTTGACCATCTGTCTGGGGATGATAAGCGGAGCTATATCTCAACTCAGTGCCAATTACTTTTGCAGACTTCTCCAAAAACCAGAAGTAAATCTTGGATCCTGTCGGACACGATAGTCTTCGGAATACCATGAAGTGGAACAATTCTATCAACATAAACCTTTGCTAATCTGTCCACTGTCCAAGACATACTTACTGCTACTAATCTGCACACTTTGGTCAATCTGTCAACAAAAATACCCATATTCCATTATGTCCCGAAGTTGTTCTTGGTAAGCCTGCCACGAAGTCCATGGCAATATCATCCCATTTCCACTGTGGAATGGGTAACGGTTGCAATAGACCTCCAGGCTTCTGATGTTCTGCTTTAATCTGTTGACAGATAACACATATTGCAACAAATTCCGCTATTTCCTTTTTCATATGAGGCCACCAGAAATGCTTCCTCAAATCATGGTACATTTAGTACTACCCGGATGGATAGTGTACCTGGATTTATGAGCCTCCTCTAACACTCGCTGCTTTACCTCTCTTTCAGCTAGTACAAATAACCTGCCTTTGAGCCTAATCACACAATTATCATCAATGGTAACTCCTTCCATTTTACAATCTCAGCTAAACTTACATCTGCTTTCTGAGCCTCAACAATCTGCCAATACAAGGACGGCTCTACAGCACTAGCAGCTAGTACTGCCCGTCGCTGACTACTGGGCACATACAAGGAGTTCTCCATTATTTCTTCATACAGCTCCCTCTTTGATCATCATCAGATTTAATATGCCTTTCTGCTCAAGGCATCTGCTACAACATTGGCTTACCTGGATGGTAAGCCAACTGAAATCATAATCTTTCAAATATTCAATCCATCCGTGCTGACGGAGATTTAAATCCTTTGCGAGAAGATATACTTCAAGCTTTTATGATCTGTAAAGATCTCAAATCTCTCGCCATACAATAATGCCTCCACTTTTCAAGGCAAACACACTGCTGCCAATTCCAAATCATGAGTGGGGTAATTCTCCTCTGCCGGCTTCAATTGCCTGGACGCATAAGCTATCACTCTGCCATGCTGCATAAGTACTGCACCAAGTCCTCTTCTTGAAGCATCTGTATACACAACAAAACCACCACTTCCTGCCGGTAATGCCAATATGGTGCTGTTGTAAGTCTTTTCTTTAATTCCATAAAACTTTTCTGACATTCACCGGACCACACAAATGGCACACCTTTCTGGTCAACTTGGTCATGGGTGCCGCAATCTTGAAAAATCTTGTATGAAGCGCCTATAATAACCTGCCAATCACAGAAAACTTCTAATCTCAGTGATTGTCTTAGGCACTTCCCATTCATTACTGCTTCCACTTTACTCGGGTCCACTGCCACTCCTTTAGCTGAGATGACATGACCCAAAATTGAATTTCTTTAACCAAAATTCACACTTACTGAATTTGGCAAACAACTGGTTATCCCTTAACAACTGCAGGGTAAACCTCAAATGAGATGCATGCTCCTCTTCGAATGCTGAATAAATCAGAATGTCATCTATAAAAATCACAATGAATTGGTCTAAATACGGATGAAAAATTCTATTCATCAGATCCATAAAACCTGCAGGAGCATTGGTCAATCAAATGGCATAACCACAAATTCATAGTGACCATATCTAGTTCTAAAAGTTGTTTTATCTATATCCTCCTCCGATTCTCAACTGATGATACCAGACCTTAAATCAATTTTAGAAAATACCCTTTCTGATTGCAACTGATCAAACAGATCATCTATCCTCGGAAATGGATATTATTCTAATGGTCACATCATTCAACTTCCTATAGTCTAATACACATCGAAAACTTCCATCTTTCTTTTTCACAAACAACACCGGTGCTCCCCACGGGAATGACTCGGTAATGAACCCTTTCTGCAACAATTCTTCTAATTGCTTTTTCAATTCTTTAAGTTCTGCTGGTGCCATCCGATATGGAGCTTTAGAAATCGGCATTGTACCTGGCAGCAACTCAATAGTAAAGTCCACCTCTCTATGTGGAGCTAAACCAGGCAAATCTTCAGGAAAAACATCAGTAAATTCCCTAACCACAGGAACTACTTCCAATGACTGACTAGCTTCTACCAAATCACCGAGGCTAAATAAGCCACACATCCAGCATTTATCCACTTTCTAGCTCTAATTGCAGAAATTAAAAACTTAGAGGTATAGAAAGGCATACCTTGATATTCAAATACTGCACCATTAGGATGACAAAACCTGATCCTCTTTTTTCTGCAATCTAACATTGCTCCATTAGTCTCAAGCCAATCCATACCCAAAATAATATCATAATCTGTCAACTGCAGGGCATACAATCGACTCGGCATCCGGTTCCCTTCAATCATAACAGGAGCTTCATCTATATAGCCGAAGTGAGCAGGAACTCACCCGAGGGAACCTCCACTACTAACTCACAAGACTTTTCTTCTAAAGGATGAGCCATGCAATCCAGAAACTCTTCGGAAATAAAAGAATGAGAGGCACCCGAATCAAATAAGACTCTTGCTGAATAATCATAAAGAGGTAAAGTACCTTCTATCATGTTCGATGCTTCTCCTGGGCTCGGGTGATAGCCATAACCCGGCTCTTCCCCGCTACTGCGGTGCTCCTCTGCCACGACCTGCCTGTGGCTGCTGAAACTGCTGAGGCTGCTGCTGCTGCACACCTCTTCCATACCCATACTCTCTTGGATAGGGGCAATTACAATCAAATGTCCCGGTGATTGCAGTTATAACATCTATACCCTGGTGGAATAATGGGCTGTCTGGCAGTACTCTGCTGCGACTCCTCCACCTCTGGCCTACCACGACCTTGCTGAAATTGTTGTCGACCTCCCATCCTCTTCCTTTACCTTTAAATGCTTGCTTCAATTTCTGGCCCCACTTACCAAAACCTGATGAAGAAGGTCCTGCTGGTGCTTTACCCTTACTCACACCCACTGACTGCTGCGGTAGCCGAAAACTACCTGAATCTGACTCGCCCACCTGACGAGTCCTAATAGACCTCTCTAATGTAGCTGCCCTTTGAGCTGCTTCTTCCACTGTTTTACACATGAGTGGCACTATTGCATTCTGCAATTCTACTCTTAAACCCCGAATAAAAATTCAACCATCATATTTATCTGATACTACATAAGGCGCATATCGGCTAAGTGCCATAAATCGCATCTGGTACTCTAAAAACTGTAGAGTTACCTTGCTAGAGTGTCCAAAACTGCTCTCTCTCTCAACGGAAAGAATATATCGTTAAATACATCAAGAAATCCGACAAGTGATAGTCTCTTCTGTCCTGCCTGCAAGGTGGTCTGCATCTTCAATCGCCACCATTCAATGCCAAACCTCACAAATGATAGGCAGCTAGCACGACTTTATCTGTGTCGGACACCTCATGGTCGCAAAGACCCTTTCAATCTCATGGACCCAGTGTTCGTGTATCTGGATCGGCCCTCCTAAATAAGTAGGTGGGGCAATCTCATAAACTTCTCAACTGCATCATGGTCCTTTACTACTAACACTGGTGGTGGTGGCAAGGGTGCTACAAAAGGCATCTCGCTCCTGGTGGTGGTGGAACTGGAACTATAGGTACAGTCTCTCCATCACCAGGTGGAAACGGGCAACTGGTGGTAACGGTGCCTGCTGTTCCATCCTCCTCCAAATATCGGTGAGGCTCTCCCAGATCCTTTCTATCATACGCTGAGTGCTCTCTTCTGGATCATCTCTCCACCACCCCAATCTCTTCTATCAGCCATTTCAAATTTCTACATAAACAAAACATCAAACAAAAATGAAACAACAAATTATCAAAAACCAGGGCCCCTACCAGCAGTGTACAAAGACCGAAATAAGGCTATGTATCTTTCTAGTTCCCTTATATTAACACGGACTTGCTCTGATACCAATTGTGACGGAACACCTCGTCCAAGTCCGTTAAACCGGTAACGTACTTGATCGAGTCCGTCTCCCGCGAACGGGCCGAAGCCTCGCTAGGGATACCAAACCATAGTCCATAGTCCATATATATATATATATATATCACAGGTTTACATAGCCATATTTCCAAAAACTGAAAGAAAGTACAAGAGCCTGGGGCATACCCCGAGGTACAACTGAAGGAAGTAAACAAACTAGCTACACTACACTGCTGGAGCTACTGACCCTGCACCGCTATGACGCGGCTCCGAACTGGACGATGGGCGAGAAACATTCCTCCTCGCCCTCACCTGTGGGGGTAGGGGTGAGCCTCTCTAGTCACTGGCTCAGTAGGGAACTCCCCCAACATTGAGCAAACTAAAAACACAAGTACAACGACGGTAAACTATACTAGCAGTTTATAGAACAACTAAGCAGGATATTAAAGCTGTAAATATACTTACCATCTGCCGACTAGGTAAAGCAACTTTAATAAATAAACGGCAAAACTAAACAGGTATACGAGCTAAAGTAGAGTCGCCACACTCGAGCCACGTGAACTGGTTCGCGACACCAGTGACTGACTCGGACAACACACACAGGTCTACCTCTCAGTCTCGCAGCCACGGGAGAAAGGTCCAGCTGCCACTCCACGTGGAAAGGTCAAGCAACTGTGGAGACCACTAAACACCACTACCTGCGGACCACACGGTCGCAGGCCCATGCTGGCACCTCTAGAGACCTTGGCCTGGGCTCGCTAGAGTGAGGCACTAGAGAAGGACTAGCTGGGGACCAGTGTCGACTATGGTGTCGTACCCCCAACTACGAGCGCGCTACAAGTAACCAAAAGACAAGTTAAGCAGTCACTGTCCCCTGTCATTTTCCCTCAGAGGACGTACAATCAAGAAAAGGAGTAAGGGTGTCCAGGTCAGACGACACAGACCTCGACGGTACAACACAAGTACCGGGACAAAGCCCCGAGCTAACAGCCTGGCTCACAGAGAACTGGGGCACCCAACTAGAGAGGTAACACGGTAGGCGTCGCACTACTCCCACGTATAAAAAACCACGTGCACGTCACACAAATCACATGAAGACTCACGTAAACCTCGTGCACTAATAGTCCACTACACGTGAACACCACGTAAACACATAAAGAATCAGCTAACTGCGTACCCAGTACGCCAGTCTCAGAAACCACATGCACTACGTGCACCACAGATGCTAACACACCGCCCATTATCTTTAAATATTCAATATAGCAACATTTAAATAAATGCATGCTGGCGGCAACATCAACTGCCGTCTATGAGATATAAACGGCAAGGTATCTGGCCGTCAAATCTCCAATTGAAGAACCTGGCGTCAATCGATATTGACGCCAAGATCCTCGGCTATCAGCTTCACAAAAACCCTAGGCCAATTTCTCAAGTATCTCGGCCCTAAAATCAAAGAGAAACATAAGGAAACACTTCTTCTAACATGCATGCACCTTAATCAAATGAAAACAACATGTTTCATCATTAAATTGCTCAAACCACCCATTAACCCCACATGGAGTACCATACCCAAAAACATAGTTAACATGCAAATTCATGCATTTGAGATGCATTATCACAACCTGAAGGAACTAAAGGGATCATTCCCTACCTCAATACGCACTTAAACCTCCTAAATCTCCCGATTCATACCAAACCCTCCGTGAGCATCTACGGAAATTACACTTCACTCCGCCGTTTCCTTGGCCGATTTGTCACCACCTCACGTCCACGATCCTCCAACTAACCTTCTGCAACCAGGAAACAGTAGAGGAGCAAAGGCGTGAAAGTAGGGCGAGGGAGGGAGGGAGAATCGAGTGGAAAAGCTGCCCTCGGGTATAGACCTATATTCTGCAAGTGGCACAGGTTGGCGTCAACATGACTGCGCCATTAAAACGCCAAGGTTTAGACATCATATATCCTGTCGCCAAGTTCATAGAGTAATGTCACATACATGGACACAAACACAATGTCAACGACCACCATAGGCCGTCAACCTCTAATCAACTGCAGCGGTCCTATCTTGTTTCAGGACCAAAATGACTCCAAACCTGTGCACACCACACGTCCAAACCACACAGGCCTCACAATCGCCTTCACAACCAATACGCACATAATCCATAGGATCCGAAAAACACACGATGTTAAAATTCTAGAATAGTAGAGCATCGGTAACAATATTCCCAAAAACATCAAGAGTACGAAGACAAGTCCATTAAAATAAGGTATTATATACAATATTGAAGTAAATTACAGGTATATGAAACATTTTCCTGCCAATTCAAGTCATAATGGATGGTACAAGTATGTGTATGTGATAAAGAGAATCGTAGATATAAAGAGATCATGCATGGCTTTTAATTAATATTACATATCCATGTTCAAATATCATCTTTACTTGTTTAAGGACGTTAACAGGTTATATAGTCGCTGTAGAAAACAAAAACACCAAAATTTAGGGTTATGTAGAAAAGTCTAGAAGACGACGTACTCTGTTAGGAACGCGACAGGGTACATCTAGAACGCGGATAGGGTTGTCAAGAGACGCGACAGGTCTGTCAGGGTAGACAACCAGAATGCGAACGCCAGTGCCTGTCGCGTTCAGAACGCGATAGGTTCCTGGTCACGATCAAATAATGAGAACGTGGCTTATCGGGCCGTCGCGTTCTCAGGATCTGTGTCTGAGCCCGAATAGGAAAAGGCTTACCTTGGATTACGGTTCAGGCTTTCCAAGGTTTGATACAGGGGTTGTTTAAAAATCAAAATCTCATGTACAGTTGATGAAAAATCATGAAACTAGTTTTAAATGAAAC
>CM024758.1:62569169-62632678 GCA_014218235.1 Colocasia esculenta | reverse complement strand
TTGGAAAAATTCGATGCAAGTTTTCTTAAGGCTCAAAAATGATGAAATCTGGATGATAGTTGATATGGGTTCTTATGAAAATCATGGAGATGAGGAGAATTGGACTAGAGAGCAAATTAGGAAAGCTACTCTTAATTACAGTGCCATGAATATGCTTCAATGTGCTGTCTACCCTAAAGAATATTCAAGAATATCCATGTGTAAATCTGCTAAAGAATGTGGGATAAACTTGAATTAATGTATGAAGGAACATCTCAAGTTAGGGAAACCAAAGCAAACATACTTGTTTCTGATTATGAATTGTTTATGATGAAATCTAACGAATCAATTTCTGAAATGTTTGCTAGGTTTATGATAATGTCAATGGACTGAAGGCACTAGTAAGGAATACACTGATGCTGATCTGGAAAGAAACATTTGCGTTCTCTATCATCCATTTGGCACACAAAGGCTACAGTGATTGAAGATTCTAAGGATTTATCCAAAATCTTTGGATGAACTCATAAGATCTTTAATGACTTATGAAATAAATCTGAAAAGAAGTGAAGAACATATGCTTAAGCTAAACCAGTAGCACTTAAAGCTTCATCAAGCAACAAAGAGAAAAGTCAAGAAAAATCAAATTCTGAAGAGTCTGAGTCTAATGAGGATGAACTTGCCCTCATGACTAGGCAATTCAGAAAATTTTAAAATCAAGAAGAGGAAAATTCAATGGAAGAAAAAATATTCTTCTAGAAAAAGGAATGCTTCTTCTTCAAATTTTAATGCTAGTAGAAATAAAAAAACTAATGAAGATATTGTTTGCTACAGGTGCAACAAGATAGGACACATGAAGGGTGAGTGTCCTGAGACCAAAAAGGATAAATACAAGAAGAACAACAAAATGAAGAAGCCAAAAGCCATGATAGCAACTTGGTCAGATGAAGACCAAAGTGAGGATGAAGAAGAGAACTCCTCAAGTTCAGCAAATGAGGAGTTATGCTTTATGGCCAACAGCAGTGATGGAAAGGTAGGCTCTTCTTTTGAACAATATTCCATGAAGATTGGCAAGATGCATATGCTGAGTTGATTGAAAAATATTCTGAATAAGAAAAGAAAAACAAATATCTGAAAAAGAAAATTGAAAATGTCTTGCATGATACTTCCTTAAATAGAAGAATATCTGAACTTGAAAATGAAATAACTGAACAATGAAGAAAAGGAAGATCTTTTGAATGACATTGATGAATTAAAATTGCATCTCAAAAGGCCAACAATGATTTTGAAAAACTTTCCGAAAGAATAGAATTGCAACAAAAACAAAAGCAACAAGTCATTGATGAAGTTCAGAAACTCAAGAAGTTGTTGGAGGTGAAAAGGAACAAGTGATGAAAAATTTCACAAATGGAAAGAAATCTGATGCATGTTAGGACTTAAAATGAATATGAAAAACATGGACTAGGATTCACACAGAAAAATTATTGAGAATAAATCTGATGAAAAGAAAGAAAACCTTCAAAATTTCCTTTGATAAACTTTGTCAAAAGCACTAGTCCAGAAAACAAAAATAAACAAGTGTCAAAGAACACATCTGAAATACCCAAGAGTCAGATCAAAAAGAATGTTTCTAACCAAAAGAAACAAAACAGGTCGACACACATTGCTAATAGGTCGACACCAATCAACCACAAGTTGAAAACTGTGGCTGCTGAGGGACACCAGTCCAACACAGGTCGACCTGTCCAATTCTGAAAAACAACAACCAGTTGAACAGAAATTCAAATAAAAAATTGACAATATGAAAAACACAAAAACAAACTTTCATGATGGTTATTGGAGATCCAGGACATCATGTCAATCTAATTGGATCAATTCTTGGAATCAATGGTATCATAATCCTTATTGGTACCATTCATAAAATGTTTGTCCAAAGATTCCAAGATATCAACAGAATTCTTGGTTTGGATTTCTATACATGAACAATCATGCCAAAATGCATAATTTCCATGTTTATGAAAGGAAAAACACTGGTGTTTTCATTCCAAATCAAAATGTTAAAATGCCAAAAAGGGAAATCATTGCTGAAACAAAACAAAAGCCAAAAAACAACTCAAATTGGATCAGAAAAGACTTATTATTTTGCTCAAACAAACTGATGGTCCCAACAATGTTTGGGTACCAAAATCTTTTCTTCTCTGATCTGATTTATGCAGAAAAGTCGTACACCCAACTCCAATGTGTGGTTCCTTAACAGTGGGTGTTCACGACAACATCTGGAGACAGAACAAAGTTTTCATTTCTGATTGAAAAGGAAGGAGGATCTGTTACTTTTGGAGGTAAAAATAAAGGGAAAATCATTGGATCTGAAAAGGTTTGTAAATCTCCTCAAACTCAGTTGAAAATGTTTTGTTAGTTGATGGTTTGGATTATAATCTTTTGAGCATTAGTCAATTGTGTGACAAATGTCACAAAGTTGTTTTTGAATCTGATTTTGCAAAATAATTGATTCTTCAACTGAAAAAATAAAATTCTTTAGCAAAAGAGAAAATAATGTCTACATGATCAATCTTGATAAAAACTTTGTTGAAAATATTTGTTTGTGGCAAATAAAAATGAAATTGCATAGACATGACACAAAAGACTTGGTCATGCAAGTTTCAACACAATAAATAACTCTTAAGGCTAAATCTGGTTAAAGACTCCCTGAATCTCTTCCCAATGTAGAAATCAACTTTGTGGATATGTGCTCAAGGAAACTAAACCAGAAAATCTTTTAAAATTTTCAATGATGTACTCACTTCTAAGCCACAAGAATACTTCATATGGACCTTTTTGGGCCAACAAGAATTCTTAGTCTTAGTGGTAAAAGATATGGATTTGTCATCATTGATGATTTTACTATATACACTTGGGTCATCTTTCTATCTCACAAAAGTGATGCTTGTTTAGAATTTAGGAATTTTTGCACACATGCCTTAATGGGTTTTCACATCAAATCAAATCCATTTTGACTGATCATGGGGGAGAATTTGAAAACAAAGCTTTTTCTGATTTATGTGCTGAACTGAACATTTTCCACAGATTCTCTTCTTCATGAACTCTAGAACAAAATGGAGTTGTGGAAAGGAAGAATAGAACCCTGTGGAAATGGCTAGATCCATACTTCTGGAAAGTAAATTGCCCAAATCCTTCTGGGCTAAGCTGTGAACACAACAAATCACATTCTGAACTAGCATTGGTCAGAAAAAAAACAGAAAAATCCCTTATGAACTTTTGAAAAACAAAAAGCCAACTCTGTCTTATTTTAAAATCTTTGGTTGCAATTGTTTTATACATAACAACAATAAAAACAAATCTTGATAATTTTGATGCGAAAAGTTATGAAGCCATTTTTCTTGGTTATTTAGAAATTTCTAGAGCTTTTAGAGTTTACATTCTCAAGAATAAAACTGTGGAAGAATCTCCACATGTAGTTTTTGATGAAAACTCATATCAAACTGATGACTCTACATCTTGCAGGGTTCCTCAAAATAATGAGAGGATGATTTCGTTGTCGAATCTTCACCACTGTTGAAGAGGATGAAGATCCATTTGAAAATCTGGACAATCAATCACCTACACAAGTGGTTCAGGTAATATTGTTCCAGAACTGAATGCATCCCAGAGGTAATGCCTGAAAACAGATTTTCAAGAGATCATCTAATTGAGAATGCAGTTGGTAATGTGCATGGTAGAGTTAGAACTAGATCATCTTTTCTGAATGCAATATGAGACCCTAGCACTAATTTCCCAAATTGAATCCAAGTCAATTGATGAAGCTCTAACTAGTGAGGATTGGATCAATGCAATGCATGATGACTTCATTAATTTGACAGAAATCAGTGTGGGAATTAGTTCCTAGACCTAGTGACCAATATGTTATTGGTACTAGATGGGTGTTCAGAAATAATTGAATGAAAATGGACAGGTTGTTAGGAATAAAGCTAGACTAGTTGCCAAGGGGTACAATCAGGAGTTTGGAGTTGATTTGAAGAATCATATGCCCCTGTATCTAGACTAGAAGGTGAGAAATATTTCTGCTTTTGCATCATCCCCTAAATTTAAAAGTTTATCAAATGGATGTGGAAAAGTACTCTTTCTTGAATGGATACATCAAAGAAATGTTTTTGTAGAACAACCTCCCGGATTTGAAAATAAAAAATCCTGATCATGTTTTCCAAACTCAATAAGGCTCTTTATGGTCTTAAGCAAGCTCCCCAGAGCTTGGTATGACCGTTTGAGCTCATTTTTGTTGAATAAAGGTTACACAAGAGGAATGTGACCAAACCTTGTTTACAAAAATTGTCAATAATCAAATCATTGATGTCCAAATATATGTGATGACATAATTTTTGGAACTAATAATAAAGAATTGTGTACTGATTTTGCTATCACATGAAAATTGAATTTGAAATGAGTTTGATGGGAGACTTACAAATTTTTTTGGGATTGCAGGTACATCAAACTAATGAAGCGATTTTTATAAGTCAAACAATGTATGTGAAAGAACTTCTGAAAAGATTTGACTTTCAGCACCTCAAGCATTCAAGCACACCAATGCAATAAATGTAAGACTAGAGGAAGATTCATTTGGTAAGTCAGTAGATCCAAAGACCTATAGAGGTATGATTGGTTCTCTACTTTACCTCCCCACCTCTAGACCAGATATTCAGTATAGTGTATGCATGTGTGCTAGGTTTCAACCAATCCTAAAGAAAGTCACATGTTAGCTGTCAAAAGGATTTTAATTATCTTGTTGGAACATGTGATCTTAGAATTTGGTATCCTGTTGGTTGCAAGTTAGATTTAATTCTTACTATGATGTTGATTATGCTGGTTGTAAGCTTGACAGAAAAAGTATTAGTGGCTTGTATTTATTCTAGGTGGATGCCTAATTTCATGGGCTTCTAAAAAGCAACATTCAGTAGCTCTATCCACTGCAGAGGCTGATATGTTGCGGCTGGTTGTTTGGCACTCAAGTTCTTTTGGTGAAACATCAGCTCCTAGACTATAATCACAAATTTAGTTGTATTCCTATTTTGTTGATAACACTAGTGCTATTAATTTGTCTAAAAAACCAATTCAGCATTCACAAAAAAGCATATGAAATAAGGCACCATTTTATAAGGGATGAGGTTGCTAAGAATCTTTTGAACTTCACTTCATTGAAACTGAAACTGAAAAACAATTGTAGATATTTTCACTAAGCCTCTTCCAGAAAACAAATTCTCATCTTTAAGAAGAGAGCTTGGTTTGTGCAAATTCCACATTCTTGATATCTTCTATCTCTTTTTACAAATAACAAGTCTTCATGTTCTTGCAAATAAAGTTCATGTTTACTGAGTTTAGACCTATTATTCTACATTGTGTTAAAATTAAAGCTCCTAACATCCTTGTTAAATATTTCTGCTCACTCATATAGGTCACTTTACTTCACATTTGCATCATTATTTTAACTACATTCCAATCATTATATTTTGCTATACTTTTGTGTTGAGTGTGTCTTTGTGATTAAACTTTGTTGCACAATAACCAAACACAATATTTCTCTCATTTGACAATATCACTTTGCCTCATTCATTTTGATTATTCCTCAACCTTCATTCTACATTTCATTTCTGATCTCCTACCATTCTTTGTTTCTCTCTTCTTATCTACTTTTTAATGATGTCAAAAGGGGGAAAAGTTCCTTAAAAGGGGGAGAAAGTTCTTTAAAGGGGAGAAAGTTTTTCAGGGAGAAAGTTGTTCAAAAGGGTGAACATGGTCAAGCGGAGTTATTGCAGTCAAGGGAGTCAGGCCATTGGGAGATTGTACATAAATTTGTCATCATCAAAAAGGGGAGAATGTGGGGTTGAGTGTGTTTTGGAATTTTCTAATGTTGTATTTAATGATGACCAATGAACACATCCCTCATAATTGATTTTGATGATCACATTTTGTACATATTAAATGATGACTAATTGAACATGTTATACATTTTATACATATCACAACAATGCTTAAACACCATGTTTTTTGATGTTTATATCCACATTTTAATGATAATATCTTGTATTAATGGTTTACAATTTATATTTCTGGTTTACCAAATTGTCACAGTGGTGTCGACACAGTCCCTTTGTGTCGACACTAGTTCACTGTCCCAGAAGCCTGTTCTGAAGTTAGCAGTCGAATTTAGCATTCGACTGTAGCAGTCGAATACTGAAGTCGAATTAGCATTCGCTGTAGCAGTCAAATACTGAAGTCGAAGTTAGCAGTCAAATTTACCATTCGACTGTAGCAGTCGAATTTAGCTTTCGACTTCAGCATTCAACTACAGCTTCGTTTCGCTGCTGCAGTGGGAGTCGGTATCGACACAGTTCACCGTGTGGTCGACACTAGATGACTGTCCCGGAAGCAGTCAGAACAGTTGAAGCCTGTGGTGTCGACACAGTCTGCCTGTGTGTCGACACACTTCGACTAAAGCTTAAAAACGTGAATTTGTCTAGACACGTGGCTGCTTGAGAATCAAGGGATTTGACCTAGATCCTCGTGCCCATGCACCCCAAGGCACCTTATGGACCTATGGGGCTATAAATACTCATGCTCCTTGTACCCCAAGGCAAGCCAGCCCATACACTCCCAGAAAAGCTTTTTGTCGACAAAAAGGGATCTCTCCAGTTCTTGGCATCTCCAGAAGCTGTGATCCATCTTTTCAAGAGAAAGTACAAGGGAGTGAAGGCCAATCTCTGGAGAGGGCTTTGAAGTTTAGAGCAAGGGAGCAGATCCATCAGAAGCACAGCAATTGGAGAGGAATTTCTGGCGATTCAGAAGCTATTAAAGCAGAGCATCGCCAATTGACATGGAGCATCTTCAAGCCTCTTCAATTCAACCTTCTGTAAGAAATCTTCATCATAAACACTCATTCTACATCCTTTCTCTCACTCTGAGTTTGTTCTTCGTTATTTTTTCGTCTATGAGATTTGTGCATGAAGTTCTGCACAAATTTCTGTGTACGAATCTGTCTTGAATCATCATTGCTAGAGGATCTATTTCTGTTGTCTTTGATCTAGCTTTTGTATTGTGAGCCGTCGAGCTCTGGTTGTGAGTCGTCGTACTCACTGTGTGGTTGAGCCGTCATGCTCAATTTGGAGTCATCGTGCTCCGGTTGTTGTTTGAGCCGTCGTGCTCAGTTTGTGAGCCGTTGAACTCAAGGTTGTTTGTTGAAGCCGTCGTGCTCATGGGGTTGTTGGAGTCATCGTGCTCCAGTGCGAGTTGTACTCTTTTGAGTAGTGGAGCCTCACTGTGTGAGGGTGGCTGTAGAAATCACTGGTGTGATTTCCGAACCACCTAAAAATCCTTGTTGCAATGGTTTGATCTGCTATTGGCGCTAGATGCTTGCATAGGATTGCTCTTTCACACTAAGTGTTTAATTGCTTCACACATAATCCACACACACCCACACTTCAGATCAGTAAACTGTTTGTCTAAATTGATCTCTGATTCGAATAATTTTGAATTGCTTAAGCTTCCTCATTAATTGGTGTTTAGATATATTCAACCCCCCCTTCTATCTGATCCATCCACCTATTCAATCCTATAGGTACTTAAGAAGTGTTACCAAGGTGTTGATTGGAAGAATTCATCTAAAACTTGACATGGATGTAGGGCAAGGACACACTGGTCATGAGGCATGCATTGGAGGTGTGTCGATGATGGAGCGATTCAGAAGGATGACCCCACATTTCTTTAAGAGGGAGAGTGATCCCATCATGGCGGAGAGTTGGCTTCGGGAGACGAAGAAGATCTTCGTGCGATCCGATGCGCAAAAGAGGAGAGAGTGACCTTAGCCACCTATATGCTGCAAGTAAAGAAGTTTTTAAAGGGTTATGTATGTTATTGTGGTGCACCCTTAGATGTATCTATCTTCTTTTGCAGGAGCATGCCGATGGTGTGGTGGTCATCTGTACTATGCACACAGTTTGATGATGGAGCTATGAAGGTTGCATGGGCTGAGTTCGTCGTCGGTTCAAGGGGAAGTATATTCCAGAGCATGTGCAGGATCGCATGGAGTAGGAGTTCTTGACATGACCCAAGGGTCAATGAGTGTGCTTGAGTATGAGGCTAGGTTTGCGGAGCTGTCCAAGTATGTGCCTCACATTGTGGCCGATGAGCGGAGGAAGGTGAAGAAGTTCATCATGGGGTTGAAGCCCCCTGAGGACTAGACTGGTGGCATTCGGCATCGATCTATGGAGGAGGCTTTGTCAGCGGCATGAATGTAAGAAGCAGAGATGGAGGTATATCTGGAGGAGAAGAGGGCTTCTTTGAAGAGGCCTGGTTTAGCATTTCAGCGGCAGGATAAGAAAGAAGGCCCCAGCATTTCAGCCTAGGGCAGTAGTACCAGCGAGAGTGACTGCACCGACACCGGTTGGAGGCACAGTTGCAGAAAAGCCCTTGTGTACTGACTGTGGGAAGCGTCAGGAGGAGAGGTCTATTGGGGTTACTTCTGGTGTCACGCCCCCAATTTTTAGCAGCGAAATTTCTCGAGAACGCAAGCATGAATTCAGAAGCCATAGACAATGACTAATATCAATAGGGCCCATAATTCATTATCAAAGCTCTATTCATCATAATAAATGAATAATACAATGCCCAATGTCAAATAAGAATAACTCTCTACTTACTAGTCTTCTATCTCTCAAAGAAAGATAAAATTACAATGATGACCATTCTCCTCATAGACTAACTAGAAATAGAAATGACTCTCTAAGTGTATTTACACCCCGTTGCAAAAGTCCCATCATATACATACTCTTCTCTTCACTACCTGAAATGTTAGGAAGCATGTATGAGCAAACTAGCCCAGTAGGATTTACACCTCAATGTGCGGGCAATGATATAAGTAAATAACCATTTTAGAACTAGGCAGGCATGAGGAAAAAAAAAACAAGATGTTCTAACGATGTATGATAAATCTAGTGAAAACAGAATTAGCAATGCATTCAAGAGGTGTCCAAAGTGATTATCATGCTAGAAGGTTCTTGTATGTACAGTGGAGTATTCACATTTGGAAGTAATAAATAGGGTCAATAGTTCAAGAAGGTCACGATAACTCATATGTCAATATCACTGAAGAGGAACAGTCAGGATAGTACAAGAAAGTTTTTCATGCAAGAAAATCACTAGAGTATCATTCAAGAGACCAAGATAGAACTTGGAAGTGCAAGCACGCAGGACATTCACTAGCAAGTATTTTGAGTAACCCGTTTTGGGGCACTCCACAAAAGAATTACTTTTTATATCATGCAGGGTCTATTGGTGCCTCACAAGTACGTCCCTCTACCACTCAGGTTAAGGACCAACACGCAGTAGCGAGTAACAGTCAAGTAAGCAAGTATACAAATGTAACAAGTACCTGCCATGCCAAGCACCAATCATGATCCGCACTACGCTAGGCACACGACTTTGTTAGGGGATCAGCCTAACAATTAACTCTGGGGGGTAACGAACATCTTTTGTGAAACTGAGCAGTTAACACCTTGGGGTAAACAGGACTTTGTCGGGGGCGAATCCGAAAATCACACCCAAGGTAATAGGACTTTGCCAGAATCTCAAGACCAGATATGGCCCTCAGTCAGGTTTGTATTGCGTAACACTAGCATGTGTCCAATGAGCCGTCGACTCATGGGTGATGAGAATGAGTTTTGAGTCCATGACTCGAATATCATTAATGTACTTTAAGACCACATCACAAGAAGGTAATGTGTGTCAATAAGGATGGACTGGTCAAGAGAGTTTAAGACTATCATGTCAAAGACAAAGATTCAGAATCACGATTGTAAAGAGAGTGATCAGGCGTAATTAGTTTACCAATCACAATGTCTTTGTCATTCAATTTGGACTAATGCCGAGAGAGTAATATGGGAAAGAAAAGTGCACACTATCTTATGGGAACTTCAATGGTACACCAGCTCGGTCTCCATGAGGAAACCACGGAGTAAGGAACTTACGGAGGTCTTAACAAATGTTCCTAGTCTGCCAGAACGAATGTCCACAGAGAGGTTCCAATTTGTCAAAAGCGTTGCCTAACTTGTGCAAAGTGTATAAGTGTAACGTGTATCGAAATCTTGCCAAATCAAGTGTGCTATAGAATAGAAAGAGAATTATGACAACCATGGGAAGTAAATAATAAGACAAGTTTAAAATCAAGAACTCCAAATAAAGTAAAGACCATTGTAACATGTAGATAGATTAAAATCTAAGCATGGTTAATGTAAAGTTCTCTACATGCCATTATCACCAAGCAAATATTCATCAAGTTTAAGTTATCATTTTAACCATAAACTGAACATAGATGATGAATCAGATCAATCATATGAAAATAGAGACATGATCATACCATTAAGACTATTAGAATAAGATTTCAAGTTATTAATGTCATTACAAATGGCTTAAACAAATTTTATATGGCTGAAAGTATGAAAATCATGCTTATAAAACATAATAGAACTTAATCAAGCTTAATGGAACTTAATCAATGTTAATTAGGGATTAACAAGACTTAATTAGGACTTATCAAACTTAATAAACCTAATCAGCTTAATTAAACTTAATTAGGACTTATTCAAGCTTAATCAGACCTTAATCAGACTTAGTTAGTTCTTAATAACACTTAATTAAGCATAATCAAACTTCAAATAGACATAATATGGGTTAATCATACTTAAACAGTGCTTAATAACACTTAATCAAGCTTAATCAGACTGTTAAATAGACTTAATCTGGCTTAATCATACTTAATAGGGCTTAATACACATAATAAGCTTAATCAGACTTTAAAATAGACTTAATCATAGTTAAACAGGGCTTAATAACACTAATTCAGTCTTAATCAGTTTATATTCAGGCTTAAAAATCTACTGTTGACCTATTTCAAATAACAAATAGGAGTTAGAGGTTTCTGTACAAAACGACAATAGAAAAATAATAAAAAAGCGGGATAGTAAGAAAGTGTGGCGCAATGTGCCGACGCAAATGGGACGCCAATGGATCGCTAGGAGAGGGTCGAGGCTCATTGCACCGGGACTACATGGGAAGCAAAGGGCGTTCTGTGCGCCCAATATAGAACAGATTTTTTTTTCTGAAAACACGATTTGATTCTTGTTTTCGAAAAACACATTTTTAAATCCGTTTTGGGGAAAACTCTTAACATAAAATTTGTTCCAAACAGTGTTAGAAGGTCCCTATATTTTGTTTTTGAATAAATTTTGCCTAGGGATGCGTGAATTTCAGTTTTATTACGAAAAAACCCTGATTCGTAGTATGATTAGAAAACACTTAATACGATTAAACCAATACATACAAATTGGGGAAAGTAGAGGGGAATCCTTCCTAACATATTGCATAATGTTCGGTCAAAGTTTCATGAAGTTTAGATAAGGGGTTTAAGAGATTCATAGCAAGAACATGTGACTCGTATGAACACGAAAACTGAAACTTTGAGGCTTTAATTTTATGCATATGGATGATATAAATTGGGGAAATGTAAGACCCCAGATTTTTATTCTCTTTTATATACAATATATGTATATGGATGGTGTGTTGGGGAGTTCGCTTGTTGTGTGCATAGCATGCGTAGTTCATTGTGCCTACTATAAGTTTTAATACTTCTCTTGAGCATGAGCATATACGTATATATATATATATATATATATATATATATATATATATATATATATATATATAATATATATATATATATGCATACGTGTATTCGCGTGGAAGTGGCAATTAGCTAAATTAAGAAGTAATATGAATGTTCTCTTTTCTTTTAAGAATCTTAGACTTAGAATGATTGAATAATATTATGTATGTTTTTCTAAATATTGAAGATATCCTATACTACCCCTTTCATGGAATTTTGTATGAGAATATAAGAAGTAGATATGTGTATGTACGTTATCTCATGCGTGTGACAATTGTATACCTAATTCTACCTGCATAACCCCTGGTGTACTTATGTATGCATGAGTATGTTTAGTTGTAAACATGGTCCATTGCATGGTTAGTTGATGCGTACATTGTACTTCGTACATTGCATGTACATAAGAGTTCAAGCATGGTAGGTGTGTTTAGTATTTTAATTGGGATTCCATACTCCTCATGAATAACATGCATGTATTTTTATGATAATTAAGTGAGAATAGTCAATTGGCTAAATATGCATATAGTGCTATTAAGGAATTCTATGCATATAGTACTTAAGCAATGTTAGGTAAAGTTGTACAAGTAAATCTAATTACCGGTGCGCATGTTGTATCCATCTATTCTAAGCATAATGTACTCGAGTGTGCTACACCCGTGTGTGTATACTATATATATGCCAAATCAAGTGTGTGTGTGCAAGGAATATTTTATTGAATAGATTATTCCTAGCTAACCTAACTCGTATCACCTCCTAATGATTTGCGAAGCCCTCACAATTCTTGTCATTCTATCTTGTCGTGTGTTGAGTCACACCTATGTAAAACATCATGTACGCATAGGTCTACGTACATCTTATCTAGTGTATTTATGTATGCTTGTGTATGCCTAGGTATAAATGATATGATTGCCTGGTATAGTAATATACATGTTACCCTTATATATTGTATGTATATATATAGTGTAGCGTAGTTTCTGCATGTTTTTAAGTTCTGGCCGAAGGGCCAATTAGCGTCAATATGTTTATATAAATATAAATAAGGTATGTATTGCATGGTGATAGTGTGGGTATAATACCGTATACGTATTGCATATATATATGCATGGTATGCATGGTTTCTGGCATATTTTTTAGGGTTCTGGCCCGAAGGCCCATTGGCGTCAACCCCAGGCCGTTGAGCCAGTGTCAGCGTCCAGACATGGACGCCAACACTAACTCCAGTGTCCAGCGATATGGACGCCAACTTCTCTGACCTGCATGCGTTGCAGAGCCAGAAATCAGGAGCAAGGCATGGCCTCCATTGGGGGATGTCCCCCAACGGCTCTAAGGCTGTCAATCAGTATGGTGAGTGGGTGAGGCTCTCCTTAGGTCTGAACCCGAAATGGCCTTTCCCCACTCCTCACTTCCCTTACAGAGGAGAAATAGAGAAAGGAAAACCCTAGAGAAAGCCTGTGAGAAAAACCCCCCTTTGCACCCCAAATCCGACCCCTTGGAGCTTGATCTGAAGATCTTCTGCGACAAGAAGGAAGCTGGAGCAAAGGAGAAGGCTTCCCCATCGTCCCCTTGCTGTGGAGCTCATCCAAGAACCCGGAGGAAGGTGACCTTGGAGGCCTTTCGCAACTTTCTTGGGACTGCCCAAGGAGGTCTTCACCAAGCTTTAAATCCCTTAGAAGAATTTTTGAAAGGCAGTGACCTATCTATGATGTCCCCTATGAGTCTAGGTGAGTTTTGTGATTTTTATGGATTTTTCCTCGAGTCCTAGACCCTCCTATTCACCCAAGATTCAGAGCTCGGTCTGTGTTTTCTGCACAGACCTGGTTCGACGGCAAGGTCCCGGGACGCCTGTGATGAGCTTGGCGTCCATCGGCCATGCCGCTGACCCTGAGTCAGCGGCCAGAGACCGCCGCCTAGTTCTTCTGGGCAGAAGTGAGCTGTTCTGTCCCCCTTATGCATTATTTTCGGTATATTTTCCGTGATGAGGATATATGGTAAGCTTATACTCTATGTATATTGTTAGTTGTGGTGTGTGAATGAACGTGGAATGTGTTGGTGAACGTAGGATAATGGTATCTTTTAAACTTGGGAGCATGACATATATAATCTTGCAAATCCTTGTTCATGATTTGAATTAGTGTGAATGCCTTGGCTTTAGTCTAATCATGAAAGTCAGTGGGTCAGCATATGTGTTTGCAAATTCTAGTAATTTATCCATGCTTGTGTAACTGCTAATAAATCCGATTCGTAGAATAAAATGAAAGCGTGCAAGAATGGATGTGATGATTAATCTATAGATGTATGATTTAGGGTAAATTTGGTATTCTCAAATCATGCATATGTTAGTAGCCTCTGTTTAAAAACGTAGGTTGCAAATCGCAAGATGTGTTAAACCCCATGTTAACTTAAGTTGTTAATAGCATGCTAATTAGGTGTTTTATTTTCTGTGAATTCTATTTAGCTCAGAAAAATCTGAAAAATTGAGGGTATGATCTTGAACCCGAAAACAGCATGTGGTTAAAATTTCAGGTCATTTGGATCAAGTAAATAAAAAGTTATGTGTTTTTCATGTGAAATATGATAAATTGTGCATATCGTAATGTGATTAGATTTTGTTTAAACCCAACATGATTAGTTGTTTACTGTCTGTCAAACTCTTGAATTCTGTAGCACCATGTTAGGAAAAACAGAGGTATTCATGTGATGAGAAAGAAATGAATAAAGAGTTATGTGTAAAACACGTATTAAAACTCGGTATGAGTAAAGTGTAAAAGTTGTGCCTATGTGACACTGCTATCCAGAGGCATCGGGAGCCGTATATGAAAAGTCCCTATAGAAGGCTCCATGTGATATAAGTTTGTCCCAAGGCATTGGGAAAACCCGGAGGTGGACAAGTACTACTGGATAGGGTGGAGAGGGCTTCTCCCGGTCTGCGCAGTTACCAAGATTCACCGCTGTATTGCCTAGGTGGTGAGTATGTGTATGAGTTGTGTTATGAGTTGTGTTATGAGTTGTGTTTGAGAGCTGTGCTAAGGAATGGGCACGAGCTATGAGATATTTGTTAGTGTCCTCTACTGGTAGTTAGGACTATGTGTCATGGCAAATTGTTTAAGTAATGAAAAATGAATAAAGTGTGAATATGTGATATGGCAGTGGTAAGTGCCCATGATGCACGTGGTAAGTGCAATCGATGTGATAAGTGATAAGTGAAAGTGGAAGAGTAAATGATGTGAAAAAGGGTAAATTGTGTAAGTGTGAACATGCGTACATGCTAAATGTGTAAAAGTGCACAATGTGAATGAGTAAGTGTGCAATCATGTGAATTTTTAAATGTGAAAATGTGTTATTGAAACCCAGGAGACTAAATCTAAAACCATGTGATCAGAAAATTTATGTTATTATTCTCATGTTATGTGTGCAATCATGTCTAGAATCCATGTTAGGGACAACAACGAGTTTTGTGCAAAATAGCATGATGGGTTATTCACATGATATGTTTTAAGCAACGTTGTAGCTCTCATGTGTAGATTTATAGCCATGAATCATGTGAAATCAACAACCTAAAGCATGTAGAAATGTCCATGTAATTGTTTAAAAACATGTAAATTCATGCTAGTTGTTTTTCCTTTCATGTGTGCACAATGCTCATGTTAGTAGTTCTCGTGTCTTGGTTCTTTAAAGGTAAAGTTTCATAAGTAAATTGAATAGGGAGCATGTGATAGGTAAATTTTATTCTTAGAAATCTGAAAGCATGATCCATGTATAGACTTGTAAAATTTTCATGATAGGTTGAAACCTTGAAATGACTACATGCCTTGTATTGCAATTGTAAATGTGCATGTAAAACCCATGACTTATACGTGTATGTTATGAGTTGTTTCTTGCTGCTCTTTGGGACTCACTCTTGCTTCGGCGTACAGTTGACAGGTATCGTGCACTAGAGGTAGCGTGACGAGGATCATCATTTAGAAGACTATTTTGTGGAGCTGTTACCAGTTGTACTTTTCTTTTGCACAAAAGGATTATTGTATGGACAAATTTGGACTTTGAAATTCTCTATTTTATATTAATGTGGACATTGTCTTTCTATCTCGCTATTTAGATTATGGAATGTGTGTGGGTGACGGATTAAGAGTTGAGTGTTTTTACTTTATTCCGTTGTACTCTATTGCTATCCAGGTACATATCAACCTATCGACCAGTGTTGGGTACATGTCCCACTGTGACGACGCCCTTTTTACCGATGGGGATTGGTATAATCGTACCGGTATAAAGAGGGTCGTTACAGAGATTGGTATCAGAGAAAATAAGGTTGAGACTGTACAGGATAGACCATCACCGTCACATTGCAAAGTCTTCATAGGGAATTGTCCATATATATATATAATCTACTAATAGTAGATGGAAGATAATAGGGAGAATAGTTAGAATATAGTAACCTAGGTTCTAATTGAGTTATTTATTTTGCGACTATGGCTGGACGTGGTAGACGTGCCAGTCTCGGAGGTATGAGCAGAACCGCAAGCTGAAGAATTTTGTGAAAGGACTTAAGCCATCAGTGAGGCTAGGCTTCTGGAACTCGATTCACGTACCTTAGGAGAACTTCTAGTGTGACCACCCAGCAAGAGAATGGAGCGGGATCTCTCCCAGAGGGGGAGGCAACTCCAAAGGAGAATATGATCAAGCCATTCCAAAGCAAGATAAGAAGGAGAAACCCTTGGAAGTCAACAATCACCGTGGCCTCAAGCATCGAGAAACCGAGTGCATCCAGTGCGGGAAGCGTCATGGTGGGAGCGCATGTTGGAGAAAGGAAGGAGATGTCTTAAATGTGGAGGCAAAGATCATCGACTTAAAGAGTGTCCGAATCTGAAGACGAAGTTCACTCCGCAAGGTGCTCCATCGACCACGATATAGGAGCAAGAGTAGCTGGTGATGACCTCGGCAACGTCGCCGCAGGTACTCGATGCGATCTTCGAGGACAAGATCTTTTTCTAGAGGGGGAGGGTGTAAGACCCCGGATTTTTATTCTCTTTTATATACATATGTATGTATATGGATGGTGTGTTGGGAGTTCGCTTGTTGTGTGCATAGCATGCGTAGTTCATTGTACCTACTATAAGTTTTATACTTCTCTTGAGCATGACATATACGTATATATTATATATATATTATATAATATATATTCATACGTGTATTCGCGTGGAAGTGAGCAATTAGCTAAATTAAGAAGTAATATGAATGTTCTCTTTTCTTTTCCAAGAATCTTAGACTTAGATGATTGAATAATATTATGTATGTATTTTCTAAATATTGAAGAATATCCTATACTACCCATTTCATGGAATTTTGTATGAGAATATAAGAGTAGATATGTGTATGTACGTTATCTCATGCGTGTGACAATTGTATACCTAATTCTACCTGCGTAACACCTTGGTGTACTTATGTATGCATGAGTATGTTTAGTTGTAAACATGGTCCATTGCATGGTTAGTTGATGCGTACATTGTACTTCGTACAGTGCATGTACATAAGAGTTCAAGCATGGTAGGTGTGTTTAGTAGTTTATATTGGGATTCCATACTCCTCATGAATAACATGCATGTATTTTTATGATAATTAGGTGAGAATAGTCAATTGGCTAAATTATGCATATACTGCATATTAAGGAATTCTATGCATATAGTACTTAAGCAATGTTAGGTAAAGTTGTACAAGTAAATCTAATTACCGGTGCGCATGTTGTATCCATCTATTCTAAGCATAATGTACTCGAGTGTGCTACACCGTGTGCGTATACTATATATATGCCAAATCAAGTGTGTGTGTGCAAGAATATTTTATTGAATAGATTATTCCTAGCTAACCTAACTCGTATCACCTCCTAATGATTTGCGAAGCCCTCACAATTCTTGTCATTCTATCTTGTCGTGTGTTGAGTCACACCTATGTAAAACATCATGTACGCATAGGTAGATATCTACGTACATCTTATCTTAGTGTATTTATGTATGCTTGTGTATGCCTAGGTATAAATGATATTGATTGCCTGGTATAGTAATATACATGTTACACCTTATATATTGTATGTATATATATAGTGTAAGCGTAGTTTCTGCATGTTTTTAAGTTCTGGCCGAAGGGCCAATAGCGTCAATATGTTTATATTAAATATAATAAGGTATGTATTGCATGGTGATAGTGTGGGTATAATACCGTATACGTATTGCATATATATATGCATGGTATGCATGGTTTCTGCATATTTTAGGGTTCTGGCCCGAAGGCCCATTGGCGTCAACCCCAGGCCGTTGAGCCATGTCAGCGTCCAGACATGGACGCCAACACTAACTCCGGCGTCCCGATATGGACGCCAACTTCTCTGACCTGCATGCGTTGCAGAGCCAGAAAATCGGGAGCAGGCATGGCCTCCATTGGGGGATGTCCCCCAACGGCTCTAAGGCTGTCAAATCAGTATGGTGAGTGGGTGAGGGACTCTCCTTAGGTCTGAACCCGAAATGGCCTTCCCCACTCCTCACTTCACCTTACAAGAGGAGAAATAGAGAAAGAAAACCCTAGAGAAAGCTGTGAGAAAAACCCCTCTTGGCACCCCAAATCCGACCCCTTGAGCTTGATCTGGAGATCTTCTGCGACAAGAAGGAGCTGGAGCAAAGGAGAAGGCTTCCCCATCGTCCCCTTGCTGTGGAGCTCATCCAAGAACCCGGAGGAAGTGACCTTGGAGGCCTTTCTGCAACTTTCTTGGGACTGCCCAGGAGGTCTTCACCAAGCCTTTAAATCCCTTAGAAGAATTTTGAAAGGTAAGTGACCTATCTATGATGTCCCCGTATGAGTCTAGGTGAGTTTTGTGATTTTTATGGATTTTTCCTCGAGTCCTAGACCCTCCTATTCACCCAAGATTCAGAGCTCGGTCTGTGTTTCTGCACAGACCTGGTTCGACGGCAAGGTCCCTGGACGCCTGTGATGAGCTTGGCGTCCATCGGCCATGCCGCTGACCCTGAGTCAGCGGCCAGAGACCGCCGCCTAGTTCTCTGGGCAGAACAGTGAGCTGTTCTGTCCCCCTTATGCATTATTTCGGTATATTTTCCGTGATGAGGATATATGGTAAGCTTATACTCTATGTATATTGTTAGTTGTGGTGTGTGAATGAACGTGGAAGTGTTTGGTGAACGTAGGATAATGGTATCTTTAAACTTGTGAGCATGACATGAATATAATCTTGCAAATCCTTGTTCATGATTTGAATTAGTGGTGAATGCCTTGGCTTTAGTCTAATCATGAAAGTCAGTGGGTCAGCATATGTGTTTGCAAATTCTAGTAATTATCCATGCTTGTGTAACTTGCTAATAAATCCGATTCGGTAGAATAAAATGAAAGCGTGCAAGAATGGATGTGATGATTAATCTATAGATGTATGATTTAGGGTAAATTTGGTATTCTCAAATCATGCATATGTTAGTAGCCTCTGTTTAAAACGGTAGGTTGCAAATCGCAAGATGTGTTAAACCCCATGTTAACTTAAGTTGTTAATAGCATGCTAATTAGGTTTTATTTTCTGTGAATTCTATTTAGCTCATAAAAATCTGAAAAATGAGGGTATGATCTTGAACCCGAAAACAGCATGTGGTTAAAATTTCAGGTCATTTGGATCAGTAAATAAAAAGTTATGTGTTTTTCATGTGAAATATGATAAATTGTGCATATGGTCGTAATGTGATTAGATTTTGTTTAAACCCAACATGATTAGTGTGTTTACTGTGTGTCAAACTCTTGAAATTCTGTAGCACCATGTTAGGAAAAACAGGTATTCATGTGAGTGAGAAAGTAAATGAAATAAAGTATTATGTGTAAAACACGTAAAACTCGGTATGAGTAAAGTGTAAAAGTTGTGCCTATGTGACACTGCTATCCTAGAGGCATCGGGAGCCGTATATAGAAAGTCCCTATAGAAGGCTCCATGTGATATAAGTTTGTCCCAAAGGCATTGGGAAAATCCAGAGGTGGACAAGTACTACTGGATAGGGTGGAGAGGGCTTCTCCCGTCTGCGCAGTTACCAAGATTCACCGCTGTATTGCCTAGGTGGTGAGTATGTGTATGAGTTGTGTTATGAGTTGTGTTATGAGTTGTGTTGAGAGCTGTGCTAAGGAATGGGCACGAGCTATGAGATATTTGTTAGTGTCCTCTACAGGTAGTTAGGACTATGTGTCATGACAAATTGTTTAAGTAATGAAAAATGAATAAAGTGTGAAATATGTGAATATGGCACGTGGTAAGTGCCCATGATGCACGTGGTAAGTGCAATCGATGTGATAAGTGATAAGTGAAAGTGGAAGAGTAAATGATGTGAAAAAGGGTAAATTGTGTAAGTGTGAACATGCGTACATGCTAAATGTGTAAAAGTGCACAATGTGAATGAGTAAGTGTGCAATCATGTGAATTTTTAAATGTGAAAATGTGTTATTGAAACCCAGGTGAGACTAAATCTGAAACCATGTGAATCAGAAAATTTATGTTATTATTCTCATGTTATGTGTGCAATCATGTCTAGAATCCATGTTAGGGACAACTAACGAGTTTGTGTGCAAAATAGCATGATGGGTTATTCACATGATATGTTTTAAGCAACGTTGTAGCTCTCATGTGTAGATTTATAGCCATAGAATCATGTGAAATCAACAACCTAAAGCATGTAGAAATGTCCATGTAATTGTTTAAAAACATGTAAGATTCATGCTAGTTGTGTTTCCTTTCATGTGTGCACAATGCTCATGTTAGTAGTTCTCGTGTCTTGGTTCTTTAAAGGTAAAGTTTCATAAGTAAATTGAATAGGGAGCATGTGATAGGTAAATTTTATTCTTAGAAATCTGAAAGCATGATCCATGTATAGACTTGTAAAATTTTCATGATAGGTTGAAACCTTGGAAATGACTAGCATGCCTTGTATTGCAAATTGTAAATGTGCATGTAAAACCCCTATGACTTATACGTGTATGTTATGAGTAGTGTTGCTTACTGAGTCTTTGGACTCACTCTTGCTTCGGCGTACAGGTTGACAGGTATCGTGCACTAGAAGGTAGCGTGACGAGGATCATCATTTAGAAGACTATTTTGTGGAGCTGTTACCAGTTGTACTTTTCTTTTGCACAAAAAGGATTATTGTATGGACAATATTTGGACTTTGAAATTCTCTATTTTATATTAATGTGGACATTGTCTTTCTATCTCGCTATTTAGATTATGGAATGTGTGTGGGTGACGGATTAAGAGTTGAGTTGTTTACTTTATTCCGCTGTACTTTATTGCTATCCAGGTACATATCAACCTATCGACCAGTGTTGGGTACATGTCTCACTGTGACGACGCCCTTTTTACCGATGAGGATTGGTATAATCGTACCGGTATGAAGATGGTCGTTACAGGAAAACTTGTCTAACATGCTTGGAACATGGAGAGGTATCTATGAACAAGTTTAATTATAATTTGTCCCGAGATTACCTAGCTTTTGAATATCTTTTGGCAAATGGGATGAAGAAATACGTTTTTTGATGAACAACACCCAAATCTTTGCTCTAGAGCTCCTCTTCTTGCTCCTAGCCGATCCACCCACGTCTACAAGGTTGGGAGAAGGTTGGGGGCGGCCATGGAGGGTTATGATGTATTTATACGGTAGAGTTGTGGCAAACGAGTTAAGTTTCCTAATCTTGAGGGTAGGAGTCCTACCATTATAGCTCCTTTCTATGCTATTTCCTTCTAATCTCACCTCAATTGGGAAGGTAAGTTGAAGCAATTCGTGCACCCCATTGGGCTAGGGTTTAAACTCATACCATGACCCCTTTGACACAATTTTATGCTTAATTAACCCACTTTAATGGTAGTATTGGGTTATCACGAATTTTAAATATTAATTTCTTGTACTTGGCTTCCTATTGATCCCAATAAACATGATTGGAGCTCAAACATTTATTTTACATGAGTTAGTTACATGTGATGATGAATATTCGACTTATTCCTTAATTTGCGATAATAGTCACAAAAGTTTTTAAACTTGGTTCAAATGATTTTTATTGGCCTAAATTCTTCATGGGTCATTGAAGATTATTATTTAAAGCTAACTATAATTTTTACGAATTTTAGATGCATTTTTTCACCTGCAACAATGATGCGTGTGTTTGACTAGTTTTACATCATTAATAGCCATATTTTCTATTTATTTCTAATTTTTAATTACTGAATGTTTTTGGGTTCTACATCCTCCCCCACTTGAAAGAATTTGGTCCTCAAATTTATAGGACAAGGTTTATCAATTACTTTAAATTGCATGAAATCTCCCTCACTTACGATCATGCAAGCAAATGATAATTTCTAAATAGATTTCTTTGGAGTTATTGTATCGATGCCAACATTTTGATTCACTTTAGTTACTACTTGGATAAATAGAAGAAGATGGTATTAACAAGGGAAATAAAAGAGAACTACCAAGATTACATGATGTTTAGGATATGAAGTCAGTGCAAGTAAATCTACCTCGTGTTACTTTGCCCCTTCTATTCTTCCTAGAGGTTCCTTTCCTTTTATTACTTGTAGCGGGCCTTGACATTGAGGTGCCTTTTTTCCAAGTGAGGGCAAGCACTGATCTGGTGTCCTTACTTCCGCATCGCAGACAAGCCCCATCTTTCTCCAGCACTCCTCGGCCTTATGTCCCTTCGACTACAGTGCCACACTTCTCGTTGAATGGTTGGATTACGTTCTGTGGTTGATCTCTCTCTTCTCTTCTTTTTTCTCTTTAAGTGACACTTGTCTTTATTTAACCCTCTTCTTATGGCTTTTTGGGTTGATAATCCTGAAGTTAAGGGTTTGCCCTTCCATTAGGGTGGACTTCCCATCATCTTCCTTGGTCATCTCTATGGAGTCTTCTAATAATTGAGCTCGTTTCACCATCTCTTTGTAAACTTGAAGGTCCATTGATGCCAAGAGGGAATAAATGCTGGATTAATCCATGTAGGAATCTTATTGCCTTCATATTCTCTGTCCCGACTAGGTGTGGTGCATCGCGGGACAGCCTAGCGAATTGGGCTTCATACTCCGCCACTGATGATCCTTCTTGTTTAAGAGCAGCAAATTCACAGCTTTCTTCTCACAAACCCTTTCAGAGAAATATTTATTGTTGAAGTGTTCTATGAATTCAGCCAAGTAGTAGGAGTATCAGGCAATGTAGCTTGGTGGCCTCCCACTAGGCCCTTGCATCACGTTCTACTTGAAAAGTGGCCAGTAAGACCCTCTTTTGGTCTGTGCACTGCATTACATTGAACATTCGTTCCATCTCTTTCATCCAGTTTTCAGCCTTCTCGGGGTCAGGAGATCCATTAAACTTGGGAGGATCCATCCCTCGAAAATTCCTATGTAACTCTCCTGCCCTAGCACGAGCTCCACCTGTGCGACTTGTTGCAAGGCCTGTGCCAACTCCTGTACTGTATTATGTATATCGCACCATTGGCCACGTCTGGCGCCATCTCCAAGAAGTTTAGGATTCTGAGAGAAGATTAATAGTTAGTTATAGTCCAAGTTATTCTTTGTGAATAGGAATTTATTAACTTTTGAACTATTCTAACCATGGGTTCTACCCATCTCACTAGTACTAACAATAGACCAAGCTTAGTGCTAGACACAAATAGCGTAGGAACCTAGATCCTCACAACATGATCCTTTAACGTAGGGTCATAACTTAACATCTAATGTATCATAGGACTTTAGAAAGCCTAGGCTCTGATACCACTCTGTCATGCCCCCAATTTTAGCAGTGAAATTAATCGAGAACGCGATGAACAAACATGCATTCAGAAGCCATAGACAATGACAATATCAATAGGGCCCATAATTCAATAACCAACGCTCTATTCATCATAATAAATGAATAATACAATCCCCAACGTCAAAATAAGAATAACTCTCTACTTACTAGTCTTAGCTATCTCTGAAAGAAAGATAAAATTACAATGATGACCATTCTCTCATAGACTAACTAGAAATAGAAATGACTCTCTAAGTGTATTATACGCTCGTGCACAAGTCCCATCGTTAAACATACTCCTCATCTTCACTACCTGAAATGTTAGGAAGCAGGTATGAGCAAACTAGCCCAGTAGGATTTACACCTCAATGTGCGTGCAATGATATAGTAATTAACATTTTAGAACTAAGCAGGCACAAGTAAAAGAAAAAAACAAGATGTTCTAACGTGTATAAATCTAGTGAAAACATAATTAGCAATGCGTTCAAGAGATGTCCAAAGTGATTATCATGCTAGAAGGTATATTGCATGTACAAGGGAGTATTCACATTTGGAAGTAATAAATAGGGTCAATAGTTCAAGAAGGTCCACGATAACTCATATGTCAATATCACTGAAGAGGGAACAGTCAGGATAGTACAAGAAAGTTCTTTCATGCAAGAAAATCACTAGAGTATCATTCAAGAGACCAAGATAGAACTGAGAAGTGCAAGCACGCATGACAATTCACTAGCAAGCAGTTTGAGTAAACCCGTTTTGGGCACTCCACAAATGTACTTGTTATATCATACAGGGTCTACTGGTGCCTCAAGCAAGTACATCCCTCTACCACCTCAGGTTAAGGACTAGCACGCAGTCGCGAGTAACAAATCAAGTCAAGCAAGTATATCACATGTAACAACTACGTACCATGCCAAGCACCAATCAAGATTCAGCACTACGCTAGGCACAAGACTTTGTTAGGGGATCACCCTAACAATCACTCTTGGGGTAACGAACATCTTTGGAAACTGAGCAATCAACACCTTGGGTAACAGGACTTTATCGTTCGGCGACATCCGACAATCCACAAATAGGACTTTGCCAAAATCTCCAAGACCAGATATGGTTCAGTCTGTTTCGTAGGTGCTAACACTGGCATGTGTGTTCCCAATGAGACCGTCCATTCATGGGTGTGAGAAGACGAGTTTTGAGTACATGACTCAAATATCATTATGTACTTTAAGAACGCATCACAAGGGTAATGTGTGTCAATAAGGATGGACTGTCAAGAGAGTTGACTATCATGTCAAGGACAAAGATTCAGGATCACGATTGTAAAGAGAGTAAGAGTCAGGCTAGTTATTTAACAATCCACTAATGTCTTGTGTCATTCTTTGTCTACTTGTCGAGAGAGTAATATGAGAAAGAAAATGCACACTATCTCTTGGGAACTTCAATGGTACACTGCTCGGTCTCCATGATCCACGGAGTACGGAGACTTACAGAGGTCTTAACAAAAGGTTCCTAGTCTGCCAGAACAGAATGTCCACAGAGAGGTTCGAATTTGTCAAGAAAGGGTTCCTAACTTGTGCAAATGTATAAGTGTAACGTGTATCGAAAACTTGCCAATCAAGTGTGCTATAGAATAGCAAAAGAATTATGACAACCATGGGAAGTAACTAATAAGACAAGTTTAAAATCAAGAAACTCCAAATAAAGCAAGACCATTATGTAACATGTAGAATAGATTAAAATCTATGCATGGTTAAGGTAAGGTTCTCTACATGCCATTATCACCAAGCAATTTTCATTCAAGTTTAAGTTATCATTTTAACCATAACTGAACATAATGAATCAGATCAATCATATGGTAACAGAGACTGATCATACAATTAAGAATATTAGAATAAGATTCAAGTTATTATGTCTTACAAATTTTTAACAAAATTTATATTGCCGAAGGTATGAAAATCATGCTTAATAAAACTTAATAGAACTTAATCAAACTTAATCATGCTTAATGAAACTTAATCAAGGTTAATCAGGGATTAACAAGACTTAATTAGAGTTAATTAGGACTTAATCAAACTTAATAAAACTAATCAACTTAATTAAACTTAATTAGGCTTACTTATTGAGCTTAATCAAACTTAATCAAGCTTAATCGGACCTAAATCAGACTTATTTAGGTATTATAACACTTAATTCAGCTAATCAAACTTCAAATACACTTAATATGGGTTACTCATACTTACACAGAGCTTAATAACACTTAATCAAGCTTAATCAGACTTTAATAGACTAATCTGCTTAATCATACTTAAACAGGGCTTAATAACACTTAATCAAGCTTAATCAGACTTTAAATAGACTTAATCATAGTTAAACAGGCTTAATAACACTAATTTAGTCTTAATCAGTTTATTCAGGACATAAAAATACTACTGGTTGACCTATTTCAAATAACAAATAGGAGTTAGAGGTTTCTGTGCAAAAAGACAATATAATAATAAAAAAATGAAATAATAACAAAGCGTGGCGCAATGTGCTGACACAAATGGGACAGCCAATGGATTGCTAGGAGGGTCGTGGCTCATTGCACCGGGACTACATGGGAAGCAAAGCGCGTTCTGTGCGCCCAATATAGAACAGATTTTTTTTAAAAATGCGATTTGATTCTTGACTTCGAAAACACATTTCTAATCTGATTTTGGAGAAACTCTTACATAAACTTGTTCCAAACAAGTTGTAGAAGGTCCCTATATTTTGTTTTTGAATAAATTTTGCCTAGGGATGCGTGAATTTCAGTTTTATTACCAACAACCCTGATTCGCAGTATGATTAGAAAACGCTTAATACGATTAAAAAATACATAAAATTGGGGAAAATAGAGGGGAATCCTTCCTAACATATTGAATAATGTTCAGTCAAGTCTAATGAAGTTTAGAAAAGGGGTTTAAGAGATACAATAGCAAGAACATGTGACTCGTATGAACACGAAAACTGAAACTTTGGGGCTTTAATTCGATGCATATGGATGATATAAATTGGGGAAAACTTGTCTAACATGCTTGGGACATGGAGAGGTATCTATGAACAAGTTTAATTAGAGTTAGGCCTGAGATACCTACCTTTTGAATGTCTTTTGCAAAGGGATGAAGAACTACATTTTCTTATGAAGAACACCCAAATCTTTGCTCTAGAGCTCCTCTTCTTGCTCCTAGCCAATCCACCCATGTCTAACAAGGTTGGGAGAAGGTTGGGGGCGGCCATGGGGTTTATGATGTATTTATAAGGGTAGATTTGTGCAAAAACGAGTTTAAGTTTCCTAATCTTGAGGGTAGGAGTCCTACCATGATTAGGGCTCCTTTCTATGACTATTTCCTTCTAATCTCACCCCAATTAAGAGGTTAAGTGGAAGCAAATTCGTGCACCCCAATTGGGCTAGGGTTTAAACTCATACCATGACCATTTGACATACTTTTATGCTTAATTAACCCACTTTAATGGTAGTTATTGAGTTATGATGAATTTTAAATATTTTTCCTGTATTTGGCTTCCTATTGATCCTAATAAACATGATTGGACCTCAAACATTTATTTCACATGCTTATTCCTTAATTGCGATAATAAGTCACAAACATTTTTAAACTTGGTTCAAATGATTTTTATTGGCCTAAATTGCTTCATGGGTCATTGAAGATTATTATTTAAAGGCTAACTATACTTTTTACGAAATTTTTAGATGCATTTTACACATACGACAATGATGTGTATGTGTTTGACTAGTTTTACATCATTAAATAGCCATATTTTCTATTTATTTCTAAGTTTAATTACTGAAATTTTCGGGTGCTACATCTGGTAGATGCTTGTGGTGTGGTGACAAGAACAACAGATCCGAGATTGACCAAAGATGGCACAGCAGACTGCAGCGGCAGCAGCACCAGCAATAGCTAGACTGGCACCGAGAGCAGCAGGGAGACTGAGGGCTCAGGATCGAGTGTTTGCTTTGGTGAGAGACGAGGCAGAGTTAGCAGAGCATGTCATAGAAAGTACGGTTTTGATTATGGAATGCATGCTTGAGTTTTGTTTGATACTGGTGCTACGCATAGCTTTATTTCCGAGAAGTTTGCGAAGGTTTTGATGAAGGAGAGTAGTTTGGTTCCGGAAGTGTTGAAAGTACCCTTGTCTATTCATACTCCAGCCGGGACTATGTTGACTGGGCAGTGTTTTTTCTTCTCTTCATGTGAATACTTAAGAGCGAGTTTTGCCCGGTAGCTTTTATCTGTTGAAGATGAAGGACTACGATGCTATTTTGGCTTAGACTGGCTCAAGAAGCATTATGCCCTTATTGATTGCAGGAGGAAGATTATTATTTTCCAGATTCCTGGTGAGGAGGTTTGTTCATTCCTTACCTAGGAGCATGTCGGGTAAGTTTGTGATTTCGGCTCTGAAGGCAACTCAGATGCTGATCAAAGGTTGTAGTGGTTTTCTTGCTAGCGTGGTTATATTCGAGGATTCGAAGAAGGTTTTGACCGTGGAGGATATTGATATTGTTCGAGAGTTTAGTGATGTTTTTCCTGAGGATTTGTCTGGTTTGCCCCTGCAAGGGGAGATCGAGTTTTCCATTGAGTTGGTATCTGGCACAACACCTATTTCTATTGCTCCTTAGCATATGGCACCAGCGGAATTGGCGGAATTGTGGAAGCAACTGCAGAAATTGATTGATAAGGGTTTTATTAGGCCAAGTGTATCACCTTGGGGAGCACCTATACTCTTTGTGAAGAAAAAGGACGGGTCGATGAGGCTGTGCATTGACCACTGCAAGCTCAATCAAGTGACTATTAAGAACAAGTATCCTTTACCTCGTATTGATGACTTGTTTGACCATTGCGTGGAGCTTCGGTGTTTTCTAAGATCGATCTTCGTTCTGGCTATCATCAACTCCGAATCAAGCCGGAGGATTCTTCTAAAACGGCTTTTAGGACGAGATATAGCCATTATGAGTTCCTGGTCTTGCCATTTGGTTTGACAAATGCTCTAGCAGTTTTCATGGACTTGATAAACAGGTTTTCAGGCAGTATCTTGATTTTTTTGTTGTGGTTTTTATTGATGATGTGCTGATCTACTCTCTTGATGAGGAGACTCATAGAGAGCATTTGAGAATTGTGCTTGAAGTCTTGAGGGAGCACAAGCTGTATGGCAAATTTAGTAAGTGCAACTTCTGGATGAAGGAGGTCAATTTCTTAGGGCATGTTATTTCTGGAGATGTCGTTTTTGTGGATCCAGCAACGGTGGAAGTTGTCCTTGACTGGAGACACCGAGATCATCTGCTGACGTCAGAGTTTCCTTGGCTTGGCTGGCTATTATAGAAGGTTTATTGAAGGTTTCTCTTCTATTGTGGCTACTTTGACAAGGCTGACTAGGACGGGAGTTAAGTTCGAATGGACTGAAGCTTGTGAAAGGATTTCCAGGAGCTGAAGACTCGGTTGACCTCAGAACCAGTGCTTGTGTTGCCCAGTGGTGTGGATTCTTTCTCTATCTACACGGATGCTTCGAAGATTGGGCTTGTCTGTGTTATTATGCAAGGAGGTAGAGTTGTGGCATATGCTTCTAGGAAACTCAAGGAGCATGAGCGCAATTACCCAACTCATGATTTGAACTGGCGGCAGTGGTCTTTTCTTTAAAGATCAAGAGGCACTATTTGTATGGAGTAAGATTTGAGATTTTCTCTGACCACAAGAGTCTCAAATATCTATTCTCTCGAAAGGAGTTGAATCTGAGGCAGCTGAGGTGGATTGAGTTTATGAAGGATTATGACTTTGAGCTTTCGTACCACTTAGGGAAAGCCAATGTGGTGGCAGATGCATTGAGCAGAAAGAGGCAAATGATGCGGCAAGACTGGAAGATGTAGGAGGATGCTTCAGGATCATTGGCTGTTCTAGAGCCACAGTTGTGCAGCATGTTCTTAGCTCAGTTGACTCTTAGATCTTCTATGCATGACAGGGTTCTTGCTTTGCAAAAAAACGACCCACTATTGCAGGAGTTGGTTGGAAAGGCTGGCATAGTTAGAGATGAAGATGGTGTAATTCGCCTAAATCATCGGAAATGTGTCCTTAAAGATTCTCAACAAGTGATGGTTTTGTATGAAACGGGATGTTGCTGATGTAGTGGCGAAATGCTTGATATGTCAACAAGTGAAGGCAGAACGTCAGCGACCTTCAGGTATGATGCAGAAGCTGGATATTCCTCAGTGGAAATGAGAGCGGGTGACTATGGATTTTGTGACTAGATTGCCTAGATCGGCCAGAGGGAATGACTCTATATGGGTGATTGTTGATAGATTCTCAAAGAGTGCTCATTTTCTTGCTATGAAGAAGAAGCAGTCCGTAGAGAGCTTGGCTAGATTGTACATTGATGGCATTGTGAAGCTGCATGGGATTCCGAAGTCGAATATCTCAGATCGTGATATGAGGTTTACATCTAGATTTTGGCAGAGTTTGCAGCAAGCTTTCGGTAGCCAGTTGAAATTGAATTCGGCATTTCATCCACAGACAGATGGGTAGTCCGAGAGGACTATTCAGATGTTGGAGGATATGCTTAGGGCTTGTGTTCTGGATTGGAGAGGAGATTGGGAATGCCACCTAGCTCTTGTGGAATTTGCATACAATAATAGTTTCCATTCGAGTATAGCTATGGCACCATTTGAAGCCTTGTATGGAGACCTTGTAGATCCCGTTGTGTTGGGAAGAAGTAGGAGATCGGCATATGGTTGGACCGGAGTGGTGCAGGAAACATCAGCGAAGATCTAGTTGATTGTGCAAAGATTGAAGGCAGCTCAAGATCGTCAAAAAGATATGCGGATACGAGGAGGAAAGACTTGGCTTTTGAGGTAGGAGACCATGTTTTTCTCAAGGTGTCGCAATCCAAGGGTGTAGTGAGGTTTGGAAAAAGAGGCAAGCTGAATCTGAGATTCATTGGTCCCTTTGGGGAATGTGCATATCAGTTAGCTTTGCTCCATCCTTGCCAGGAGTGCACCCAGTTTTCCATGTATCCATGTGAGAAGGTATGTTCGAGATCCGGCTCATGTGATTAGTTATGACCAGTGTAGTTTTAGCCAGATTTGCCCTATGCGGAGCAGCCTATAGAGATTCTGGATTAGAAGGTGCAAGAGTTGTGATCAAAATCCATTCCTTTCGTGAAAGTTTTATGGAATTTTTCGCGCGAAGAAGCAACTTGGGAGCTTGAAGAAAGGATGAAGAAGCAATATTCGTCTTTATTCGGTGAGTATTCTAACTCAATCTTCGAGGACGAAGATTATTTTAAGGGGGAGAGGGTGTAGTGCCCTAGAATTTCATTGAACTGTATAATGCAATTGTGTATGTGTTTCTGCATTTAGTTGTATGTTGTTCTGTGTTGAACCTGGTGTCAACATCTACTAACGTTGACTATAGTAAACGACATGATCTATTGCCGCTTATTGTCTGTTGACGACATGTGATTGTGTCATTTATTATTTTCTGGAATATTTGGTTTTTTGGGCAAGAAAGTTGACGACCTGATCGATGGACGTCTACCTCATGGTCGACGGCATCATTGGTTGACGTTAACCTTACTTGCCTGTTTTTGGTTTACCATTTTGGGGGAGAATAAATCAGACATTTCCATGCATTTATTTAGGAGATCTGGAGCGTTTCTGATCCAAGGGATAGGATTAGGTTTGGGCAATGAGCAGGGATCTTTATAAGACCCGGTTTTGGCCTTTGGGTGAGATTTTCGCACTGGTTGGGAAGAGAGAACAAAAGACCGAGAGAGAGGGTTCCAGAGCTTCGTTCGGGCGATCTAAAGCGTGCTTGACCAAGGAGGATCATCAAGAATCGAGGTCAGAAGCTTCTCTAAGCAGGGGAGCTTTGCTGGAAGCTAGTTTTGGACGATTGAAGTCGAAGAGGAGGACTGCCTTGTTGCCAAGGCGGGCATCTTCGAATCCCTATTCATCACTCCAGCAGGAAGGTTGAGGCAAGTAACATGGGGGATCGGTTTAGGATAGTTTAATCTTTAGATTTATTATTTTTACAGATTTTTAAACCATCGAAATAACATGTGGGAAGGGGTGTAAGTTCTGTTATTTATGTGCAAGTTCTGTGTTTTCTGGACGGATGAACTTAACGCCCATATCGATTGCCGTTTAGTTTATATAAATGACAACATCGACTATCGTTAATTTCTTGTAAACGACTTGTTTTTGGACGTCTACTATATGTTAACGGCACTATGTGTCGCTATCAATTGATATTACCGACACAGTATGTGGACGTTGACTCTGTGTAAACATCACATATTTGGCCGCTAATTTATCAGTGATATGTTTTTCTGAAATCTAATCATATTTCCTCAACTGTGATTCATGCATGTATGAAGCTTTCGGTCAGGTTATAATCTGTGCAACTCAGTGCTGTTATACTGTGAACATGTCATTGCAATGGTGTATGGGCTATGTTTAGTCATTTTCTGTTGAATTATATTTGAGTTAGCGAGAGAAAAATGCAATAAATGCAAGCATGATCCATGTTATAATGTTGTACTTAGTGACTGTACTGCTGTTAGATGAAAGTATAGATCTACTGCACTCAGTCCTAGTATAGCAATTGCATAATTATATCAATGTTGTACCATGTTGAGTAGTTTATGTTGATGAAGAATAATTATGAAAAAATGTTTACAGGACTGAGAAAATTATGAAATTTTGCATGTACGTGGTATGATTAGAATTAAATTTATTGTCAAAATTTGTGGATTTTTAGAGCACTGTGTATACTGTTGTGATTTTCTGAATGATAAAATGCATAAAGAAATCAATGGACATGAGAATGTATGTACATATTGGATTTGATAAAAGTAGTACCATGTTAGGTTGCTGTTATACGTAGAGTTTTAATTTCAAAATTGAGAAAACATGTTAGGTGTTATTGTAATGTCATCTTGATGAATTATGCATGAATGTATGAAAGAGCATGATAGACTTATATGAAAAATGTAAATTGCATGATTATATATATGTTAATACATTTTGAAATGAATTGGCCAATGAGACATTGCTATGATAGAGATAACTACAAGGAACTACACCATGGAATGCCCCTATGGTAATGGTTCACCTACATGAAATGACCTACATGAATCTATGGGCAATTGATTGAAATCTTGGAGGTAGACATGTTCTACTGGTTAAGGTGGTAAGGACTTTCTTCGGTATTGCACAATAACCTAGACATCATCACTGGTTTGCCTAGGTGATGTAGACGCGCCTTTTCTCTTTTATCCCGGTAGGACACCGTCCTGCGGAGGAGAAAGGACAGGCTTTGAAAATAGGGTTTTTTTTTGGGGTGTTTTGTTGTGGTTTGAAAGGGTGAAAAAGCAGAAAAAGAATAAGATGATGTATAAAGGAAAGAAAGAAGGTGATTGCCAGGTGCGCGGGGGCACCGATGGAGACGGATGATAGGAAGGGTCACGGAGGTACCTACCTTTCACTCGAAGATCGCGGGAGTTACGTATGCGGGCCCTACCTCCTCCTTCCACCGGCCGGCCGGCGAAGGAGATTCAGCTCCGTTTACCTTGCAAAATAGGACAAAGATAACAAATGACGAGAGGATTAGGCTATGAAAGTGTAGTAAATGTTCATATAGAATGAAATAAAAGGCATCAAATGGGCGTTAACACACCTTATGAAGGTGGTGTTAAACCACTAAAAGATAGGCGGGGAAGAAATGACGTGCGTATGTGTGGTGGATGTGAGATGCATGCAATATAATAAGTGAAATGAAAATAGGAAGAAGGGAAATGGTGATATAGCCTGCGGTGGTGGCGGATGGAGAGGACGAGGGACGCTCTGCTCGTCTTGCTCCGACGCTCGTACGAAGGATGGAGACTCCGGGTCACGAGGGGGAAGACGTGGAAGGCACTCCTCCTTGGCTCCGGAATGCGCTTTTGATCTAACAGGGCTCCGCCTCGGGATGTAGGAGAATTATAGCACGGAGGTCGAGGTGCCAATTCGGCAGGGCTTTGCCGTCTCTGGGACTTAGGTTCGGGATCCTCAAATGGTTGCAACCCGGGCTGTATTTATAGGCACTGGGAGCACTTAAATCAAATCAGGTATAGCGGACGCCTATCAAATGTGAACCACGTCCACACGGCGTGCCGCAATTTGCAAGCCCTTGACTTGACGTCATCGTGATGATTAAGCTTGTAACCGCCTTCAAAATTGCGTCTGGACACCGCGTCGCGTTTTCTTATCGAATCGATCTTTGATTAAATCGATGTTTGATTTGACAGGAAATTATTAAAATGCGGCGTGCCGCTCAGACGCGTTTCAAAAGTGCTCTGGCTTCGAGGCATGGGCTCTTAATGGCATCGACTGTAGGATTTGACTTTAAATCACGGCAGGTACAGACGACACGACACGAATCTAAACCACCTATGTGCTAGATAGGCATGTTAGATTCGTGTCAGCTATACCGGCCGTGGAAGAATGCCCAAAACGGCGACCATTGTACCAGACACGAATCTTTCAATTCCACAGACCCCTTCAGCCTCTCTAGAAAATTTCCTAAAAATCCTAGAAAATCCAGAAAATTAAGGAAAATCACTCAAGATGTTAATTGAAAAGAGCCACTTTGAGGCATCATGGTGCAACATGAAATTTCTCGATATGTGGCCAAAATGGCGTGTCTACAGCTGCCTCGCTTGGGTGTCTGCGAAGCGGAAGGACACGGAATGGAGTGTAATGGAGCGAAGTGAGATGAAGCATAGTGAGTGGAGTGGGAGCGGACTGAAAAGTAGACACCAAGGTGTGATGAGACACGTCTCAGCAACACCCGACAGGAGCTTTTCATCGATACAGAGTGAAGTTGTTCGGGGAAAACTTTAAGAGAAAACTCAATGCTTTGGACGGAAAAAAGGGAAGTGTGCGCGCGGGCACGGGAAGGAGGGAGATCAACTTCCAACGTCGGGGAAGTACCTAAGGACACAATCTGTTAGGTTGCACCATTGGGGGCGTCTGCCACTGCCGTAGGTGGATCTCTGGGAGTAACTGAAAATAAAGTAGGTATCCAAAGTCCAATGCAACTGAGTTTCTCAAAAGGACGATCTTTAAACAACAACACAGTGAACCGAGTACTTGGCTCGGAATGGAATATTCCAGTTTATCTGTGATTTTAAGAACAAGTGGCTCTCTTCAATTAAGAACGAGAGTGATTCTCCAGACTTATTCTCAAGGTTCTACATGATGCATGCTGGGTTAAAAGAAAAATTTAAAACAAAAGGAAAATATAAGATAATCAAGGATAAATTGTCACGTCGTGGAAGTAAGGATACCGAGTGGAACCTTCATCCTTCATAGCGTAACGGCCTATCCTCAAGTTGTAGACTACTCTAGAATTATCATTGTTTTTGGCGGAGGAGGGGAACTCAAACTTCAGTTTCTTCAGAGCCTCGAGGTCCTTGATGTGTTCTAATAAAGTATACCATATAGTAAGATGCAATATTGACAACACCGAGGTGGTGGTCACCGAGGATGATCGTGCATTGTACGGCAAAAAAAATCTAGATCTTGTGCTCAAAGATTGATTAGTATGACAAGCGACAAATAATAGAGTGAAAAATAACGAAAACAATGCTGCTTGTAAATTGCGGCTGGGATACTAGATGCCTATCAATTGTGAATAACATCCTTTATGTTGGACGCTATTCAAATTGTTGGTGGGAGTGTTGGTGGGAGATCCTGAACATTATTATTATTAGGGGCCTCATTTTCTGATATGGCATGCACTTTTGCTAAAGATGGTTACATGAAGCCAGGCCGCCCACACTCTTGAACACCAAGAGGTCCCCAAAGCTCATCTCGTGAGCGGCTGCAAACCTCCCCTAACCTTCATCAAAGTGCAAACCTTTACTATCATCGCCATCCTGATGCTTCTAGCTTCTACAAAGAGGGCTGAAGAGTGTGACACATGTCAATTCTCTTTGATGAAGTACTTGGTGAGCATCTGTTGTATTATGTGGCGAAGCCAGGAAGCAAGGCCCCGAAGAACTTGAACTTGCGAGGTCAGACATGTTGGTTCTTTGGTCATGGCGACGATTTGCAAGAATTGAGCTACACCTGAGAAAAGATAGAATGAGATTGATGAAGCAGTTTTCGCAGCGTGAGAAGGGTCATTATGAGCAATAGGGACTTTTTTCAATTTTCTCACTTAAGAGATAGCGAGGGTCTTAAGTCCTTCTTGCCAAAGATAGTGCTGGAGTGCATCTTCACTTTTGAATCTTCTCGGGCATTTTCTGCATCTCCTTTAATTGGCGTCTAGTCGGGACGCCGCCTTTTAACCATCCAAAATAGCGTCCTCTGGACTAGAGGCCTATCAATCCTTAAGCGCGTCCTCTGTTCTGGACGCAATTCAGGCTGTCAAATCAGATTTGACAGTTTTGGCTCTTCTCCTCCTCTTACTGCGTGCATGCGAGGTGTTTCCAGGTCAAGGGGTCACAAAACACCCTCTCACACTCCTTTTCATGCACACACTCCTTTCCATACACTCCCGAATCTCTCCTAAGGATGAAAGAGCTCTCTCTTGAAGCAAGGAGAAGATGTAGAGGAGGAGGAGAAGGCTTTGGAGGAGAGGAAGAGAAGAGAAAGTTTGGAGGAGGGGAAAAGAAAAGGAAGCTTTGGGAGAGATGGAGTATGGTGGATCATCCTCCTCTATGGGGTCAAGAGAGGATGGGTTTCAAAGGCTAAACCAAGTGGAAGGGCATCTTTGTAAGCTTGTCCAAACCAACATGGTAAGTGGATTTTGATTCTTTTGGCTTTGTTTTTGGTTTTGGTTTGCTTCTAACAATTTCTTTATTGCTCTTCCTTCTTGCTTTCTTTTCTTTTCTTTCTCTCTACCTCTCCTAATGGCCAATCTTTTCATCTTTGGTCATTCACCAAAACCCCCATGCAATGCTATTACCCATCCCCATTCAAAGGATTACCCACTTTTCCCAGGTAATCGTCGCTACATGAGCCTTCCATGGCTCCGACAACTCACTTCCAATATCACTTTGGGCATGACCCACATCGTTACGGCTTGGGGAATCAACAACCTTACCGTCCATGCAATAAGATACCACGAGATCCATCTTGACTGGCCTGCTCTCGGTGATGATCAGTCTGTCTATATATTTTGATGATTAACAAAAACCAAACAAGAGTTTATCAATTATATCTAATGAATATTTCATAAGTCTTAATTACAGGAAAAACACCAAGGTCAAACAAGCCCACAAAAGGTATGCATTACTTCTCTGAAGCTTAATCTCTTCAACAGATTATTTCTCTAAGTCCAGAACGATTTCCTTATAAGCATATCGATTTCAATAGATCATCATAACGATTTCCCTTCTGGCTGAAAAGTCATGTTGTTTCAAACAAGTCGATGCCACAACGATTTTATAAGTGATCGTAACGATTTCTTTAGAACCCGTGACGACTTGCCTGTCATAACGATTCTATAAGTTATCACAACGATTTCTTTAGAACTCGCAACGACTTGATCGTCACAACGACTCTATAAGTGACCGTAACGATTTCTTTAGAACTCGCAACGACTTGCTCACCGTAACGATTCTATAAGTTATCATAACGATTTCTTTAGAACTCGCAACGACTTGATCGCCGTAACGATTCTATAAGTTATCATAACGATTTCTTTAGAACTCACAAAACGACTTGCTCGCCGTAACAATTCTGTAAGTTATCATAACGATTTCTTTAGAACTCGCAACGACTTGCTCGCCGTAACGATTCTATATGTATTCATAACGATTGTTAAGTGTTCACAACGATTTGATTTGTATAACGATTTGTTAAGTGTTCATATCGATTTCTTCAGAAACACAATGATTGCATCTCATAAGGATTTGTTAAGTGTTTCATCGATTTCTTCAGGAACACAACGATTTGCATCTCATAACGATTTGTTAAGTGTTTCATATCGATTCTTCAGAACACAACGATTTGTATCTCATAACGATTTGTTAAGTGTTTCATATCGATTTCTTCACAAACACAACGATTTGCATCTCATAACAATTTGTTAAGTGTTTCATATCAATTTCTTCAGAAACACAACGATTTGCATCTCACAACGATTTCTTCTGTGTCACACGACTTGGTCAACTTGACGTATTCATAACGATTTCATAAGTCATATAGTCATCGATTTCATATTGACTTGATATTATCTTTGTGACTAGTCAAAGACCACGTATGCATCTCTCTGACACTTTTACATTTATGAGATCTGAACATATCTCTGCATGCATGCAGACCATATCATCCTTTATCGTGCCTACTCTGATTACGTCTTTTAGACTTAAGCTATTCGGCATTACTATTTTCATGTCTATTGCTACTGACGTTGACTGACATCAGAGACAGCTTAGCTGTCTGCTATTTCAGATTGACATTTGTGCAGACCTCTGATCTAGCTTCATGGTACAACATTAAACAAATAGAAGCCAACAGATATTTATGAGATCTCACCTCTTTGCGTGCTCAAGTGATCAAAAGACTGTTGACTGGAAGCTTCCAAGACTCCAGATGTCATTCAGTCTAACGACTACTCAAAAATGAGACAACGGACACTTCAACGTCCACATTTTAAATTGAAGTTATAAATTCAAGTCTGAAGAACAGAAGAAAGAAAATCGCGCACTCAGGCATTCAAATTCTTCTGAAGAAAGTCCAGAGCCAAGAACTTCATTCCTCTTAGCTTTTTGCTCTTTTGCTCTCCACTAGTTTGTGAAAATCTTGAGAGAGCCTGTGTAGATCTGAGAGTGTGCTTAGCTTAAATCTCTTCCTCTCAGTTCTAGTTGCTTTAGATCCTTGCTTGTCAAAAGCTTGATCTAGGGCTTGATTTCATTCACTCTCTTTGTGTTGTTCCCTTCGGTTGTGAAGGAAGACCTGGGGTATCCAGGGTGTTATTCCCTTCGGTTGTGAAGGAAGATCTGGTGGTATCCAGGGTGTTGTTCCCTTCGGTTGTGAAGGAAGACCTAGTGTGGTATCCAGGGTGTTGTTCCCTTCGGGTGTGAAGGAAGACCAGCTGAGCTGGGTGTTGTAGCGTCCTTAGGGGGACTGTACCCTAGTTAGTGAAATCCTGAGTTGTTGCTCAGGGACTGGACGTAGGACTCCTAGGAAAGGAGGTCCGAACCAGGATAATCCTTATGTTGTGTGATTATCTTCTTTGTGTGTTTGTTATTTAAACTAACTGTCACTGACCTACTTCGAAGAACGTTTGTGTGAATATTTTTAGTTACAGGTATCTTCTAGATTAATTTTTAAAGACCCATTCACCCCCCCTCTGGGCTCGTCAACTGGGCAACAAGTGGTATCAGAGCGAGTCTCTTCGACAAAGAAAGGATCCAACGATCTGAAGAGTAAAGATCCATGGCAGCCCAAGGTAGCTTTGAAGGTCAGTCTGTCAACCCTCTCTTCGATGTGAAGATTATCCTTACTGGAAGAACAGAATGGAATACTTTCTACAAGGGCACGATTATCAAATTTGGTCCATAGTAGAAGAAGATGATCTGTTAGTCACAAATGAGAAAGCACAATGGACAGATGATGACAGAAGAAGATTTCCCTGAATTGCAAAGCAAAGAGCATCCTATGCTGTGCTCTTAGTAAGAAGAATTCAACCGAGTTTCAGCCTGCAAATCCTCGATGGAAATGTGGGAAAAGCTCAGGATTACCATGATGGTACATACAAAGTAAAGGAGACAAGAATCGACATTCTTGTCACTCATAATGAAAGATTTCAGATGCAGTCAGGTGAGTCAATCACTCAAATGTTTAGCCGATTCACCGATATCACCAATGGTTTAGCCAGTCTAGGGAAGACTTATGAGATTGCAGATATGGTAAGAAAAATTCTTAGATCCTTACCATCCTTGTGGACACCAAAGGTCACAGCTATAGAAGAAGCTAATGACCTGAAGAGAATGTCTGTAGAAAAGCTCATTGGGTCCCTCATGGCCCATGAGATCAACATGGAAAGGCTAGGAGAGTCTTCTAGCAGAAAGAAGCACTCCAACGCCTTAAAAGCTGAAGAAGATTCACCAGATGCAAGTTCAGCTGAAAGTGAAAGTGATGCAGACAGCGAGAATGAGGAAGCTATGCTATCTAGAAAGTTACAACGAATTTTGGCTAAAAGAAGAAATTTCAATCTGGTAGAAGGCACTTCAAAAGGAATAAGGAATTCAAGAAGCCAGATGGAAAAGAAATAAAGAAAGGAGAACTCATCTGCTATGAATGTAAGAAGCCAGGACACATAAGACTGAGTGTCCTAAGTTAAAGAAGCCGGAGTTCAGGAAGAAGGACAGTTCCAAGAAGTTCAGAAAGTACAAGAGAAGGCGATGGCAGCAGCATGGGAAAACAGTAGTGACTCAGACAGCGAGTCAAGTTTCTGCAGTGGTGAAGAAGGGCCAACTTGGCCTTCATGGCAAATACTGAAGATAAGGTAACTTCTGACTCATCTTTTGATTCAGATTCTGATAGTTTAGAAGAGGCTTTCAATGAACTATATGAAAAATATAAAGAAGTAACCAATTATTAAAAGTAAGCAAGAAAAACATAGTCTGTATAGAAAATACAAACTCAGATCTAAAATCAGAAAATGAACAATTAGAAAGTCAAATAACTGAACTTAAAAGAAGAAATGAACTGTTATGTGAAGACCTAAAAGCTAAGAATGAACAATAACTAAATTAGAGAAACAAGTAAGTTCAGATGAACTGAAAACTGAAATCAAAACACTAACAGAAGAAAATATACAGTTATCTAGTACATTAGAAAAATTCACTAATGGTAAAAACTCCCTCATATTAAAAGGTGCTAGAAGATCAGGTAAGAAGAAAAATGGTGTAGGATATACACCCCCAGATAATGAAGAAACCATAATCTATCCTAAAATATATCCAACACCAAAATTTGTACCTGAACAAGATATAGCATACAAAGCTGATTTCAAATATATTGGAAAAGTAACTAAGTTATCCTGCTGTAGTCACTGCAATAAGTTAGGACATATTATAACTACATGCCCAACAAGACATAAGAAATGGATATTAAAAGGTAAAATTAATGATACTAACCAATCAGGACCCAAAAAATTTGGGTACCTAAAGCTTGATGTTTTTATTTCAGGTAACCCTCGAGCATCCAAATGGTATTTGGATAGTGGGTGCTCAAGACACATGTCAGGAAACCAGAAGTTATTCTCTCATCTCCAAGCTGAAGAAGGAACAGTTACTTATGGAGATAATGGGAAAGGAACCGTGATAGGCAGTGGCTCTGTGAATAACAAAGGAAAAATAGTCATAGAAGATGTGCTATTAGTCAAGGGATTGAAGCACAATCTCATTAGCATTAGCCAGCTATGTGACAGAGGCCATCAGATCAAGTTTCAAGAGTCGAAGTGCAGCATATTGAAGGATGGAGCAGTCATCTTTGAAGCTAATAGAGAAAAGAATTTGTATGTGCTCTATCTGAAGAACTCAGGTTCAAAATGTTTGTCTGGCAGCAAATAAAGATAATTCTCAGAATTATGGCACAGACGACTTGGACATTGCAGCATAGATGGCATGAGAAAACTGCTGAGAAGAATCTTGTGGAAGGTCTACCTAAGGTTAGCACAAAATTGGATGGTGTATGTAACCTTGTGCTAAGGGAAAGCACACCAAAGGCTACTTCAAGGCAAAGACGTGGTGACCACCTCAAACCCTTGGAGCTCTTTCATATGGATCTATTTGGGCCAATGAGGACTACCAGTCTTGGAGGAAAGAATTTTGGATTTGTCATAGTTGATGACTACTCAAGATTCACATGGTATCATTCCTAGAACATAAAGATGACACTTTTGAAAATTTCGCCAGCTTCAGTAAGAAAGTTCAGAAAGATCAGAAGTTCAGCATTGTGTCTATCAGATCAGATCATGGTGTTGAATTTCAAAATGAAAAGTTTGCTAGATTTTGTGATGATCAGGGAATTGAGGATAATTTCTCAGCACCAAGGACAACCACAAAAATGGTATTGCTGAGAGGAAGAACAGAACCCTATTGGATATGGCAAGAACTATGCTCTCAGAATATGATCTGCCAAGATACTTTTGGGCTGAAGCAGTCAACACAGCAAGCTACATTATCAACCGAGTAATGATCAGGCCAATCCTGAAGAAGACTGCATATGAACTATTCAAAGGAAGAAGCCAAAGATCAGTCCACTTCAGGACTTTTGGATGTCCTTGCTTCATTCACAACAATGGAAAAAGGAACATTGGTAAGTTGGATGCCAAATCAGATGAAGGCATCTTTATGGGGTACACCTCTAAACCCAAAGGCTATAGAGCATTTAACAAACGTACTTTATTGATTGAACAGTCTGTACACATTATTTTTGATGAAACTAACCCTTCCTTGAGAAAGGAAGTAGATAGTGACATGATGATGCAGAAGAACTATCCAAGAAACTAAAAGATGCATCAATTGAGGACAAGGATGATCCACCTCTGGAAGAATTGCAACAAGAAGAAGTTACTCATGAAAACCTTCCAAAGGAGTGGAGATACAAGAAAGATCACCCACTTGAGAATATAATTGGTGATCCATCCATAGGGTAAGAACAAGAGGTAATGTTATTCCTTGTGATTACCTAGCTTTTGTTTCTCAAATAGAGCCTAGGACAGTCAATGAAGCTCTTTCTGATGAATCTTGGATAGTAGCCATGCAAGATGAATTAAATCAATTCAAGAGAACCAAGTATGGTCACTTGTTCCTAGACCATCAGACCATCCAGTCATTGGCACCATTGGGTGTTCAGAAATAAACTGGATGAAACTGGTGCAATCTTAAGAAACAAGGCCAGATTGGTAGCTCAAGGCCATTCTCAAGAGGAAGACATAGATTTCGATGAAACCTATGCACCTGTAGCTAGACTTGAGGCCATTAGAATATTACTTGCATATGCATCTGTTTGAATTTAACACTATTTCAAATGGATGTTAAATCCGCCTTTTTAAATGAGTTTTAAAAGAGGAAGTTTATGTGGAGCAACCTCCGGGTTTTGATGACACAGAATTTCCTAATCATGTTTTCCAACTTCACAAGGCATTATATGGTTTAAAGCAAGCACCTAGAGCCTGGTATGAAAGGCTTAGTTCTTTTCTTTTAAACCATGTTTCAGTAGAGGTCAAGTAGATAGTACTCTTTTTATAAGTCAAAGGTCAAACACATCCTATTAGTTCAAATCTATGTAGATGATATCATTTTTGGTTCTACTGATGAATCTCTTTGCAAGTATTTTGAAAAGTTAATGCAGGGAGAATTTGAAATGAGTATGATGGGAGAACTCAACTATTTCCTTGGACTTCAAATCAAACAGGAAAGGAAGGAACTCACATCTGTCAAGCAAAGTACACAAAAGAACTCTTGAAGAAATTTGGATTCGAAAATACCAAGCCACTGTCAACACCAATGAGTACATCAACAAGAATGGACAGTGACAAAGATGGTAAGAAAGTAGATCAAAAGATCTACAGAGGTATGATAGGTTCACTCATTTATTTAACAGCTAGTAGACCTGATATTTTATTTAGTGTATGCATGTGTGCTAGATATCAGGCAGATCCTAAGAATCACATTAATTTCTGCGAAAAGAATATTTAGATATTTAGCAAGATCTCATGACTTAGGTCTATGGTATCCAAAACATTGTGAAATTAACCTAGTAGGTTACTCTGATGCTGACTATGCTGGATGCAAATTAGATAGAAAAAGCACCAGTGGTTGTTGTCAATTTCTTGCAGGATGTTTAATATCTTGGTGTTCAAAGAAACAAATTCAGTCGCACTATCCACTGCTGAAGCTGAGTACGTAGCTGCTGGAAATTGCTGTACACAACTCTTATGGATAAAGCAACAACTTGAAGATTTCGGATTAAACATCAAATCCATCCCAGTTGTGCGACAACACCAGTGCTAAATCTCACCAAGAATCCAGTTCAGCATTCAAAGACCAAACATATTGAGGTTAGATATCATTTTATTCGTGATCATGTTGCAAATGGAAATATTGAAATCCTTTATTGATACAAATGGTCAGTTAGCAGACATTTTCACAAAATCCTTACCCGAGGAGAGATTCACATCTCTTAGAAGGGAATTAGGCATGTGCAATTTGTGAAAAAAAGTTTGTTTATACTGGCACATCAATTTTCAGAACTAAGTAACATTTTCCCCCCATAACTTAAGCAAAAGAAATTCAAATTATCTCTCGTTACCGCTCTCTCATTGAAGTCAGGTTGAATAGTCAAACTCTTGTCTTCTTCGTCCCATTTGGCGCTTTACTTTTCAGCGCATTAATTTATTCCAATTAATAGGATAACGATTCGTATCCCGTCTTCAACCTTTTTCCCTCTTTCGTCTGGTTACTCTGCCGATGCCCTAGCCGCTTCGACATCGACTCTCTGCTATCTTTTGAAGCTTCTCTCCTCTTCTCGCGAAATTTCTTGAGGGCTTTCATTCCTCCTTCCTTCTCAACCCTCCAGAAAACGCCCTTACCTGATTACATGGCTGCATCAGCTGTTCTCGAAAGTTTAGGTGGCTATAGTGCCGAGTTCCTTACTCCTGAGCAGCAGGAGAGATTCCAGTTCGTGAAGACCAAAGTGTGTGGGAACAAGGCAGTGGACATTGCTGATCTTGAAAAGAATGGTATGCACAGTGTCATTGAAGTGTTGATCAGGATGAAGTGGATGGAAGTAGCAATCTTCTCCGAGGTAAGTTATCCAGACCTCGTGAAGGCCTTTTTCTATGTTTGAAGGCTCAAGAAAATGGGTCCCTGGTTTCATATGTCAAGGGACCCAGATCAAGATAGACTGTGAGCTCTTGCATGCATTATTTGGAGTAACAACATCCGGTTTTAGTGGGGTTCACTCCATGGACACCCAGTTTAAAGGTCTTGGTATCATAGGACCTGGGTTCAGACTGAAGGATGGAAAACTAGATATCAACCAGTTAAATGCCTTCACCGCCTCTCCTCACTTTATTGTCTGCCAAATTCTAGTTCCGAGAAGTGCAACTTTCTCATCCTGCACCAAGGCAGACTCAGACATGATGTACTGGGCCATACAGAACAAAGATATTAACATGGCCGAAGTGATGATGGAGAGAATGAAATTTGCCAGTGATCAGATTTGGGACACTAAATCGAAGCTTAATGTTTCCTTGCCATATGCACATTTGCTTACCAAGGTTTTCAAGCACTTTGGTATTGATCTGGCAGGAGCAGTTGTTGAGCAGATGGGCAAACCAATCAAGTCCAGAAATCTCCGTAAAAGTGGTTTCTCAGTCAGAGATGGCGCTTGGTCTAAGATCTCTGTGGCCGAGGGAGAGGCCATTATAGGAGACATTCCTGATATTCCTGATGTTCAGGAAGAAGTAGCAGAGCATCCTCAAGCAGAAGCAGCAGTAGAGCAACCTTCAGAACCAGTTGCAGAGTGAGCAGAGCTAGCAGGGTCACAAGCAGTTGAAGTTGAATCTCAATCTCCAGTGGCCCCCGTAGCTTCAGTAGAGGAAGCTGTGGCATCAGGCCATTGAAGAGCAGGAGCAAATACCTGCTCCCGGAGGCACAGTTTTGGTAGAGGCTCCTATTCAGGGGGAGCATGAGAGGATTGTTGTGGATGCTCCCATTGAGGGGGAGCAACTGAAGGAAGCCGAAGCAGGAACCTCTGTGGCATCAGGCCACACAGATACTATTTGGCAGAAGAATCCATTCCAATGACAGATGCCCCTGTCAGTGAAGAACCAAACGCAACTCATGCTGAATTCAGAACCTGCTGAGAGGAGAAGCAAGAAGATTGATCATAAAAGGCAGAGGAAGATTCTGAGAAAAGTCAATTTGAAGCCTATCTTGAAAAGATTGATACTCAAGATAGAAACTGGGCTTGGTGCAATCCAGCATGAATACTATTCTTGAGAATCAGGCATCGACCTCCAAGGACTTCTCCAAGATAAGAAATGCAATGAAATGGTTTATAAGGAATTGGCGAGATGAAGAGTATGCTCTCTAAGTTGTTGATGGCAGCTGGTAATACAGATCCTCCTCCCTCTTCTCCTCAGCGCCGTTCAGAGGCTGCTCCTGGGCCATCAGGGCCATTGGTTGAAGAGGCTGGGCCATCAGGGCCATTAGTCCAAGAGCTGGGCCATCAGGGCCATGGTTGAAGAGGTTGGCCATCAGGGCCATTAGTCCAAGAAGCTGGGCCATCAGGGCCATTGGTTGAAGAGGTTGGGCCATCAGGGCCATTAGTTCAAGAAGCTAGGCCATCAGGGCCATTGGTTCAAGAGGTTGGGCCTTCAGGGCCATCAGTTCAACCAAGTAGGCCATCCGGGCCAGAAGTCTCCAAGGATGGACATGCTACTGTAGTTGAGTCAGTTGTAGCTTCTGAAGCCCCAGAGTCTTCATCGCTTGCCACTCCACCACTTTCTCACCACCATCCTCTTCCACAGCACCTCCAGCTCCATCCACCTTCAAACACCCCAGTCCCGCACAATCACCTCACCAACACCTTTTCCATCTCAATCTTCTCTTTCTCCTACCCTCCTTCCAGCATTCCCTCACCTCCATCTATCTCTCAAAACACTCCAGCCTCCACATCAGCTGGAGAAGCCTCCTCATCTAGTCCTCATTCCACCAGATCCTCATCCACCTTTGATCCACACTCTCTTCTCTATCCTTCTACTCCACCATCCTCCTTTACATTCATTCCTGAAAATCCTCAACTGGCCAGTGTCTTCTCCTCCCAAGTTGAAGATGAGTTTGAACGTTCTACACTCATCTCCATCCGCCAGTTGCCACTCACATTCACAGGACTACTCCTCCTAGTCCTGTTCAGAAAAAGAGAAAACTCTCCTCCTCTCTGGCTCTATCCTGATCCCCTAAGTTTCCTCCTCTTTGGTTCTCACTCACTGTTGAAAATCGACGGAGACCAATCTACTGTGAATACCTCCAAAAATGCATTCTTTCCACCATTTTTGGTATTCCCCATCTCAACCTCACTGATCATCTAAACATTGTTCTTCCTTTGAGCGATCTGTCCAAGCACAATCAATCTCAAATTTTCAAGTTGGCTGAGTGCAAGTCTGAAGATCAGTGGGCAAACGGGCACAAGACTCTCTACAGTAAATACCTTACTGCCAGAGGTGACAGTATTTCCAGCCGGAATCACTCTCTCACTCTCTCTGAGTGTTTGTCCTTCATCACCAAGCTACCTGGGGTCCGTTCATTCTTAAAGAGATCAGAATAGCTAATACTTTCAACTCTTTAACGATTACTGCTATCTACACAAGATTCCTGAGGTGCAGTTTGGTCAATTCCATGGAGCTCTTACTACTCTTCGGACAGACATCCTATCATTGCCCCTTCCAAGTGGAACTCTCATCTCTACGCATGCCAGATATGGTTTTCCTTCCCAATTGCATTCTCTAGTCTTTGATTCCTTTGTCGGCTCTCATGCCTTTGAGAGATTTTCTCGAGTAATGGGACGTCAGTCAGCTAAGCAAGGCCGTCTCCCCCCTTTCATCAGCGCTTCATCTTCCGGGAATATCACTTGGGTCACATATCCTTTGAAGTTCTAGCTCCTTACTCTCAGAATGTGAAATGTTCCTTCCTTCAAAATGGGAAAAGCACTATCGTCAATCTGCTCTCCAGTTAGCCGCTGTTAACCGTGACTTGCTAGGGCTAACAAGCCCTCTTTGTCTGCTGAAGCTTTCTTGGATCTGAACTCCATTAATCCCGTTCAAGACCTGTATGTTCAATGGGCAGCAAGATATTCTGCTTTCTTGATTTGAAGAAGGATCTGCATGATCATCAGTTTTTTTCTACCCTATCTCTCTTGATTGTTTCCTTCCATGCTAGCTTTGGCACGAGCAGCTACTTCAGATTCCTGCTTGACCAGGATGCGTATGCGCTCCTCTTGGAAGAACAGAGGCAACTCTATCTTAAGCGCATGATTCCCACCATGGGTGACTCCTTCTCTATCGAACCTGGAGTTTTTCGACAACTCTTTGAAGATCAGGAGCTTAAGGCCTGGATCTTATATCTCAGCATGCCTCTCTTCTGTCTCCTCTTTTTTATTTACCTGTACCTCCTCAAAGTTAATGAAATGACCTTCTTATACTCCCTTATCTTTCTCTCTCTTTCTTTGTCGAAATTATGTTTTTGCTTAGTGACAAAAAGGGGGAGAAAATAGCATGTCTGAAATTCATCCACTTGTTCTAAGGGAAGAAACTTAGCATATCATTTTCTTTACAACTAATTTCAGATACTTTTTATCCATGCTTATTGTTCAGTTTTGTCATCACCAAAAGGGGGAGATTGATGATCAGTCTGTCTATATATTTTGATGATTAACAAAACCAAACAAGAGTTTATCAATTAATCTCTAATGAATATTTCATAAGTCTTAGTACAGGAAAACACCAAGGTCAAACAAGCCCACAAAAGGTATGCATTACTTCTCTGAAGCTTTAATCTCTTCACATATTATTTCTCTAAGTCCAGAACGATTTCCTTATAAGCATATCGATTTCAAGATGAATCATCATAACGATTTCCCTTCTGGCTGAAATGTCATTTGTTTCAAACAAGTCGATGCACAACGATTCTATAAGTGATCGTAATGATTTCTTTAGAACCCGTGAACGACTTGCCTGTCATAACGATTCTATAAGTTATCACAACGATTTCTTTAGAACTCGCACGACTTGCTCGTCACAACGCTCTATAAGTGACCGTAACGATTTCTTTAGAACTCGCAACGACTTGCTCGCCGTACGATTCTATAAGTTATCATAACTTTTCTTTAGAACTCGCAAAACGACTTGCTCGCCGTAACGATTCTGTAAGTTATCATAACGATTTATTTAGAACTCGCAACGACTTGAAGGATCGAAGTGAAGGTGTGGAAAAGATCTAGAAGGGGGGGGATGAATAGATCTATGCCACTTTCTGCGGAAGCTTAAGCAATTTAAAAAACTTTTAAATCAGAGGCTATTTTAATCAGTGAAAAACACAGATCTGATGAGATTTGAGTGAGTTGGTAAAAATATGTGAAACAAGTTGATTAAGTGAATATTAAATGATCCTATGCAAGCATCTAACGGATGAAATGATCAAACCACAGATAGACAAATGCACAAGGATTTTTAGGTGGTTCGGAAATCACCCATGATTCCTACATCCACCCCTCACAACCCGTGAGGATTCACTAAACACAACTGGGTACACACCCCCTGGAGCCTGACAACTCCAACACTGAGAGCTTACAACTCACACCACTTCTAGAGCAAGACTACTCTAGAACAACTGAGCAAGACTGCTCAACCCACACTTGAGTTCAACAACTCAAGACTGAGCACAACGGCTCACAACAACCTGAGCACAAGGCTCCACAATTACTTGCTAGACACCAACTCAGACATAGATCTTCTAGCAACAGATCTAGTCGAAATTTGAGAACACTAATGAGATTATGCAGAAGCACTTGCATAGTCTCAAGAGATATCTCAGAAGAACAGAAGTACAGTAAAATGTATTGAATGACTTCGTTCTTCAAGTGTACTCCCTTGTAGAAGCTTGGATTGGGAAGAAGCTTGCAAACTTGAAGTCCAAGGCGATGCTCTGTAATCTGGGAGTTTGGATCTTCCTTGAATTCTTCTCCAACGATGGCTTCTACAAGATCTGCTTCCTTGGGATGCTTCAGAGGCTTCTTCAAAGATCAAACCCCAATTCTCACACTTGGATTGGTGAGAATTGGTCTTCTGGAAGCTCCAGGAAGACAGAGGAGGGAGACACGAGCTCTTGTGGCCGCCAAGAACTTTTCAGGAGGCACAAGAGTTTGTTGGGTCGGCTCTTCTGATGATTGGCCATAAACGAGGCTTTTATACACAAAAGATTCCAAGTATACCCTTTTGGGTACAAGGGCACGCGATCCCAGGTTGATTCCTGATCGCCCTAGGAAGACACGTGGCATTCAGCAAGGTAAGTTGGAATCTTCTTGGAGTGTGTCGACCTGCCCTGGTGGTAGTGTCGACACCCTGATCAAAGCCTGAAATATGGTCTCTGGGAAACCCATGGTGTCGACACACTCTTCAGGTGGTGTCGACACACTGATTGCAGACTGAAGGCTTGATCTTCTGGAAAGCCCATCCTGTGTCGACACACAATCCAATTTGTGTCGACACCCTGATTAAACCTGAGAACTGGCCTTCGGTGGGAAGTCTAGTGTGTCGACACTCACTGGCCTGTGTCGACACACAATCAGCACATATGTGTTTTCTGCCTTCGGACCTGAGACTTGTGTCGACACCAAGGGGTGTGTCGACACACTTTTACACACAGGTTTGTTCCTGAAATATACAACACATATATCATTAGTTAAATGATTTATCAAGAATAAATGATAAATGTGGATTAAAAACATGCCTTTTTGAACATGATTTCAGGTAACATATTTATGACATGTTTCGTTTAAATTGCTTTAAGAAAAAATACCTCTTGTCATCATCAAAATAGGAGGGAAATGTTATGAAATATACACTCAACCCAACAATCTCCCCCTTTTTGATGATGGCAACATTAAATCCATTTTCAATGTGGTTTTGATGAAGTGTGATTTTAAGCAATTTTTGATTGTTTAATTTTTGTTTTCTTTTTGTTCATACTTGTCAAGGACCTTTTGATGTTCTTCAGTAACAATTGATGATGTGTTGTGAGATACAATGTTACTTGAAATGAGAACTTTTGTGCACACAAGTCAAGCAACTTGACAAGTATTCAAACACAAAGACAAAGATTTGCAATCACAATCACAATACTTTTCATTGAAGCCAAGCAAACATTTCATTTCATTCAAAAGACCATTACATCAAATATTACATTCAATTCATTCATTCTTCTCCCCCTTTGACATCATCAAAACAAATATACATTAGGTAGAAGATGGAGGAGGAGGAGGAATTGGAGCAAGAATAAGCTCAATGTCTGACAATCTTTTGTCCATTGAAGTCATGCTTGACTTGATATGTTCATGGATAGTTGTCAGCCTAGTGTGAAGATAATGCTCCATTCTATCAGAATTCTCCATCAAGGTGCTTTGAATTCTTTTCAAATCATCTGAGATAGGTTGAGAGCTTGATGAAGATCCATCTGACCAACCAGGCCTTGAAATTATCTTTACTTCATTCTTCATGGCTGAGATCTCTTGACCAATGTGTTCATTAAAGTGTCTCATGCTTTCCAATCATCAGCTAGATGAGCAAAAGCACACCTGGTTATATTAAGCTGAGAAAGAGTCTCTGTAGTGTTGAAGACATCTGCTTGGGAATTTGCCAAAATTCCTGAAGAACTACTTCCAGCTTTTCTTGGTGCTCTTTCAGCTCAATATAGGCATCTCCCAGAGTGCCTATAAGTCTGTTAAATCTCTGAGCTGCATAATCTGAGGCTTCCTTCTGCTCAACAACTTAGCTGACACTGTGTTCTCTAGTCTTTGAACTCTCAACTCAAATTTGTCTGACATGGTTTGAATAGTGGAGTTCAATGTATCAAATTTAGCATTGAGGAAAGAGAACAATTCTGCTGGAATTGAGGACCCACCAGAAGAAGTGGATGGTTGGAATGAGGGTTGTGGAAATTCAGAGTGAATGAAAGAGGGTTGAAACTGAGGTGATATAGGGACAGAAACTGGAATTCACACCTTCAGTAGGATTGAGGCTGATCCTCATTCACAGGAGCTGATCCTCATTCATAGGAGCTGATCCTCTTGACCTAGGGGCTGGTCCCCTTCAGCTGGAGGCTGTTCCTCTTGTGCTTGGGGCTGATCCCCTTGAACTTGAGGCTGGCCTCATGATTTTGAGGCTGGCCCTCCTGATCTTGAACCTGATGCTGGTCTTCTTGGATTTCAGGTGCCTCAAAAAGGACTGGACCTCTCCTAATTTGGTTGCCCTCCATTCTAAATCCCATGAACTTCTTAATGTTCTTGAAGCAATAGATATTTGATTTGTGAATTGTCTGGAATTTCTCACCCTCCAATGGCACACCAAAGTGCTCAAACACTGGGGTGAGGTGAGCAGCATATGGAAGTGATCTCTTGAGATCTTTCCTGATGGTCTCTGACATTATCTGATGCATAATGTGATGGAGGTTCACCTTTATATCCTTTTTCATGCAAAAGAGTACAAGCCTTTGAATTTCTGTTAATCTGTCCCTTCCACCACCTTGGGGTGTAATTATGGTGGTCAACATGTGGTGGATGACCCTCAACACTGGGGAAAAGGTGTTGGTATTGAATTTGGTGACATGTGTTTGTTTGGGATCAGATGGATCAGAAGGTAGGCCAGTCAAGAGTGTGTAGGCTTCATGAAGGTTGAAGTCAAACTGGTTGCAATTGGCACCCTCATTTGGCATGAAATAGGGTAGCAGCTAATTTTGTTGTTAAATTTATTTCTACTCCCTTGACCAAGGATTGGTACCCAAATTTTGTGCATTTCAGATTCTTGTAAAATTCTTGAACTAGTCTTGGATAAAAGATTGGAAAATCTGATATGAAAATCAACCAAGACTGAAAGGAGAACAGTGTCTGAATCTCTGGAAAAGTGTTTGCTAGCTCAACATCTGTCAAATCTAAAATTCTGGGCTTCAAGATAAGTTTGGGGGCACTATGATACTCAGAAGATTCAGAGGAAGAGGAGGATTCCGCAGGGTCTTCAGAAGGGGAACCCTGAATTTCTTGTCTAGGGTTTGGAGTAAGACTACCTCTGCCTGAAGTGGAGGTTCTACCTCTCTTGGCTGCCCTCTGAGGTGCAGAAGAAGATCCTGGTTGCTCGGCAGGGTCGTTTCTTCTCTTGGTTCTTCTTTCAAATTGTTCAACGGCAACCTCTGCCGGAATTGGCCTTGATGAGGCCCTTGACCTTGCGCCACGGTGGGGACCCAACTTCCTGACCATGGTGCAAGAGGAGTGGAATTCGGAATGGATGGAAGATTGGAGAGATGATGAAGGATTGATGCGATTGAGAGAGAATTTGGGAGGATTTCTTGCCGGAAAACAATGGGAATGAGGCCGTCGGGTCGACCTGACGCCCAAAAAGGGTGCAGTGGTACACTGCCCCGCAGGAACAACAAGGGTTTAAGGTGAACCCTAACGGGTTGAAAAGAAACTCAAGAAGGCAGTGTCGACACAGGATGAGGGTTGTGTCGACCTGACCGAAAGTGTGTCGACACACAGATGGGATGGTGTCGACACAGCCTTTGAAGAAAATTTGAATCTTTGAGAGGAAATTTTTGAGAAATTTGGGACATCTTTAGAATGATAAGCAATGAGGGGAATTATCATTTCAAGGATTTTTAAGAGGCTTAAAAATTCATTTGTTATATTTTGCAAAAATTCATCACAATTCAAGTTTTCAAACAATTTCAAACAGGATATTAGCATTCCAAGACTTGAATCAACAAAATGAGAAATTGAGGGATATAATATATCTACAATCAACTATAACTACCATATTTCTCAACTTTAAAGAATAAAGATGTCATCTAGACTAAATACAATTGTGTTGAAAATAAAACACAATCTCAAAGAACACTTGATGATGATGAAGATGATTCTTTCTAGACAATCTCCAATAATGACATTTTGTTCTTTTAAGCAAACTATCAAATGATATAAATCTCTTTCACTCAAGTACTTATTTTTTACACACCATAGTCCCTGGATACTTAATTTAGTCATTGTCAAGTCTCAAAGGGGTAAATGATGACCTTTTGACATGAAAATATACGTTTTTTAGACGCCAATATTTCCAGTTACTCAGTCATCATCAAAAAACATAGCACATTTGCTTTTGTTTTGAATTTATTTTATTTTGATTCCCCTTTGAACAGAGTTAGCAATAGTGCCTCATGACATACATGGCACTTCATTCATTGTGAAGGTGTGCAGTTTCTCAGCACAAGTGCCATTGCTCTGTTGGATTTAAAATTTTTGGAGAGTTGTGAGATAGAATCAAATACATTCAATCATCAGTTGCAAACAAGAAATGTTTTAAGTTCAAGGCACAATTGATGTTTAGTCTAGGAAGAGATCTGAATTTCTGTGGGTTGAGAGATATAGTTGAAAGTTGATTAAAAAAAATTAATAGATCACTCAAGGTTCATTTTGAGACTCTAGACTTCTAAATGATGACATCATGCAAGGAATTGATGAGATTCAGAAAATTTGAATTTTGCAAAGTGATGACTTGTGAATTTTCTAGCTCCCCCTGAGATGATGATTCAACCACTTTTCATCAAAATAAAGATACTAATTTTGGAAATCAGAAGGTTTTCTTCTTGACAACAAAAACTCCCCCTCAACAATTGCATATCTATTTCTTGTACTGGGCGGAGTCATATACTCACGCATAATGAAAGGTTTCCAGACAAGCTAACTTGTCCTTTCCAAACACTTTGATATACCAAGAAATTTCAATACAATAAGAGTTGAAGAATTCATTATCAAAAAGAAATGGAAGTGAAAAAGCAAGTTTTGAAATCAGAAAAGGTATCCTCTTTGAACAATAAAAGCTCCCCCTCAACATTGCATATCAATTTCTTAGTACTTGGCGGAGACATATACTCTCGCATAGTGATAGTGTCCAGACAAGCATAACTTGTCCTTCTCCAATCACCATTTGATATACCAAGAAATTTCAACACAATAAGAGTTGAGAATTTATTGTAAAAAGGGAATAGAATTGAAAGTGAGAGAGATATGAACAATGTAACTCAAGGAAGCAAAGAATTATGAGATGCAAGGAACTCCCCCTTAGACAATGCATTACACTCAACCCAAACCTTGAGAGAATCAAGAAGGTGGACATTTGCAAAGACCAAGTTCTCTCCTTAAAGATGAAAATCTGTTTTCAGGAAGGGGTTTAGTGAATATCTGCAATTTGTTTTTCAGTTTCAATGAAGTGGAGTTCAAATGATTTCTTTGCAACCTCATCTCTCAAGAATGATGCCTAATTTCAATGTGTTTTGTTCTGGAGTGCTGAATGGGGTTTTTAGAAAAATTATGGCACTAGTGTTATCACATAGGATGGGTACACACCCTAAATCTTGGTTGTAATCAAGAAGTTGATGTTTCACCCAGAGAATCTGAGTTCCACATCTACCTGCTGCAACATATTCAGCTTCTGCAGTTGACAGAGCAACTGAATGTTGCTTCTTAGAAGCCCAAGAGATAAGGCACCCACCTAGAAATAAACACAAGCCACTTGTGCTTTTTCTATCTAATTTGCCCCAGCATATCAGCATCACAATAGGCAAACAGATCTAACTTGCAACCAGCAGGATACCAAATACCTAAGTCACATGTTCCAACAAGATATTTGAAAATTCGTTTAACAGCAAGCATGTGACTTTCTTTAGGATTAGATTGGAATCTAGCACATAAACACACACAAAACTGAATATCAGGCTAGAAGTTGTAAGATAGAGCAGAGAGCCAATCATACCTCTGTAGGTCTTTGGATCTACTGACTTACCAGATGGATCTTCTTCTAGTTTAGCATTAATTGCAATTGGTGTGCTTGAGTGCTTAAGATTCTGAAAGTCAAACCTCTTTAATAGCTCCTTGACATATTTGGTTTGACTGATGAAGATTCCTTCATGTGTTTGGTTAACCTGCAATCCCAAAAAGAATGTTAAATCTCCCATTAAGCTCATTTCAAATTCATTCTTCATTTGATTTGAAAATTCAGTGCAAAGGCCTTTATTGGTGGAGCCAAAATTATGTCATCAACATAAATTTGGACCACAATTATTTCTTTATTGATTGTTTTTGTGAACAGTGTTTGATCAACATTACCTCTAGAATATCCTTTTTCAAGTAAAAAGGTACTCAAACGGTCATACCAAGCTCTTGGAGCTTGCTTAAGACCATAGAGAGCCTTATTAAGCTTGAAAACATGGTTAGGATGTTTTTCATTTTCATATCCAGGAGGTTGTTCAACAAAAACATTTTCCTTTATATAGCCATTCAAAAAGGCACTTTTGACATCCATTTGATAAACTTTGAATTCATGGAGGATGCAAAAGCAAGGAAAATTCTGACAGCTTCTAGTCTAGCTACAGGGGCATATGATTCTTCAAAGTCAATTCCAAATTCTTGGTTATACCCCTTTGCAACTAGCCTAGCTTTGTTTCTTATTACTTGACCAGTTTCATTTAACTTATTTCTGAAAACCCATCTAGTACCAATCACTGCTTGGTCACTAGGTCTAGGTACTAATTTCCATACTTGATTTCTTTCAAATTGATGAAGCTCATCATGCATGGCATTAATCCAATCAGAACTGGATAAGGCTTCATCAATTGACTTGGGTTCAATTTGGGAAATTAGAGCTAGTGGGTCTTCTTCAAATTTTGCAAGAAGGATGATCTGGTCCTTACTCTATCATTCAAATTGCCAACTACACTGTCTAATGGGTGATCTCTCAGATATCGAGGTTCAGAAATTACCTGTTGAGAAGTACCCACTTCTGGAGCAATGTTACCTGACCCATTTGAAGATGGTGAGTGTTGTTCAGGTTTTCTTCATTATTGTCAAGCTCCTCAACAGTTGGTGAAGAATCCACAATGAGGTCATCCTCTTCATTGTCTTGTCTTTCCCTGCAAGATTTAGAATCATTAGTGGAAAAGGAATTTTCATCAAAAATAACATGTGGAGATTCTTCAACAGTTTTGGTTTTTAGAATATACACTTTGAAAGCTCTTGACACTTCAGAATAGCCAAGGAAGATAGCTTCTGACTCTTAGCATCAAACTTGTCAAGATTTTCTTTGTTATTATTGTGTACAAAGCATTTGCACCCAAAAGTTTTGAAATGAAACAGTTGCTTTTTTGTTTTTCAACAATTCATAGGGGTTTTTCTGATCTTTGGTCTGATCAAAGCTCTATTTAGGATGATTGGCTGTGTTAACAGCTTCAGCCCAGAAGGATTTGGGCAGATTACTTCCTAAGAGCATGGATCTAGCCATTTCCACAAGAGTTCTATTCTTTCTTTCCACAACTCCATTTTGTTCTGGAGTTCTAGGTGAAGAAAACTTGTGAAATATTTGAAATTCAGCACATAGATCAGAAAAGGATGTGTTATCAAATTCACCCCCATGATCAGTTAAAATGTTTTTGATTTTATATGGATAAGTTGTTAAGATAGTGGTACAGAAATTCCTGAATTCAAGGCATGTATCACTTTTGTGGGATAGAAAAATAACCCAGGTAAATCTAGTAAAGTCATCAATGATTACAAACCCATATCTTTGCCACTTAAGCTTAGAACTCTTGTTGGTCCAAAAAGGTCCATGTGAAGAAGTTCTAGTGGCCTAGATGTGAGTACCTCATTGAAGGTTTTAAAAGATTTCTAGTTTGTTTTCCTTTAGCACAGATCCCACAAACTTGACCTTCAACATTAGAAAAAGATTCAGGAAGACCCTTAACCAGTTTCAATCTTAACAATTTATTCAAAGTTCTGAAACTTGCATGGCCAAGTCTTTTGTGCCAAGTCCATGCAATTTCATCTTTATTTGCAACAAAACAAAGATTTTCAGAAAAGTTTTTATTAAGATTGATCATGTAGACATTGTTTTCTCTTTTTCCAAAGAATTTGATTTTATCAGTTGATGAATCTATTATCTTACAAAAATCAGATTTAAACACAACTTTGTGACCTTTGTCACATAGTTGGCTGATACTGAGCAAATTATAATCAAGACCATCAACTAATAAAACATTATCTACTGAGTTTGAAGAAGTTTGACCAACCTTTCCAGATCCTAAGATCTTTCCTTTATTTTTACCTCCAAAAGTAACTGACCCTCCCTCCTTTTCAATCAGACAGGAAAATTTTGCTCTATCTCCAGTCATATGTCGTGAACACCCACTGTCAAGGAACCATACATTGGATTTGGGTGCACGACTTTCCTGCAAAAAGATCAATGGAGAGAAGATTTTGGTACCCAAACAGAGTTGGGACCATCAGTATGATTGAGCATAGATATCAAATCCTTTCTCACCCAATTTGATTTGTTTTTGACTTTTGTTTTGTTACTTTGGTGTTTTCAGCCTTTTTCTGTTTGTTCTTTCTTTTAGGAATGAAAGCACCAAGATCTTTGTTTTTGGGAGGAGGGGAGTTTTTCATTTGAAAATTGGAGTTGAGATTAGGAGGTGGAATCCATGGGTTTTGTTGGTACATCAAGAAATTTGGATAATAGAATTGAGGATGATACCAACAGGGATTTTCATACCATTGGCTCCAAGGATTGGTCCAATTATCTTGAACTGTTGTCTTGGAGGTCCAAGGTTTTTTATGAATCATTTCTTTTACCTTTTTCTTATTTTTCAGATTTTTATTTGAATTTTTGTTGAGTTGTTTGTGATTTTTGGTGTTGAGCAGGTCGACCTCTCCTGAACTGGTGTCGACACAACAGCCACAGAAGTCTTCTTCTTGTGGACTGGTGTCGACCTGTCAGGGGACTGTGTCGACCTGATAGTCTTCTTTTGTTTTTGAGTTTTTGCTTTGTTTGGTGTTTTGTTTAAGGTTTTGTTTGCTGTTTGTTGAATTTCTGTGTTTTCCAGATTAGGACCCTTGACAAATTTAATCAATGGTGTTTTTCCCTTTTTCTCACCAGATTATCTTTTGTTGGTTTCTTTTTGTTGAATCCTAATCCATGAGATGTGGTTGTCATGTTGGATCCTAGCAATGCCTCTAGATTATCTTGGCCTTTTGTGAAGGTTTGGATAACCTCCTCCCTTTCCTTTAGCTGGTTTTTAAGAGTTATAATTTCTTCAATTTTCTGTTGTTTTTCTTGTTTTTCAATTTCCAGCTTTTCTGTTAAGTTTTTGAATTCTTGGGAGGCCTTTTGAGAGGCAAGCTTTAGATCATCAATTAGGTTCAGGAGATTTTCTTTTTCTTCAAGCAATTCTGTTACTTCAGTTTCCAGTTCACAAGATCTATTGTTTGAAGATTGGTTATGGTAAAGATTTTCAATTTTCTTTTTGATGTGTTTGTTTTCTTTCTCTTTCAGAATATCTTTCAACTAGTTCTGCATACACATCCTGCCAATCTTCAACAGTATAGTCTTCAAAGGAAGTATTTACCTTTTCATCTGTGCTGTTGGCCATGAAGCAAACTTCCTCACTCTCAGAGCTTGAGGATTTCTTCTCTTCTTCTTCCTCACTTGAGTCTTCATCAGACCAAGTGGCTACCATGGCCTTTGCTTCTTAATTTCTGGAACTTGTTGTGCTTTTCTTTCTTGTTCTCAGGACACTCTCCCTTCATGTGTCCTGGTTTGTTGCACCTGTAACAGACAATATTTTCGTCAGATTTGTGATTCTTGTTGAAATTAGAAGAGGAAAAGTTTTTCTTACCAGAAAACTTCTTTTTCCCAGACATTTTTCCTTTTCTGTATTTCAAGAACTTTCTGAATTGCCTAGTCATGAGGGCAATTTCATCCTCATTTGACTCAGACTCCTCAGAACTTGTTTTCTCCTGACTTTTATCTTTATTGCTTGAAGAGGCCTAAGTGCCATAGGCTTGGTCTTAATTATGTGTTCTTCATTTCTTTTTAAGTTGATTTCATATGTCATTAAGGATCCAATCAATTCATCCAAAGAGATTTTGGACAGATCTTTTGAATCTTCAACGACAGTGGCCTTTGTATGCCAGATTGAAGAAAGTGAACGTAAGATTTTTCTTACCAAGTCTGCATCTGTATATTCCTTACCCAAGGCCTCAGTCCATTGACTATCACCATGAACCTGGCAAACATTTCAGAAATATTTTCGTTAGACTTCATCATAAAAAGTTCATATTCTGAAACTAAAATATTTGCCTTGGTCTCCTTGACCTGAGATGTTCCCTCATAGAGTAATTCGAGTTTATCCCACATCTCTTGGCAGATTTGCACATAGAGATTCTCGAATACTCCTTGGGATGAACAGCACATTGAATCATGTTCATGGCACTGTAATTCAATGTAGCTCTCCTTATTTGTTCCCTCGTCCAGGTTTCTTCTTCCTCACCCTGGTTTTCATAGGGACCAGCCTCAACTACTTTCCAGATCTCATAGTTCTGAGCCCTTAAGAATACTTGCATTCTGTTTTTCCAGTAAGAATAGTCCGTTCCATTAAAGAATGGTGGCCTATTTATGGAATGCCCTTCAACTATGAAACCTTTGGAATCCATGACTCTAAAGCAGAAAGAAAATGCTTAGCAAACAAACAGGCAAACACTCAAATACACAATACTCAGAAACAAAAACTGCTCGGATCAAATCAGATCAAAGTAACCCGCTCTGATACCAATTGAAGGATCGAAGTGAAGGTGTGGAAAAGATCTAGAAGGGGGGGGATGAATAGATCTATGCCACTTTCTGCGGAAGCTTAAGCAATTTAAAAAACTTTTAAATCAGAGGCTATTTTATCAGTGAAAAACACAGATCTGATGAGATTTGAGTGAGTTGGTAAAAATAGATGTGAAACAAGTTGATTAAGTGAATATTAAATGATCCTATGCAAGCATCTAACGGATGAAATGATCAAACCACAGATAGACAAATGCACAAGGATTTTTAGGTGGTTCGGAAATCACCCAAGTGATTCCTACATCCACCCCTCACAACCCGTGAGGATTCACTAAACACAACTGGGTAACACACCCACTGGAGCCTGACAACTCCAACACAGGAGAGCTTACAACTCACACACTTCTAGAGCAAGACTACTCTAGAACAACTGAGCAAGACTGCTCAACCCACACTTGAGTTCGACAACTCAAGACTGAGCACAACGGCTCACAACAACCTGAGCACAAGCTCACACAATTACTTGCTAGACACCAACTCAAGACATAGATCTTCTAGCAACAGATCTAGTCGAAATTTGAGAACACTAATGAGGATTATGCAGAAGCACTTGCATAGTCTCAAGAGATATCTCAGAAGAACAGAAGTACAGTAAAATGTATTGAATGACTTCGTTCTTCAAGTGTACTCCCTTGTAGAAGCTTGGATTGGGAAGAAGCTTGCAAACTTGAAGTCCAAGGCGATGCTCTGTAATCTGGGAGTTTGGATCTTCCTTGAATCTTCTCCAACGATGGCTTCTACAAGATCTGCTTCCTTGGGATGCTTCAGAGGCTTCTTCAAAGATCAAACCCCAATTCTCACACTTGGATTGGTGAGAATTGGTCTTCTGGAAGCTCCAGGAAGACAGAGGAGGGAGACACGAGCTCTTGTGGCCGCCAAGAACTTTTCAGGAGGCACAAGAGTTTGTTGGGTCGGCTCTTCTGATGATTGGCCATAAACGAGGCTTTTATACACAAAAGATTCCAAGTATACCCTTTTGGGTACAAGGGCACGCGATCCCAGGTTGATTCCTGATCGCCTAGGAAGAACATGGCATTCAGCAAGATAAGTTGGAATCTTCTTGGAGTGTGTCGACCTGCCCTGGTGGTAGTGTCGACACCCTGATCAAAGCCTGAAATATGGTCTCTGGGAAACCCATGGTGTCGACACACTCTTCAGGTGTGTCGACACACTGATTGCAGACTGAAGGCTTGATCTTCTGGAAAGCCCATCCTGTGTCGACACACAATCCAATTGGTGTCGACACCCTGATTAAACCTGAGAACTGGCCTTCGGTGGGAAGTCTAGTGTGTCGACACACTCACTGGCCTGTGTCGACACACAATCAGCACAGATGTGTTTTCTGCCTTCGGACCTGAGACCTTGTGTCGACACCAAGAGGGGTGTGTCGACACACTTTTACACACAGGTTTGTTCCTGAAATATACAACACATATATCATTAGTTAAATGATTTATCAAGAATATAAATGATAAATGTGGATTATAAACATGCCTTTTTGAACATGATTTCAGGTAACATATTTATGACATGTTTCGTTTAAATTGCTTTAGAAAAAAATACCTCTTGTCATCATCAAAAGGAGGAAATGTTATGAAAATACACTCAACCCAACACGACTTGCTCGCCGTAACGATTCTATATGTATTCATAACGATTTGTTAAGTGTTCACAACACGATTTGTTTGTATAACGATTGTTAAGTGTTTCATATCTATTTCTTCAGAAACACAACGATTTGCATCTCATAACGATTTGTTAAGTGTTTCATATCGATTCTTCAGGAACACAACGATTTTTGCATCTCATAACGATTTGTTAAGTGTTTCATATCGATTTCTTCAGAAACACAACGATTTGCATCTCATAACGATTTGTTAAGTGTTTCATATCGATTTCTTCATAAACACAACGATTGTATCTCATAACGATTTGTTAAGTGTTTCAATCGATTTCTTCAGAAACACAACGATTTGCATCTCATAACGATTTGTTAAGTGTTTCATATCAATTTCTTCAGAAACCAACGATTTGCATCTCACAACAATTTCTTCTGTGTCACAACGACTTGGTCAACTTGACTTATTCATAACGATTTCATAAGTCATATAGTCATCGATTTCATATTGACTTGATATTATCTTTGTTGACTAGTCAAGACCACGTATGCATCTCTCTGACACTTTGCATTTATGAGATCTGAACATATCTCTGCATGCATGCAGACCATATCATCCTTTATCGTGCCTACTCTGATTACGTCTTTTAGACTTAGCTATTTGGCATTACTATTTTCATGTCTATTGCTACTGACGTTGACTGACATCAGAGACAGCTTAGCTGTCTGCTATTTCAGATTGACATTTGTGCAGACCTCTGATCTAGCTTTATGGTACAACGTTAAACAATAGAAGCCAACGGATATTTATGAAGATCTCATCTCTTTGCGTGCTCAAGTGATCAAAAGACTGTTGACTGGAAGCTTCCAAGACTCCAGATGTCATTCAGTCTAACGACTACTCAAAAGAGAGACAACGGACACTTCAACGTCCACATTTCAAATTGAAGTTATAAATTCAAGTCAGAAGAACAAAAGAAAGAAAATCGCGCACTCAAGCATTCAAATTCTTCTGAAGAAAGTCCAGAGCCAAGAACTTCATTCCTCTTAGCTTTTTGCTCTTTTGCTCTCCACTATTTTGTGAAAATCTTGAGAGAGCCTGTGTAGATCTGAGAGTGTGCTTAGCTTAAATCTCTTCCTCTCAGTTCTAGTTGCTTCAGATCCTTGCTTGTCAAAGCTTGATCTAGGGGCTTGAATTTCATTCACTCTCTTTGTGTTGTTCCCTTCGGTTGTGAAGGAAGACCTGGTGGTATCCAGGGTGTTATTCCCTTCGGTTGTGAAGGAAGACCTGGTGGTATCCAGGGTGTTATTCCCTTCGGTTGTGAAGGAAGACCTGGTGGTATCCAGGGTGTTGTTCCCTTCGGTTGTGAAGGAAGACCTGGTGTGGTATCCAGGGTGTTGTTCCCTTCGGGTGTGAAGGAAGACCAGCTGAGCTAGGTGTTGTAGCGTCCTTAAGGGGACTGTACCCTAGTTAGTGAAATCCTGAGTTGTTGCTCAGGGACTGGACGTAGGACTCCAAAGGAAAGGAGGTCCGAACCAGGATAATCCTTGTGTTGTGTGATTGTCTTCTTTGTGTGTTTGTTATTTAAACTAACTGTCACTGACCTACTTTGAAGAACGTTTGTGTGAATATTTTTAGTTACAGGTATCTTCTAGATTAATTTTTAAAGACCCATTCACCCCCCCTCTGGGCTCGTCAACTGGGCAACATCGGTGCTTTGATTGAATTATGGCATCCTCAAACTCACACATTCCTCTTCAAAACATTTGAAGCCACTATCCTATTGGAAGAGGTTGAGATTTTATTAGGTTTGAAGCGGATGAAGCGAGGTGCGGAAGATGAGATGGAGAGCTTTATGGATGCGCGGTAT
>CM024758.1:62496922-62569069 GCA_014218235.1 Colocasia esculenta | reverse complement strand
TTTGAAGGCGTAAGCCTTCCATGTTGTTAATAAATGTTGAATAAAGTTTGTTACATTAAAATTTACCATGTCTTCCATGTTATGTCTTTTATTTTTCAAAGTTATGTTGTTACATACAAGAACAACATGTACAAATTATGAAAATGTAAGAGAAACAGGGGAGGTGATGTCCGTTTTTTTTATTCTAAAAATAAATAGAGGCATGATTACGACCTAAAATTTGTGTTATTAAATCAAACGTCATTTTCTATCTATACTATACTACTAAAACAGAGTTCTCTGTTCCCGTCAAATCTATTTTCTGACCACGTGGCAAACAGAGAAGCCTCCTATTTCAAATTAATTTTACTCTCTCTCCTCTCTCCTGGAAATCCTCTCTCTTTATTCGTCGATTGTTCATATTTCAATCCCCTTTTAAGCTTCACCTATTTTTTTACAGTCATGCCTGCAACGTTTCAGTGTTCAATGCACTCTCTCTCCCTCTTCTCTCTATGTATTTACTCCAATGCGTACGCTACCTCCAGTCCTGGTCGACATCTTTTGGACCTGGCCGCGTCCGTCTTCCCCGCCGCGCCGTGCTCCTACTCGCCCCACGTCTGCACGCTGTTGCCACTGCTACGTGCTGCCGCACTCCGTCTTCCTAGGCAGCAAGCACCAGTCAGCGTGTTGGTGTGGGCGGGGCAAGGCGGCGTGGTGATCAACCCCGACAGCGTGGGGTCTGAGATCGGCGGGATTATGTAGTCGTTCATCGTGGCGGTGGAGCTGGGAAGGCATGGCCTCCAAGTGAACCACATCTCGTCGTTCATCGCAGTGTCGTCGTTGGCGGGGATAGCAAAGAAGGAGCTGCTCTAAGGGCGTCGGCAACTTGTGTGCAAGTCGTCGCTAACGGTGAAGACGTCCTCACCTGCGCCGTGATGGGCTTCCACCTCGCAACCCTTTTCCGCCTCCTGCTCCACCTCCACATACAGGAACCTAACCCATTGGCGTCGCGCCCCGTTGTCCATCATCACCTTTGACACCCCGTCGTCACCCAGGATCAACTGTTGTTCCTTCACCGCCTCCTCACTAGCGATACCGTTTTTAGCCGACCCACGTTAGCGTGGCAATGGTTCACCTCGGCAATCTGGTACCAGATCCTCCTCTTGCTCCCTCCCTCTTGCTAATCTCGGTTGAGATCTTTGTGTGCTTCTGTCAGGCTACTCGAAGCCGAGGGCGGGAGCGGTGGTGGATCACCTGTACGGCAACGCGCGCAGCAGTGGAGGTCGGTGTAGATGGAGATGAGTCGCTCCTGGATGTGAACGAGGCCATGAGCTGCTACGCGGCGGCCGCAGTCGCGCCCGTCCTCTCCGCCTACTAGAAGGAACGAAAGCAACAGCAACTACTGTTGCGCAATAGTAGTTACTGTTGCGCAACAATAAATACCAGTTTATTTTTTTTTCTTCTTCTTAGTTTTAAATTTTTATTTTAAAATTGGATTTTGTAAGATTTCATTTTTCAATTTATAGTTTTTTTAATATAAAAAATATCATTAAAAAATTATGCAGACTAATATGTTGAGCAACAGGTGACCTGTTGCTCGCCAAACACACTATTGCGCCGCTGACCATCGTAGAGAGATGTGATGTAATGGTACCCCAAATATCTTCATTATTGCTGCAATATCTCTGCCACCTTCCTGGCCCTACGTCATGTAAGAAATTGTCCGCCGATGTCTTCACCCTCATCTTCCCCCACCCTATGCACTTCATGCTCCTTATAGTGCTAAATAATCAATTTTCTGCACCGATTATTTGATTGGATAACATATTTTAATAAGTATATTAGACATGTTTAGTTTTATGGTTTAAGATTTACTGTGCATAGTAACAATATATTATTATATCTTTTAGTTGATTTCAATGTTAGTTGAAATGCACATGTAGCTTATAAGGCATTTGGGAAAAAAGAAAGATAAAGCATTGGCCAACTATATATATTCCCCCTTTGCAAAAATGTATATTATCAGATATATTAGTGTGTTTGGACATGTGAATATAGGTTTTGTAAATTAATTTGAACAATTTTTTATTAATGTATTTTATAATTATGTTTAGTTTAACAAAATTTGGCTATAAAAAAATTATATATTTTGTAAATTTTATAATAATAATTTATATTTTATAATAAAACGCCGGGCTCGTACGGGTGTCCAACTAGTTATCAATAAGTCGATGTTCGTTACAATTATTTTTTATTGAAGTAAAAAAGATAGATGATTATAAAAAATAATTGTTAAAGTACCGAATAATCTCAATAAATAGAAAGTACTATAACACCATTTTTAGTACTAATATATTTTTTTATAAGTGGTACCATTGATATTATATAATAATTTTTTAGTATTTTTTATTGATGGTAATATGTTGATCCCATTTATAAAATAGCTTCTATGATTAAACTATTCCAAAAGAGGTACATACTTTAAATACATAAAGCTTGGTATAGGGGTACTTTAGGTATTCTCATTAAAGTGGAAAAGGTAACCCTTCAATGCCAACCAAAGCACTCAACAAAGATGTGGGTTAACTCCATTATTCAAGTGAGTTAACTCACTTGTTACCAAAGTAAAAGTGGCTAGTCATGTATAACTTTGATCATGGGTTGGAGTTAGGATAACTCCAACCCATTACCAAAGTGGCTAGATTCTCATGTTAACCGTATTTTATCATTTTAGGTCTCTAATTTGTTGAGTTTTATTAGGGTAGGAAGTCTATCTTTGTAAATCTGTTGGGGTTGGGAGCAGCTCAACTCTTTAACACCGCTGTAATCTGAAATTTGAGAAGAGAAGAATATGGATTGAATTAAATATGCCACATCTTGAATTACAAAGTAATGAAGAATAAGAATTGATTATTTTGAGAAAGGTTACAGCCTCCATCTCTCTCTTCCTAGGTGCGATGCCCTTCTCCCCCCCCCCCCCCCCCGCGTCTGCTTCTTCTACCTTCCTCTCCCTCCTTTTTTCACTATTCTTCTTTGTTATTCCGCATCAATTTTGGTATCAAAGCAAACCGTCGACTTCTTCCACAGAGTCGAGATCCATTCTGCATCACCTATTGCCGCCATCGCTACCCAATCTCCCTACAACAGGGAGATCAATCGTTACATCATTGCCATCACAGTCATCTCTAATCCCCTACTTCTCCTTCGCAATGGCCATAACCCCCTTTTCCCTTCCCTGCGTCTTCCCCATCACACCCATGCCTTTACACCACCGCCCCACAGTGATCCACCTTCTCGCACTGTCGTGGACCCTCTTTCCCCCTTACCAGGTCCCCCCCCCCCCCCACTAGGTGCCTCTTCCCCACCGCACACACCACTGCTGCCCCGCCAAACCGTCGTGGCCTTGTTTACCCTCCCCCCCCCTACTACCACAACCGGCCTCCTTCCTAATGGCCATCCAATCCGCATCAACATCACCCTGCTACTGCTTCTTTCTCTGCTCGCGACAGACAACAACCGCCTGTGCCTAGAGGCTACTACTGCCTACACCACCACGCCCTAATATAGCCGCCGGCCCTAGCCGGACTCCATCATTTATTGCTGATCGCGCCCTCGCCTGCATTGTCGCCCCTACGCCACTTCTCCCTCCACCGCGTTAGCACCTCACGTGAGATCTCCCATGCCGCACGACCTCGCCAGCACATACGAAAGGCCACTTGTTCGTACCACGGCCCCCACATGCCAAATCTGTACGCCGTTGGAGCTGTTGTTGCCGACGGCCCCAGTAACTGCTATCACTACTATGCCAACCTCTGCCAACACAGTCGCCACTGTCTGCATCTATTGCGCCTGCTTCTCTCCCTCTCTTGCTCTCCCTGTGCAAGGGTTAGGAGGACAGAGGGGGAGGGAGGAAGAGGAGGCCCGCCCTACAAAGCACCCAGTCAACCTGGTTTGACCTGGTTTGGCCAGACCCTGGACCACCTTTGAGGTCCACTACAGTGCACGGGCGGTGCATTGTGGCTGTTATCGCACTGCCAACACAGGGGCCTCATTCGTGCTCTAATTAATTCACATGTCGTTGCATCGTTGTGGTTGCCTCGATGAACTAGTGTACTGACCTACATAGTTTTACGTGCCACAAATGTACACATCCGAAGATCCATGTTAGTTGCCACAATTACATGCCGACTTTTGGACAGCTTTAATTATGTAACACATTTCTCAAGGCAATGGCTACCGATAATCCAAGCAGGCATTTGGGGTTGCCTGAAGAATGGAACAATGTGATGAGTCAATGGACCAACTTTAGGCGTGAATGCGATCAAGGTTTCCTGCAGGTAAATAATGATCTGCAGTGCTTATACGACATGTTGGCCAAACCAAAAGAGGTTGTCTACGAGGCTGACTCAGCAATGATTGAGGAGTATGAAAATCAAATGGAAGAAGTATCCTATGAAGCAGATGAATCACTAAAAGATGAGTATTATAGACAAGTTGAGTTTGAGATGATTAGAGTAGATGATGACCTCATTAAGGAGAATGAGTTGACAATAGAAGAGATAACTGGAGGTGTGGTTGAACAGCTGAAAGACATTTGAGATATCATCAGTCCAAATGACTTTGATCACATATGGAGTGATATTAAGACACATTTCCCACCTCGAGACGTGCTTCTTCTTCGCATGATGGACCATGATGCTTTAAAGATGTGTTTTGAGTTCCCTCTTTTCCTCATCTCCTCATGGATATTGACACATCAAAACTCGAGGACGAGTTTTCTCGAATCCGGAGAGAATGATGAGGATCAAGGAGCTGCGGAAACAAAGCCAAATGACAATTTCTTATTCTATTTGGCCCATTTGGGGCTCATTTGGAGTCTTTTCTATTTTTCATCATTTTTGGTGTAATTTTCACATTGTTTTTTGAGTCTAGGGGTGAAGTCGTTCAAAAGGGCCATATCAAGGGCCATTTAGCTTTTTTTTCTTTTTTATTACGTATTTTCACATTATTTTAGTGAGTCAAGTCTTTACATTAAGTAGGACTCTATCTTTTCTTTTTCTTTAGGTCTCTAATTTTGTTAAGTCCTATTAGAGTTGGAAATGTCTTTATCTTGGAGTAAGCAGTTTGAAGTCCACAAGGATTGGGAGCAGTCCAATTCCTTTAAATATTGCTACACCTTGAATTAACAAAGCAATGAAGAATAAGAATTGATTTAGTTTGAGAAAGCTTCCAGCCTCTGTCTCTCTCTTTCTGGGTGAGAAGCCCTTCTCCCCCCCCCCCTTCTTTCGCCTGGCTTCTATCTTCCTCTCCCTCCTTCTCCTCCTTTCCCTGTTCTTCTTCCTCCCTTATCCAACATCACCTACTATTTGAAATTGATAGAGCCTCTTGTACACTTACTAAGGATGGTTGATGGAGAGGATAAAATGACATGGGTTCCTTGTACGATGCTATGGATAGAGCTAAGTAACAGTTGAAGGAGAAAGTAACTCAGAGCATTTCAAAAATGGTGGAGAATCATTGACAAGAGATGGGAGTCCATCCTCCACCATGTTTTACATGCAACAGGTAAATGCATTACCCTTGAGATTTTTTAAATATGTTCATTTTATTGAATTCTTCACTTATGCATGTGTGTATTGTGATGTAGTGTATGCAAACTATTTCTTTAATCCCCAGCATCAATATAATCAATCAATTCATAATAATGGTGAAGTGCTCCAAAGGACAATGAATGTTATCACTAGACTATCTAGGAGTACTGAATATAGGATAGATGCTATGATAGAGGTACAATTCTCATTTGTAATGTTAATCCTACTTCAAAGGAAAAGAGGTGAGAGGTCTAATGATATCTATTGTTTTGTGTCAAATTGACAGGTTCAAAATGAAGCTTGCTATATATAGGGAGTATGACCTAGAGAAGCAATGAAGAGAATGAGTCTAGTCAGTACCTAAATTGATATCTCATGTTCTCATTATCATCCAATGGTATCAAGTACTAATAGTTTCTTTTTGTGCAGTTAAGTGGTGAATTATGCTTCATTATAAGACTAGCCAACCAAATCCACTCGCAAGAATTGCCATCAGAGTGCTTAGCCAAACAACTTCATCTAAACAGTGTGGAGGAATTAGAGTACTTTCTCACTTATAAACACAAAAATGAGAAATAGGCTTACTACATCTAAGCTAAAGAAGTTGGTGTACTGTCAGTACAATATGCGTCTGAAGGTCAAGTACATCAAAGAAAGGCATAAAAAACTAGAGATGAGGCTGGTGAGTTTACATGGGAGATGATGGGAAACACCTACAGCCATGGTTTGTCATGGCGAATCAGATCGGGCCGATTCGGGCGAATCGAAGCGGATCAGGGGAAACCCGATTCGTGATTCGCCTGACTCGGTCCGATTCGCATGTATATATATATATATACTATATATATAATATAATATATATAATGAATATATATTACATATATATATGTAAGACATATATGCATACATATATGTAACATATGTATGTTAGATATAAGAATGGGGTGAGGGATTCACATGGTATGACATGGAACTCATACCTTATTATTGTTATAATTTGTTACATGTAAATAAGGAAGTACCCCCCATTTGAATCCAATAAAAATATCAAAAAAATCATATATCTTACCAAAAAAAAAGTCAACTCTCCCATCGAAGAAGAAAATCACGCTTTCGGTGATTTTAGCGAAATGCTAACTTTCTAATCTCTCATAATTTGGTCCATCTAAAAATTTGATAATTCAAATAAACCATATGGAACACTAAAAATTCAAAGTCTGGTAAAAAAGTCAAACGTGCATGTGACTTCTTCAAGGGAGTCGCTCTCCTACTGAAAAAAGAAAATCGCGATTTCGGTGATTTTTACGATAGCGGTTCCCTTGGAGAAGTCACATGCACGTTTGACTTTTTTTACCGGACTTTGGATTTTTAGTGTTCCATATGGTTTATTTGAATTATCAAATTTTTAGATAGGTCAAATTATGAGAGATTAGAAAGTTAGCATTTCGCTAAAATCACCGAAATTGTGATTTCTTCTTCGATGGGAGAGTTGACTTTTTTTGTAAAAGATATGATTTTTTTTATATTTTTATTGGATTCAAATGGGGGGTACTTCCTTATTTACATGTAATATCTTAAGCATTTATTTAAATGATATGGAATGTAAATAAGTATGAAGAGGAAACCGTGTTCCCCTATAGGTAATATACACACACACACACATATACATATATATACATATATAAACATAATATATATAATAATCCTATGCGAATCGAATCGAACCGAATCAGGGAGAACCCGATTCGGTCCGAATCGCCGATCCTGCAAACCTTGCCTACAGCAGTGATTACAGACACCGTTGTACTCATTTATGTTAATGAGTAGCTAGATAAGGAACACCCATTAAATACATGGGTGGAAGCAAGAGTAGAAAGGGATGTTCCAAAATGCTTTAAAATCGCCCCTAGGCAGAAGCAGAATTAGATGAAGTGGAGGCTTTGATGGGGAGCGAGAAGTTGAAGCCATGGTTTAAGTCCATTTGGAGCCCATTTGGTGATTTTTTATTTTTCTGTAATTTTGGTGCAATTTTCGCACTATTTTTTAAGTCCAAAGATAAAGTAGTCCAAAAATAGTCAATTAGAGTCCATTTAGTTTTTATTATGTAATTTTGCATTTCTATATTTGAGTCAAGTCCAATTTGGTAGGATTCTGTAATTTCCTTTCTTTGGGTTTCTAATATGTTAAGTTTTATTAGGCATAGAAGTCTGTCTCTAATTTGAAGTCCATTAGGATTGGGATTAGCCCAACTTCTTTAAATATTTGTAAACATCGATTTGAGAAGAATAGAACAGATTTTCTTGCAAATTGAGTTGAGAGCATGCGCCTTTGTTCTCCCCTCCGCGAAGGAGCAGCGTCCGTGAAGGACCGGGCGAGAAGCCCCGCCGCGAAGGCTTCATCATCTCACCTTCTACCTCCTCTCCGATGAGACTCCGGCTACCTCTTTTCTGTCTTCTGCTGTCCCCCAACTCTGTCCCGCATCAGGCTTGAGATCAGAGCTTAGAGTTAGAGAGGATCCAAGCCCCTTGTCATAGCCAATTAACAGAAGGGAGAGACGACAACCCTCAGCTACTTTGCCAGAGACATTTAGATCAAGGTTTGTCGCATCGCCGATTCGCTGCGAATCGGTATTTTTCTGATTCACTTCGATTAGGAAGAATCGGACGATTCGCATGGGAATCAATGGAATCGGCCCAATTCACATGGGAATCGGGCGAATCGAGAATCCCGTAATACACTCCGATTCGCCCGAATCGGACCGATCCGATCCGATCTGCCAACCATGATTTAGATTGCCTATAAGTCAACCACCATTGAGAAGAACTACCATACAGAAAGAGAGAAGACCAAGTTCCAAAGAAAAAGAAAGTTTACATATGTCAGACAAAAGAAGAGGAAGAGTCTACTCAAGTGATGATGATGAGACACTTCCACTTGAGTCTGAGTTGTTACATGCACAATGACCAGTTCGTAGTGATGCTTCCACATAGGTGATAGGCCCCCAGTAATGACAATGATGATGATGATGGGACTGTTACTGGGGTGACAGAAGGAGCTGGTCATGGAGACATAAGATATACGGCGCCAAGATTTTCTCTGGTCATGGGGCTTATTACAAGCTATGTTCCAGAAAATCAAGGAGGTAGAAAAGAAGGACAATGGGGATATAAAGGCTAGCAATGTCGACAACCTATGATTGGCCACCTTGGAGCCATACTATGGTTCAGGATCTACATATACTCCTCTATTTTTGCCTCCTACTTTACCATACTCACACATTAGCAGTCCCCAATTAGAGTAGTAGGATGGGCACCTTAGCCTTCACAAGAACAAGACACAAGGGAAGCAAGTAGTTCATATAAATCAATTGGCATTTGGTGCAATGTTTCATCCCAATCTGACGAGAGCTCAAGTTAACAATATGCACAAAGAGCGATTCAAAGAAGAATGCATAATCTAGCAAATTCCCTCTTTGGTTATAGCTATAAGGCTATGCAGATCAATCAAGCATATAGACAGCCAAAACTACTTAATCATGAGTTATCCCGGTCTAGATGGCAAGATTAGACTTTTCTTCTTAACATGTAAGCTAGATTTGATATTCATTTGATATTTTGATGTGGTATATTTGATGCTTGATGTTAATAAACTGGTTATTGTTGTGTATTACTATTATGTACTTTGATGTCCCATGTACTATGAATATGTATGATTGGTTTTTAATGCAAATGTGAACTAATTCAATTGATCTAATGTTTTCCTTCATTTCTGATTTATCTTGAATTTTACTAATTTTTTTCTACATTTTTATGATTTTCCTTATTTTATTAAAACTATTTTTTTGGTCTGGCCTATCTTTTCCCTATTTTATTAAAAATAATTTGTTGGTTTGTCTGATCCATGATCGACCAGACTACTGGTGGATCAGCCAATCTGATTCAGATCTCCGATCTTTTCTTCCATGTTTTCTTTTGTTGTTGATGTACTCTGGTGGTCTAGAATTGTTCAAACCAATGTTTTAAAAACGACTAGGCAGTTCAAGTCAGAACCCTACCCACCCTCCCCACCACTGACTAGTCGGACAGTATAGGCAGTGAGTCAGGCGACTCAAGTTCGAATTAGTTACTTTTTTCATGATTATTTTTAAAAAATTATGCATTTGTGCTGACTATTAACGTTTAGGGTATATACATGTCATATCTAAATTCTAAAGACAAGCATCATAAAAAATAGGGATTTTTAGTTTTCGACTCCTAAAAACTTTCGTAATTAGGAAAAATCCCTAGAGTCCACCTATTTATTATTAAACTCCCAAAATCTCTTAACCTTCAATAAATAGCCTCCCTAGTTAAAATTTTAAGAATATTTCGTCAAACAGTGAATGGAACCGTAAAGAAACACTAAAAATACATAAATATCGTTACCTTACACGTGCATGTGCGTGAATGAGAAAGAGAGGTGAGGGAGAGGGGTGTCGGAGGAGGAATCCGCCCTCCGACCTCCTCTGGCTCCTCCCGACTACACCCTCACCAGAGGAGGGCTACCATCACCCTCATCGTTGTCGTATTTGCCCCACCTCTCACCCCCCACGCGCCGCCCAACACGCCGAGCATCGGCACTCCGTGGTGCGTTGTGCTCACGGTGGCAGCCCGTGCTGCTCAGTCGGCCTCCCAAATCGCAGAGTGTGCGGTGCGCGGAGGTGGCTAGGGGCACTGTGCCTGACTGCGTACGTGATCTTGCTTGAACATCACCAGCTTCAACCCCCTGTCGCCGCCAGCGCCGCTCTCCCATGCTCACCCCGTTCTCCATTTTCCTGCTCCCCCGCCTCAAGGTTATGAGCACCATCGCAGCTGCCTCCTCTTCCTGTCCTCGTAGCTCGCATGCAGCGGCCTCCTACAGAGGTCTAGTATGTCTCCGGAGATCTAGTTCTAGTCCATAAAGAGCATGAACAGGGAGGAGCAGCCAAAGATTTGTTTGGGGATTTGGCCAGATAGAGCGTTCTGGCCAAGGTCGAGCTCAGTCAAGTTGGTGAGCCGAGAGATCTCTAAGGGGATTCGACCAGAAAGCCGATTATCACACAGCTCCAACACTGTGAGGTTGGAGCAGTTGCCGAGCACTACCAGGCACCGCGGCCGACTGTGCCGCCATGTGTTATTGGAGCCCCTACTGCACCCTCCTCCGCCGACACCGTGTGCTACTGCCCTTGTGGGATAGGGGCATTATTGTCATTTTCTCACACTGCTTAAGTTGAACTATAGTTAAGTTAGCCTAACCTGAGTTTTTCTCATGATTGTAGACGGCAAGGGCTTTTTCATGTAACGATAGATATTTTGGGGGTTCAATAATAAATAGATGGATTGCGGGGACTTTTTTCTAATTACGAAAGTTTTTAGAGGCTGAGAGCTAACAATCCCTAAAAAAATTAATCTGATTGAGACATACATGTAGCTCAAAGGGTACAACATTGATGTCATATGCATAAGATGAGCCAAATATGAGAGTTCAAAGCAATGGAGAACAAAAATCTGGTTTACAGAAATCAGAAAATAAAAAATAAAAAAATAATAATAAATGAGCGGAGGTCAAAAAATCTCATTATAAAAATAATTTATTATTTTATTACTGATTATTGGTATAAAAAATTATTCTTTTAGTGTTATTCTTATCATAATCTCATTAGTTTATGCAAATTAAGTGAAATTTTAAATTTCAGAGCCTTTCTAAAGTCTGAATTTTATGATGAATATTTTCAGAAGGAGAAATTTCTTACATTAATTTTTTTTACTAGTGAATATTGGTATTGTATAAAAAATTGTTTTTTTAGTGTTATTTTCAGAGGAAACAGTGAAAAAAAACCAAGTAGAGGTATATCATAAGAAACCCAGAAAAAATAGCAGAAGAATTGAGAAACTATATCAACATAATCTTATAACTTATGGGTTACTAGTAGGGGGAGGACTGGGGGAGCATTAGTACTGCCAAACTAGAGCAGGATTGTAGGAGCAGTAGGGGGACCAAAGACACGAGCCAGAGAGAGAGAAAAAACAGAGCATTGTAATCTGTGTGCAGGAGGAGGACAAGAAAAGGAACAAAGTCTTCTGCCAGTGAGCAAGGTGGAGGACAAGAGAACGAATGAAGCCTTCTGCAAACGGCAGAGGAGGACAAGAGAAGTAACATTTGTGCAGAAGGAGGGCAAGAGGAGGGAAAAAAAAACATTTGTCACGTACCTCACAGCCAATGCTTGGAAGTTGGAAGCCTTCTGCCGACGCCCTCAAGCTTCCTTGCTGGCTGCTACTAGCATGCCATAGCAAGACTTGCCTTAATGGTGCAGACCTCCAAGGAAGACAAAGAAGGAGTCCCGTGTGGAGTCCCATTCATGGATGGAAGATGAAGAGTCCACAAACATAGCATGGTGGCAATTGGAGTAAATAATAGGAAATAATAGGGCAATCTGGTGCATGGCAACAAGCACTAAAACTGGGGTAAATAATACTTTTACATAAAGAAGACTACCAAAAAAAATGGAAGAAATGGAATGAATCGAGAACCGAATAGTTGGTTAGGGGTCCCAACTCGTCTAGTCGGCCCACCAAGTCAACTAGTCGGCCAATTTTTAAAACACTCGGTCAAACGCAAATTTGATCAATTCAAGGGAAGACAAGTCTGTTTGACTTACTCCGGCCTACCTAGATCATTAAGCAAGAAGTACCTTGAAAACCAACACTAGGGAATAGGCATCCCAACAAGAATTGCCTGACTTCAATCCCATGGCCCAATGCCCATCCCCAATAAATTTCATAGCACATGAAATACAACCAATAAGAAAAACAAAAAACCAAAACATAAAAGATGCCATGAAACAATGATCATGTCTGACATAAATTATAGGAATCATCAAGGATAATAAATTTTTGGCAGCATGTAAGCATAGTTGTCAAGGCAGTCACCTAGGCACTGCTAGTGCCACCTTGTTTGATCCCAAAAAAGCAGGCCAAGCAGCCCAAGGCAGGTACCTTTGGTCATACCTAGACATATGGATCCATTTTAGCAAATATTGTTAATTTTTTGGCCAAAGGGCTCCCCCACCCCCATTTGACCCCCCTTGATGTGAATGCATTTTTTTGACCCACACTGCAAGAAAGGATCAAAGGTTAATTCCACACACTCCTTCAATAGATAGTGCTCCCATTTGACACCTCTCACCTGTCTCTTGCTCAAAGACACATATAGAGACACGTACATTGTCTCTCTCCCCTCCCTCCCATTCCTTTTCTCATGAATCTGCTGCCTAGGTGTTCACAAGCCCCGAGTCACCTGGTTGTGCCTTAGTCGCCTTGACCATTATGCATGTAAGAAGGACAGCAGATATTGTTAAAAATAAAACTTAAAAGGGGCGTTAGCCAAACTTGGAATAACTAAGAAAAAAAGATAATATCACATAATTACAAAAAAAACAAGCATTGACATAGATGACATACATGAGCATCCAGGTGAGTGAGGTGAAAATGAGGGAAGGCAAGACTTTTGGGGCCTGCCTCGCTAGTAAGGCAAGAGGGTATCACCTTTGACAACAAAAGTTAGTGGTGTATACCAATGTTTAAAAAGAGTTGAACAACTTTTCTTTAGCTTTCTTTCTAAGGCAACAGGGTATCACCTTTGATAACAAAAGTTAGTGGTGTATACCAATGTTTAAAAGGAGTTGAAGTTTCTTTAGCTTTCTTTCTTTCATGCAACTGTTTTTGTTAGTTTGCTACACCTGAAGCAGAAGCCAAAACCTAACCTCTACAGTGAATTGCCTATCAAGGTCCAATAGGATAAGCTAGGAGAATAAACTGAAAGTTTTCCTTTTTTTCCATGAATGTCAGATATCGCAAGAACTTCATTAGTCTGCTTGGGTAGAAAAGTAGGCAACATTTTCACAACAGCTAGGGAAGAAATGTACGGGTTCCTTCAGATAGTATTCCAACTACTCTTGGGCAGACAACGTGCAGAATATGTAGATATACAAGGTCACCCAGCCTAAAGACAAAAGTCCCAAGACATACATATAAAAAAAAAGAAGAAGAAACCAAGTCACAAACACCAGCCCAGCAGAAACTGAACAACAAAGTAACAAAGAGAAATAATAGAAGCCAGACCTTCTCGGAATCTGTTTCTACACCTCCCTGAAATGGAACACTGCGGAATTGGCTCTCCAGAGGATAACTTCTTTGAGAGGGCGTGTTCACACCACCGCTAAGTCCCCGAAATCCAGAATTCAACTCTAAGCTGCCTCCGGATTCAGATTCCTCGTCTGTGAACTCACTCACCTGCGCCTGCCTAGTCTGCTTCTGCACATGCTGCGGATGTCTGGACGAACTCAAATCCGCGTACGTGTCACTGGAGTATTCACACTGTCTAGACGTCACAGGGGTCTTGAACCCATTAGCAACTCGAGACACGTCACTGAACCCACGTTGCCGCCATTGATGCTGAAGCCGCTCGGCTCGCATGCCGTCGTCTTGGGGCGACGAGTCGAGAGAGTACCGCCCACCATAGATCTCCTCCTCTTCGGTGTCCGTGGGGTCCTCTGTCTCGGAGCCGCCAGAGACGCTGTCTTCCTCAGCCGGGATGGTGCGGGAGACGGGGATGTAGGCCTGGGGCAAGTGGCCACTCCGGAATTTGTCCGGCCGCGGTAGGGCGAAGCCCCGCACTCCGGCAGCGCCGCCTCCTCCTCCCTTAATCTCGGTTTGGAAGCCGCGGACGGGGTCAAGGCGCCTGTGGGCGGCAGAGGCAGAACGCGCGTGGTCCTAGGGAAGGAAAGCCAGTACCCAGATACTCTTTAGTGGCAATAACAAAGAGACGAGACAAACCACCGGCGGCGGGATCTCCATCACTACGGAAGAAATGGGATGGACGACGAGGGGAAAAAGAAGCAAATGTACCTGCTGGACCCATCGTAGCGCGTTGGGTTCAAGCCCTTCGGTGAACATGGCGGCAGTTCCGGTCCCTTGGCGGCGGCGGAACAACTCCCACCCTAAATCCAATCGGAGATTTAAAAAAAAAAAAAAGGGGCGAAACCGTCCAAGGCGAGAGCGGGCGGGGATCGCGTGGTCGCAACCCTTCCTCGAGAAAAAGCACAGATCAGCAGAGAACCTGTCAGGAGCAGCAAAAGGCAAGCAATGCTGTCTGTCATTAAAAGGATCGGAGAGGAGGCAAGAGAGATCGGGAGAGGGAATATGCCGAATCTGTGAGGGTTTTGAGTTGAAACGAACGAAGGGTAGGGAAGGAGAAAGAGGAGAAGTACCAACCCCGTCGGAGAAGGGGGCATGCGCGGACGGAGGAGGCGTCGTCTTCGTCTTTCCACGGACGGCCGATCTGCTGCTCGTCTCTGCCTTCAACTGCGGTGCACGTGGTCGCCGGCCGCTGCTGCCGCGGCTACCACCACCACCATTCTACTACTACATAAAAAGAACTTTTTAGAGCAGCTCTTCCCAACGCTCCAACAGGCAACAGCCCACTACGACGACTACTGCTAGTGGTAACACAACACCACCCGTTTCAAAATTCGGTGTCGTCGTCGGAATGGGGACGGAAACGTTTGAAAAAGTGGGGGGGACGAGACGAGTAGAGAACGTGACGGAGGAAAGAAAAGGGCAACGCGGGTGGGGTCCACCACCACCACCGCCTCCGCCTCTTCTCTTTTCCTCTTTCAGTCTTTCTCTCTTTCGTTCGTTCGTGTGTTTTTTTTTATTTCTTTTTAAAATAAAATAATAATAATAAGAACTACCATATACGGCGGGCGGCGGTAGTTTCTATTCTTACTACATACACAGTCTGTCTCGCTGCCGCTGCTTGTATTCAATTCGATCGCCTCCATCATGATTAATAACAGAGTGAATCAGCAGGAGCAAGTCAATCTCCCCGTATCTCGCTGCATCTTCACAAAGGCCAGACGCATCCCGACCGACCACAGGAAAGTCGACCGCAGATACGCGCTCCTGGCCCGGTCGGTGGCCCCGCTGCCCAACCCATCCCAAGTCTTTCTTCGCTTTTGTGGGCAGAGCATACATATTTTGCGGCTCACACGCGGGATACTAGGGTAAATATAAAAAAGAAATATTTGTTGTCAATTTATATAAATTATTTGTCAGCTAAATTTTATTAATTAGAGAGGAGAGAGGAAAGAGAGAGAGAATAAAAAAGATGTGACAAAAATCTTAACTAATAAAATAATTTACATGAGCATTGTTGCCAACCCAATCTAATAACAAATATTTCTTAATATAAAAAGTTATCTACTGCCAGCTCACTGGAAAACACCGTGATCTTTTTTTCTTTTTCTTTTTTGGTTGATGTATGATGTTGTTGTAACTTTTGTTATAACCAAACTTTATTCTTTCTTGTTCCCTGCCCTCCCTCATTGGGGATCAAAAACTTAGCTTCGGTTTGAAGTCACCCCAATCCAATGTGTACTGTACCCCCATTCACTCAGCCTCTCTCCACGGACCTTACCCGGACGCTCGAGTTACCAACATTTCTCTTCTTCACATGCGCCCTAATTAAAAGTTTCGTTAGAGTGGAACAATATAACACCCGCGCCGCATGGAACGCGAATTCTTTTAACAAACGTACAGGACGAGGAAAGGAAAGTAAATAATTACTAAAGAGATTTTTTGTGAGAAAATTTTGGGGCATGCGTATGTCTAACATTTTGATGTGATGGACATCCAATCACTTATATGTATAAGTCTTTGATGTTCAGTAAGATTTTTTCTTTTTATTAATGATTTTAGAAAACAAATAATTACTAAGGCATTTTTGTTCTCTTAATTGAAATTAGATTCTTTTAAGATATCTAACTTTTATAGGTAAAATGTGGGGGTGAAATTTTTGAATCTATGAGAAGGACTATAATTAGTGAGCCACTCTTTAAATACAAGGTATCTAACTTCTTTCTTCATGGAATCTCTCTTCGTCAACAACTAACTAACTGATAAAGAGGGTTTTTTTTTCGACTTATAATTGTTAATTATGGATATTTACAATTAGTAAAGAAAAGTTTTTTTAAACTATATATTGGCCACACTTTCTTATCTCTATACATATATTTAACATGCTCATGTGATATCTTGGTGTCAAATGAGTAATATCCTACATGTCATGACGCGGCTAGGGATCATCAAACAAGATCCAATCTAAAGAAGGCAACGTTGCCTCCCTCGCCCCACCGAGAGCCCTCCCCGATATGGATGCTGATTGGTTCCTAGTTCCTCTTATTACACCCCCACGATAATAGAAGTTGTCGCGGGGACACGGAGTCCCTTCGCTAAAGCGAAGCCATCTTTTTTCCACTTTCTTAACGGGTTTCATTTTTTTCCAGATTTTATCTTTTCAAATAATTTTACAAATAAGAAAATATATAATGGTTAGTGTTGCTGCTGGAGCAAAGTGGTCGGCTCAGGTCGAACAGCTCCAAGGGACTATGGCGCGATACTGCAAGTGTCGCCGAGCTCCGACCTGCAAAACCACCGAGGGATCTCGGTGGGTAGAGACTCCTACGATCAAGTCAGTTCAGGAGGTCGGGGCAAGAAAGTTTCTGGGCTAGAAGTTGCGTACCTTTTTCATGAGGGATGCCTCTCTCTTATATAGGGCTTCCTTGAGCCGGATTATCAGGGATGACTTGTGGCAACCGCCTATGAATTCGCCCTTGATTCCCGCAAGTCGAGGTCATGAGAAGCAAGTCTAGCTGGACAGATCCTGGTCGCTCCGGGCCAGCTAGCGTCCGCAGATTGTAGGCGTGATCTTCGGGTCCTTCCTTTTACGGGTTGCTGCTCTCTCGAGGTCATACGGGTCATCATTGGAAAGTTCATGCTAACACGTCCCTCCGAGGATAATGACGGGGCTCAACTCCACCGAATACTCGGACAGAGGGTCGCCTCAGCTCGGCCAGTTCGACAGGTCGGCGTACGTTCGGCGGGCGACGTGCTACTCGGCCGATCTCCCGAAGACTGGCCCGTATCAGTTAGAATTTAATTTCCCAAAAATTTGAGAATATTTCTCCACATCTTTCTGAATAATATATGTGGGTGTATTCCTCGATCGTAGGACCGGGTAAGAATCATGACTCACCTTCTCAGCTTTGTTTATTGTATCTTATTGTAATTAATTGAGTAGTTTTCTCAGACAATTGAACTAGTGAGAGCTCTCTTCGGCTTTCAAAATGCTCATCTACTTCCTGCTTAGGTTGATCAGGATGGCGTACACTCCAGATCTTTTAACTAACTCATAGCCAATTCAGGATTTCTTGATTGAACTCTTTGTGATGGCTCCCCCGGCCTCAAATGATGAGCGGAATGATTGCATTGGAGATCTCTTCTTCATTCTCTTCACTTTAGGATTCAGTAGAAGCTCCAACCACCACCACCCAACCTCCTTTTTGGATGAGGAGGGAGCAACAGAGTCCTTGGCAAATCTTGTCCTCATCCATTTCCCATCTTCTAATGAGAGAGCCCACTTCTTCCAAGTAGATTGATGTCATGTATCAAATATGGCAGCGGAAAAATAATTGTTGAGACTTGAGCAGTTGGCAAATAAATCTCTAACTAAGAATCACATATAACACCAATAATTTAAACATTCATCATCTCAAACTCTTCATTTCATTTCAATAATCGAAACCAATACATAACCAACTTCAAGATTTAAACTACATAACTAAAACTCAATAAAGATAAAATTACATATCTTACTCACTTTTTACCACCTACTACATCAATCTAACCCTCAAGCTAAAACAATAGAAATGGTAAGGTTGAACCTCGCTCTTCACTCAGATGCATTCCCATCGCTAGCTTGGTTCTCCTCCTCAATATCAGTGTTACTTAAAATGTTAAGAAAATAGGTAATGAGTGCACTCACCTAATAGGATTTACATCTCTTGATAAGTATAAATAATTAGTATTTTGAAAACTAGCCAGGTAGGAGTAAAACAAGATGTACTAACACGCAGGGTAAAATCGATAACACGTAACGTGCAAGAGAATCATGGTGACAGCACGATCAAGTGAGTAAAAGTACGCAAGTATTGAGATATAGGGATGATGTGAGAGCAAAAATGATCAAGAGAGCAATAATTTTACAAGAACGCGGGATGGCCATATCAAGCAAGTAAGCAAGCAAGCATGTAACGAGTAAGAACTTTTAACATGTAAAAATAATCAGTCACGAGTCATAGTGCGCATTAAGGATCTATGCCACCTTGGAATGCACATCATTAACACGTGTAATGTGGTTATGTATCTAACATTCACACACGCAAGTACTCTCAACGCAATGCAACGCCAGTAATCATTATAACCCACGGTTAACAGTACATTTCTGGCTCTCTGTCAAGGAGACTAGACTGGAGTCCTTGGACACTCGCCATGTAGATTTAATATGTAGTAGGTAATTGAAAAAGGTGATAAAATCTCTCTTACTTCAACCTCATTTGAATTGTCTCTAGTTGTAGCAACCTAGATTTTTGTAAAATCTTGATAAATAGAAAAGTTAATATCACATGTGCAAAAACTTCATTGGAATAAATGAAACTCTATATGTATGAACCGAATAAGATGTTATAATGATGAATAAGGAAATCATAATAATTGTACATGTTAGACTTAATATAGCAGTAAGAGTCGAAAACCCGATAATGTTGGAAATCTACTATCACATATGCATAACCCCAAAGACCATCAAATCAAGTGTGATAGTTGGACCCATGAGAGTTTGTTGGGTCAAGTATGAGGTTAATTAGGCATAAAATATGGAAAATAGTATTTAATTAGTGTAACCTAATTAATTAGTTAATTAGTGAGTTATTAAGTCCAATTGGGCCATGAACATGGGTTAAAATCGAAGTTAGCCATAACCCATCATGGGTTAAAGAAATTCAAAGTTGGAGGCTCCAAGGAAGGAAATAAATAAAAGGAAACTTGTAACTAGGAAGTGTTAGAGTCTCATTAGGACTTCTAATGGCCTATTCCCTTAAATACAACCCAATTCCCTTCCTTGGCTGACCTAGCTTACTGCTGAGGAGGCTTTGAACATGGGAGAAGGCTGAAGGAAGGAGGAGAACGAGAGGATTTGGAGTTCTTCCTCGTTCTTCCCCAAAGTTTATGCAAAGGAACCTTAGAAGACTAAAACGACCAAAGGTAGGCAATCTCTCGAGCTTAGGTACTTCCTGATAGCAAGAATCTTATGAACCTGATTTTCCCAATTCTTATCATGTGGTTTACTCGTATTTCATGTTACAAAGTTCCTATTTATGTCCTACCTGACCCTTCATGACTCGTTTAAATCTCTTAATTCTCTTGATCTCATGACGTGAAATCACTACTGTAGACATATGTGGGTGTCCTAAACCCAATGATGCTCTTTTCCCCAATTTTTATTGTGTATCTTGTGCGAATTTCTTAATCCATGTTTACTAAGTAATGAATGTTTGTTCTTCGTGAAAGACCTCATTTATATCATGTTGAAACATGGATGATACCCTAATTACTTGTTACAGTTTGTATTCATACAAGTCTACTTTTGTTACCCTCAAGTTCCATGATTTTTCATCAAGTATATGTTGAGAATTTTGAGGTTTAAGTGCTCTATGTCGTGCCTTTAAAAAGAGAAATCTGAATCCCAAGGCATATGTTTTCCCCTCTTGGGATCGGACTCATGTCCTTAGATCGTGATGGCCCGATACGTCGTGATCTGAGCCTTGTCGTGATGTAGCATATCGTCAAGTTATTAACGCGATGGAACGACACGACACGATCGTGCCTCTTGTCGCTACATATCGATCTGTCATGTTATTAACACAAAATGTCGGTGTTACGCATTCATCACCTATTTGTTAGACCCCTTGTCGCGTTCCTTGTTGACCCCTGTCGCATTTTGGGTACTCCTGTCGCGTTCTGCATAACACCATGACGCGTTCACAAACTTTCACCCTAATTGAGTTTTCTCAAAAAACATGTACTGGACAGTAATTTAATGTTATGAACATTTGTTAAAGGTAGATAGAATAAAATGGTAAATTGACTTAATAATGGTAAACACCTTTCTTAATTGTTAACTCTTACACTCTTGGAAAGATCATCATATTGCGGTTTTGTACTGTCGCTCTTGAGACTATCACCTCGTGTGGTGTGTACTCACCGTGTTGTAGATAGGAATACTCCTCTGTGACTGGCGGACTCTCCGCCGGGTGTAATCACGAGGAATGTGATCCTCAAAACACACAAGAAAATATCACTATAGGATAATGAAAAGGGTGAGATTTCCACCTAGCATGTTGCCTAAGATGTAAATAGAAATAAAAGGCTAACTTACTAGGAAATGGAAGAGAGAAAGCTACTTACTGGTGTCACGACCAAGAAGCCCATCGCGATAAGGATTTGTCACGACCGTGCGATCGGTCACGTTCTTGTTGTCGTGACCAGGGAAGCCGACGTCTTCTCAGCAGCAATGCGAGAGTGTGAGTGCACTCCTTCCCTCCTCTGACTGGCCAGTAGAGGAGAGCTCCTAGTCTGCTCTTCTTGATGGACCTGCCAAAACCAACAAACAAATAAAGAAAACCCTATCAGACCACTTTCAAGTGAAGTATCTACACAATATGAAAAAGAAAAGGGGAAGCATGGAGGGAACGAACCTGGGGTGTTTTGAAAACCCCTAGGGTTGTGGAAAACATGGGTATGTGGATGTGCAGCTATTTAAAAGAAATAAGCAAAATGCATGGAAAGAAAATGAGAGAGAAGGAAGGAAGAAGAGCCCCAAAAGGGGTGACTCTGTAACGGCCCTGGATATTTATACCCGATAAGGGTCCATATCCAGATCCGCCTCCCGCGATCGGACCGGAGTCTCGCAAGGGATATCACTAACATGTGTCCAGTATGAATATAAAAGACCACAAGTATAGTATATAACACAGGAAAGTACAAGTGTATATAACTGTAAACCACAATGTACAAAAGTCCCATTACAATTATTACATGTCTAATTAGAGAGTAAACTACCTGGGGCATACCCCGAGGGAGCACAAGCTCAACGACTCATCTACTCTACTACTGGTGGTACAAGTCTACACTACTCCTGCGTAACCACGCCAAAGTCGGCAACACCTGAAACAGACTGTAAGGGAGTGAGCTCAACAAGTCACTGGCTCAGTAGGGACTCCCACAAAGAAACCAATAACAACACAAGAGACCTCAACCCCAAGGGTTTCACTGGCAACACTGGCAACCAAAGTAACATGCACACACAAGCATGTTAAACAACCACAAACTATAAACACACTGGCTAAACCCCGGTCTTCAGAAACTAAAGGGAAACGCAGGACTAGCTTAACACCGCTAGTCCACCTACAACCAAACCACCTTGACCACAAGCCTCACGGCAAACCATTGCCTAGGCTACGTCTCACGGGCAAACTGGCCGCACAAAGCATCGAGTATGGCAACGACCAACCAACACCCACATAACCAAACCATAACTAGAAATACACGGTACGAATATAAATAACACACAACACGTGGAGAGTCACACCACAAGACCTCCATAGTACGCACGGTCTCACCTCAACACCAGCTGAGGTCGGGACTCACGTACCACCATTGTAGGAACGGATGGGTGGATGGATCAGATTAGAAGGGGGGGTTGAATAGATCTAACACTAATTAACATGGAAGCTTAAGCAATTAAAATTACTTCGAATCAGAGATCAAATCACCCAAACAATTTACTGATCAGAAGTGTGATTAGTGTGTGTGAGCAAATCAATTAGTAGTGTGAACGAAATCCCTATGCATGCATCTAACGTAAAACAAAGTCAAACCACAATTCAAACCATTGCACAGAGGATTTTAAGTGGTTCGAAATCACCTCCAGTGACTCCTATGTCCACCCCTCACACAGTGAGGCCACACTACTCAAAACCTTGAGTACACTCACACAGGAGCATGACGACTCCAAACACCCTTGAGCACGACGACTCAAGAAACACCTGGAGCACGACGACTCCAAACTGAGCACGACGGCTCAAACAAAAACCGGAGTACGATGACCTCCATTGAGCACGACGGCTCAAACCACAAAGTGAGTGCGACGACTCACAAACAGAGCTCGACGGCTCACAGTACAAAAGCTAGATCAAACACAAAAGAGATCAGATCCTCTAGCAATGATCTGATTCAAGACAGATTCGACACAGAAATTTGTGCAGAACTTCATGCACAAATCTCATTGACGAAATAAGGAAGAACAAACTCAGAATAAGACAAATAGATGTAGAAAGAGTGTTCTTCGATGAAGAGGCCTTGCAGAGACTCAATTGAGGAGGCTTGATGGAAATCGATGGAGATTTCCTCATTGGCGCTTCTCTGCTTTGATGGCATCTGAAGAATGCCAGAAATCCTTCTTCTCCTGAGCCTCTTCAGTTGATCTGCTCCCTTGCCTAGCACAGCAGGCTTCTTCTCTCCAGGGATTCCCTTTGATTCCCTTGTCCTTCCTCTTGAAAGGAGGCTTGCAGCTTCTGAGATGGACCAGATCTGGAACCCCCTTGGGCCGCCCAAAGGCTTCTTCTGGAGTGTATGGGCTCTCTTTCCTTTGGGGTACAAAGAACTGGGTATTTATAGCCCCATAAGTCCATAAGTGCCTTGGGGTGCATGGGCACGGAAACCTTGTAACGACCCTCATCATACCGGTACGGTTATACCAACCCACGTCGGTATAGCGAAGCGTTGCCACAGTGGACATTTACCCAACAATAACATTCAGCTGAGATACACGTGAATATAAGAACAGAGTAGCGGAAGTAAAAGAACCACTGTCTTCATTCATTCATCATCCACATTTAACATACATGATTCGATAACATTTAAGAACTAAAAGTCCACATAATTTAATTTGCTGAAAATCAAATACATAGATGTCCATACTTATACATTCTTCCATGATAATGCTAGTACAATGTTCAATTTACATACTACAAAGTTACAAAATGTCGCTAGTACTCCAAGACTCTAATCTCCGCGCTCGGAGTCGTCGATCTCCACGTCTCTCCACAAGTGTGTCTCGTCACCAACTACACTGTACGCCGAAGCAAGTAGTGAGTCTAAAAGACTCCGCAAGTACTCTACACATACCGTACATGCACATATCATAGTAGGTTCTACACTCACGTTCACGAGACACAACATGTAGCATGCTTGACATTTAATTTAACAACCTATCCGGTGAATCTACAATTTAAACACATGGACTATGCTTTCAGATTTTCTAAAATAGAATCTCCCTATCACATGCTTTCTATTCATTTCTCACATAAAAATCCACCTTCAACCAACTAAGACATGAAAGCTATTAACATAAATTTCCGACATGCATGAAAGGAAACATACCTAACATGGAATCTACTACGCATTCTTACGCATGTACGTAACCATTTTACATGCTTTAAGCTTGCTGGTTTTTCATGCTTTAGCAACTGAAATCTAACACATGAAAGCTACAACAATGATTAAATCACAACATGTGAACAACCAAGGATGGAAGTTGTTTCTATATGCTTAACAATATTCCTAGCATGGATTCTAGGCATTTTGCATAAATAAACATGATCATAACATGGTAAAGCTACTGTTTAAGCATGATTAAGATTGTCATAACATGGATTACAAACTCACATCCTCACATTTTGATTTCACATTTTTACACAATTTCCAAATTCGCATATTTCACACTTTACACATACACTTTTGTACATTGTCACATTCACATTTTTCACATGAACACATACACATTTACACATTCACATTTAGTGCCGTGACACATAGTCCAAACCACCAAGAAGGACATAACACATCACATCACATAGACGCCATCTAGGCAATACAATGGCGACTTGGACTGCGCCAGACCGGGAGAACAAGTCTCCACCCTAACCAGTGGTACTTGTCCACCTCCAGGATTTCCCCCTAATGCCCTTAGGGTCACAACACATAAAACCTTCTCAGGGGGACCTTTCCCTGATACGGTTCCACTGCCCTCTACGGAAGCAGTGTCACATTTGGCACAAGTTACACATTACACATTTTACCGATTTTAACACATATATTTACACATGTCACTCTCATTTCATTCACTTATCACTCACATGCACATTTCTCTGTTTTTCCTACATGACACTACAATTACAGAATTTTAGCACTCAGGGAATTTCACTAATCAGGTTGTTATATACAAAATCAAATCATTTTACAACGGCATGCATTATTTTCACATTTTTACATGGAAAATTCATATTGCATCGTATACTGGTCCAAATGACCTGAAATTTTACCACAGGCTAATTTCGGGTTTAGGATCCCACATGCAAAATTTCAGATTTTTCTAACTCAAAATGATTTCAGAAATTACCATCCATTCCACGCTAATATTCATAATGCGATTTAACATGGAGTCAACGAAATCACAAATTTTAACAGCTCACTGTCTGCACCCTAGCATGCACAGGGTCACAGAATTTGTTCCCAATTTATCGAGTAACGCACAACTTACTGGAATTTAACATGACCTACGCATGATTCTATTTTTCCCAAAACAGAATTTTTAAATAATCATACAAGCATGGAAAAAATGCCAGAAACTCAGAGCACAAATAGTAACATGCATACATGGTCTAACAAATTGGGCAACAAAACTTTGCCACTGATCATGAGGATCATGGTGAATACACATGGCCATTCTTTTCTCATACACATTAGACAAATAATTAACTCACCCACCACAAAAATGATGTACATTCATTCTCCCATTCATCACATTAACTAGTGTACATAGTATATAAGAGTTACATTATATCCTCAACGCAAAACACGTCGAAATTAATCATATAAAAGGGCCGAACAGCTTGCTGTTCTGCTCAGAATGACTTGGCGGCGGTCTATGGACGCTTCAATGTCAACGGCATAATCGCTGGACGCTAAGCATGATCTTAGCGGCCAGGGATATTGCCGTTAATGTCAGGTCTGTGCAGAACACAGACCCGAGCTCCCAAGATGGGGTGAATTTGGGGGTCTAGGACACGAGGGAAAATATAATAAATTTCATAAAACCAACCTAGACACATACAGGGACGTTATGGGTAGGGTACTTGCCTTTTAGATATACTCTAAACGGATCAAAAGGCTTGGTGAAGCTCTTCTTGGGCTGTCCCAAGAAGTTCCCAACCAGCCTCCAAGATGTTCCTGGTTCTTCAGTCCGAGTTTCTAGCAAGCGTCCAGAGCAATCCTCTCGGGATGCCTTCCTCGAGCCACACTCCTTGAAGCAGCAGGTGGCCGGATCAAGCTTCAGAACTTCAGATTTTGGGTTGCAAAGATGAGGTTTCTCACAGTCCGAAAATAGGGTTTTCTCTCCTTTTCTCTCTTCTTCCTCTCTTGCAAAGGGTAAGAGAAGTGTGAGTTGCGAAAATGGCTTTGTATATAGCCAAAAACCTCTCTCCCACACAGGAGATGATGTGATGCCCCTTTCAGACCGTTGAGACAGCTCCCCAATGGTGAGCTAGCTTGCTCCCGAATTCTGGGCTATGCAACGCATGCAGGTCAGAGAGTTGGCGTCACATCGCTGGACGCTGGTTTAGGGCTGGCGTCCATATGTTGACGCCTACTCAACACAAGCGTCCATGATATTGACGCCAATCTGGTCCTTCGGCCAGAACTCCAAAACATGCAGAAACCATGCACATCTTACCCCTATATATGCATACATATGTATTATCATGTACACACTACCAACGTATCATTCATACATTATTTACAACTAATTTATACACATTCATACAATAGTATACTAACTAGTACTTACGTAGATATTTACATACGGACATACACAACATGAATTATTTACATGCTATAATAATACAACAAATTCGAGGGCCTTACACCCTCTCCCCCTTAAAAGAAACTTCGTCCTCGAAGTTAGAACGACACTACTCAAACAAAAGGGGATACTTCTTCTTCATCGCATCCTCAAGCTCCCAGTAGCCTCCTCTCGCGAGAAGTTCCGCCAGAGAACTTTCACCGACGCAATACTCTTGTTCCGGAGATGCTGAACCTTCCGTCCAGAATAGCTACTGGTTGCTCGACATACGACAGATCTGGCTGAATCTCCACTGGCTCATGACTAATCACATGAGACGGATCTCGGACATACTTCCTGAGCATCGAAACGTGGAACACGGGATGAACACTAGCCAAAGGATGGGGGTAATGCTAGCTCATACGCCACGCTGCCCAAATGTCTGAGAATCTCATAGGGCCAATGAACTTAGGGCTCAACTTACTATGCCTGCCAAATCTGACAACACCTCGAGTAGGCGATATCTTCAAGAAGACATGATCGCCAACCTCGAACTCCAAATCCTTTCTCCTGTTGTCGGCATAACTCTTCTGCCTATCCTGAGCCGCAACAAGCCTCTTTCTGATCAGCTGGATCTTATCCGAAGTTTCCTGAACTAACTCCGTCCGATCAACTGCCTATCACCAGTCTCCTCCCAACATAAAGGAGATCTGCAGGGCCTACCATACAACGCCTCGAATGGAGCCATACCAATACTCGCATGAAAGCTGTTGTTGTATGCGAACTCCACAAGAGGTAAATGGCGCTCCCAATCATCCTTCCAATCCAGAACACATGCTCTCAACATATCCTCGAGCGTCTGGATAGTCCTCTCGGACTGTCCATCGGTCTGGGGATGAAACGCCGAACTGAGCTTCAGCTCCGAACCTAAAGCATCCTGAAGACCCTTCACAACCTCGAAGTGAATCTCGGATCTCGATCAAATGATCGACTTCGGCACACCATGCAATCTAATGACACTACTAACATACAATCTAGCTAAACTCTCTACTGACTGCTTCTTCTTCATAGGCAAGAAATGAGCAGTCTTCGAGAATCTATCTACAACTACCCAAATCGAGTCATTGCCCCTTCTAGATCGAGGCAAACCCGAAACAAAGTCCATAGTGACAGCTTCCCACTTCCACACTGGGATCTCCATCCTTTGCATAAGGCCGGATGGTCGCTGTCGCTCGGCTTTTACTTGCTGACACACCAACACCTAGACACATAATCCGCTACATCCTTCTTCATGCCGGACCACCAAAGATCTCTTCAGATCCTGATACATCTTAGTGTTACCCGGATGAATAGAGAATCGCGATCTATGAGCCTCCGCTAACACATGCTCACGGACATCTACTAAATCAGGACACAAACACGGTGCTGAAATCTAATCACACCGTCCTCATCACGAGCAATGCCTGCCTTGCCCACTAACTCTAAGAGTCTGGGGTCGGCTCCCTGTTGCTCGATCACCTCATCCAAAACCGAGGACCTAAGAGATAACTGAGCTACAAAAGCCGGCATAGCGATGGCTCTAACTCAGTCAACGCGCAAGCCGCATCTTCCAACATCTTCCAATCCTGCTGAGAGAGGACCTCCTTCTCTACTCAGAGCATCTGCTACGACATTCGCCTTCCAGGGTGATACTGAAGGTCGAAGTCATAGTCCTTCAAGAACTCAATCCATCTCCTCTGCCTCAGGTTTAATTCCTTTTGGGAGAAAAGATACTTCAAGCTCTTGTGGTCAGTAAACACCTCAAATCTGACACCATAAAGATAGTGCCTCCAGATCTTTAGTGCATGAACCACTGCTGCGAGCTCCACATGAGTCGGATAGTTCTTCTCATGCTCCTTCAACTGACGAGAAGCATAAGCCACTACCCTTTCTTGCTGCATGAGCACACAGCCTAAACCAATCCGAGACGCATCCGTGTAGATAGCAAAACCCTCTACACCGCTCGGTAAAACTAACACCGGGGCTGACGTGAGCTTAGTCTTCAACAATTGAAAACTACTCTCACACTTCTCGGACCAAACAAACTTCACTCCCTTTCTGGTAAGCTGAGTCAAGGGGCGGCGATGGATGAAAATCCCTCAATAAATCGCCGATAGTAACCAGCTAACCCAAGAAAACTACGAATCTCCGAAGGGGTCTTGGGAATCTCCCAATCCATAACAGCCTGGACCTTTGCTGGGTCACTGCTACACCCAGTACCGGAGATAACATGCCCGAGGAAATGAACCTCGCGCAACCAAAAATCGCACTTGCTGAACTTAGCATACAGCTTGTGCTCACGAAGAACCTCTAACACTACCCTCAAATGCTGACGGTGCGTGGCCTCATCCGGAGAGTAGACCAACACGTCATCAATAAACACTACGACAAAGCTATCTAGATAAGGTCTAAACACCCGGTTCATGAGATCCATGAACGCTGCAGGGGCGTTGGTCAATCCGAAAGGAACCAAAAACTCATAATGTCCATAACGGGTTCTAAACGCCGTCTTGGACACATCCTCACTCCGAATCCTCAACTGATGATAACCAGATCGCAAATCAATCTTAGAAAACTGATGCCTCTCGCAACTGGTCAAACAAATCATCAATACGAGGTAAGGATACCTGTTCTTTACAGTCACTTGGTTCAGCTTCTGTAGTCAATGCATAACCTAAGTGACCCGTCTTTCTTCTTGACGAATAATACAGGTGCGCCCCAAGGGGAAACACTAGGGCGAATAAATCCCTTATCAAGCAACTCCTTGCAACTGCCTCCTCAACTCGGCTAACTCCGCAGGTGCCATCCGATATGGAGCCTTCGAGATAGGAGAGGTGCCCGGAAGCACTCTATGGTAAACTCTATCTCTCTATCCGGTGGCAATCCAGACAAGTCATCAGGAAAGACATCTGGAAAATCCTGCACTACCTCAATCTCTGCAAGAGTAGGTGACTCATCAGCCTCTGGCACTAACACCACGCTGGCAAGAAAAGCGTCACAACCCTTGTTCACCATGCGCATCGCCTTCATGGCAGAGATGACCATCTTTCCCGCCCAGTTCCTTGGCAAGGGGTGAGAGAACTCATCCTCACCAGGAATGCGGAAAACAATCCTCTTCCGACGACAATCCACTAACGCATAGTGCTCCTCTAGCCAATCCAGACCAAGAATAGCATCATAGTCCTTCATCTTTAGCAAGAAGAAACACCCATCTAGGACTCTATCCTCAATGCACACAGTAACGACGGAATGCACTTCCTAGTCGATACCGTACCCGCAGGGGTGTGCACAGACAAAGGGACCTCTAAATCCTCAGACTCTATACCTGACTCTAGGGCTAACTGCCTAGCGAACCGCTCGAAATGAACGAGTGAGTAGCACCCGTATCAAACAAAACCGAGCGTGCACACCTAAAAGCAAAACCGTACCTTCGGTGACATGCTCCGCCTGCTCGGCGTCCTCGCGAGCTAAAGCAAACACTCGAGCTGGGGCTCGAGGCCTTCCTGGTCTTCCTGTAGCTGGCGCTGCTGCCGCTACTGCTGGGGCTGGCGCTCCGCGCTGGACTCCCTGCTGAAGTCTTGGGCAATCCTTGATCTTGTGGTCGCTGCTCCCGCACTTCAAGCATTTTCCCGTAATCATCCAACATTCGGTACCACCATGGGTCTTCCCACAGTGGGGACACTCTTTCTTCACACCAGGGGAACGTACAGAGGGTACCTGAGAACTGCCGACTGCCACAGATCGCTGTTGTGTCTGGTACACACGCTTTCTTCTTGTCTTGCCGTTGGAATGTCGCTGCTGGCCTCTTCTTCTGCGAAGCTTTCTTTTCTTCAGGTATTGCTCCATCTCTCCCTCCTGCCTACAAGCAGCACTGAGGGCCTCGTCCAAAGTGCGGTGGTCAAATGCCACGAGTCTCGTCCGCAGTGATGGCTTGAGTCCCATCACGAACTTCTTTGTCTTCCTGCGCTCATCTGCCACGATATGAGGTGCATACTTAGAAAGTTCAGAAAATCTTGCCTCATATTCCAGCACGTCATGGAGCCTTGAGCCAAAGATAGAAATTCTTGCTCCATCCGATCTTGCACATGCTCGGGGACGAACTTGGCCCGAAAGAGCCTCACGAACTCTCCCCAGCAACCTCTACTGCGCCGTCCTCAAACCGCGTACGCAGTAGTGAAGACCACCATACATCAGCTCTTTCCTGCAATACACCTTCATAAGCTCCAACAAACAGTTCTAACTAAACAAAACATACAATCATACAAATTAACACATACCTGTAGCATGTAGGTGGCTAATGTGACCTTATCCTCATCTGCACACCTAACGGCTCGGAAGATCTTTTCTATCTCCCTCATCCAGCTTTCAGCCAACAACGGATCGCTCTCCCCCTTAAAAGGGTGGTAGCATCCTCTTGAATCTTTCCATGGTAGAAGGTCCACCATGGTCCTGAGCTGGTACTTGAGCCTGCTACAGCACACCACAAGCAATTCACAATCAATACAATATCACATAATTAAATAAAACAGACTATTATTCATTTTATTAGTCTAACCTGAGCCTCCAACTGAGCCTGGAGTGCTGCCTGAGTGTGAGCCTGCGTCTGCATGGCTTGCACCAGACCTTGCATGAATACTCCATAGTCCACAGGCGGCGGTGGGGGAAGTACAGGACCTTGCGGTGCCGGGGCCTGCTGCTCCGCCCGCTCGTCACGTCTCGGCTCGTCCTCACGGGCCGGCGCTCCACCACGCCTACCTCTCGAAGCCATGGCTGTAATAAATTTCAGCCACCATTAGCGCTAGGTTACTAAGTTTTCTAACCATTTTCTTATCTATTTTTCATTTGTTATTAATCAATTCTACACATGTGGACATGTCTATGTAAACTTAGCATGTAATGAAGATGATGACTTATGTATATTCAAGTGCAATCTCAACCGGTCTCTCTGATACCAATCTCTGTAACGACCCTCATCATACCGGTACGGTTATACCAACCCACGTCGGTATAGCGAGCGTTGCCACAGTGGGACATTTACCCAACAATAACATTCAGCTGAGATACACGTGAATATAAGAACAGAGTAGCGGAAGTAAAAGAACCACTGTCTTCATTTCATTCATCATCCACATTTAACATACATGATTCGAAACATTTAAGACTAAAAGTCCACATAATTTAATTTGCTGAAAATCAAATACATAGATGTCCATACTTATACATTCTTCCATGATAATGCTAGTACAATGTTCAATTTACATACTACAAAGTTCAAAATGTCGCTAGTACTCCAAGACTCTCCGCGCTCGGAGTCGGTCTCCAACGTCTCCTCCACAAGTGTCTCGTCACCAACTACACCTGTACGCCGAAGCAAGTAGTGAGTCTAAAAGACTCCGCAAGTAACTCTACACATACCGTACATGCACATATCATAGTAGGTTCTACCTCACGTTCACAGAGACACAACATGTAGCATGCTTGACATTTAATTTAACAACCTATCATGGTGAATCTACAATTTAAACACATGGACTATGCTTTCAGATTTTCTAAAATAGAATCACCTATCACATGCTTTCTATTCATTTCTCACATAAAAATCCACTTCAACCAACTAAGACATGAAAGCTATTAACATAATTTCCGAGCATGCATGAAGGAAACATACCTAACATGGAATCTACGCATTCTTACGCATTACGTAACCATTTTACATGTTTAAGCTTGCTGGTTTTTCATGCTTTAGCAACTGAATCTAACACATGAAAGCTACAACAATGATTAAATCACAACATGTGAACACCAAGGATGGAGGTTGTTTCTATATGCTTAACAATTATTCCTAGCATGGATTCTAGGCATTTTGCATACATACATGATCATAACATGGTAAAGCTACTGTTTAAGCATGATTTCAGATTGTCATAACATGGATTACAAACTCACATCCTCACATTTTGATTTCACATTTTTACACAATTTCCAAATTCCATATTTCACACTTTACACATACACTTTTACACATTGTCACATTCACATTTTTCACATGAACACATACACATTTACACATTCACATTTAGTGCCGTGACACATAGTCCAAACCACCAAAGAAGGACAACACATCACATCACATAGACGCCATCTAGGCAATACAATGGCGACTCTTGGACTGCGCAGACCGGGAGAACAAGTCTCCACCCTAACCAGTGGTACTTGTCCACCTCCAGGATTCCCCCTAATGCCTTAGGGTCACAACACATTGAACCTTCTCAGGGGGACCTTTCCCTGATACGGTTCCACTGCCCTCTACGGAAGCAGTGTCACATTTGGCACAAGTTACACATTACACATTTTACCGATTTTAACACATATATTTACACATGTCACTCTCATTTCATTCACTTTCTCACTCACATGCACATTTCTCTGTTTTCCTAACATGACACTACAATTACAGGAATTTAGCACTCAGGAATTTCACTAATCAGGTTGCTATATACAAAATCAAATCATTTTACAACGGCATGCATTATTTCACATTTTTACATGGAAAATTCATATTGCATTGTATACTGGTCCAAATGACCTGAATTTTGACCACAGGCTAATTTCGGGTTTAGGATCCCACATGCAAAATTTCAGATTTTTCTAACTCAACATGAAATTTCAGAAAATTAACCATCCATTCCACGCTAATATTCATAATGCGATTTAACATGGAGTCAAACGAAATCACAAATTTTAACAGCTCACTGTCTGCACCCTAGCATGCACAGGGTCACAGAATTTGTTCCCGAATTTATCGAGTAACACACAATTTACTGGAATTTAACATGACCTACGCATGATTTCTATTTTTCCCAACAGAATTTTTAAATAATCATACAAGCATGGAAAAAATGCCAGAAACTCAGAGCACAGATAGTAACATGCATACATGGTCTAACAAATTGGGCAACAAAACTTTGCCACTGATCATGAGGATCATGGTGAATACACATGGCCATTCTTTTCTCATACACATTAGACAAATTTAACTCAACCACCCACAAAATAGATGTACATTCATTCTCTCATTCATCACATTAACTAGTGTACATAGTATATAAGAGTTACATTATATCCTCAACGCAAAACACGTCGAAATTAATCATATAGAAGGGCCGAACAGCTTGCTGTTCTGCTCAGATGAACTTGGCGGCGGTCTATGGCCGCTAATTCAATGTCAACGGCATAATCGCTGGACGCTAAGCATGATCTTAGCGGCCAGGGATATTGCCGTTAATGTCAGGTCTGTGCAGAACACAGACCCGAGCTCCAAAGATGGGGTGAATTTGGGGGTCTAGGACACGAGGAAAATACATAAAATTCATAAAACCAACCTAGACACATACAAGGACGTTATGGGTAGGGTACTTGCCTTTTAGATATACTCTAAACGGATCAAAAGGCTTGGTGAAGCTCTCCTTGGGCTGTCCCAAGAAGTTCCCAACCAGCCTCCAAGATGGCCTTCCTCCGTTTTCTTGAGCAAGCTCCAGAGCAATCCGAGGTCGGGGATGCCTTCCTCGATGATCCAGCAAGCTCCTTGAAGAAGCAGGTGGCCGGATCAAGCTTCAGAACTTCAGATTTTGGGTTGCAAAGATGAGAGTTTTCTCACAGTCCGAAAATAGGGTTTTCTCTCTCCTTTTCTCTCTTCTTCCTCTCTTGCAAAGGGTAAAGAGAAGGGTGTGAGTTGCGAAAATGGCTTTGTATATAGCCAAAAACCTCTCTCCCACGCAGGGATGATGTGATGCCCCTTTCAGACCGTTGGAGACAGCTCCCCAATGGTGAGCTAGCTTGCTCCCGGAATTCTGGGCTCTGCAACACATGCAGGTCAGAGAGGTTGGCGTCCACATCGCTGGACGCTGGGTTTAGGGCTGGCGTCCATATGGTTGACGCCTACTCAACACAAGCGTCCATTGATATTGACGCCAATCTGGTCTTCTTCGGCCAGAACTCCAAAACATGCAGAAACCATGCACATCTTACCCCTATATATGCCATACATATGTATTATCTTGTACACACTACCACGTATCATTCATACTTATTTATAACTAATTTATACACATTCATACAATAGTATACTAACTAGTACTTACGTAGATATTTACATACGGACATACACAACATGAATTATTTACATGCAATATAATAATGCAACAAATTCGAGGGCCTTACAAACCTAGGCCAAATCCCCTAAATCCCAAGCAGCCACGTGTTCAGAGAAATTCACGTTTTTGAGTTTCAGCCGGAGTGTGTCGACCTGCCCTGATCTAGTGTCGACCTGCTGTCCCAGTTAGACAAACTGATCTGCTGGAAACTGGGTCTAGTGTCGACCTGCTTTGATCTAGTGTCGACCTGCTTTGATCTAGTGTCGACCTGCTTTGATCTAGTGTCGACCTACTTTGATCTAGTGTCGACCTGCTGTCCCAGTTAGGCAAACTGATCTGCTGGAAACTGGGACTAGTGTCGACCTGACTTGATCTAGTGTCGACACTACCAAGATAAAAATGTGTGAACCTGAAAATTTAACACATAAGCCATTAGTACAAGATATTATCATTAAATATGAGATATTAAACATCAAAACATGTTGTTTAAGCATTATTGTGATATGTATAAAATGTATAACATGTTCAACATCATCATCAAAATCACAATATGTCATCATTAAAATAACAATATGTCATCATTAAAATCACAACATGTCATCATTAAAATCACAACATGTCATCATTAAAATCACAACATGTCATCATTAAAATCATAATATCTCATCATTAAAATCACAATATGTCATCATCAAAATCAAGGTATGAGTGATGTTCATTGGTCATCATTAAAATACAACTTTAGGAAATTCCAAAAACACTCAACCCAACAATCTCCCCCTTTTTGATGATGACAAAACATATGCACAATCTCCCAATAACCTGACTCCCTTGACTACAATAACTCCCCTTTCACCATATACACCCTTTGACCTTTCTCCCCCTAGAGACCTTTCTCCTTTAAAGAAATTTCTCCCCTTTGAATTTTCTCCCACTAGTGACCTTTCTCCCCCTTTTTGACAGTATCAAAAGATATACCAGAGAGAGAGACAAAGATGGTTGGAGACCAAGAGATGAAATGTGGGAAAGGAATGTTCAGAAATGATCAAAATAAATGAGGCAAAATGATATTGACATATGAGAGACATTTTTGTGTTTTTGTTATTATGCAACAAAGTTTAATCACAAAGACACACTCAACACAAAGAATAGCAATTATAATGAGCTGAATGTGGTTAAAATAATGATGCAAATGTGAAATAAAGTGACCTAAATGAGTGAGCAGAAGTATTTAACAAGGATGTTAGGAGCTTTAAGTTTAACACAATGTTGAATAATAGGTCTAAACTCATAAAAACATGAACTTTATTAAGGTCTTAAGCTTTCTATCCTGTCTTGATTTGTTTTCATTTTGAACTGGGAAAGAATACAAGAATAAATTAGTTAAATCTCACTTTTGGTGCAAGAGATCACATTGATCAGATGCAAGACCTCCTGATTACTCAGTGGTTTAACTTTCATTATCTTATACAGAGTTGAAAACTTTTATTTCCACTTTTTTGACGCGAAACAAATCACTTTTTAGGTGAAATGGCCCGGTTACTCAATGGTTCAAGAATTTTCATTGCTCTGTTTGTATCTTTCCAGATTGATCATTTTTCTTTTGATGTTTTGCAGGAATATGTTTGCTTTGACCAGAAAAGTCATGACTACGAATTTAAAAATTATTCTTAACATGTGGTAAAAATAAAGCTTAAACATACACATGTGAAATATTAAAGCCACTCATGTGCCTACAAGTGTTTTGCAAGTTATTTTAAAGACATTCAGTATTAAGATTGCATGACCTTGAAATGATACTGAATCTTTGAAATTAAACTAAATGCACAATGATTTTAGTTTCTATGTTTTAATTCTCTCATAAGAAAATAGCACAAGGACTCAAAAATTCTGATGAGTTTGGGGTTCAAAATAGACAAGTAAGGTCAAGGAATGTAACAATGACTTCCCCCTTTCATGTAACTCTCCCTCACAAGGTGAACATGAGGATTATAGGAGGAATAGGAATGGAATGAAGTGAAGGCAGAATGAACATGAATGTTTTTATTGAAAGACAATGACTCCCCCTCAACAATTGCATACAAGGCTCTTGATAGTTGATGGAGACATATACTCACACATAATGAAAGTGTCCAGACAAGTCTGACTTGTCTTTCTTCAAATCACCATTTGATATACCAAGAATGCCAATGCAATGTGAGAGTGAGGAATTTATTTACAAGAGATATTTGTTAATAAACTAAATGAGAGTTGTTAATAAATCAGATATGAAGGAATATTTCTCCAGCATTTCACTCAAAGATTCTTTTGACTTACTCCCCCATAAGATATGCATGAAATTCATTGCATTTTCAAGAACATTTTTGCATTTTTTCAAATTTACTCCCTCTTAATATGTGCATGGAATGAAAAAGCTAGTAAGCAATTCACACATGATTATGCACACCATTAGCTTTAAGCATAACATGACTTTTGGTACTTGGCGGAGTATTTTACTCACGCATAATGAAAGTTTCCAAACAAGCATAACTTGTTTTTCCACATGTCATCATTTAATATACCAAAAAGTCAAAGCAGTTGATATGCACACAGAATCATGGGCACAGTTAAGCAAGCATGATAACACAAACATGATTCCAATTGTTATGACACAAGTTCATTGTTGGGAGTACCATTGAAACACATTTCTCATTTTTTTAGATAAAATTAAACATTCATTTCAATTCAGGCAATTCAAATTTGAAATGATAAAGAAGTTTTACCTGAGAGGACTTCAATTGCTTTTCAAAGATTTTACCTGTGTTCTCCAATCATTTCTTGCCTTGCACATCCAATATCTTGAATCCATTTACAATGAATGGCTGCAAGACTCCTCAGCTTACTGATCAAGCTGGTTTTGGGACCCACACTTGCTTGGGTCCTGCAATGAAGTCAATGTTAGAGTGCAATAAAGATTTCTGAATCCTAAATGATTTTATTTTTGGTATAGATGCATTTCTTTCATTGACAGAACTATGAACAGAATTAGTTCCAGATTTTCTTTTTGCCTTGCTCAATGCATCTATGTTTTCATGAAGTTTTCAACAAAATCATGATTCTTAGTTACATGTGAATGATGTGAAATTTTTGCAAGTAATTCAAGCTAACATCATCATAGAAGAAATGAAATAAATAAGCAATCATGTTTCAATGACAACCAATTTTTATTTTTATTTTTTTTTAAAATTAATGACTCTTACACAAGGAAGACCATTGGTACTTAGCGGAGGTAATTCCTCACACATAATGATAGTTTCCAGACAAGCATGACTTGTCCTTCCACAGTTCACATTTGATATACCAATTGATCTTTGCATAAGAGTCCCAATTGAGTTCAGTTTTTATTTAGCAGGGAATCTCTCAGAAGCATTTACCTGGTGAGATTTTCATTTTCTTTCATTCTCTTCACTTACTTTCCTTGTAGCCTTTGTCATGAAGCCTTCATCTTGAAATTGACTATAAGGATCCCTGCATCCAGCATTCAAGCAGCACATTTTAGAACCCAAAGTTGTTTGGGTCCTAAGGATCTTCCATGAATTTGCAACAATAATTTTTAAATCCAAAAGGATTTGATATTGGGTGTATTTTCTGAAGACTAGAAACACTGGAATCCTGGTTCTAATCTTAGAGCTATTGGTATAGAATACACCACTGACATACTGAACATTTTGTTTTCTATTTTTCGGATTTTTATCATTGAGATTTTTAACATGGAATTCAGAAGAGATCTTTTGTGCAACAGTTCCTTTTTCATGTACATAGAATTTCTGAGTGTTTTCAGCATAAACATGATCTTTATTCTTATGTACATTGACATGAAACATGGGAGCATGCACAAAATTATCAATTCTATGCCAACATTCCCTAGAAGTATGCCCAAATTTATGACATGTGAAGCATTGGACTGATTTGGCATGTTTATTGAAATTTTGATTTTTGTTCCAGCAATGTTTGACAGATGACCAGGTTTATTACAATTAAAGCAAATGAGAGTATTTCTTACCTGGTTCTTACCTTAGCATGTATGCATTTGCTGGAATCTCCTTTTCATGTGAGGAGGCTTACCATGAGGAGAAGGAGGTACCTTTTGGTGGCTCTGGCATGATGTGAATTTTGAACTTGCCTTGGAGCCCTTTGGACTGATGGAGGAAGTAGATGATTCTTCTTGACATAAGCATTTTTTTTTTCTCTGTCTGTTTCTGAACAAGAACTTTCACAAGTTTTTTATTAGAGATATCAAGGTTCTTGTTCACAGCAGCTTTAACAAATGTTAATTTTGTTTTATTTCTATTTTTATTATCTCTCACAGAAGCAAGATGTGACGACCCTCATTATACCGGTACGGTTATACCACCCACGTCGGTATAGCGAGCGTTATCACAGTGGGACATTTACCCAACAATAACATTCAGCTGAGATACACGTGAATATAAGAACAGAGTAGCGGAAGTAAAAGAACCACTGTCTTCATTTCATTCATCATCCACATTTAACATACATGTTTCGATAACATTTAAGAACTAAAAGTCCACATAATTTAAATTGCTGAAAATCAAATACATAGATGTCCATACTTATACATTCTTTCATGATAATGCTAGTACAATATTCAATTTACATACTATGAAAATCACAAAATGTCACAAATACTCCAACACTCTAATCTCCGCGCTCGGAGTCGGTCTCCAACGTCTCCTCCACAAGTGTCTCGTCACCAACTACACCTGTACGCCGAAGCAAGTAGTGAGTCTAAAAGACTCCGCAAGTAATTCTACACATACCGTACATGCACATATCATAGTAGGTTCTACATACACGTTCACAAGACACAACATGTAGCATGCTTGACATTAGATCTTACAACCTATCATGGTGAATCTACAATTTAAACACATGGACTATGCTTTCAGATTTCCTAAGATAGAATCACCTATCACATGCTTTCTATTCATCTCTCACATAAAAATCTACTTTCCACCAACTAAGACATGAAAGCCATTAACATAAATTTCCGAACATGCATAAAGGTAAACATACCTAACATGGAATCTACACCTTCCTTCACATATACGTAGCCATTTTACATGCTTTAAGCTTGCTGGTTTTTACATGCTTAAGCAACCATAGTCTAACACATGAGAGCTACAACAACGATTAAATCACAACGTGTGAACAACCAAGCATGGAAGTTGTTTATATATACTTAACAATTATCCCTAGCATGGATTCTAGGCATTTTGCATACATGAACATGATCATAACATAGTAAAGCTACTGTTAAGCATGATTTCAGATTATCATAACATGGATTACACTCTCACATCCTCACATTTTGGTTTCACCTTTTTACACAATTTCAAATTCGCATATTTCACACTTTACACATGCACTTTTACACATCGTTCACATTCACATTTTTCACATGAACACATACACATTTACACATTCACATTTAGTGTCGTGACACATAGTCCAAACCACCAAAGAAGGACACAACACATCACATCACATCACATAGACGCCATCTAGGCAATACAATGGCGACTCTTGGACTGCGCAGACCGGGAGAACAAGTCTCTACCCTAACCAGTGGTACTTGTCCACCTCCAGGATTTCCCCCTAATGCCCTTAGGGTCACAACACATTGAACCTTCTCAGGGGGACCTTCCCTGATACGGTTCCACTGCCCTCTACGGAAGCAGTGTCACATTTGGCACAAGTTACACATTACACATTTTACCAATTTAACACATATATTTACACATGTCACTCTCTTTTCATTCACTTTCTCACTCACATGCACATTTCTATATTTTCCTAACATAACACTACAATTACAGGAATTTAGCACTCAAGAAATCCTCATCAATCAGGTTGGGTTACACCGGAATTGAATCATTTCACATCGTCATGCATAAATTCATATTTTACATGGAAATTTCATATTGCATTATATACTGGTCCAAATGACCTGAAATTTTAACCACAGACTAATTTCGGATTTAGGATTCTTCATGCAAAATTTCAGATTTTTCTAAGCTAAAACGAAATTACAGAAAATCTAACATTTAATTTCACATGCTATCCACAATTCAATTTTTTTGCATGGAGTTGAACACCAATCACAATTTTAACAGTTCACTGTCTGAACTCTAACAGGCATGGAGCTACAGAATTTATTCTTGAAATTCGTGGGCAATACATGATTTACCGAAGATTTATCATGACCTATGCATGATTTCTATCTCCCATACAATATTTTCATTAATTCACACAAGCATGGGAAAAATCTCAAAATTTCAGAACAGAGACTGACTAATACATGCATGACCCATAAAATGTAGGACATTCAGACTCGTCCTAAATCATACAAACAAAGGGTTGACAAGATTAACAATTCAACATACATGTATTTCCATGGAATAAATAAACTCTATCATTTATCACCTTGCACAAAATCCATCCACACACCACATTCACTAGTGTACATAGTACATAAGAGATTACATTATATCCTCATCGTGAAACATATCGAAATTAATCATGTAGAAGGGCAGAACAGCTTGCTGTTCTGCTCAGAGGAACTTAACGGCAAGCTATGGCCGCTAATGTGATGTTAACGGCACACCCGATGGACGCTAAGCATGATCTTAGCGGCAATGGATATTGCCGTTAATGTCAGGTCTGTGCAAAACACAGACCCGAGCTCCAAAGATGGGGTGAATTTGGGAGTCTAGGACACGATAGAAAATATATAAAAATGGTAAAACCATCCTAGACACATACATGAACACTATGGGTAGGGTAATTGCCTTTTAGGTACACTCCAAAGGGATCAAAGGTGTTGGTGAAGCCCTCCTTGGGCAGTCCCAAGAAGTTCCTAACCAGCCCCCAAGACAGCTTCCCTCTGGGTTCTTGAGCAAGCTCCACAGCAGGTCGAGGTCGGGGACGCCTTCCTTGATGATCCAGCAAGCTCCTTGATGCAGCAGGACCCCGGAACAAGCTTTAGATCTTTAGATTTAGGTTTGCAAAGATGGGGTTTTCCTCACAGACCTCTAGGGTTTTTCTCTTCTTCCTCTCTTGCAAAAAGGCAAAGAGAAGGGTTGGGGGAGCATTTCGGGTTCAGATATATGAGAGAGGCTTCTCCTGTCCCAAAATGTTGATGTGAACCCCATTCAGACCGTTGGAGACAGCTCCCCAATGGTTGGGGTAGCTTGCTCCCGAAAATTCTGGCTCTGCAACGCATGCAGGTCAGAGAAGTTAGCGTCCACATCGCTGGACGCTGGACTTAGTGTTGGCGTCCATAAGGTTGACGCCTACACCACATCAACGTCTATTGATGTTGACGCCAAGCTGGCCTTCGGCCAGAACTCTAAAACATGCAGAAACCATGCACATCTTACCCCTATATATGCCATACATATGCATTATCATGTACACACTACCAACATATCATTCATACATTATTTACAACTAATTTATACACATGCACACAATAGTATACTAACTAGTACTTACGTAGATATTTACATACGTACATACACAACATGAATTATTTACATGCAATGCAATAATGCAACAAAATTCGAGGGCCTTACACCCTCTCCCCCTTAAAAGAAACTTCCTCCTCGAAGTTAGAACGACACTACTCAAACAAGAGGGGATACTTCTTCTTCATCGCATCCTCAAGCTCCCAAGTAGCCTCCTCTCGCGAGAAGTTCCGCCATAGAACTTTCACCGACGCAATACTCTTGTTCCGGAGATGCTGAACCTTCCGGTCAAGAATAGCTACTGGTTGCTCGACATACGAAAGATCTGGCTGAATCTCTACTGGCTCATGACTAATCACATGAGACGGATCTCGGACATACTTCCTGAGCATCGAAACGTGGAACACAGGATGAACACTAGCCAAAGATTGGAGTAATGCTAGCTCATACGCCACGCTGCCCAAACGTCTGAGAATCTCATATGGGCCAATGAACCTAGGGCTCAACTTACTATGCCGGCCAAATCTGACAACACCTCGAGTAGGCGATATCTTCAAGAAGACACGATCGCCAACCTCGAACTCCAAATCCTTTCTCCTGTTGTCAGCATAGCTCTTCTGCCTATCCTGAGCCGCAACAAGCCTCTTCCTGATCAACTGAATCTTATCCGAAGTCTCCTGAACTAACTCCAGACCGATCAGCTGCCTATCACCGGTCTCCTCCCAACATAAAGAAGATCTGCAAGGCCTACCATACAATGCCTCGAATGGAGCCATACCAATGCTCGCATGAAAGCTGTTGTTGTATGCGAACTCCACAAGAGGTAAATGGCGCTCCAATCATCCTTCCAATCCAGAACACACGCTCTCAACATATCCTCGAGCGTCTGGATAGTCCTCTCGGACTGTCCATCGGTCTGGGGATGGAACGCCGAACTGAGCTTCAGCTCCGAACCTAAAGCATCCTGAAGACCCTTCCACAATCTCCAAGTGAATCTCGGATCTCGATCCGAAATGATCGACTTCGGCACACCATGCAATCTAATGACACTACCAACATACAATCTAGCTAGACTCTCTACTGACTGCTTCTTCTTCATAGGTAAGAAATGAGCGGTCTTCGAGAATCTATCTACAACTACCCAAATCGAGTCATTGCCCCTTCTGGATCGAGGCAAACCCGAAACAAAGTCCATAGTGATAGCTTCCCACTTCCACACTGGGATCTCCATGCTTTGCATAAGGCCGGATGGTCGCTGTCGCTCGGCCTTTACTTGCTGACACACAAACACCTAGACACATAATCCGCTACATCCTTCTTCATACCGGACCACCAAAATGATCTCTTCAGATCCTGATACATCTTAGTGTTACCCGGATGAATAGAGAATCGCGATCTATGAGCCTCCGCTAACACATGCTCACGGACATCTACTAAATCAGGGACACAAACACGGTGATGGAATCTAATCACACCGTCCTCATCGCGAGCAATGCCTGCCTTGCCCACCAACTCTAAGAGTCTAGGGTCGGCTTCCTGTTGCTCGATCACCTCATCCAAAATCGAGGACCTAAGAGATAACTGAGCTACAAAAGCCTGACATAGCGATGGCTCTAACTCAGTCAACGCGCAAGCCGCATCTTCCAACATCTTCCAATCCTGCTGGAGAGATGGCCTCCTTCTACTCAGAGCATCCGCTACGACATTCACCTTCCCAGGGTGATACTGAAGGTCGAAGTCATAGTCCTTCAAGAACTCAATCCATCTCCTCTGCCTCAGGTTTAATTCCTTTTGGGAGAAAAGATACTTCAAGCTCTTGTGGTCGGTAAACACCTCAAATATGACACCATAAAGATAGTGCCTCCAGATCTTTAGTGCATGAACCACTGCTGCGAGTTCCAAGTCATGAGTCGGATAGTTCTTCTCATGCTCCTTCAACTGACGAGAAGCATAAGCCACTACCCTTTCTTGCTGCATGAGCACACAGCCTAAGCCAATCCGAGACGCATCCGTGTAGATAGCAAAACCCTCCACACCGCTCGGTAAGACTAACACCGGGGCTGACGTGAGCTTAGTCTTCAATAATTGAAAACTACTCTCACACTTCTCGGACCAAACAAACTTCACTCCCTTTCTGGTGAGCTGAGTCAAAGGGGCGCCGATGGATGAAAATCCCTCAATAAATCGCCGATAGTAACCAGCTAAACCAATAAAACTACGAATCTCCGAAGGGGTCTGGGGAATCTCCCAATCCATAACAGCCTGGACCTTTGCTGGGTCAACTGCTACACCAGTACCGGAGATAACATGCCCGAGAAAATGAACCTCGCGCAACCAGAAATCGCACTTGCTGAATTTAGCATACAGCTTGTGCTCACGAAGAACCTCTAATACTACCCTCAAATACTGACGGTGCGTGGCCTCGTCCGGAGAGTAGACCAACAAATCATCAATAAACACTACGACAAAGCTATCTAGATAAGGTCTAAACACCCGGTTCATGAGATCCATGAACGCTGCAGGGGCGTTGGTCAATCCGAAAGGAAGAACCAAAAACTCATAATGTCCATAATGGGTTTTAAACGCCGTCTTGGACACATCCTCACTCCGAATCCTCAACTGATGATAACCAGATTGCAAATCAATCTTAGAAAAGACTGATGCATCTCGCAACTGGTCAAACAAATCATCAATACGAGGCAAGGGATACCTGTTCTTTACAGTCACTTGGTTCAGCTTCCTGTAGTCAATGCATAACCTAAGTGACCCGTCTTTCTTCTTGACGAATAATACAGGTGCGCCCCAAGGGGAAACACTAGGGCGAATAAATCCCTTATCAAGCAACTCTTGCAACTGCTTCCTTAACTCGGCTAACTCCGCAGGTGCCATCCGATATGGAGCCTTCGAGATAGGAGAGGTGCCCGGAAGCAACTCTATGGTAAACTCTATCTCTCTATCCGGTGGCAATCCAGACAAATCATCAGGAAAGACGTCTGGAAAATCCTGCACTACCTCAATCTCTGCAAGAGTAGGTGACTCATCAGCCTCTGGCACTAATACCACGCTGGCAAGAAAAGCGTCACAACCCTTGTTCACCATGCGCATCGCCTTCATGGCAGAGATGACCATCTTTCCCGCCAAATTCTTGGCAAGGGGTGAGAGAACTCATCCTCACCAGGAATGCGAAAAACAATCCTCTTCCGACGACAATCCACTAACGCATAGTGCTCCTCTAGCCAATCCAGACAAGAATAGCATCATAGTCCTTCATCTTTAGCAAGAAGAAACACCCATCTAGGACTCTATCCTCAATGCACATAGGTAACGACGGAATGCACTTCCTAGTCGATACCGTACTCGCAGGGGTGTGCACAGACAAAGGGACCTCTAACCCTCAGACTCTACACCTGACTCTAGGGCTAATGCCTAGCGAACCGCTCGGAAATGAACGAGTGAGTAGCACCCGTATCGAACAAAACCCAGCGTGCACACCTAAAAGCAAAACCGTACTTCGGTGACATGCTCCGCCTGCTCGGGTCCTCGCGAGCTAAAGCAAACCTCGAGCTGGGGCTCGAGGCCTTCCGGTCTCCTCCTGTAGCTGGCGCTGCTGCCGTTACTGCTGGGGCTAGCGTCCGCGCTGGACTCCTGCTGAAGTCTTGGGCAATCCTTGATCTGTGGTCGCTGCTTGCTCCACCCACACTCTCAAGCACTTTCCGTAATCATCCAAACATTCTAACACCATGTAACGACCCGAATCCGCATTACCAGTAGCAACCAGTAACCCGAGTTCTGACCCGCTAACCCACGAGACAAGCTCGGAAGGGTAGGTAGATTTAGAGTCCGAGGAGACTATATGTAAGAAGATACACACCATGCAAAGCAGTAAATTTCACTATATGAACATATCATATACAACTCAGAGTCTGAGCAAGGTACAGAGTACAGAAGTACAACAAAAAGTACTACTCACTGCAGCTAGGGAGCACCAACACCGGAGTGGCTAGACTCGCCTGGAACGGGAGTCGACGAAGACCCACCTGAAAGGGAAGGGAGTGAGTCTCAAGAAAGAGACCCAGTAGGGAAAAGTAACCCCACCGGTAACAGTCTAAAGTGCGGAAAGTAAAAACTGAAAGTAAGTACACGTCGCACCACACACAAAACTGTAAACCACGCGGCTCAGTAACACACACTCACACACACAGCAAGTAGGACTCAGCTAGGGTCTGTGGCTCGGCGTCCCGTCACCACAGAGGCTCTCAACCCCAGCCACGTGTGCACACTACAGACGCTCTCTCTCGCGTCTGGTCCACGACCGGTTTTTCCCCTACGCTTGACCCTAGCGGTAGAGAAGGGGCTCCACGGAGACCGGCTCAAAACCACCAAAAGGAGTACGCACAGGACAGAGTCGCACTCGATGTCCTGGCTCACTAGCGGAGGACAACCACACGCTAGTCGTCTAGACGGAGTCGCACCCACGCCTAGGTAACACAACAGAAACGGGTACACGGTAACGCAACGCGCGTACAACAGACGGAACACACTCAACGTCTGAAACCCCGTACAGTAAGTAAACACCTCGTGCCACAAACTACTACGATTGCACAGGCGGAGTCACACTCTAAGCCTGGCTCACATGTGCTATTAGGGCGGACATCACATGTCAATCGCCTCTAACACACAACTCAAGTCTGCTGGGAGACAGGATATAAACGGCCTGATCGATTGCCGCCAACATGGGGTAAACGGCAACCCTCATGTCGTTAACAGGAACTAAACGGCCATCGACCTTGTCGTTTAAATCACCCCTGAAGATCTCAACGTCAACAGATGTGGACGTTGATATCTTCAGCTCCCCATACCCAGAACTGAACCGAATCAGTCCAAAAAGGGCAAAACCACTAAACAACTCCGACTGATGGAGGGAAACACATCCTCTCATCAATCCACACTACCAGAACATCAAAATAGACAATCTAACACCTAGATTATCCAAACCACCCTCAATTCCGGCATATATAACCCAAACCCTAAACCATGAATTACACACCAATTTGTTAATTGGACATGCTGGTTTGCTGGGGAGGGTTATAGAGGTTAAGTCCCTACCTCAGAACGCCTTAAAATCCCCAAACAGCCACCAAACGCGCCGGATCTCCCCGAAGACTCCGCGCGAATCACGCCAAAACCACGCGATACCCGCCCGATCTAGCAACGCCACACGATCCAGGGGCTTCCCACGAGCTCAAATCACCAACAGAAGCTGCAGGAATCAAGAAAAGCTAAGGTGGAAGGAAGGAGAGGAAAGGAGAAGAAGAAGCTCTGCTCTCGGGCTGCCCTATTTCAACAGGACTGGTTAGTCGACGTCAACATCAATGGCCGCCTACTGAACCGCCTGCAGACTGACGTCCACATAGCTTGTTTGAGTTCAAGCTCAGACGTCCACATCGCTGGACGCTGACTCTGACTCAACGGCAAGCCCTGGCCGTCACCACACAAACCACTACAGACCCAATAAGGATCCATAAGACCCGAGACCTTACAGCTCTCCCCCCTTAAGGAATTTTGCCCTCAAAATTCAAACAACACAAGGAAAGAAAACTCACCAAAGAGGTACGGAAAATGCTCGCGCATTTCGTCCTCCCGCTCCCATGTCGACTCACCACCGGAGTGCCGCTGCCACGCAACACGAACTAAAGGGATAGCCTTGTTCCTCAACCTCTGAACTCGGCGATCCTCAATGTGCAACGGAAACTCGGGTACAGTCAACACTGGAGTCACCTCAGACCACTCTGCACTCTGCAGAACGTGAGACTCGTCAGAAAGATACCTCCGAAGCATCGACACGTGAAACACGTCGTGCACTGCTGCCAACTCTGACGGAAGCTCAGTCTGTACGCCAAACCTCCGACACGCTCAGAAATGGTGAAAGGCCCAATAAAGCGAGGACTCAACTTCCACGCTTACCGAACCTCACCACTCCCTTCATAGGAGACACACGAACAAACACCTGGTCTCCTACCTGAAACTCGAGCGGTCGTCTGCGCTGATCTGCATAACTCTTCTGCCGACTCTGAGCTGACTGAAGCCTCTGTCTCACAAGCTGAACTACCTCAACTGACTGCTGAACCAACTCCGGCCCCGTGACAACTCGTTCGCCAACCTCGAACCAGTCAAGAGGAGTGCGACACGGTCGTCCGTACAAAGCCTCATATGGTGCCAAACCGATACTGGAGTGATAACTATTATTATATGCAAACTCGACCAACGGCAAGTGAGCTGTCCACGACCCCTGCCACTCCAGGCAACAAGCTCTAAGCATGTCCTCCAAAGTCTGGATAGTCCGCTCTGACTGACCGTCTGACTGAGGGTGGTAGGCGGAACTAAAAGCCAACTCTGTCCCCAAAGCTCTCTGGAAACTGCGCCAGAACCCAGAAGTGAAGCGAGGATCCCTGTCTGACACGATAGAGATCGGCACTCCATGCAAAGGAACAATCCGCTCTACGTACAACGCGGCCAACCTACTCACACCCCAACTAGTCCTGACAGGCAAGAATCTGGCAGTCTTCGTCAATCTCCACAAGAACCCAAATGCTATCAAAACCTCCAGCTGTCCTCGGCAAACCACAAACAAAGTCAGTCGTAACATGGTCCCACTTCCACATCGGAATCTCTAACGGCTGCACAAGTCCTCCTGGACGCTGATGTTCGGCCTTCACCTGCTGACAGACCAAACACCTCGCAACAAAAGCCGCTATGTCTCTCTTCATCCCAGGCCACCAAAACTGACGTCTCAACCTGTGGTACATCTGGTCGACCCTGGATGAATAGAGTACCTGGAACCATGTGCCTCCTGCAACACAACTCTCCTGATAGACTCCTCAACAGGAACATAGAGTCTATCTCGGAACCTAACAGTCCCGTCCTCACAAAGCTCAACCTCTGGAGAAGCAAACACACTGTGCAACTCGGGATCTGCCTGCTGAGCCTCAGCAACCTGTCTCACAACGGCGGGAGCTGCTAACAAACTGCCCAACACAACTGACGACGACTGGACGAAACTCTGAAAGACCCCTCTGTCGCAGACTGCCACAACTGCCACTCTCTAAGCATCAGATGACTCATCTGTGCTTTCCTACTCAAGGCATCTGCAACTACATTCGCCTTTCCAGGCTTATACTCAATGCTGAAATCATAGTCTTTCAGATATTCCATCCATCGACGCTGCCTCATATTCAGATCCCTCTGAGAAAACACATATCTCAAGCTCTGGTGGTCGGTACGGACTACAAAACTCACTCCGTACAGGTAAAGACGCCAAATCCGCAAAGCAAACACCACAGCTGCAAGCTCTAGGTCGTGGGTCGGGTAACTCTCCTCGTGGGGCTTAAGCTGGCGAGACGCATAAGCCACCACTCGGCCCTGCTGCATCAAGACCGCACCCAACCAACACCTGAAGCATCTGTGCAAACCTCAAAACCCTCCTCACCTGAAGGTAAGGCAAGAACTGGCGCCGACGTAAGCAGTCGCTTCAACTCTATGAAGCTCTGCTCACACTGCTCCGACCACACAAACGGAACTCCCTTTCTCGTCAACCGAGTCAAGGGTGCAGCAACCTGAGAAAAGTCTCGAACAAATCTGCGGTAGTAACCTGCCAAACCCAGAAAGCTACGAATCTCAACACAGATCTGGGACTCTCCCACTGCAAAACTGCCTCAACCTTCGCTGGATCCACAGAAACTCCCTCACCTGAGATCACGTGCCCTAGAAAGTGAACCTGTTGTAGCCAAAACTCACACTTGCTAAGTTTGGCATACAACTGGTGCTCTCGCAAAGTCTGCAACACGATCCTCAGGTGCTCGGCGTGCTCCTCCTCCGAACGGAGTACACCAGAATGTCGTCAACAAACACTACGACAAACGGTCCAAGAACTGGTGGAACACCCGGTGCATCAGATCCATGAAGGCTGCTGGAGCATTGGTGAGCCCAAACGGCATCACCAAAAACTCAAAGTGTCCATATCTGGTCCGAAAAAAGCAGTCCTCTCAATGTCCGAATCTCTAATCCGCAACTGATAGTAGCCCGACCTCAAGTCAATCTTCGAGAAGACACGAGCAGACTGAAGCTGATCAAAGAGATCATCAATCCTAGGCAAAGGATACCTATTCTTGATGGTCACTTGATTTAGCTTCCTATAATCAATACACAACCTCAGGCTACCATCCTTCTTCGGACAAACAACAGGTGACCCCCACGGAGAAAAGCTAGGACGAATATAGCCCTTCTCCAACAACTCCTCAAGCTGCCTCTTCAACTCCCTCAACTCTGCTGGTGCCATACGGTACGGTGCCTGCGCAAAAGGTAAAGTGCCAGGAACCAACTCTACAGTAAACTCAATCTCTCTCTCTGGTGGAACCAGGCAACTCTTCCGGAAAAAACATCCGGAAACTCACACACTACAGGAATGTCTCCACTCCCGAGGCAAACTGGTCAAGAGTCACTGCAGAAACTAGGAAACCCTGACAACCAGAAGCAAGTAACCTCCCTGCCCTCAAAGCAGAAACTAGAAAACGAGAAGTAAGAGGTACGATACCCTGGAAGTAGAACGCCGCTGCTCCAGGTATCCGCAAGTGCACCCTCTTCTTCTGGCAATCCATCACTGCACCATACCGCTCTAACCAGTCCATACCCAAAATCACATCATAATCATGCAACTGCAAGGCAAACAGACGAGCTGACAACAACTGATCCTGCAACTGCACAGGTACCTCCTCGAGACAGTAGGACGTAAGGACAAAGTCCCCCGTCGGCAACTCTACTGCTAACTCAACAGACTCTCCCGAACTCAACTCTCCAAGGGAGTCTAAAAAGTCCTCAGACACAAAAGAGTGAGAGGCACCGGAATCAAACAAAACTCTAGCTGCATAACCAAAAACTGAAACAGTACCTTCCACCAGGTGAGCTGCCTCCGCGTCTGCACGAGTCAAGTGGGTAACACGACCTCTACCTCTCGACCCACCAGAACCTCCGGTCTGCTGACGCTGCTGCACTGGTGCCTGCTGCTGCTGTGCTGCTGCTGCACTCGGGGCTGTGACTGGGTCGCTGCTGCTGCGGCACACGAGGTAACAAAGGACAATCTCGCGCCATGTGACCCATCTGGTCACACCGGTAACACTGCCCAGCAAAAGTACGCTGCACCTGCTGCGAAGGCTGACCTGTCGGCTGCTGCACACTCCCAACCGACTGCTGCCTCTGCTCTGCCTGCCTCCTATCACGCCGAAACTTCCTCCGAGATCCTGACTTCGCCGTCGTCCCAGTAGAAGTGGACGCGTAAGAAGTCGTAGTCCTCGGGGTCGTCTGCACATACCCTGCTGCTGTCGAGGCTGAGAAGGAACTACCTGCGTCTGAACCTCTGCACTCCGAGCACGAGTCCGCAAGGTGTCTGCCTCCAATGCTGCCGCTGTCTGATAGGCCGCATCCAAGTCTGTGACACGAGCAACTATCAGCGCCTGCCTGAGCTCTGGCCTCAAGCCTCTCACGAACTGCTGAGTCCTCAGACCCTCATCTCCCATAATCTGCGGAGCATAACGCCCTAACTCCACAAATCTGGCCCTGTACTGCACCACAGTAGAGTCCCTCTGCTGCAAGTCCAGAAACTGGTACAACCTCTCCGTCCGGACGTAAGTAGGACAGAAGGCTCTCTCAAAGGAACGACAAACTCCTGCCACGGAATCTGCCTAAGTGGGCGAGACTGAAAAGTAGTCTCCCACTCAGCGGACCACCAAGTCAACGCCTGCGCCTGCAACTGGTAACTGGCTAACAGCACTCGCTCCTCGGGAACACACTCCATGGAACGAAAAGTTCGCTCCACTGCATCTAACCATGCTCGCGCTACATCTGGATCAGGCTGGCCCAAAAACTGAGGAGGCTGAAACTGCAAGAACTCCCTCAACACCCTCCCAGTACCACCCTGGGGTACCGGCGCGTCACGGTGCTGAGCAACAAACTGAGCCATCCCCTCAAGAAATCGAGTCATGTCTAATCCCTGAGCTACCTGAGGTGGAGGTGGCGGCGGCGGAACAATACCACTATGCTCATCCTGTGGCAAAGGCTGCGTCTGCTGAGGTGGCGGAGCATCTCCAACCTCCGGACGAGTCGCCTGCTCAGCTACTCCCTCTCTAGGACGTCGCCTAGGCGCCATAGAACTACACACAGAAAAAAATACACACATAAATACACTAACTAACTCCGGGTCACATAGCTAGCTACAAAGCTGGCTACAACTGCAGCTGTACTCTTTAAACTCTGAGTTAACATGATGGGTATTTTCTTATATATATCTCATCAGACCACGCTCTGATACCAAACTGTAACGACCCAGAATCCGCATTACCAGTAACAACCAGTACCCGAATTCTGACCCGCTAACCCACGAGACAAGCTCGGAAGGGTAGGAATTAGAGTCCGAGGAGACTATATGTAAGAAGATACACACCATGCAAAGCAGTAAAATTTCACTATATGAACATATCATATACAACTCAGAGTCTGAGCAAGGTACAGAGTACAGAAGTACAACAAAAAGTACTACTCACTGCAGCTAGGGAGCACCAACACCGGAGTGGCTAGACTCGCCTGGAACGGGAGTCGACGAAGACCCACCTGAAAGGAAGGGAGTGAGTCTCAAGAAAGAGACCCAGTAGGGAAAAGTAACCCCACCGGTAACAGTCTAAAGTGCGGAAAGTAAAAACTGAAAGTAAGTACACGTCGCACCACACACAAAACTGTAAACCACGCGGCTCAAACACACACTCACACACACAGCAAGTAGGACTCAGCTAGGGTCTGTGGCTCGGCGTCCCGTCACCACAGAGGCTCTCAACCCCAGCCACGTGTGCACACTACAGACGCTCTCTCTCGCGTCTGGTCCACGACCGGTTTTTCCCCTACGCTTGACCCTAGCGGTAGAGAAGGGGCTCCACGGAGACCGGCTCAAAACCACCAAAAGGAGTACGCACAGGACAGAGTCGCACTCGTGTCCTGGCTCACTAGCGGAGGACAACCACACGCTAGTCGTCTAGACGGAGTCGCACCCACGCCTAGGTAACACAACAGAAACGGGTACACGGTAACGCAACGCGCGTACAACAGACGGAACACACTCAACGTCTGAAACCCCGTACAGTAAGTAAACACCTCGTGCCACAAACTACTACTCTTTGCACAGGCGGAGTCACACTCTAAGCCTGGCCCAATGTGCTATTAGGGCGGACATCACATGTCAATCGCCTCTAACACACAACTCAAGTCTGCTGGGAGACAGGATATAAACGGCCTGATCGATTGCCGCCAACATGGGGTAAACGGCAACCCTCATGTCGTTAACAGGAACTAAACGGCCATCGACCTTGTCGTTTAAATCACCCCTGAAGATCTCAACGTCAACAGATGTGGACGTTGATATCTTCAGCTCCCCATACCCAGAACTGAACCGAATCAGTCCCAAAGGGCAAAACACTAAACTAAAACTGACTGATGGAGGGAAACACTTCCTCTCATCAATCCACACTACCAGAAACATCATAAATAGACAATCTAACACCTAGATTATCCAAACCCCTCAATTCCGGCATATATACCCAAACCCTAAACCATGAATTACACACAATTTGCTTAATTGGACATGCTGTTTGCTGGGGAGGTTATAGAGGTTAAGTCCCTACCTCAGAACGCCTTAAAAAATCCCCAACAGCCACCAATCGCGCCGGATCTCCCCGAAGACTCCGCGCGAATCACGCCAAAACCACGCGATTCCCGCCCGATCTAGCAACGCCACACGATCCAGGGGCTTCCCACGAGCTCAAATCACCCAACAGAAGCTGCAGGAATCAAGAAAAGCTAAGGTGGAAGGAAGGAGAGGAAAGGAGAAGAAGAAGCTCTGCTCTCGGGCTGCCCTATTTCAACAGGACTGGTTAGTCGACGTCAACATCAATGGCCGCCTACTGAACCGCACTGCACGTCCACATAGCTGTCGTTGAGTTCAAGCTCAGACGTCCACATCGCTGGACGCTGACTCTGACTCAACGGCAATCCCTGGCCGTCAACCATACAAAACCACTACAGATCCAATAAGGATCCATAAGAACCCGAGACCTTACACACCAGGTGTCTTTTCCACAGTGGGGGACACTCTTTCTTCACCAGGGGAACGTACAGAGGGTACCTGAGAACTGCCGACTGCCACTGATCGCTGCTGCGGTTGAATACCGTTCTCATCTTACCGTTGGAAAGTCGCTGCTGGCCTCTTGCGAAGCTTTCTTTCTTCCAGGTATGCTCCATCTCTCCCTCCTGCCTACAAGCAGCACTGAGGGCTCGTCCAATGTGCGGTGGTCAAATGCCACGAGTCTGTCCGCAGTGATGGCTTGAGTCCCATCACGAAACTTCTTTGTCTTCCTGCGCTCATTGCCACGATATGAGGTGCATACTTAGAGAGTTCAGAAAATCTTGCCTCATATTCCAGCACAGTCATGGAGCCTTGAGCCAAAGAGAGAAACTCCTGCTCCATCCGATCTTGAACATGCTCAGGGACGAACTTGGCCCGAAAGAGTCTCACGAACTCGTCCCAAGCCACATCAATAGCTCCATCCTCAAACCGGGTACGCAGTAATGAAGACCACCATACATCAGCTCTTTCCTGCAATACACCTTCATAAGCTCCAACTAAACAAATCTAACTTAACAACATACAAGCATATAAACTAAAACATACATGTAGCATGTAGGTGGCGAATGTAACCTTATCCTCATCTGCACACCTGACGGCTCGGAAGATCTTTTCAATCTCCCTCATCCAGCTTTCTGCCCACAACGGATCGCTCTCCCCCTTAAAAGAGGGTGGCAGCATCCTCTTAAATCTTTCCATGGTGGAGGGTCCACCATGGTCCTGAGCTGGTACTTGAGCCTGCTACAGTACACAACAAGCAATTCACAATCAACACGACATTGCATAATTAATAAAACAGACTATTATTCATTTTATTAGTCTAACCTGAGCTTCCAACTGAGCCTGGAGTGCTGCCTGGGTATGAGCCTGCGTCTGCATGGCTTGCACCAGACCTTGCATGAATACTCCATAATCCACAGGCGGCGGTGGGGGAAGTACAGGACCTTGCGGTGTCGGGCCTGCTGCTCCGCCCGCTCGTCACGTCTCGGCTCGTCCTCACGGGCCGGCGCTCCACCACGCCTACCTCTCGAAGCCATGGCTGTAATAAATTTCAGCCACCATTAGACTAGGTTACTAAGTTTTCTAACCATTTCTTATCTATTTTTCATTTGTTATTAATCAATTCTACACATGTGGACATGTCTATGTAAACTTAGCATGTAATGAAGATGATGACTTATGTATATTCAAGTGCAATCTCAACCGGTCTCTCTGATACCAATCTCTGTGACGACCCTCATTATACCGGTACGGTTATACCAACCCACGTCGGTATAGCGAGCGTTATCACAGTGGGACATTTACCCAACAATAACATTCAGCTGAGATACACGTGAATATAAGAACAGAGTAGCGGAAGTAAAAGAACCACTGTCTTCATTTCATTCATCATCCACATTTAACATACATGTTTCGATAACATTTAAGAACTAAAAGTCCACATAATTTAAATTGCTGAAAATCAAATACATAGATGTCCATACTTATACATTCTTCCATGATAATGCTAGTACAATGTTCAATTTACATACTATGAAAATCACAAATGTCACAAGTACTCCAACACTCTAATCTCCGCGCTCGGAGTCGGTCTCCAACGTCTCCTCCACAAGTGTCGTCACCAACTACACCTGTACGCCGAAGCAAGTAGTGAGTCTAAAAGACTCCGCAAGTAATTCTACACATACCGTACATGCACATATCATAGTAGGTTCTACATACACGTTCACAAGACACAACATGTAGCATGCTTGACATTAATTTTACAACCTATCATGGTGAATCTACAATTTAAACACATGGACTATGCTTTCAGATTTCCTAAAATAGAATCACCTATCACATGCTTTCTATTCATTTCTCACATAAAAATCTACTTTCAACCAACTAAGACATGAAAGCCATTAACATGAATTTCCGAACATGCATGAAAGGAAACATACCTAACATGGAATCTACACTTCTTCACATATACGTAACCATTTTACATGCTTTAAGCTTGCTGGTTTTACATGCTTAAGCAACCATCTAACACATGAGAGCTACAACAACGATTAAATCACAACATGTGAACAACCAAGTATGGAAGTTGTTTATATATGCTTAACAATTATCCCTAGCATGGATTCTAGGCATTTTGCATACATAAACATGATCATAACATAGTAAAGCTACTGTTAAGCATGATTTCAGATTGTCATAACATGGATTACAAACTCACATCCTCACATTTGGTTTACCTTTTTACACAATTTCAAATTCGCATATTTCACACTTTACACATGCACTTTTACACATGTTCACATTCACATTTTTCACATGAACACATACACATTTACACATTCACATTTAGTGCCGGACATAGTCCAAACCACCAAAGAAGGACAACAACACATCACATCACATAGACGCCATCTAGGCAATACAATGGCGACTCTTGGACTGCGCAGACCGGGAGAACAAGTCTCCACCCTAACCAGTGGTACTTGTCCACCTCCAGGATTTCCCCCTAATGCCCTTAGGGTCACAACACATTGAACCTTCTCAGGGGGACCTTTCCCTGATACGGTTCCACTGCCCTCTACGGAAGCAGTGTCACATTGGCACAAGTTACACATTACACATTTTACCGATTTTAACACATATAGTTACACATGTCACTCTCATTTCATTCACTTTCTCACTCACATGCACATTTCTCTATTTTCCTAACATACACTACAATTACAGGAATTTAGCACTCAATAATCTCATCAATCAGGTTGGGTTACAACGGAATGAATCATTTACAACGTCATGCATAATCACATTTTACATGGAAAATTCATATTGCATCATATACTGGTCCAAATGACCTGAAATTTTAACCACAGCTAATTTCGGGTTTAGGATTCTTCATGCAAATTTCAGATTTTTCTAAGCTAAAACGAAATTACAGAAAATCTAACATTAATTTCACATGCTATCCACAATTCAATTTTGCATGGAGTTGAACACCAATCACAATTTTAACAGTTCACTGTCTGAACCCTAACAGGCATGGAGCTACAGATTTATTCCTGAAATTCGTGGGAATACATGATTTACCGAAGATTTATCATGACCTATGCATGATTTCTATCTCCCATACAATATTTTCATTAATTCACACAAGCATGGGAAAATCTCAAAATTTCAGAACAGAGACTGACTAATACATGCATGACCATAAAATGTAGGACATTCAGACTCGTCCTAAATCATACAAACAAAGGGTTGACAAGATAAAAATTCAACATACATGTATTTCCATGGAATAATAAACTCTATCATTTATCACCTTGCACAAAATCCATCCACACACCACATTCACTAGTGTACATAGTACATAAGAGATTACATTATATCCTCATCGTGAAACATATCGAAATTAATCATGTAGAAGGGCAGAACAGCTTGCTGTTCTGCTCAGAGGAACTTAACGGCAAGCTATGGCCGCTAATTGATGTTAACGGCAACGCGATGGACGCTAAGCATGATCTTAGCGGCAATGATATTGCCGTTAATGTCAGGTCTGTGCAAAACACAGACCGAGCTCCAAAGATGGGGTGAATTTGGGGGTCTAGGACACGATAGAAAATATATAAAAATGGTAAAAACCATCCTAGACACATACATGAACACTATGGTGGTACTTGCCTTTTAGGTACACTCCAAAGGGATCAAAGGTGTTGGTGAAGCCCTCCTTGGGCAGTCCCAAGAAGTTCCTAACCAGCCCCCAAGAAGCTTCCTCCGGGTTCTTGAGCAAGCTCCCAGCAGGTCGAGGTCGGGGACGCCTTCCTTGATGATCCAGCAAGCTCCTTGATGCAGAAGGACCCCGGACAAGCTTAGATCTTTAGATTTAGGTTTGCAAAGATGGGGTTTTCTCACAGACCTCTAGGGTTTTTCTCTCTTCCTCTCTTGCAAAAAGGCAAAGAGAAGCGTTGGGTTGAAGCATTCGGGTCAGATATAGGAGAGGGCTTCTCATGTCCCAAAGGTTGATGTGAACCCCATTCAGACCGTTGGAGACAGCTCCCCAATGGTGGGGTAGCTTGCTCCCGAAAATTCGGGCTCTGCAACGCATGCAGGTCAGAGAAGTTAGCGTCCACATCGCTGGACGCTGGACTTAGTGTTGGCGTCCATAAGGTTGACGCCTACACCACATCACGTCTATTGATGTTGACGCCAAGCTGGCCTTCGGCCAGAACTCTAAAACATGCAGAAACCATGCACATCTTACCCCTATATATGCCATACATATGCATTATCATGTACACACTACCAACATATCATTCATACATTATTTACAACTAATTTATACACATGCACACAATAGTATACTAACTAGTACTTACATAGATATTTACATACGTACATACACAACATGAATTATTTACATGCAATGCAATAATGCAACAAAATTCGAGGGGCTTACACAAGACTTGTGTTTTAGTATTTTTCAATTCATGTCCAAGCTTCTGTTTTTCAGCTTTTAAGCAACAACTTCTTTTCTGAAATTTGAAGTTATTTAGCATGACATCAAAACCATTTTTCATCTTGTTCTTTTCATTTTCAAATTGAGCAATGTTTTCCAAATCGGCAATTTTATTACTCAAATTGCTACATTCATTGTCCAATGGTCTGTCATGGAACAAGCATTCAATCTTCCTTTTTAGATGATGATTTTCTTCAACAAGTTGTTTGCATCTCTCATTTATTTGATGATCATGAGCCATGTTAGAAATCTGTTTGTTTAATTGATCATTATCAAATTTGAAGTTTTCATTGAGATCAATCAATTTTCCATTTTCATTTTCCATATCAATAACTTTTGATTTCAATAGCTCATGGTTTTCTTTCAATCCATTCAATTTATTTTCACAGATTTGGACTTCATCTTCCAAATTCTCTTTCTCAGAATTTAAATTTTCAACTTCATTTTTCAAATTCTCATTTTCTTGTGAAAGATCTTTATCATTGTTTTGGAGCAATTCAAGTGTTTTGTCAAATTTTCAATTTCTTATTGCAATGTTTTAAAGTCTTTTCAAATCTTTATTCTTAGTGTTCAGCTTTGCATTAAGATTTTGCATCTTTTCACAGAATTCAATCAATTCAACATGAGACATGTTTTCATCTGTATCAGAATCAGAATTAGAATACATAAATGGATCTGGAATTGATTTATCTGACCTTGTAGACCCATTTGAATTCTTGTGTTCTGAAGAGGATGCAGAATGCTCTGAGCTCATGGAATGTGCTGTTAGAGCCAAAGTCTTTGAATTGTTGATTTTCTGGAGTCATTGAAGCTCTTCTTTGCCATTAAGTGCTTGTGAATTTCTTTTGCTCCTTTTCTTTGTGAATCTTTTCCATCACTGCTGTTGGCCATAAAGCATAACTCCTCATTTGCTGAACTTGAAGAGTTCTCTTCTTCATCCTCACTTTGGTCTTCATCGACCAAGTTGCAATCATGGCTTTTGGCTTCTTCAATTTATTGTTCTTCTTGTATTTGTCCTTTTTGATCTCAGGACACTCAACTTTCATGTGTCCTATCTTGTTGTACCTGTAGCAAACAATATCTTCATCAGTTTTTTGATTTCTGCTAGCATTGAAATTTGAAGAAGAAGCATTCCTTTTATTAGAAGAATTTTTTTTCTTTCCATTGAATTTTCCTCTCTTGATTTTAAAAATTTTCTGAATTGTCTAGTCATGATGTCAAGTTCATCCTCATTAGACTCAGACTCATCAGAACTTGATTTTCTTGATTTTCTCTTTGTTGCTTGATGAAGCCTTAAGTGCTACTGGTTTATCCTTAAGCATGTGTTCTTCATTTCTCTTCAGATTTATTTAAGTCATTAAAGATCCTATGAGTTCATCCAAAGAGATTTTGGATAAATCCTTAGAATCTTCAATTACTGTGGCCTTAGTGTGCCAAATTGAAGAGAGAGAGCGCAAGATTTTCTTACCAAGTCAGCATCTGTATAATCCTTACCTAAAGCCTTCAGTCCATTCACAATGATCATAAACCTAGCAAACATTTCAAAAATTGTTTCATTAGATTTCATCATAACAGTTCATACTCAGAAACAAGATGTTAGCTTTGGTTTCTTTTACTTGGGATGTTCCCTCATAGAGTAGCTCAAGCTTATCCCACATTTCCTTGGCAGATTTGCACATAGAGATTCTTGAGTACTCCTTAGGGTGGACTGCACATTGGATCATATTCATGGCACTATAGTTCAGGGTAGCCCTTCTAATCTGTTCCTGGTCCAGGTTTCTTCCTCTCCTGGTTTTCATTGGGACCTACCTCGACTGCTTTCCAGATTTCATAGTTTTGGGCTCTAAGGAAGACTTACATTCTATTCTTCCAATAGGAGTAGTCAGTCCCATTGAAGAAGGGTGGCCTATTAATGGATGACCCTCAGCTATGAACCCTCTGGAATCCATTGAATCAAATTAATGGTGCAATGAAGGAAACACTTACCAAATGTATGAATCAGAGCGATTAAGCACACAGAGATGGTGGAAGATCAAGCAAACAATTCAAGCAATTAACACAGAGATCAAACAGAAGCAATCAAATCAGATCAGTAACAGACATTAACCCGCTCTGATAACAATTGTTAGGAACAGATGGGTGGATGGATCAGATCTAGAAGGGGGGGTTGAATAGATCTAACACTAATTAACGCGGAAGCTTAAGCAATTTAAAATTACTTCGAATCAGAGATCAAATCACCCAAACAATTTACTGATCAGAAGTGTGATTAGTGTGTGTGAGCAAATCAATTAGTAGTGTGAACGAAATCCCTATGCATGCATCTAGCGTAAAACAAAGTCAAACCACAATTCAAACCATTGCACAGAGGAATTTAGGTGGTTCAGAAATCACTCCAGTGACTCCTACGTCCACCCTCACACAGTGAGGCCACACTACTCAAAAACTTGAGTACAACTCACACAGGAGCACGACGACTCCAAAAACCCTTGAGCACGACGACCAAGAAACACCTGGAGCACGACGACTCCAAACTGAGCACGACGGCTCAAACAACAACCGAAGTACGATGACTCCAAATTGAGCACGACGGCTCAAACCACACAGTGAGTGCGACGACTCACAAACCAGCTCGACGGCTCACAGTACAAAAGCTAGATCAACACAAAAGAGATCAGATCCTCTAGCAATGATCTGATTCAAGACAGATTCGTACACAGAAATTTGTGCAGAACTTCATGCACAAATCTCATTGACGAAATAAAGAATAACAAACTCCGAAATAAGACAAATAGATGTAGAAAGAGTGTCTTCGATGAAGAGGCCTTGCAGAGACTTCAATTGAGGGGCTTGATGGAAATCGATGGAGATTCTCCTCAATTGGCGATGCTCTGCTTTGATGGCATCTGAAATGCCAGAAATCCTTCTTCTCCTGAGCCTCTTCAGTTGGATCTGCTCCCTTGCCTAGCACAGCAGGCTTCTCTCCAGGGATTCCCTTGATTCCTTGTCCTTCCTCTTGAAAGGATGGCTTGCAGCTTCTGGAGATGGAGACAGATCTAGAGAACCCCCTTGGGCCGCCAAAAGGCTTCTTCTGGAAGTGTATGGGCTCTCTTTCCTTTGGGGTACAAAGAACATGGGTATTTATAGCCCCATAAGTCCATAAAGTGCCTTGGGGTGCATGGGCATGGAAACCTAGGCCAAATCCCCTAAATCCCAAGCAGCACGTGTTCAGAGAAATTCATGTTTTTGAGTTTCAGCCGGAGTGTGTGTCGCCTGCCTGATCTAGTGTCGACCTGCTGTCCTAGTTAGGCAAACTGATCTGCTGGAAACTGGGTCTAGTGTCGACCTACTTTGATCTAGTGTCGACCTGCTTTAATCTAGTGTCGACCTGCTTTGATCTAGTGTCGACCTGCTTGATCTAGTGTCGACCTGCTGTCCCAGTTAGGCAAACTGATCTGCTGGAAACTGGGACTAGTGTCGACTGACTTGATCTAGTGTCGACACTACCAAGACAAAAATGTGTGAACCTGAAAATTTAACACATAAGCCATTAGTACAAGATATTATCATTAAAATATGAGATATTAAACATCAAAAACATGTTGTTTAAGCATATTGTGATATGTATAAAAGTATAACATGTTCAACATATCATCATCAAAATCACAATATGTCATCATTAAAATACAATATGTCATCATTAAAATCACAACATGTCATCATTAAAATCACAACATGTCATCATTAAAATCACAACATGTCATCATTAAAATCATAATATCTCATCATTAAAATCACAATATGTCATCATCAAAATCAAGGTATGAGTGATGTTCATTGGTCATCATTAAAATACAACTTTAGGAAATTCCAAAACACACTCAACCCAACAACCATAACACAACTTTACCTGCGAGGGGTACATGTACCTGTTACCACAAGGTACAACGCCAAACCATAGAACCGTGCACCTCCAGAGCACACCACAATAGTTAATGGTTTCACGATTATAACATTAACCAGCGGTTCACACACAAACCACAATCAGTGGTCAAACACGAGTCGGTACGGAGACGACGCCACCACTCAGGAACAGACTACTGGTTCATGACGCCAGTATCCAACCCGGACAACAGAGCACAAGAATACCTCTAGTCTTGCAGACACGGACGGAGGGTCCAACTACCGCTCCACAACAACAAGCCAAGAACAGTGGAGACTAACTAACCACCACACCTGCAGGTCACACACCGCAGGCCCAAGCCTGACCCTTTAGGGGCTCTGACCGAGAACCCTAAAGTGAGGCACTGGAACAGAACTAGCTGAGGATCAGTACGTTACTGGTGTCCGTCCCTCAACCACGAGGCGCGCTACAAACGCCACACACCCACAAAAACAAGCCGTTGTCCCCTGTCATCTTTCCCCTCTGCCGGACGTACTACTCAAACACAAGAGGAGGGTGTCCAGGAAGATGACAAAGACCTTGATGGTACTCCCGTACCGGGACAAGCCCTAAGCACCCGGTGCTAGGGTAACCGACTAGAGAGGTATTCGGAATAGGCGTCAGACCACCAGACTCGGCAAACACCAAACCATGATATACGATCCTTTATTATAAACCTCGGTATACAAGTGTTAAGCTTAGCTTGTCAACGGTCACCATGTGACCTCCAAGCCAACCAATGCCGACACATACACCAACCCCGATATACATACTGTTAAACTTCATGTACAACCCACGGTACAGTTGTAAGGAATGGCTTATCATCGCGTCACCCTGTGACCCTCAGGCCATCCTACACACAGTCGTTCATTAACGGGTGTCATCACATGACCGCCAAGACTACACATTACACTTATACACATAACCATTAAATACCTATCTTAAATACATTAACAGGCTTAGCACAACACATAAGCATACCATTTAATATTGAAACGTAACCTTGCCTGTCATTGGTCACCCTGTGACCTCCATGGCAACTCACACTACATAACACATTACCCTTACACTAATCTTTAAAGGACAACCACAAACCGGGCTAGGTCTACACCAGACCTTCACTGCCCAACACCCAACATTCCCTTCAGAGACCAAATCGCGTCGAACACAAGCGATGCTCTCCATCGCGTCGACTTGTTCGGATGCCACACAGAACCTTATCGCGCCAGAGCCAAACGTCGTGACCAGATCGCGTCGGCCCTTCCAGACGCTATTCAAAATGCTGTCGCGACAGGCCTTAGCGACGCAACGAGGTCGCGTTGGCCCGACACGATGCCACTAGACCCCAAACGGTCAAACCATCGGTCAACTCTTAGTCGCGTCCAACAACACAGACGCGTTTCACATAAACGTGTTGGGTCAACTAGACGCGACCTCAACGCCGACTGAGTGCGACGCGTTCCCATGAATGCGTCGGCTGTCCTGGCCACGTTTCCACAAAGACTGTGAGTTCAGCTCACAGGCCGAAACCCACCTCTTCCACGGGAAAACCCACACATGTTCTCATAATTCAATCCATTAAAATTGTAAACAGGATAAACCCAACAAGGCAAACCACCCACTCATGCACCACCCCTCATTCAACCCCTTTAAACCATTCCAAACAAGGTGAAAAGGTAGGAAGTCTCCCTACCGGTAGAAGACGCCGAAGCACGCTAAAACCTCCTCGCCGACGGCACGCCCACGCTCCGAGCATCGTCCTCGCGTGGTTCCTGTGCCGTACGAGCCTTCACGATGTCGAAATCGCCAGAAATCCACCGGAGAGCCACAACAGCTCCTCCCCTGCGCCGGACAGAGCATCCTTGCTCTATCTGGTGAAACGAAGCTTTTATCACACTTTTGCAATTGCGTCCGGGACAGACACTGCGTTTAACTTCATTAAATGCGTCCCCTCTGTCCGAGGCCAAACGGAAACCTGTGCCACGTGCCACATATGCGGTTCCTGGAATCGCGTCCAGCATGTATGACGCTTTCAAATCGCGTCGCCTACCTACGCTGCGATTCCAAACAGCGAACCAGCAGTGTAAATGGGCTGGCATAACCGGCCCACACTGCTCACCCTGTGCACAGAAACCACGCAAACAGCCCATTGACCTTCTCTTGGTCAAGAGCACCATACGCAGACCAGATAAACCGGATCCGAACGACCGTACTGTTACAGACTCCCTGGCTGAAAATGAGATCCTCAGGTCATGCAGCAACCTTGTTGATGTGGGAGATCACCTATTGGCCGCCACACTCCAGATGTGGAAGAAAATGAGATGATTTGATGAGGGAAAATGAGAGGAAAGGGAGAGAAATGGGAGAGCTACGGGCTAAGGGGCAGTTCTGGAGTGATTTGGGCAGCACTTCGTGGTAGTCTTGGGGCTCTCTTTCGTTCAGAAGAGGGGGGTTGCTTTTATAGAGAGGAGAGAGAGTACCTCTTGTTAGGAACGGATGGGTGGATGGATCAGATCTAGAAGGGGGGGGGGGGGGGGTGAATAGATCTAACACTAATTAACGCGGAAGCTTAAGCAATTTAAAATTACTTCGAATCAGAGATCAAATCACCCAAACAATTACTGATCAGAAGTGTGATTAGTGTGTGTGAGCAAATCAATTAGTAGTGTGAACGAAATCCCTATGCATGCATCTAGCGTAAAACAAAGTCAAACCACAATTCAAACCATTGCACAGAGGATTTTAGGTGGTTCGGAAATCACCTCCAGTGACTCCTACGTCCACCCCTCACACAGTGAGGCCACACTACTCAAAAACCTTGAGTACAACTCACACAGGAGCATGACGACTCCAAACACCCTTGAGCTCGACGACTCAAGAAACACCTGGAGCACGACGACTCCAAACTGAGCACGACGGCTCAAACAACAACCGGAGTACGACGACTCCAAATTGAGCACGACGGCTCAAACCACAAAGTGAGTGCGACGACTCACAAACCAGAGCTCGACGGCTCACAGTACAAAAGCTAGATCAAACACAAAAGAGATCAGATCCTCTAGCATGATCTGATTCAAGACAGTTCATACACAGAAATTTGTGCAGAACTTCATGCATAAATCACATTGACGAAATAAGGAAGAACAAACTCAGAAATAAGACAAATAGATGTAGAAAGAGTGTTCTTCGATGAAGAGGCCTTGCAGACGCTTCAATTGAGGAGCCTTGATGGAAATCGATGGAGATTCTCCTCAATTGGCGATGCTCTGCTTGATGGCATCTGAAATGCCAGAAATCCTTCTTCTCCTGAGCCTCTTCAGTTGGATCTGCTCCCTTGCCTAGCACAGCAACCTTCTCTCCAGGGATTCCCCTTGATTCCCTTGTCCTTCCTCTTGAAAGGATGGCTTGCAGCTTCTGGAGATGGAGACAGATCTGGAAAACCCCCTTTGGCCGCCAAAAGGCTTCTTCTGGAAGTGTATGGGCTCTCTTGCCTTTGGGGTACAAGGAGCATGGGTATTTATAGCCCCATATGTCCATAAAGTGCCTTGGGGTGCATGGGCACGGAAACCTAGGTCAAATCCCCTAATCCCAAGCAGCCACGTGTTCAGAGAAATTCACGTTTTTGAGTTTCAGCCGGAGTGTGTCGACCTGCCTGATCTAGTGTCGACCTGCTGTCCCAGTTAGTCAAACTGATCTGCTGGAAACTGGGTCTAGTGTCGACCTGCTTTGATCTAGTGTCGACCTGTTTGATCTAGTGTCGACTGCTGTCCCAGCTAGTGTCGACCTGACTTGATCTAGTGTCGACCTGCTGTCCCAGTCAGGGAAACTGACTGCTGGAAACTGGGACTAGTGTCGACCTGACTTGATCTAGTGTCGACACTACCAAGACAAAAATGTGTGAACCTGAAAATTTAACACATAAGCCATTAGTACAAGATATTATCATTAAATATGAGATATTAAACATCAAAAACATGTTGTTTAAGCATTATTGTGATATGTATAAAATGTATAAACATGTTCAACATATCATCATCAAAATCACAACATGTCATCATCAAAATCACAATATGTCATCATTAAAATCACAACATGTCATCATTAAAATCAAAACATGTCATCATTAAAATCACAACATGTCATCATTAAAATCACAACATGTCATCATTATAAAATCATAATATCTCATCATTAAAATCACAATATGTCATCATCAAAATCAAAGTAGAGTGATGTTCATTGGTCATCAATAAAATACAACTTTAGGAAATTCCAAAAACACACCACAACATACCTCATCCATAAGGGATAATGGCCCATGAAAATGAGAAAAAACAAGTAAATTTGCATGGGAAGAGTCCTAGGAGAGTTCTAGGGTTGGATAGAACATCAATCCGTAGCAGGGAACGTTCCAAGGTTGTTGGAGATGGAGATAAAGCAAAAAAGGATAGAAGAGAGGTGGTTGCGGAGCCAGCCCATGCAAAAGCATGTCATGATGGATCGTGGGGACGTGACAAGGGTTGTCGCGACGACCATGGTGGTCATGATAGTGAAGGCACGTGAATGGATATGCATGGACTATCGCAATGGCCTGGTCGGTCATGATAAGGATCATTGATTGATTCTAAAGGGCATAACGATTGATTCAAGTGGGCATCAATCGATTCGAAGAGAGATCAATTGATACTAACGCGATGCTATGACCCATTGCGTCAACGTTGGTCATCAATCGATTAGAAAGGCATCATCGATACTAATGCGACGCTATGACCCGTCGCGTCAACATTGGTCATCATCGATAGCCATGGTCATCAACGATTAGAAAGGCATCAATCGATGTCCATTAAGCCTCCTTGAGAGCCGTCGGTGTTAGCAGCAATCGATGAGTAACGTGTCAATGTGGACTGTCACATTAATAGTAATCGATTATATGGTCCATAATCGATGTTAACGTGGCCCCAGTGACCGTCACGTCAATGTCTGACGGTTGAAACCCTAGAACAAGGACTTTGAAATGATATTTGAATGAGGTAAATTGGGAATTGGGTTATGGGCTCAAGAAAAGGCTAACAAATGGACTCGGGAGAGTGACCAACTTAGGGCTCACTAAGAGAACAAGAAATATGGTTCAACTCATAGGCCAGAATTGGGGTCTACAGATGCCCCTGTAACACCCCGGAAATTTAGTGATTTAAAAATTTAGAAATAAAGGGGAATAAATAAATTCCACAATTATCGGAATGATAAAACTTACGTACTATATCGTATGAGAGAAAAAACACATCGGAAAATTCCGTAAAATTATAAATCAACCCCAAATATTGTCCCTAAGTGTTCCACAAAGGAAATCATGCAACGAAAAATCTGATTGGTCGAGTGTACGTCACACGTGACCAAGTTACCCGAATAGGAAACTAAGTCGGAAAATTGTTAACACGAAAAAAATAACCCGACCATAAATAAATAAACATGTGGAGAGATTTCCACATCATGTATTAATACCCATTAAAAAGATTGGGCCAATGGAGCACATTTGGCCCAAAGTATAAAAATTGGGACAAGAAAATACCCAGAAATTCGTGTACGTAATTATGCAGTGATTAGGGAGGGCAAAGTAGGGTTAAAATTAGTGGTAATAGCCATGCATGGCAACCCAAATCGTGGCCAAAACCTGTGATAACCTTCCCATGGGTTGCTACTCCTTTGGGTGAGAGAATCCCAGATTTTTGGAAAGTGGGAAGCAGAATTCGTAGCCCTTTCCTAGTCCGGTTAGGACATGTAAATACCCCCTAATCTATAAGAACTCGTCCTTAAATCTTGGGGAAGGTTTAGCAACAAGTTGGTTGTGAGCAGCAAGCTTGGGGCGCGGGGGAAGAGGAGGACGGCTGGGGAGAAAACGTGGTCTTCCTCAACCTCGCTCTGCATCAACCCAGAAATCTGTAGAGAGTTATTAGCATTCAAAGGTAGGTGTTCTCGGGCCAAGATTAAAGAAAACCAACACCATCATGTAGATATTCGAGTCTAGGTTCATTTGCACTGGTTTGATAATTTTCATGGAGTATACATTGTGTATTTAGTTTTCCCTAGTCACTCATAGTTAGGGATTTTCCCGTTTTCTCATTATGCACGAGATTTGATACTGAATTAGACTAAACGTCCTTCATGAAAGTTCTTCTACCAGTAGTCACGATCATTTTTATGTTGGATGTTTTGTCTAAAAGTCTTTAGTTAGAGATTTATAAGCGTGGTAAGAGAGCATTGCATGATACTGCGATTTCCGGCTGCACTTAGCTTTATGTTCTTCATGTCTTTATTGGGATTTGAGATCGAATTAGATTAAACCCCAACATTAAAGTTCTCCTACTAATTGTCCTCGTCATATTTGTGTTGAACATTTTGTCTAAATGTCATTCGTTAGAGAGTTGTAAGCGGGGTAAGTAAATCGCTGTATGAGATGTTTTCGGGTACACTTGACCTATATGTTCTTCATATATTCTGGAGATCCCTATTTGCTCTTTTTGTGGGATACCCTTTTGGAGTACAAGGATTTGGGGTATTGATAGCCCAACATGGCCAAAAGTACCCTAGGGGTGCGTGGGCACATGATCCAAGGCCGATCCACCAAATCCCTAGAGTGTCACATGTTCAGATTGACTAATGGTGAAAAAGTTTCGGAGTGTGTCGACCTGCCCATGGGGGTGTCGAACACACTGTCCCAATTGGCCCAAACGGTTCTCTGGGAAGGCCTCTAGTGTCGACACTACTTGATCCAGTGTCGACACATGTCCCATACTGGCACAATAGGTTCACTAGGAAGGGTCTCTAGTGTCGACACTACTTGATCCGTGTCGACACCCTGTACAGACATGTTGACTGGGTTCTCTGGGAGCTGGGTCTAGGTCGACACTACTGATCCTGTGTCGACACTACTTGACCATTTCTTCATTATTTTGCCTTGTGTTTGAAGCATTGTGTCGACACTAGTAGGGGTGTGTCGACACTACCCTTGCAAAAAGAAAATTGCATATCTTAGGTCTGATCGTTACATGATGTCTACTAACATGTGCATGATGTTATATAGTATGCATGGACCTAAAAGAAATCAACCCATTGAAAAATGGTAATGATATGAATATGATTCTAATGTATAATTGTGATTGACCTTATGTTCATTGGGCTACCTTGTGATCTTACTTATTGTCAATTGAAATGATAAGAATTTGTTGTGAATATGGGGATGAAATACATGTTAGTATGGACTGTTGTGAAGTTAATATTATGATTTTGCATATGAGTTTCAATAGTTACATGCTTTCCGGTGTTCAATTAATTATTTGTCCATATGCATACATGCTAGGAAAGATCTGTGACTCGTCACTTACACATTTGCACGAATAGGCACACCCTCCTTGTGGAATTGAAAGCTCTCTGTCGGTCATTCTGAATCGGCAAGGCTAGCGATCTTTTCCTTAAGACCCCCGTAAGTCTCCGCTCTCTATGGATTCCACAAAGAGGCCGAGCTGGTTGTACCATGAAGCACCCTGGGATAGAGAGCACATGTTCTGCATACGATCTGTCCTTAGTCATCTCATGTCAAGACATTACGAATTATGAGACATAAGATACGTCATTATACTGCCCTTTTGGTTCTCCTGAGCTGTTTGTCATACCTTGACTCTATGAATGATCATGTTCCTTTTACTATGAGCTTGTCATTGAAACTCTATGGCCATAATATGAAATGTTGTTCGGCACAATATGGGACTTCGGTCTATTTGACCAATGCCTGTGCAATAGGGGCCTGTCTGGTCCTGGGGAAAGAGCGTCCCAACGTACTTATTAACCGCGGGAGTACGGACTTGTGGTGCTTGGCATGGCACTGATACGATATGCAAGATTGTGAGAATGTGCCTTCGTTTGATATGATATGATAAGTTTGATTGATATGATCTGATAAGATTGATATGATACGTCTGTTCATGTGAATACATGATATCTGTATGGCCAATTCATTTTTGATATGATACTACTCTTGAAATATCTGTTCATTGTACATGCAAATCGACATTTGTTCTGATAGGATATCCGTTTTATTCCGCTGTTCAATCTGTAGTATTGCATACTTTGTCATCTATTTCATGTGCATATCTACCTATTTAAAATGTTAATCATGTATATTAGTGCCCACACAATATTGAGATGTAAATCCTACTGAGCTAGTTCGCTCACCCCTATCATCTGTTCTTTTCAGGTAGTGATGAGGAACCAGATGAGATGATGGGTAGGGCAAGAGTGATGAGCAACCGCCATATGAGGAGTTGACAGTTATGAGTAGATATTTGAGTAGTCTATGAATAGTGAAACTTTTCTTGAAATTTTATTTGAATATGGACCCTTTAGTTGGTTCTCTTATGTAAGGTGCAACTAGTTGAATGAAATGGAATAAAGTATATTTTTGGTGACCATTTATAGTCTCAAATGTGTTCTTTTGTTCAATGTGACTCTGCGTTATTCAACTGTGATACGTCTATTTGTATCGTTCACGTCTCTCGGATTTATTCCGCTGCTAAATACGAGGCGTGATAGTGGTATCGAGCCTTAAACTTTAGGGTCCAAGGGGATAGGAAAATAGAATGAACTAGATCACACGAGTCAAAATCTGTCGTACCTAATGTGAGCTTGGGTAGAACCATGGGAATAGAAGTCACATGTGATATATTTAGATGAGACTTTAATTATTATCTTGAAGGTACTTATTACTCAATGGCAGCAACTAACATGGGCTCAGTTCATTGAGCAATTCAACACCAAGTACTTTTGAGAGGGTTCAGGAACGGAAGCAGCCGAATTTGCGGCTTTGAAGCAGAGAGGGCTCAATGTGGCCGAGTATGAGGCCCAATTCTCTCGTCTGTCCCGATATGTGTTCACTTGATGGGACAGAAAGGATGAAGGCAAAACGCTCTTTCTGAATGGCTTGAGGCCAGTTTATCACTCAGCTGGCGCCAATGGACATTCAACCTATGCTGACATGGTAAAGAAGGCTCAGTTACTGGAAGATGCCATGGAGACTGCCGAAAGAATTAAGGGAATCCGTGAAAAGGGAGCAAGTGTCTTCTACAGGAAGGTATCAGCCGACCATTGGGAAGAAAAGACCCAGTGGTGGGAGTAGATGAACCAGCTGATAAAAAACCGAAGGAGTTAGGTAAGCAGATAGTGGTGACAACGGGAGAAAGGTGCAAACACTGTGATAAAGCTAGTCACCGGTCTGAACAATGCTGGAGAGCGCAAGAGAGATGCCTGCGCTGT
>CM024758.1:62430101-62496822 GCA_014218235.1 Colocasia esculenta | reverse complement strand
AATAAAGTTATTTAGTGTTGTTTATCTTTTAGATAAAAATTTAAAGCGCAAAGAAGTCCTATTCCCCCCTCTAGGACATCTATGGTGCCATCTCGATCCAACATGAGTTAGTTGTTATGACTTGACGACCTATTCATGTATGATGTGTTTGTTTGTTAAAAAATCAAGCACTATCCTTATTATTATGTTTCATGTTTTAGTCATAACTTATTCCAGACAGAAGTGATGATCAGTCCATCTCCATAATAAATTATCTTTTATTATATGTATTTTTGGTGATTAACAAAACCATTGAAAACATTACCAACATCTTTCTCCAAAGTTCATTAATAGGCATCAAGTAAATTAAAATCAGTAATTTATCCACACACACTGTTATTTGAAGTTCAAAGCAGAATTTTGTCTAAGTGCACACGATTCATAAGAAAACAACAATTTCCATCGCACAACGATTTCATAGTAAAACAACGATTTCCATCGCACAACGATTTCATAAGTAAAACAACTTTTCCATCGCACAACGATTTCATAAGTAAAACAACCGATTTCCATCTCACAACGATTTCATAAGTAAAACAATGATTCCATTGCACAATGATTTCATAAGTAAAACAACGATTTCCATCGCACAACGATTTCATAAATAAAACAACGATTTCCATCGCACAAAAATTTCATAAGTAAAACAACGATTTCGGTCTCACAACGATTTCATAAGTAAAACAACGATTTCGGTCTGACAACGATTTCGTTGATACCACGATTTCAATATCACTTCAACATCAATTTCGGTAAACAACGATTTGATCGCCACAACGATTTGGTCACGTAAACAATGACTTCATAGAAACAAGATTTGGTCACTACAACGATTTCCTTTTATTAAACAATGATTTGGTCGCTACAACGACTTCCTTTCACTTAAAGAACGATTTGGTCGCTACAACGATTTCTTTCACTTGAAGAACAATTTAGTCGTACAACGATTTGTTTCACTTAAACAATGATTTGGTCGCTATAACGATTTGAGTGCTGCTACAATGATTTCCTATGAAAAAACAATTTTACTTAAACAATGACTATACTGCACATCGATTCTTCATATACGATTTGTACAGAACAATGATTTCACTATATTTATACATGGATTATGGTCACATCAACTCTATTTCAACATAGATTTTCATTTATATATTTATTACAACGATTTCATGAATTCATCAACTCTCTTCACAACGATTATGGTTAAATAAATTGACATTAACTTTCATTATCTTCTAAATAATCTTGAAAAATAATTATCCTTCATGATATTCAAATGTATTCTTTTTAAATCTCTATGGAGTTCAAGTCTTCCGCGCGTATAACACTGTATCTCATGCTCTTGAGCATTTATTGTGTTAGTTCATATCTCTGCACGAAATATATTTGTGTGCTTTCTACACCTGTGTTCTTTAAGCAAAAGCCTTACAGGGTGACAGATGGCATTTCCTTTTTAGTGTATCTTCTTATTGCATGCCATCTAACGTTGACTGACAGCTTAGAGAAAGTTGAGCTGTCTATGTTTCAGTATTTATTGTGCACAAATTACTGCCAGAATCACACCCTACAAGTTGGAAAACAAGAAGCAAAGATATCTGGATGATCCTGCTCTGTGTGCGTGTCTCTCTGGGCATTTAATGGCTACAGGTAATCTTGGTACCACGTTGGACCATAATGAACTTGCGTGCCTCAGACATAGAGACAACAGATACTTCAACGACTATATTCTCAAGAGAAGATATAGAAGACTGATGACTCCATGCAAAAATAACAGGTTATCCTTAGGAGCACCTGGTAGAAGAGCTTGTTCATTCAGAAAATCAACCTTTAGCTCTTAGCTCTCCACAGCCATCTGCTTAGTCTTTTGAGAGCTTGTGTAAGATCTGAGAGAATCCACCACTGCCAATCTTTGTCTCTCAGACCTCGCCTCAGATGAAGCAATCCTATAAGCTTGGTCTAGGGGACATTCACTCTCTACTCATTCTTCTTGAGTGCTCCTCTTCGGTTGTGAAGAGAAGACCTGTTGTTGAACAGGTGGTTGTTTCCCTTTAGTGAGAAGGAAGACCTGTTGCATTAGGTGTTGGTTGTACCTCTTCGGGTAGGGAAGAGAAGGCCAGCTGCTGTTGGATGTGTAAGAGTCCTTAAGGGGGACAGTACCCTTGTTTATTGAAATCCCAAGTTGTTGCTTGGGGACTGGACGTTGGACTCCTTGGGATAGGAGATCTGAACCAGGATAAAATTTTTATTGTCTATGTGTGCTTTCTTGTTTGTCTTTATTCCACACTAACTCTAACTGTTGAACTTAGTATTTTATGTCAAGCATTTTATTTACAGGTCTATTCTAAAAGAATTTTTAGCAATCCATTCACCCCCCCTCTGGGCTCGTTATCTGGGCAACAAGAAGAGCTATGCCGACAAGAGAAGGAGAGACTTGGAATTTCAAGTGGGAGATCATGTACTCTTGAAGGTATCTCCTACTCGCAGAATTCAAAGGTTTGGAGTAAAGGGGAAGCTATGTCCAACATTCATCGGCCCTTTCGAAGTACTCACAAGGGTAGGTAAGGTCGCATATCGATTGGCATTGCCACAACATCTAGCATTCGTACACAATGTGTATCATGTTTCTATGCTCAGGAAGTATCTGTATGATCCTACCCATATCATTTTCCATGAGGACTTAGTACTACATAAAGATATGACTTATGAAGAAACGTCGATCAAAATACTGGATCGGAAAGTGCAACAACTTAGAAACCAACTATTCATGGGTTAAGGTTTTATGGAATAACCAGGGAGTAGAAGAAGCCACATGGGAACATGAAGGAATAATGAGATGGAACTACCAGGACATATTCGATAAGACATTCTCTCTGTTATGAATATATGAATTTGGGGACCAAATTCTTTTTAAGATGGGGAGTAGTGGCAACTCGATATTTTAAATAAATAAAATAAATAGAAATATTAAAGAAAAATGAATTAATTAAACCCACAAATCGAATAAGTGATAGATTTAAAAATGGTCATATAAAAGTTATTCGGCCAAAATATGAGTTGTAAATGATAGAATGCAAGAAATACCCAAAACATTCGTGACTCTATTATTGCCTAATTTAAAAAGGGCAAATAAGTCATTAATATGACTCATATAATCTAAATTGGATTCCTAGCTCTACCCTAACTAGCTAGCCACGAAATTGGAGTCCCATCCTAACCAACTAGGAGGATTAATATAGGAAGGTTAGATAAACATGGAAATTGGTAGAAAAGGGAAGTTAGAGTTGTATTAGGAATTAAACATGTTAGATGCATAAATACAGCCCCAAACCTTCATGGCCGACCCTATTGCTCTGCAGAGATTTCTTGGACGTGAGGAGGAAGGGGCCACAAGAGGAGGAATTCATGGGGAGAAGGCTGCTAGAAGATCTACAAGCTTGTTCCTCCCGTTCTAACCCTAGGAGCTTGCATCATCCAATGGTAGATAATCTCACAAGCGAAATTAAATTAATCTGTCTGTAGTTTGTTCTTGATACTAGGGACAAAAAGCCCTCTCTTCCCCTAATTTTTATCAACCTTATCATGTCAATTTCTTGTTGAAGTTCTATTAAGAACATGTACCCGACCCATCATGTTTATCTTAATTCTCTATCTACACTTAATCTCATCATTGAAAATATTACTGTACATGCTATTTGATGTCAGAAAATCAATGACACCTTTTTCCCAATTTCTATCATATACCGTTTCCGAATTAATTCTCTTTTCATCACTGTGTCATGTTTTGTGTTCATCGTGAAAGAACCAGATCATAGCCTATCAATACCATGATAAGATTCTAATTACTCTTTGCTGTTTATACTCTTGCAAGTCTAGTTTCGTTTAAAACTTGTTTCATGATTTTTCATCAAGTGTACGTCAAGTTTTCTATTTAAAACACCCCTATGTCAACCCTTGGAAAGCCTGAGAGACGCGACAGCCCGATAGGTCGCATTCTCAAGGGAGTCGCGACAAGGAGCCCGTCATGTTTTGAACGCTACAGGCCTGGCATCGCGTTCTATCTGCTTGTTCCAAGACAGACCTGTCGCGTTCTTTGATAGACCGCGTCGCGTTCTTGAAGTACCCTGTCGCAATCCTCACAGTGGTACCTCGCCTTCTTGAATTTTGTCCATAAACCATAATTTTCTGTGGTTCTTGTCTTGCTACAGTAACTATACATCTTGTTAATGTCTTAAATGCAGTAAAGGAAGATGTTTGAACATGAACATGTAATAGTTTATTAAAAGTCATACACTTTACCTTTCATATCTATGATTTCTCTATCACATGCATATACTTGCAACCATCCAATACGACTTGACATGGCATTAAAAATATCCCATAATACATCTGGTAAATTATTTCAATAATGTACATTTTTACCCTATTTTATAATGGACTTGTCTTCGTTTTTCTCATGTTTTGGAACACCGTTACCGACGCTCCACTATTTTAGAATTCATCTAGAATGTCGAGCAACTTGTTTTTATATACTCTTTCTCTTGACTTGGACAAACTCTCCGTCAGATATTCCTTCTGCTGGACTAGTGAATCCTTGTTCAAGGCCTCCGTAGTTCTCCTCTGTCCATGGATTCCCACATAGTCGACGAGCCGGTTGTACCCTAAAGACCTATAACACCCTTAGGGATTAGCATGATCCAAATGGCCTTGGATTGCTCTCTCTCTTACTATGAGATCACGCCAGACCTCTGGACTATGTTCGTAGCATGGCCAGTGGTTGGTTAGTGAATTCTACTTGACTGTCAGCACCAATCATGTGGGTTGTGCAACATGCACATTGACTATAGTTCTCACCTATATTCTATTCACTCATCTATTTACGTGCTCTACACCCTCATCTAATCATCAAATACTCTCATCTATTCTTGGTACTCTCTATTGCCATTTGACTGATTGTCTAAAGATAAACAATATGACTAATGCTTGGCAATATAAAGGGGCCCGGTCTGGTCCTGGGAGGTGCGCTCAAATGTGCTAGTGCCCGCGGGAGTTGATTGACCAGAGTGTTAGGCATTACACTCAGTGCCATCCATCTCGACTATCTAATGACAATCAAAGTGTTATACTATACTCGACTCGTTGTGCTATCGTGAAATATATTGTGCTATTTGTGCTATGGCCATCCTACTCTCTGTGCTATACTTGACACTTGTGCTATTTTGAATAAGGTATGGTGCTATCACTTGCTTGACAATTCTTGATTTTGCTCTCTATCATCAGTTACTCAGCTCTTTAATACATTAATCACTTAAAACATGCATGATCATGAGATTTAAGTCTACTAGACGTCATCACTCACCCTGCATTATTTGACATGTGTTCTCAGGTGAAACTGAAGAAGATACCTACACTCATGATGATGGGGATGACCAGAGTGAATCAAGAGTACCTGGCGTACTAGTGTTTGTTAGAGTCTTAGTTTAGTCCTTTACTTTCATTCAATGTAATGATGTTAATTGGGGCCTATGTAATGTCTCTGAAACTAGGGTTGTAAAAGTCATTAGTGGAATTATCAATGAAATACATTTGATTTAGAATATTCTTTTGTCAATGTTTGATGTCTATTATACACTCTATACTCGCTTACTTGCAACTCCCTCACGTTCCGATATTTCGCGTTGGCGCATGACACTAGTTAAATCAACACGCTACGCTATGTTACATACTAGTTAAACCACCGCACCACCTCCTCCCCCTCTCGTAGTAGGTATGCATATTTATATTTTTAATTTTTATGTATGATTATATGTATTACTTATGCCATTCAAATTCTTATTGCCTCGAGTCCTCTGCACCTCCTCCTTTCACAGTAGGTAAGCATATTTAAATTTGTAGATTTTTTTCTATTGATTATATACATTACTTATGCCATTCAAATTCTTATAGGTTTGAGTCCCTCTGTGCCTCCTCCTCTCGCAATAGGTATGTATACTTAAATTTGTAGGTTTTTATGTATTGATTATATATATTGCTTACGCCAATCAAATTGTTACAGGCTCGGGTATGTTTGCGCCTCAACCTCCTGTAAGAGGTATGTATATTTAATTTATAGATTTTTATTTATTTATTATATATATTGCTTATGCTACTCAAACTTGTATAGGATTGAGTGCTTCTGCGCCTTTAGTTCTGGTGTCAAGTGTCTCTACGCCTCCTCCTCCACTAGGAGGTATGTGTATTCAAATGCGTAGGCACATTTATGTTGATTAGATGCAATACTTATGTCAGTCAATTTATTACAGTGCCATAGGCAGATGATTATGTAAGTCAACATGAGGGGGAGGACAGTTATGCTAATGACACCCTTTGGAGGTGTGGATAATGGGCATGTGATAAATTATATATACCCTATGTTGAGGGCAGCTATTTAATTGATCAACTCATTTAACATTTATAATTGCAGGGACAAATTAGAGCCCGCCCAGATGTCCAATTTATTACAAAATATTTTAAGAAACTTTCTTAGGCCTATCTATAGTTTCAATAATTTTCGATGAACGTCGACGACTGTTGTATGACTTGTTCATGGTATGTAATTCATTCTTTTAAATTATATCTTTCCCTACTTCTGCATTCAGTAAAATAACTTATCAACTTAATTTTTTCTATATAGAGGAATCATCGATTCATGTGACCCTCAGATGAGACGTGGTCTCAATTGTTTGGAAGACCACTGCACAGATAATTTTAAACATTTATTGTACAATACGAGGAAAAGTGCACAAATATTTTGTAAGAGCACAGACACGACCCTCTGGAAGAAGCACGAGCTTATTTAGATGACGAGGGAGTATTGGCAAGATCTTTGTGACAAATGGGCCGAGGAGAATGGCAAGAAACTTCCACAATAATGAAAGTCAACCGGGCCGCATATCTCGAGGCTAACAAACATACGAGTGGGCCCATCGCTTTTGCGACCCATCAATCAAGATTGCTCAGTCATATTTCTGATTTTGATAAATTTTATTTATATAAGTACTCATTTATGAAATGTGATTCATAAAATTGGCAAAGGTGCTAAACGTCCATCAACATTCCAAGAGGTCTTTGATGAAACCCATAAAAGAAGGGGACGGATTAGTACATTAGTGAGAGGGCCCGAGAGGTTTCAGTAAGTTTGCATAGGTATATAAGTATTTAATTTTTCTCAGAAATGATTAATATAAAATTGACAATCTTCTTTATTCAATTTGCAAATATCATACAACATGCAGATGAGTAACAAGTATGCGGGGGAAGACCACCAGTCGTAGTTAGATCTTGACATACCAAAGAAGGTCAAGTATATGGTTTTGGGCACATTATGGGCACGAGCAAGGTGATATCTGGTTGTTTGAGTTTAGGCTCACAGGTGATCAATCCCTTCACCACGCCCACACTCCCTGGCGATACTTTTGACGATGTCATAAGCCTCATTCACAATGAGATTTTGGGTTTAGAGACAAGACTTATGCAGATCATGTGCAACAATTGGTCTCCGACGCTGTCCAAGCACACCTCTCTCAAGCCCTCTCCCACGCCCTCTCCCTGACGGGGATTTCTCCTTACGAGCGCCCTTGATAGTAGCACAGCTCCCTCATATGAATATATAATATATTAATTTAACAGCTTTAACTATTAATTTTTAAAAAATTAAGTTTAAAAATATGAACTAGGTTTGGGAGGTCGAAAAATAGAAATAGTAGTCCGATCGACCTTTAATTTGTTCCAACATGGACAGGGCAATGAGAATGACTTGTGGAGACTGACGAAGTTCAAATCGGACTCCCGATTTGAGCTCAGTGCTCAAATTCTGATTCACCAAATTAGCTTAGTTTAAAAAAAAAAGAACTCGGGTTTAAGGATCCAAAATTAGAAACACTAATTTGATTGGCCTCTAATTTGTTCTAACACAGCTAGGACGATGAGAGTGAGTTGCGGAAACTGACATAGTTCAAATCGAATTCTTGATTTGAGCTCGACACTCAAATTCTCATTCACTAAATTAGCTTAGTTTAAAAACAAAAGAACTCGCATTTGGGGATCCAAAATTAGAAATATTGAACTGATCAGCTTATGGTTTATTCCAACATGGCTGAGGCGATGATAGTGACTTGTGGAAACTGACGGAGTTCAAATCAGACTATCGATTTGAGCTTTAGGCCAAGTTCTCATTCACTAAATTAGCTTAGTTTAAAAATAAATTACTCACATTGGGGGGTCTAATTAAATACTGATCTGATCGACCTCTTATTTATTCCAACACGACCGAGGGGATGAGAATGACTTGTGAAAACTGACAGAGTGCAACTAGTTTTAGCTTGGCACTGAAATTCTCATTCACCGAATTAAATTAGTTTTAAAAGAAAAAAAAACTCGAGTTTGGGGGTCCAAAATGAGAAATATTGATCTGATTGACCTCCGAATTGTTCCAATATGGCCAAGTGGATGAGAATGACTTGTGGAAACTAGTGTAGTCCAAATTAGACCCAGTTTAAGATCAGCACTCAAATTCTTATTCACCAAATTAGCTTAAGTTAAAAGTGGATGATTTATATGAAAAAATTAACTCTGGAAAATTATATACTTTATTTATTTTAGTATTTAATTTTAGTTTTTTATTCTTATTTATCTTATAGGTTCCTTCATCGAGTGATGTTGGAGGAGACGAGAAGGACATGGACATCGAGGATCCATGATTTTTATTTCATTTTGTAAATTTAAACTTTAAAATATTTTTGTGGATTGAGATTTTATGTTTATGTGTTGTTTAGTTTGGCGATTGTGTTAGATTCTTATTCTTATTGTGTTTGTAAAACATTTATTTTTTTTCTTTTATGTGTAATATTTAAAAAATTTATGAAAAAATAGATCCTGATTTAAGATCAAATATTCTCAGTCATAAATTCAATTTTAATTTTGTGACCGAATTTGTGACTGAAATTCGGTCTCAAAAGATAACACTCAACGATCGAAATTTTTCTGTCACAAATTCGGTCAAAAATAGAGACCGAAATTGTGACTGAAAGTTTATGTCATTGAATGTTCGGACTTGAAGTATCTTTTCAGACTGAATTTCAATCTCAAATTTCATCTCTATTTGATGATCGAATTTGTGACTGAATAAAGACCAAGGACATTCGGTTTCACAAACAAAGACCGAATAAAGACTGAAATTTTTCGTTCACAATATTATGACCAATCTATCTTGACCAACAACTTCGGTCTCTATTCGGTCGGAATTCGATCATTATTAGCAATAATAATCGATTGTGACTGAATAGAGAATGAATTATTCGGTCTCTATCTATACCTTTTCTTGTAGTAAGCTACTTATATAACTATAATAATAATACAATTTTTATAATATTCATTTGAAAAATATGTCATAATTCGTTACAAGTTTTGTTTACCTTATTTTTTCATTCATAATCTTTCTTTTCTTTTACATCAAAATGACGATGTCATGCATTTTTGTCGTAAACTTATAGTTTACTTTCACATTGTAAGTTAAACCCTAACCTTAAACCCTAAACATCTATATTTTTGTTAACATCCATTAAATTGATTCTTTTATATTTTCAATGCTATGACTTATTTTATATTTATTTTTACTAATGAATAAAATATTACTAAATTTTTATTTTTTTTTAGTGATGGGAGTTCTTGATTGGAAAATTGACTCAAAGTACATAAAATGTCCATTGTATCAAACTACATATTTGTTTGAATGAAGATATTACCAATAATATTCAAAGATTGGAGGACAGTTTACTTCTGGTGAAAGAGAAGATGAACAAAATTATAAGATTATTAGGAAAGATGACATACAAAGTTTAGAAAATAGAATTGGTTTATCCATTATTATACAAGATGAGATAGGTCTGCAATATTGTCTAATCATATGACACACTTTCATGCGTTCAGATTTAATTGATGTCCGCCCAACAGGTTTAAATAGTGGCCACGAATTTGTCAAGAGCAACTTGAAATAATGTTGATCAACAAATACAATAGAGATCTTATGCACAATGACCATTTTTGCTAATCTCTCGAAATGTTTCTTGATCAAATTGGAGATCATCAAGACTACTACTCCCACCAGTATTTGTACCATGAGAACGAATCATCTGTCCTACATTAGGTCCCCTTGCCTTTTAGCCCTTTTAAATGTGGTACACTATTGCAAGTGTGATATTTTACATGTGTTTATTCCCAATTTACTATTTCCACTTAATTCCTTCTTATAGTGACAACATTTAACAATCGGTGTTTCATCCTCTTTTTGAAACTTTCAAAATCATTCCATACTGCAGATCTAACTTTCTTTTTTTCAAAGTAGGAGTTGGATGTGAAGTATTACTTTCAACCTCTAATTCATAATGATTATTTTTTTTTTGTCTCAAGAGTAAATGTACTCCGGTGCATAGGCTCCTACTTCTCCTGTTGTGCCATTTCCTACAATTTGGAAGCCAAATCAACCTGCATATGAATAGTGATTATCAAAGTTACAAATACATTGGCTCATAACGTCTGATGATCGTCATTTTTTATACAAGGAAATCAGATAGAATGATATGAGCACCACATATTCCAATCTCAGTTCTTTGTCACATAACTATTACCCTTTTGTTTCATTACAAGATGAATAGGAACAACAAGACTAACCACCAACCCATCGATCTCCAGTGGCTCTGCATCTCTCCTTTCTGATGCTTTCTATCCTCTTCCTCCTTTCATGGCATCAAACTCTCCTTCCTAGAACCTATTATCTGTGTCCTCATGAAAATCGATTCCTTCCCCATTCCCACGTTGTTTATGATCGGCACCCTGCCAGCGACATTCCTCTTGCTTGCTTCTCATTGATGTGGGTTGCAGCCAGTTCTCTCTCTTCTTCTCGTTCCCGTTCTTCTTCCATCTCCCTGTACGTATTTTACTCTGTTCTCCAGTACCCCCCCATGGCGAAACCTCGCTGGTCCCTCCGAAAACACCCTTCCATCCCCCCAACGAGGAACCCCCGTTGGCTGTTGTGAAACCGACAAACCTCGCTGGCCGCTGCGAAACCCCCCTCCCTCGCCCAATCCCCCACTGTGAACCCAGCGTTTGTGTGACTTGGTCTGGCAGATCTGCTGGGCGTTGTGCCTGCACGGTTTAGAGCGCAGGTCCGACGGCACTCTTGACTTCGGTGAGCAGATCCAGCGGTGCCTCGAGCTCAACTAGGGAGCAGGAGGGGAGAGGATGAGGGGGGCTAGGCGGCAACGTGGAATCGAATAGGAGGCGGGTCATTATAGTATTTGGAATGCATATTATATAATTATTTTATTATGTTTCATCAACACAAATGAAAAACCGGTTGCAATAGCTATTTTTGTTTCGGAATCCGATAATTATTGGATAGGATTTTTCGGAGTTTTGTATCCCGAACTCGAAATAATTATCGATTGGCAGCCCTCTTTATCATCGATCATATGAATATTTAGTTCATAAAAATAGGAGAAAACATTGATATTGAGATTTTCTTTTTTGCCCCAATAACCCAAAATGGTTGAAACCTTCTAATCAATGAACTTTAAACGCTATAAAGCTTGTAGTCAATGGAAGAAAGTTGTCGTTTAAGATTTGACTAGAAAGTTCAATTTTCTAGTCAATATGCTAAATTTTGTTAGGCAGTCAAATTGTTCCTTCAAAACACCCAACCAAAAGGTTCGCCGTCTCCTCTCACCTTGACCCATGTTTCAGAAGGGCACCGTTTGGTGTTGACCGCTCTACTACCCCACACCCTGTCTATTTTTCTCTTATCCTCCTCCGGCCCTTATAAAAGATAGACCACCGACCAGTCACCCAATGTCCACAGCAAGCTCTTCATCTATATATGGAGGAACTGATCTCTTCTCCACTTCTTCCAGTCATAGTAGCCTATAGCCATCGGGGAATCGCAATGAGCCAGGGAGGAGCAGTGCAGGAGCCGCCAAGGCTCTTCTCATCGGATTCATGGTGGTGCTGCTCTGCCTTGTCATCCAGACCGAGGCCGCCACCTTCACCGTCGCCGACGCCGACCGTTGTTGGACCTTCGTGTGTCCAGGTGGCCCGCTGGAAAGCACTTCAAGGCCGGTGACCAGCTGGGTACCTAAGCAACATCGCCACTCTAGATCACTTATAAGTAGCTTAATCTCTCTTCTTCTTCTTCTTCTACGTATGTCCGTCACCGGTCACGGGCATGATCCCCAGTACATATGTACCATCTGTACCTGACGCATACGTATATATGGATCATGTTAGTGTTCAGGTACGATCCGTCGATGCACAACGTAGCGGTTGTGGACCCTACCGAATACAATAGCTGCAGCTTGTCACCGGGGTCGAGGGTCCTCTCCTCTGGTAACGATGTCGTCACGCTCAGCAGGGGCACCAATTTCTTCTTCTGCCCCTTGTTCGCCACTGCGGCTTGGGACAGAAGATGGTCATCACTGCCAACTATATGCTCGCATGCGTAACGCTTGTTAAAGCAGTTCTACTGTTGCTCTTTTCCGAATATATAAATGTAGAACCTTGTGCTTCTCGTTTAATTATTTAATAAAAGGCGACCTCTAGAATTGCTACATATGGGGTGAAGATGTTCATACATATTCTTGAGTCTTGCTTCAATATGTATGATGGAGCGTGAATGATCATCCATATGCATTTTAATTCTATAATAATGCCATACGTATGCTTGTTACGACTCTGTCTGGACTAAATGATGAGCAATATTTGGTGCATTCGATTATTAATGCAAATTGCATGCCAATGGTGGAGATGCATGTCACTTTCATGACATGAATCTCCACCATTGGTATTTAATTTGCATCAATAATGGAGTACTGTACCAAATATTTCTCTGAATGATTGAATTATTGCACCCCCCCCCCCATTTGTATACGTAATTTCGGAAGTTCACTGGGTACATGGAGGTATTGAGTAATGCTACATTGACGCGTACTCTATTTTAATTGGACCAAGTGATGTGCTCTTCAATACATAATTAATTTTACCCAAATCCACACAAATAATGATATAATACGCATAAATAATGATTCAATACAATAAATAATACAACAGTGAATTCAAAATAGTGTAATAATGCATATAAATAGTGCTTGTGTATATTGTTACACTATTTTGCGGCTATTATTGTATTTTTTATGTATTAAATTATTATTTGTATCTATTATATCATTTATTTGTGTGTATTGTTTTTACATAAAAAAAATGTACAATATTAAATGTGCTCTGGTGCAGTATTAAATATATGAAAAAATACATATCATGTGACCTAATCAAAATGGGGTGCGACTGTTCTTGGGAAACCTAGAGAAGCATAGCATTATTGGTGATTAATGTTCCAAACCACGAAATTCATAAGCGGTACACCTTAGTATTGCGCAGAAGATGAGAAAGCAACTCCAAGAAGCTAGGCAGAAAATCCTTTCCACAAAGGAATGAGAGCAGCAAAATAAAGAAAAGGAAGTCATCTGTTATGAATGCAAAAATCAGGGTATATGCTGAAGAATGCTCTGAGTTGCAAAAAAAGTTCAAGAAGGGAGATCCAGTAACTAAAAGCTATGGTGAGCTCATGGAGTGACGAGGACTCAGACAATTCATCCTCAAAATTAGGAGACAAGATGAAAAATCTGTCTCATGGCTCACGACAAAGAAACGCAAGAGGTAAGTGATGAACTTGAATCCTTTACCTCATCTAAATGGGAAATTGCTTATACCTCTTTGTATGAAAAATTCAAAAAATTGAGATCTAAAAACAAGGGTTTAAAAACAGGTTGAGTCGTTCCTTCATAACAAAACTCCATGTTCTGCATGCATGGATCTAGTAAAAGATGTGGTAGTCAAGAGAGACTAATGAAATCTTGCTTGCTAAAGTAAGTCTTTTTGAAGAAGAAATTGAATGCATGAATAGTGATAAAGTCAATGATAAAAATTCTAACTTGAATGGGAAATTCTCACTTGAAAACTAAAATGCTAAGTTGAAATCTAGAGTGAGCACATTTGAGAAAGAGGTCTCCAAACAAAGAGGTTGTGTCTAGATTAATGAAGATAAAAGATAAATTGGATGAGGTCCTTTCAATTCTTGTAAATTTTCGAAGGGAGGGTCTTGGATACATTTCTAATAAGAAGAAAACGCTTTTCAGTTAAGAACTAAAACCTCTTTTGTGCATGTTATTGGAAACTTCTCCAATGCCAAAAATGTTCTAGTTCAGAAGAAAGCCAATGCTCAAAAGCTTAAGCATGCCACTCATCATTATACTATTTTTCCAAGGCAAAAACCACAAGTTTCTAATATCACATGTTTTTCTTGTGGTGGTAATGGTCACATTAATGCCATATGTCCTTTTAAGAGAAACTCTGAAAATGTCAAATGTGTCTAGATTTGAAAGGACTTATTACCGTCTTGGACTAAATCTAGTGTACTCGAGGATTTGGTACCAATCCCCAACTAGTACTTGGCTCTCTTGTAGATATGCCTTAGAGCTCAAAGTGAAAAGTGGTACTTGGATAGGGGATGCTCAAGGCATATGACAGAGACAAGTCAAAGTTCACAGAACTGTAGGATAAAGTTGGAGGTGAGGTCCTTTTGAGGTATAAACGCAAAGGTAAATCATTAGAGTAGGTAAAATTGGGAATCATATTGAAAATATTCTTCTTGTACAAGGGTGAATTATAACTTGCTCAGCATCAGTCAACTTTGTGACAAGGGGTATAAACACTACAACAAATAGGTCCATACCCAAAGATTTTACCTACGGCAGGGTATACGTAGGTATAAACGAGAATTACATACGTAAAAATATCTTTGTAAGGTTACACATACGATTATTTTAACTGTGTGTATACATGTACATATAGTTACAGTTTAATATAATAAGTGTAAAAATAGTTATTTTGGTTACGATTCATCTAAAAATATAAAAAAGTTAAAATATACTTATGAAAATTTTAAAATATATGTATAGGTCAATACATAACATCTGAAACAAAAAGTAACCATAGGTACAGGGTTTAGTTTTGGCGGCAACGCTTTTCATTTCTGGTGGGAAATGAAAAGGGGTTGGATTTAGGGGGGTTTTCATGTGTGTGACCCCGTCATTCAGCCTCCGTCGTCATCAACCATGATGCCCTCGACCACTGTCGTCGTCGTCTACAACCTGCTCGACCGCGGCCGCCATCGTTTACCACACCCTCGCCCACAACCGCCACTATCCACGACACCCTCGACAGCGGCCGTCTTTTAGAACGACGCCCTTGGCTGCCAGAACCTAGAGCAATGGAGCTGAGCTACTACTGGTCTTTGTAAAATGAGGTTGGCTGGTCTCTCCTCGCTCGTCTTGCCCGAGTAACGACGGCGAGGGAGCGGAATAGCTGGTCGATGGAATCGTCGAGCAGCATGATGCAGTCCTCGTAGGATGTCCGGAGTAGCGTGTCCATCCAGGCGTTGGCGATGGCGGAGGCGCCATAGAAGGCCGCTTTTGCTCTGCAGCGTCATGTTCACCGAGATGTTCACCAGATCCCGCTTCCCCCCGCCTGGACGGCCCCGGGGAACTGCATGAGGGAGCGGACGCAGAGGCTCTGGTGCCGCGTCATGCCGCAGGTCTGGGCGATCGCCTGGTGGGGCCCGCGGAGGGCCGTGGCGCGGGTCGGCGCAGTGCGGCGAGACAGCAGGAGGAACGCCACAGAGCCGCCCGCGGAGGCGACGGAGAGAATGGCGAAGAGGAAAACAGGGCGATGCGGCGCCGCCGACTACTCGACCCATGGCACGGTAACCCTCCATTTTTTCTCACTCCCATCGCTCCACCTTGTCTTGCTCCTCCAAATATTCCACAGGAGGTAGATTCGTTAAAGAATGCCCTTGAAGTCATCAACCAGCCGCCTGGTGGTGGTCCTCCTGAAGTGGCCAAGGTCCCACCTTCTTCTTCATCTCACCTTAACGCCGACGCCCTATGTTGGTCCCCTATTGTTAAGGGCCTACTGAACATGTTCCTTTTTTTTTCCTCCATGAATAATATCTCAAATCTTTCTTTTAAATATGTTAATTGTATTACTGATTTACATTCAAAAGTAGATATATGGATTATCATACAATTCCAATGTGCCTTTTGTTTCATGCATTAAGAACCTACAGTTTTCTCACATTTTGTATAGGTAATCATCTGAGAAGTTTAGTGATGAGGGCTTTAAAGAACAGACTTATTAGATACATGTATATGCCAAAGTGATCAAATAATGGTGCTTTCATATGAATGCTTAAACCAACTTGCTGGAAATTTAGGGTCCCATGGATAACAATTCTTTTGCTTCTATTCTTTTTACATAAGCCCACTCATGGAGTTGTAGTGCTAAACTACTTCAAGTGGGGCTGAGGTCTGGGGTGGGTTTAGACATGTAAAGATGGCATGTGTGTGTGTATATTATACATCTGGCTCAAGATAGATTTTTTTATCATTTCTTAACTCTAATTCAAAATTACTAATATAATGATCTCACCATGCAGTGTTGTGTGATATCAAGAGACAAATCATGTGGTCTACACTATTATTACATTTCCTTTTCTGTTTGTTGTGATGTTTGGTGACTGGGGGCATGGTATATGTTATTGTTGGGAGGATTGATCTGGCACCACTGTGATGGAATCCCTCACGATGAAAAATTAAATCGCATCCAACTTATCCCATCTATATACTAATTTGCCACCCTTCTTATATGTGCTTTCTTTATCCGACATAGTTCTCTGACTGATCAACAACATTCTTTGGCATTCAATCCATGGCCAAGCACTACAGAAGATCTACAAGAGGTAATTCATATGTATAGGCTTTTCAAGAAATGATAAACAATTTTGTTTTCCTGACTCTTGGCTTGTCCACCACTATATCATATTCTTCTTGTTTTATATTATTAAAAGAAAATAATATATTAGTATATCAATACTTATTTACTTTTCATTTACATTGTTGCAGAAGCAAATAATTTGCAAATCCATATCTTGGCATTGGCATGGATGAGTATTCCAAGGATTGGATCTTGTGGAAAGTGGGTCTGTATCCTTTCTTTGTTGGTGTTACATATTTGTTTTGCTGTTAGTTTAACTGAGCCGATTATCTTTTGCTTGTGGCTTGAGTGCCTTTATAGTATATCCTATTTTGAATAGGTCAAAGTCATTTATACTGATGTTGCATCTGACTCAGATGTTTTACTTTTGATTCTCTAGACACCTTCCATGAAGTGAACATTAATTATTTAGTGTTACTATTTTCTTTTCCAACCTTAAGTGCCTATCTCTAACTTTCATATAGTGGATGCTGAAGGCAGGTCGGGTGGAATTTCTCTGGTGGAATGTGAACTTGGTTATATCAGTGGAATTCTTAGACAGAAATTGGGTTGTAGTGGCAGTGGATAAAAATTCTACAAATCAACCTTGGCGGATGGTCTGCATCTATGCACCTAACACTCATGTAAAGAGGAGGCACCTATGGCAGGACATCAAGGATTATCTAAGGCAGACTCATTTACCTTACATTCTTATGAACATGAAATTATATGCAAATGTGAGTTAAATATCATGTACAACTTGTCTGGGCTGATGGATATGGTGATGTGCATGCAACATGTTTTTGAGTTTAAAAGGATTAAATATTGTTGTATGACAATAGATACATTTCTATTTTAGGTGTATTTGGGTTGCTCTACAGAATGTCAGATCCATGTCTCTCTTACAATTTACTGTCACATAACTATATGTCCATGAATGAGACTTGCCAAACACTTGCTGAAAATATTCAAGATGCATATGCATATTAAAGGGAAATAACAATTGCTTCTATTATTTGAAGACAGGACAAAGATGAAGTTTCTCCATTTCTCAAGATCCATGGTAATTCTTTTTTATTGGTGGTCTGTTACAAAGAGGCATTAATTGTGCAATAATGTATATGTTAAATCAGACTGACTGATATATAATTCATTTTATCTTTCGAAGGAAGAAAATGAATGAGTATGAGAACAACATAAAACATTATTTTGTTGTACTATAGATTACTGATTGCCCATAAGCTCTTTTGGAGGTCTGATTCTCTTTTTATTTTGGGCACGTAGACAGTCCAAAGAACTTCTATGTGGGGGAATGAGTCCAAAGAAGCTTGAAGGACTGAGAACAGACTCTTGATGCAAAGGATGGAGGAGTTGGAGACAACCATGGCTGAGAAATTTGCAAAGATGGAGAGTATGATTATGGGATCCCAAGTATATATGACTATTTCATGCTTAATTTTAAAACTGAATGGGATCCCATGTTTCTTTTTTTTTTTGTTTCAGTTTTGCATATTTCAGTTTTTTTTTGTTTAGGTTTTCTTTTAGAATTTGATTGGATTTTCTAGACAAACTTAAAGGTACAATTTTTTTACATATTTGAGTTGATCAATTTTGTTCAGATTCATTGGCCTCAAGTCACTGAGCTCTGTTCAGATTCATTTTCCATTCAGTCATTTCTTACTCCTCTGCTCACTAATAACTCAAAAATTCTGAACATCAAAGTTCACAATGTTGTCTTCATCTAGCTTCATAGACCTGTTCCATTTCCCCCTTTTTGCTTTCTAGGATCCTTCCCCATTCATCTATATGACAAGTATGTCCAATTGTCATCCTTGCCAACTATGTGCTTTTGATTTTAACACTAATTTGTTTAATCATGGTCTTTTGATGAAAATACAACTCCCAATGGTGATTAAGTGGCATCCTCTCCAACTCAATTGCTTCTATTGTATTGAAGAATTTTCATACACTTAGATTTACACACATCTGAAGAACCATCAAACTCAGTGTGAGATAAATGAATTTTAAAATGACCCCTAAGCCTGCATCCTTCTTGGCCCATTAACAGATTGTAGAATACCTCAAACTTGCTGCATCCTTCTTTAAGATTTTCTTCCTATGTCTTCAATTTGGTAACTTTTAGCCTTGCATGATCTATTTTTTCAGGTTCTGGTCCATCCATGATGCTGCTTGGTTTCGACTTCATGTATAATAATATGTTTTTTTCTTTCTTGATATGGATGCTAGATCTTATATTGTTTGAGGAAAATATGGATGCTAGATCTATTGGTTTCCATTATTTTTTGGGTGTTCAAGAAGAAGGAAATTGTATAATATAAAGCATCTTTAAATGGTGTTAGGTTGTCAACTCCCTTGCAATCACCTTTGCAATTGCAGCAGCAATTTGTCTGCCACTGTGTCTTTTTTCTACTCTCAGAACTCAGAAGTGAATGGTTCATCCTTTTGTATTAACTGGAAAATGAGAAAAATTTTGCCTTCTTCTAGTATTTCTTTTTTGGCATTTGTACCCCCATGTTGTATTTTTTAAAGTTTACATATTAGTCAGTTCATTAAACTATTATGATATTTGTTGGAAAAAGACATTTTTCAAGAAATGATTGTCATAAACACAAAGAAATGAATGTTTACTATACTGTTTGTCGACATTATTATCTGTAAAATTCTGTTTTATGCAGGGAGATGCTGGTTACCAAGATACTGTAGAATGTTCAAATGCTGTAGCGCAGGTTGCTGCTCATGAGACCTGTGATGTCACATTTTCATGTTCCACATCCATGTACATGTTATTTTATCTATTATTTTCTTTTTTGTGCAGCTCCTCCATGTCAGACCAGAATCTGTGTTGATTGAATCCACTGGTGTTATTGGTCAAGAATAAAGAAGGTAATGTCTCATGAGGAGGAATATGCTTGTGTCGTCTCTTCCTCTATCTTTCTAATGTTGATCAGGTTGAGATTGCACTGTGCTATATGTTTCTGGTGTGCATTTTAATTGTCAACTGTAGTTCTTTTTTAGGATAAATTGTCGTGTCCTTTTTTGGACAAAGTCATCTTTTTTCATTTGCGTGTATGTGTAGCCTCCTTCCCACCTGGTCCTCTACTTAGTGCCTTTTGGTTTTGCTTCTTATTCTTTTATATAGGAGGCACTTCTAAGCTCACTTCCAAAGTTGGTTGCTTCACTAACATCAGCCACTGAAGGGTATTGCTTTTACCTTCTTATGTGGGGGGCTGTGTTTACTAACTGCTTCCATTTTTTTGGTGAATTTACTTCAGAATCTTTTTCTCCAGTAAGAATTATTGCTTTGTTATGTGAGATTTGATGACTAATATCCATCAAATTCAGTGATCTGTTAAATCATTAGATGCTATATATTTGTACTAGCTTCACAGCTTAACATCCCGGAAAGATGTGTTAAATATGCTGGGATACACTTTCTACTTGATGGTCATATGTCATGTATGCTCGTCTAATATCACTTATAAAGTATTCAACTAATTACATTGGATCTTTCACAGATAAACCTCGACTTGATGGTGGTTCAACTTTTGTGAGATTTTCTCCTTGGATTGAGTGGCATGATTTTGTTCCTAACAGATGCCTCACAGGGTATGGATCTAAGTCCCACATATATAACTCAGTAACCCTTCTTTTGGCTTCTGATGACTTATTCTTGATGTGTGTTGCATATGAAGCATTCTATTCTCATCTTTTTCTCTTAATTTGCAGGTTCCAGTGTTGAAGAGGTATCCAGCCAAGCTCTTTGTGACTGCTTTCACATGCCTGTTTGGCTGCCCCATTTTCTGGCCATTGCAGCCTTCTCTCAGACAGAGGCTGAGTGGTGGAAGGTCCACTTCGGAGGGGAGTTCTTTACCATCCTCTACACTGTAATTCCCATCAAATGACCTCCCATTTAACATTTACATGATCTGGGTTTTGGAGTGATTGGATAGACCAGAAGCAATAAGAACATATATTACTCAGATAGTACATCTGCCTTATTAATGTGGATGGTGTGGATTACAGGGCTTGTGGCATCAGGGTTTGCCTTCTCCTCTAGTTCTAGTGCATCTGTAGAGGATGGCCCGTGGTTGTGGCGGTCTGGGATCGTCTTCTCTCTCCTCTAGTAGATCATAATTACAACTCTTTTGGTCATGTCTATTCTTTCTCCATGTCTTTGATTAAGTTCAATCTCTTCTATGCAACATTTAGGGTGAAAACAATTAACAATATATTTTGAATGTATTTTCAAATTAACATTCATGAATATAAGAGTGGATATTTGTATGGATATTTGATTGAACATGTGAATGTTATGGATGTGAATGGTGTTTTGCTTATGTTATGTAGATGAGTGGATATGGATTTGAATTTTATTTTAGTTATGTGGATGTATCTATATTACATATAATATTATATGTGCATGTGTATAGCATGCATGCTTGTAGAATAAATTCTATATGTTTACATCAGATATGGATAGGTATTTAGTTTATATTTGTAAAAATAAAAATAAAAAAAATTCTACACCTACGATTTTTAATATTCATGACTAACCATTGTTACGTACATACTATAAAACCATAGGTATATATAGATGACTTCTACACTTACATTTATTTATCATCATCTCAAAAGTTATTACTACGTTACAAACCATCAGTATAGGTGGCAATACCTATACTTTTTAGAAATTTTTACCTATGCTTTTTATGAAATTTTACCTACGGTTAATATTCATACGAATAATCCCATATATAACTACGATTATTTTTCTGTGGGCATAGGCTTTAGTCACGGGCGCATGCGTGTCGGATTCAAACCGTAGCACTTTCCGTAGGTAAAGGCTTTTACCTTCGGATTTTGGGTATATACCTACAGTTATTACGCGAAGTTATAGGTCATTTTTTTTGTAGTGAAAATTGTCTTTGATAAATCTCATTGTGCAGTAATATGTAAAGATCTCAATGAAATAAAGTTTCTTGAAAAAGAGTAAATAATGCATATACTATTGATTTGGACCAAATAGAATTTGAAAACCTTTATCTTGTGGCTAATGAAAAAGACAATGCATGGTTATGACACCGTTCTTTGGGACATGCTAGTTTTTAAATTATATCAAATTGTCTAGAATGCATGAACGTTGTAAGTGGCTCGCCTAAATTGAAATTTGAAGATGATAAAATTTGTGAAGCATGTGTTAAGGGAAAACATACAAAGAATATCCTTCAAAAAGAAAATATTCTGAGTAGCACTCGCCCTCTTGAACACATCTATCTAGACTTGTTTGGCTCAACTAGAACATCTGGGAGAAGTGAGAAATCTTTTGGATATATAATTGTTGATGATTTCTCATGATTTACTTGATATTATTTTGGCCAATAAAAATGGTGCCTTGATAGAGTTTCAAGTGTGGGGCAGGAAAGTGCAGCATGACAAGAGGTTGTCATTACCACAATACCATGTGATTATAGAGGAGAGTTTCATAATTTAAATCTTTCTGTGATGAATAGGGGTTGCACACCAATTCTCATCACCAAGGACACTGGAGCAGAACGATGTGGTTGAAAGGACAAAAATCTTGGTAAATATGGGACACACTATGTTGAATGAAAATGGTCTTCCATGATACTTTTGGAATGAAACGGTAATACTGTATGTTACATTATCAACTATGCCATAGTAAGATTAATATTTAAGAAAATCCCATATGAGCTTTTCAAAGGTAAGAAGCCCAATATCTCCCATGTAAGATCTTTTGGTGTGACTTGCTACATTTTGAACAATGGAAAAACAAGTTTGGGAAAATTTGATGATAAAAGTGATAAGGGGATCTTTTTCGGCTATGCCATAAACTCAAGATCTCACTGTGTATTCAATAAGCGAACTCTTGTAGTTGAGGAAAATCCACATGTCATTTTTGATGAACCTAACTTGAAACTAACATTATTGAACTTGCTTCATAATGATGCAAGGAATGAAAACAACACATAAGAAAATTCTCCCGAAAAGGAAAAGAGTCAACTGAAGATGTACTTGGCCCGTTAAATACCATGGAGAAAACTGAAGATCCACCACTTGAGGAACTTCAAGAAAACTCACCAGAGGACTCGAACTTCCAAATGAATGCAGACTTATGAAAGACCATCCTTCAAGGAACGTGATTGGAAATATTAAAGACAATATGAGGACCAAATCCTCATTGAGGCAAGTGGTAGACTAGGATTTAAATGTGTTCATTTCTCAAGTGAAGCCTAAGAATGTGGATGAGGCACTGGCGGATGAATCATGGATAGCGGCTATGCACGATAAGTTGCACCAATTCCACAGGAATGAGGTGTGGACTCTAGTACCATATCCTAAGGATCATTCTGTAATTGGAACCCGTTGGGTCTTCAAAAATAAATTGGATGAATCCGGAATAGTAGTTAGGTATAAGGCCCAATTGTAGCCAAAGGGTATAACCAAGAAATGGGCATTGATTTCAATGACTCATTCGCACCAGTGGCCAGACTGGAAGCCGTCCATATTCTTCTCTCTGGTGCTCAGTGACACCAACAAGCCACATCATGTGTACAAACTACATAAAACATTATATAGGTTGAAACAAGTTCCACAGGCATGGTATGAATGGTTAAATAATTTCTTATTTGATAAGAATTAAACAGAGGTAAAGCAGATCAAACTCTTTTCACCAAAAAATTTAGTAAAGATATCACTGTAGTTCAAGTTTATGTTGATGATATCATCTTTGGCTCAACTAACTCTAGCTTATGTAAACAATTTGCATATTTGATGCAAGGGGAGTTCGAGATGAGCCTAATGGGCGAGCTAAATATTTTTCTTGGTCTACAAGTCAAACAACTCAAGGACGGACGGTTCATATGTCAATCCAAATACACCATCGAGCTACTCAATAAGTACAGGTTTGAAAAGTCCAAATCTCTTCCACCCCCATGTCATCATAAATTAAAATGGAAAGTGATGAAAAAGATAAACTATGGACCCTACCTTATATAGAGGCATGATCAGATCTTTATTATATCTTGCTACGTTTAGATCGGACATCCAGTTTAACGTCTGACTTGTGCCTAGTTTTAGTCATGGGCTAAAGAGTCTCATTAAATTGCTGTCAAACAAATTTTTTGCTATCTTATGGGCACGATAGACTTAGGCCTATGGTATTCCATCGGTTGCTCCTTCGAACTAGTTGCATATACCAATGTGGATTATGTTCGATGTAAAATTGTTGGAAAAAACACAAGTGGCATGTGTCAGTTTCTGTGAGGTTGCTTGGTAACTTGGGCTTCCAAGAAACAACATTCAGCAGTACTTCCCACTGTCGAGACTGAAAATGTGGCCACCGATAGCTATGGTGCCAAGGCGTTTGGATCAAATAGTAGTTGCTTGATTATCATATTTCACTGAATTGTGTTTGTATCATGTGTGATAATACAAGTGTCATTATTCTCTTAAAGAATCCAATTCAGCATTCTAGAACCAAGCATATACAGGTCTGATATCACTTCTTGAGAGATCATGTCGGGGGAAGGTGATTTTGAGTTAAATTTTTTTAAACTAATTCACAAATTGCTGACATTTTCACTAAACCCAGTGAGAATATCTTTACTACCCTTAGAAGAGAGTTGGGGTTTTGCAAAGTGTAGATATGCATTGACTCAGAAGGAGTTTCATGTGAGATATTCTCATGCTTGTATATTAATTTTTCTACATGTTTTGAAATATCAAAAAAAAAAAAAAACTGCTTGCGTGTGTATATCTATGCATATCCCAAATTCCTTGAATCTTCTAAGACTATACTCCTTGCTATATTAAGCAAGTGTCTAGGCACTTGACATGTATAGGTTATCACTTGGCTGGAGTAATCTAGTTAAGGATATTGAAGGACCCTTGATTATCTATATCCTATTTTTATTGTGTCCCCATGAAAAATAACATTACAAATCTTATAGGGCTCAAACCACGGCATAAATATGCTAGTGATTGACAAAATTCTTCTGATTTGCCAATCCTAGGCCGTTCACGCTAGTTCACTGCTGGTTGGACTAAATTCCCATGAAATCTAGGAAATCGATCAACTGATTCATCCAAATTGGACGACCGATTCCGATCATGAGCATGGCCAGTTCATTCCGGTCATGACCGACTTTGTTGGTTTCGACCCAAGACGGCTCCTTTATATCTTGGGGTTTGTGGGACACATCCACACAACTTCCTCTCATTCCTTCAGTGCCCCAAAACTCCTTTCTTGCCCTAGAATTCTATTTTTCTTGTCCTAGTGTTCTTAGCCCTAGAGACGTTGGGAGATCCACCATCCTTGTTTTATTCCTCATCCCTTCTCTTTGGCTTGCACGTTGCAAGTCATCTCTCGTTGGATTGATCTGTCTTGAGGTTTCCCTCTTGCCTGAGACTCAGGAGGCATCCCAACCTCATGAGATCCATCCCCCCCGACAGTTCTGCAATGGCTCCATGGGTCTGTGGTGGTCGTGTGAACCCGAGGCGTCACTGGGAGGTCAACGAAGGTTCTAGAGAAGCACTCAAGTTCCAGCAGCACGGGGAGTTATTAATACAACATAGGAGGAAAAATACTCCCTCCCTGATATGTGGATTTCTTAAATCTAGATAATATAGAGCCCCACCTGACCATGCTCTTTCAAACTCAAAGGTGGATTCGTTCATGTCAATGCATACGGCATACTATTTGGATATGGTCAGTAGTTCTATGCAAATTTCTATACCAACAACAAAAGGTTGTTACTATAGTTAAGGGTGTTGAGATTCCAATCAGTGACACTACTTTTAGTGCCACTACGTATTGCGAATGTGGGGTATCTATTACAAGGTGTATCATATAATGATAGTGATTTGTGTCAAGTTATGCTGCAAAGAGATCTGCAAGACTGGGTGGCACACATGCATTGATAATTCTAATGATTTTTCGCCACTGTAGATGATCCTTCATCACATGATGACCACAATTATATTTCCCAAAGGTGGCAGTCGTCATGAAGTTACAAAAATACACAAAGGACTTTTTCATTACTTATTTCACAATATTTCTTTGTGTTTACCTAAGATGATGGTTCGACTTATAGTATTGGTAAAAATTAGCCCCGGTGTTCCTTGTCTTACGCAGCTCATCTCACTGCTATTTTTGAGCATGTTGGAATTGACCTCAGGCACGAACAGGCAATGAACATCCAAAATTCTATGGTCTATAATGTGACCAACATTTTAAGATTCAGGAATATTAGGTTGTGCATGGAATGTTTAAGAGAAACATAGGTGCACCTGAAAATGACGACAGTGAAGGAAGTGAAGCAAATGAAGGAACGGAAAATGAAGACACAAAAATGAAGAAGAAAATGAAGGTGAAGATTAGGCTTCTGAGGATGGACATGATGCGCATCCGGGTCCAATGGAACAAGATCTGCCTCCTCTAGTTCCCAGACGTGAAAACTTCCTTCAGTGGTTCCAAGAGAGCCTAGACAAGCTTGAGGGGGAGATGGTTTCTATAAGTGGGGAAGTCCGCCAAGTGGGCGAGTGTAAGGCCCTCAATTTCTGTGCATTTTATAACTATTTTGATGCTTTGTTGTTCTGCCCAAAATTTCATCTTAATGTCAACATTCATTAACGTTAAGGGCTAGTTGACAGAAACACTTATGTCGTTTACCTTGTGACCAGAAAATCTAGACGTCAACATCGATTGGCGCCTATTTCTAGTTGACGGCAACTATGTGGTCGTTTACTTCTCCGGCTGTGTTTGGGATTCTAGATCTGAAACCGTCTTGTTTTTTGGGGAGTCTGATTAGGAAACCTCCCCCCAACGGTCAAGACTCTTATGACCTAGGATTCCCCCGACTTTATTGTCTATTTAACCAATACATCTTGGTTAGGAGAGGACTTTGGTTCAGAAGAGAGGTTTTCTAGGTTTCGAGGAGAGAAAGAGAGAACTGTGAGGGTTGATCTAGCGATTTGAAGGCTTCACCGACAATCTTTTGTGATAGGGAGACTCTACTGAAGGTGGAGAAGCTCTCCTAATGCCAAGGGAATCAACTGCACAAGTGTGGAAGTCGAATCAAGGCGGGGAACATCACCTCTTTGGCTTGGCCGAGGAGGGCTTCATCACCAAAATTCGATCTTCAGGGGTTTTTTGAAAGGCAAGTAACTTAGGGGTTTCGTCCCTAGACCTATCACCTAGAGTTTAGGTATTTTTCCAGATTTTTAATTCGTGTCTTGGACCGCCAAATTCCTCATTTTTCTTTGTTCGGTCTGCACTTTCTACAGACAGGAGGTTGACAACAACCTTATTACCGCCAAGTTCCTTAGTTAACGAAAATCGATTGTGCCATTAGCCCACTCTGACAGCAAGCCCCTTGCCGTCAAGTTCACCTGGTTTTACTGAACAATGGTTTTGATCTATGTGGTGTGAGTTTTCGTGGATTTCTGGATGTTTACATATGCTATAAAATTTTTGGTTGGTCAGGTATGTTTATTAGGTCAAACAATGAATTCCTGTTAAAATTTTGATCATAATTGCGAATTATAGAATTTATGTTACGGGGAATTATGCATGTTTTGACAGATCTAAATTCAGAATAAATAGGTATGATGTATGAAATTGTTAAAGGAATTTTTCATGAACATAGGGTTACTGTACACATCTTTTAAGACTATTAGATTCGACTGTTCACTATTTGTCATGTCTAATTGAATTATCTTATTAAATTGAATGAGATCTCTGTTAAATGTTAAAAATAGATATACTGTTATAAAAATTTTGATAAATTTATCATATGATATATTTCATGCGTAGTGTTTATGGTTAACATTTGAGTCTGTTTTGACATCTATAAGTACTATTTGTAATTGTAAAGATATTAAAAGGGCATATTAAGCATGATTAATCAAGAAACGGTATTACTGTGATTAGTATCATGTTTAGGTACTGTTAAGTATATTTGCTTACTGTTAGATAGCCATGATAAGTTCTGTAACTTGAAAAATATGTGTTTACATTATAAGCATGTGAATGGATAATTAAGAGCATGTAAAATGTTGCTAAGCATGTGATTAAGTGAAATAATGTGTTTAAGTGAAATTTGTGCCGAAATTGACACTAGTACCATAGAAGGCTGTGGAACCGTACTGTAGAAAAGTCCCTATGGGAAGGCTCAATGTGTATGTGATATCCTGTGGGCATCAGGATGAAATCATGGAGGTGGATAAGTACCACTGGTTAGGCAGGAGAGGACTTCTCCCGGTTCTGCGTAGTTACCAAGATTCATCACTACAATGCCTAGGTGACGGGTATGTCTTATATTGTAACGACCCTCTTTATACCGATACGATTATACCAACCCACATCGATATAAATGGCGCCGTCACAGTGGGACATGTACCCAACACAACAAAGTAGGTAGAAATGTACATAAATAACAAGAGAAATTATAGTGAAAATAAAAGATAATCTTATTCCATCATCATTCACACATTCCACAGTCTATATAGTAGCAATGTAAATAATAAATGTCCACAATTATACAAGTTCATATAACATCATTGTCCACATACTAGTAAATGAAAATGCAGTCTACATAAGTGGTCTCCACAAGTATAGCTACTCCTCTCTCTCGGAGTCGCTCCTCACTATGTCCTCCCATAGCACGGGGACACCTGTCTCACCTTATGTTAAAGCAAGTATGAGTCTTCACAAAGACCCAGCAAGCAACCCATTGACACATCCTTACACATATCACATACATGCTATTCTTTTAAACAATAAGAGAAGTATGGCACATGATTCATGTCAAATAAGCAAATACACATGAATAACCTATAACATGCTTTCTACGCATGGTATTTAACTTGATTCATGGTTTCAATTTCCATTCATATCATCTCATATTTCTAAACAAAAAGATCATGTAATTTAGCACATGGTTACTAACAAACCTATCATGATGTCTAATACTTTTCACATGCTCTTATATCACATAATCAAATCTTTTACTTGCTGTTTTAACATATATAAAACACATTCACATGGTTTCACATCTTTTCACATGGTATCACATTAACACATCACTATCACATGATCACATTGCACATTTACACACTCTTCACATTTTTACACATTAATTTGCCGTGACACATAGTTCGAACCACCATAAAGAAGGACATGCATTCACATAACACATACCCGTCATCTAGGCAATATAGTGACGAATCTTTGTAACTGCGCAGAACCGTGAGAAGCCCTCTCCACCCTAACCAGTAGTACTTGTCTACCTCCAGGATTTCATCCTGATGCCCACATGATATCACATACACATTGAGCCTTCCCATAGGGACTTTTCTACAGTATAGCTCCACGGCCTTCTATGGTAGCAGTGTCAATTTCGGCATATAATTCACTTAAACACATTGTCTCACTTAATCACATGATTAACAACATTTTATCTACACTATTTGGTCCATTCACATGCATATTATTCAAACATATGTACTTCATTCTACAGAACCTAACATGACTATCTAACAGTGTCAATTCATATATAACAGTGCATAAACATGCTGCATATCACTGAAAATACATTCTCTTAATCAAACATGCTTAACATGGCTTAATTACCTTTTATAAGAGCAAATAGTATCTACGAGTATCAAAACAGTACCAAATTTTAACTACAAACTATACATATGTAATACGTCATATGACTTATTTTTCAGAATTTTTGCAATAGTAAAACTATTTTTAACATTATTACAGATTTCATGCAATTTCATCAAGATAATTCATTTTAACATGATAGACAGTAACCAGTCAGTTCTCATAGTTTTAAAACATGTAAACAGTAGCCCTAAGTTCATGAAATTTTTTTGCAACAGTAAGATGCATTAAAACTAATTATTCAGAATTAACTTCTATCAAATCATACATAATTATCTATAACAGAATTTATATTAAATGACAGCATGATCAGAAATTCGACAAAAACTCATGGTTTGACCCTAAGACAATACCTGAACATCCATGATTTTTACAGCATGATCAAACATCCAAAAATCTGAAAATCATAACACAGAGATGAAAATCACAATTCTGTAAAACTAGAAGAACTTGGCGGCAAGGTTCTGGCCATCAAGGTGGGTTAACAGCACAATCGGTTGTCGTTAACTTAGGAACTTGGCAGCAACAAGGTTGTCCTCAACCTCCTGTCTGCAGAAAAGTGCAGACCGAATGCATAAAAAGAGAGAATTTGGTGGTCCAGGACATGAATTAAAAATCTGCAAAAATACTTGAACTCTAGGGGACATGTCTAGGGATGATACCCTTAAGCTACTTATCTGAATAAAAACCTCAGAGGATCTAATTTGGCGATGAAGCCCTCCTCAGCCAAGCCAAGAAGGTGAATCCTTCAGGCCAAATCCAACCTCCACGCTCTTGCAGATGATCTCTCGGAGTAAGGGAGCTCCTTCACCTCCAGAAGAACCTTCCAGTCGATGAAGATTGCTGGAGAAGCCTCCCAAACTCCGGATCAAGCCTCACAAAGTCTCCCTTTTCCTCTCCTCAAAACCCAAAAGCCCCAGGTGAGAAAGTCCTCCCTTAACCGAGATCTCTAGGTTATATAGACATAGAGTCAGGGTAAACCTACCATTAGGAGTCCTGATCGTTGGGGATTGGATTTCCTAAACAATCACCGAAGAAGATTGGGCCGTTTTAGATCTAGAATCCCAAACACAGCCAGAGAAGTAATGGCCACTTTGCTGTCGTCAACTGGAAATGGACGTCAATCGATGTTGACATCTATATCCTCTGGCCATACAGTCAACAGCATATCAGTTGCCGTCAACCTGCTCTCAACGTCAAGGGATGTTGACGTTAAATAGGGATTCCGAGCAGAACATAAAACATAAAACATACATACGTGCACAGAAATAAATAAATACAATATGTTCAAAATTTGAGGGCCTTACATATATGATATGTGTGTCCTTCTTTATGGTGGTTTAGACTATGTGTCATGACAAAAATAATGTGTAAAGATGTGAATTATGTGTGAATGTGCCAAGTGATCATGTGAAAGTGATGTGCTAATGTGTTACAATGTGAAATAAAGTGAAACTATGTGATCATGTTATATTTATGTTCAAACAACAAGAAAAATGTGTGATTATGTGTCATAAAAGCATGTGAAAAGTGATAGTTATCATGATAGGTTTGCTAGTTATCATGTGTTTAATTCCATGATCAAGTTGTTTGGAAATATATTGTGAATAAGTTGAAATTGATATCATGATTTAAGCTAAGACCATGTGTAGATAGCATGTATAGGTTATTCATTTGTACTTTTTTGTTATGACATGAACCATGTGGTAAAATTACTCTTTTTGTTGAATTGAGTAGCATGAATGTGATATGTGTAAGGATGTGCCAATAGGTTGCTTGCTGAGTCTTTTGTGAAGACTCATCCTTGCTTTAACATACAGGTGAGACAGGTGTTCCCGTGATTGAGGAGGACGTTGTGAGGAGCAACTCCGAGTGAGAGGAGTAGTGGAGCTTGTGGAGGATTATTTGCTTAGATTGTACTTTTCATTTACTAGTATGTGGACAATGATGTTATATGGACTTGTTTAATTATGGACTTTGTTTATTTCATTTCTACTATATAGACTGTGGAATGTGTGTAATAATGATGGAATATGAATCTCTTTCATTTCCGCTGTAATTTTTTTTGTTATTTATGTACATCTCTACCTACTGTGTTGTGTTGGGTACATGTCCCACTATGACGGCACACTTTATATCAACGTGGATTGATTTAATCGTACCGGTATAAAGAGGGTCATTCTAGAGATTGGTATCAGAGCAACAAGTTGAGATTTTACATTAATAAGCCATCATCTACACAATATTTCAAAGTTTTCACAGAATTAGTCCATACATGTGAAAAACATCTAATAATGAATTAAAGATATTTATGAAAATGGTTAGGACTAAGAAACTTAGATTCTAACTGAGTTAATTGTTTTATAGGCAATGGCGAGCCATGGTAGGCGCAGCACCCAGGCTCAGGAGGACGAGCAGAGGCGTGAGGAGAGGGGTGAGCAGCAGGCGCCAGTGCCCAAGGGTCCTACGGTACTTCCTCCACCACCACCTGTGGACTATGGCGTGTTCATGCAAGGCCTGGTCAAGGCAATGTAGACACAGGCACAGACTCAAGCTGCGTTTAAAGCTTAGTTGTCGGCACAAGTTAGAGTTGTTAAATAGGGACTAGTCTGTTTTGTTGGTTGTATGATTGCTTATGTGTTGCTTGTTGTCTCAAGCTCAGGCTCTAGCTCCAGTTCCTCAGGAGCATGGCCACGGTGGTCCGTCCATAGTGGAGAGGTTTAAGAGGACGGCTCCGCCCCCTTTTAAGGGGGAGAGTCAGCCCTTTTTGGCAGAGAGCTGGATGAGAGAGGTGGAGAAGATCTTCCAGGCTATCAGGTGTGCCGAAGAGGACAAAGTTAGCCTGGCTACTTACATGCTACAGGTACTTAGAGTATATGTACTTGTGTAAGATTAAGATTTTAGATTGGATGGTGCTTATGGGTTTTATTTTGTAGGAGAGAGCTGATGTTTGGTGGGCCTCTTTGCAATGTACAAGGTATGAGGATGGTGCTATAAAGGTTACTTGGGCCGAGTTCACTAGACTCTTTCGGCCCAAGTTCATCCCCGAGCACTTTCAGGACAAGATGGAGTAAGAGTTCCTATCTCTCACACAGGACTCTAGGACTGTCGTAGAGCACGAGGCCAGATTTGTCGAGCTTTCAAAGTACACTCCCCACATTGTTGCAGATGAGCGCAAGAAGGCCAAGAAGTTTGTGATGGGGCTCAAACCATCACTCAGGTCAAGACTGGTTGCTTTTGACCATCGGACTTTGGATGAGGCTCTCAGCACAGCATGCAGGCAAGAGAGCGAGATGGATTAGTACATAGAGGGGAAGAGGGCAGCCCAGAAGAGGTCAATGCCACCTTTCCAGAGGCAGGACAAGAAGAAGGCAATGGTGTACTAGCAGTCACAGCATTCAGTAGCAACTCCGAGTCAGCCGGCGGTTGTACCCCAGACACCCAGCTTCAGGCCCAGCGACAAGAAGGCATGTCCTCATTGTGGAAGGACACACGGAGGATCCTAGTGTTGGAAGCTAGCAGGGAAGTGCCTGAAGTGTGGCAGCACTGAGCACCAGATTAGAGATTGCCCCAAACTTTAGTAGTTTGCTCAGAGAGGAGCGCCAACCCCAGCAACGGTAGCAACAGCGGCACCAGTGATAGGGAAACCAGGAAGGCCTCGGGCCCAAGCCTGAGTGTATGCAGTAGCACGTGAGGATGCAGAGTAGGTAGAGAATGTCACAGAAGGTACGGTCTTAGTTATGGTTGTGCAGGCTCGAGTGTTGTTTGATATGGGTGCTACACACTCGTTTATTTCCGAGCAGTTTGCTAAGGAGTTAGCAGCAGAGTCTGGAGTTGAGGCAGAGGAGTTAGAGGTTCCCTTGTCTGTGCACACACCAGCAGGTACGGTAGCGACCAGGAAGTGCATCCCATCCTTATCTGTGTGCATTGAGGATCAAGGCTTGTTGGGTGCTTCTACTTGCTCAAGATGAAGGACTATGATGCTATACTTGGTCTGGATTAGCTTGAGAAGCACTATGCCTTGGTTGATTGCAGGGAGAAGAAGATTACTATCCATATTCCTGAAGAGGATGAGTTCTCACATCCTTTTCTAAGGAAATTTCCATTAACATAGGATTACTGTATACATGTTTTAAGACTGTTAGATCTGAACGTTCACTGTTGTCATGTCTAATTGAATTATCTTATTAAATTGCATGAAATCTCTGTTAAATGTTAAAAATAAATATACGGTCATGAAAATTCTGAAAATTTACCATATGATATATTTCATGTGTAGTGTTTATGGTTAAGAATTGAGTCTATTCTGACATCTTTAGGTACTATTTGTAATTGTAAAGGTATTAAAAGGGCATATTAAGCATGATTAATCAAGAAACAGTATTGGTTGTGATTAGTATCATGTTTAGGTACTGTTAAGCATATTTCCATAGTGTTAGATAGCCATGATAAGTTCTGTAACCTGAAAAATATGTGTTTACATTATAAGCATGTGAATGAATCATTAAGAGCATGTAAAATGTTGCTAAACATGTGATTAAGTGAAATAATGTGTTTAAGTGAAATTTTTGTCGAAATTAATACTGCTACTATAGAAGGTTGTGGAGCCGTACTGTAGAAAAGTCCCTATGGAAGGCACAATGTGTATGTGATATCCTGTGGGCATCAAGATGAAATCCTGGAGGTGGACAAGTACCACTGGTTAGGGTGGAGTGGGCTTCTCACGATTCTGCGCAGTTACCAAGATTCGTCACTATAATGCCTAGGTGACGGGTATGTGTTATGTGATATGTGTGTCATTTTTATGGTGGTCGGACTATGTGTCATGGCAAAAATAATGTGTAAAGATGTGAATTATGTGTAAATGTGCTAAGTGATCATGTGAAAGTGATGTGCTTATTTATTTATTTATTTTTTGCAGGGCATACCCCTGAAAGAAACAAAGGAGTCAACAAACTCTCAAACTCCCGAGACCCAGACGATTCCCAATAAAGGCTGGGAAACAGGAACGTGGGAGCTGGGTAGAGGAATTAAAGGCCCCATTATAGTGATTATAACATGCAGAATTTGCCAGGGCGTCACCACCCCTAGTTTGCTTCCCTATAAACATGAGAAACACGGACACCATGCTGATGAACAAAATCCAACACAAACCAAGAAGGAGCAACACCAGACCGAAGAGAATTCACCAGAGTCAAAGAGTCCGAACAGATCTCAGTTATAAGGATCCCTTGCTCCACTGCCAGTTGAACACCATCACACATAGCCCGAGCTTCAGCAAGTAGGCTATTACCAGTACCATAGAAATGAAAGAAAGCAAGAAGCACAGTGCCATAACCATTCCTCACAAGACCACCGCCCCACAAGGACCGGGTTGCCTTTGCTTGCACCATCAATGTTAAGGACAAGGCCTTGTAATGGCGGAATCCATCTAACTAGTTTGCACTGCTTGACAATAGGTTGAACGAAGAAACTAAGTTCAAGAATAGGTTCCATTTTCTGAGGCGTGGCAGCATGTTTGAATACCATATTATCAATGGTAGTAGTAACAAGTGCATGGATATTATGGCGCAGGAGATAACTAGAAACCTTGGCTTGTTCAAACTTCATTTTACATCTAACTTTCCAAACATCCCAGACAATCAGCATGGAGCTGTAAATGGTGATAAAACCATGAGGATTACTAAGACTGCAATTCTTAAGAATGTCCCATAGCCGAAGAGAGATGTTTATATTAATGCCCTGGCCATCCTGAAGAAGAGGAGAGATCCAAAGCCAAAGTCCTTTAGCAAGATTGCTATGCACAAACAAATGATTCATGTCCTTAACATGAGGTCTCCTGCAACAGCAACAACGAGATGGAAAAGGAATACCACACTCAGCAATACGGTCATCCACTGGGACCACTCTATGAAGCAATAGCCATGAAAACATAGAAACCCTTCTGCTGCAATGATGGTGCCAAATGTGAAGAAGTGGCAAATGTTGAACACCATGGCTACAAACCTGGTCATAAGCACTCTTAAGTGTGAACGTACCTTTACTAGTACCCATCCAAACACAAAAATCCTCATGAGAAGAGAGTTGCAACTTATCTAGATCATGAGGAACAATGGAGCGAAGGTAGTGGTTCTGATCCAGAAGAACCTCCCGAACAGTAGGCGACAGCTCACAGGAAGTGGGGGATAAGGATTCCCGAAGAGGCTTCTTACCACTCCAAACATCATCCAAAAACTTGATACGGGCACCATTACCCAAAACCCATCTGGTATTTTGAAGAACAATGGCATAAGCCTCCAGGAAAGGCTTCTTAGAGATACCATGCGGATGGGCAGTAAGGTGACCTTCATGAAAATATCTGTCCATGGCATAAGAAGACCATAAAGAGGACCCATGAAGAATATTCAAAGTAGCTTAATGACCATGGACACTTGAACATGCCAAAGGCTTCTCACCTCAAGACCACCTTCCAAGATCGGCTTCTGAATAGTCGGCTAGGAGACACAATGCCGCGGATTATCATTAGAAGAACCAACCCAAAAAAATGCAGCACATATGCGCTCAATATAATGGAGGATAGATTTAGGAATAGCAGTAGCAGTTGCAAGATAAACAGACATAGAAGAAATCACAGAATTAACTAAAGTAATTCTACCAGCCTTGGATAGAAATCTGGATTTCAAAGAACCAATCTGAGCATTAATTCTGTCCATCAACACCCTGTAATCACCAATCATAGTTGTAGTACCCCGGAAAATCCAGTAATTTAAAAATTATAGATAAATTGAAATTTTAACAATTAATAAATACAAACTAGTTAAAAGGCTACGCATCATTATTGCATGCGTATAAACCAACATAAAAATGTCGTAAAAATAATAGTTATGCTTTAAATAATATTTTCTAAAGATCCATCAAGAAGTTTGGACATAGAAAAATAATTTGGACTTAGTTTAAGAATTTATGTGACTTATTATCGTAATTAAGGAATAAGTCGGAGAGAACCCATCATTTTATGAGCTAAAGTGGATTATAATTAAAATAAACATGTGGGTAGACTTTAAATAATATGGGTTGATAGCCCATTATGATAATTGGACAAATAGGTAATCTTGGCGCATGAATAAATTCTTTAATAAAAAGATAATTAAAATCCATTAAGAACATGGGTTGTACAATTAAGCTCACATAAGTTATTAGGCCGAGAGTAAGAGTCCAAATGATGAAGGTTAGAAATATTGGCATAAATAATGTTAAATTGAATTAAAATAAGAAATTAATTGAATAAGTACGATAAATAGAATTAAATTAGAATAAAGGGTGAATAAGTAGAATTCAACTAAAAGCCGTTAAGCTAAATTAGGAATGGGTTGTATTAATGGTCCAAGCATAAAAGAATGGGCTCAAATGAGAAGAGCCCATCTTGGGATGGGAATTAATTAAGCTAAATACGTACTTAAATTAATAATAAATGGAAAAGGGTTAAGATCATCATAAATAACTTATAATTATCCTAAAAAGGCGTCTTCATCCCACCCTAACAAATTAGCCATAAAATTAGATCTTTCCCCAAGCCAATTAGAGGATAAATGCTTGAATAGGGGGAGATAAATGTGGAAATTCAGAGTTAATTAATAAATAAATTAAATAAGTGCAAGATAAATACTAAAATAGGTTGTAAATATCATAAAAAGAGTCCTAAGCTTACCCTAACCCTTTGGCAACGAAATTGGACCTCTTCCCTATCATTTTAGGTAGATAGATGCTAGGAAATAAGGAGATAAATTAAGAAAATTCGAAATTTAGGAAAAAGATAGAGTTTTAGATAGTTAGGACGCTTAAAACACCTTATACCCCTCTAATTCGTCCCTACCAAGTGTCATTTCGTTGCTGGGACATTGGAGGATGAGGAGAGGAGGCTGTAGACGAGGAGCAAGGAGAGGAAGGGCTTGGAGCAAGGAACTTTCTTCTTCCTATTCCTCATCAACCCTAGGATATCTTTATAGTGCAAAAAGGTAGGCAATCTCTCAAGCACAAATTGTGTAAATTTTACCCTAGGTAGCCCACATAATTCTCTTCAAAAGCCCTCTGGTTTTGCTATTTTTCGTTCATCCATGAGGGAGAATAATTCTATGAAGCCCTATAATCTCCATGTACCCGAACTTACATTATTGCTTTCAATCCATGCATGTACATGATCCCATGCCATGCAAATATCTCATAAATACTACATGTTGATAGCTTTCAAACGCCCCTAGTTTCCCTAATTTTCATCATGTATCCATTGCTAATTAATTCATTGATCCATGACTATGCATGTTTAGGTCACCGAAAAGTAACCTAATCAAAGCATGTCCTAAACGTGTTTGTTTTCTAATTCATCATACCCAGTGATAGATCTCCTTGTCTAGTTTCGTTTAAAATTGATTTCATGAATTTTGAAGCTTTCTATGATTATATATCGATTTTTGAAGTGAGCTTTGAGGGATGGAACCCACTTGGAAAAGGGGCAAAAGCTCTTTTCTGGGCTCGGGCCACCTTCTGAAGTCGCGACGGCCCGACCCGTCGCGATCTCAGAGGGGGTCGTGACAGGGGGGTCCATCGCATTCTGAACGCGATGGGTCGACATGTAGCGACCTGGCCGGGTCGACCCTAGAGGCTGGTTCAGTAGAACGCGACGGGTCTGGCGTCGCGACCTGAACGCGCTAGCCACTAGCGTCGCTACCTGAACGCGCCATCCATGGGCGTCGCGACCTTAACGTGACACCCCTGTGCGTCGCGACCTCAGAGTCCTGGCCAGAACCCTAATTTATCAATATAACCCTGCTATTAATGACATATAAGCCCTAATTAACCCTAATTAAGTACTGTTATGATTGTTTACGAACTGTTAACTGTAAATGGATAAAATCTTCATGAAATTAATTAATTTAAAAACTATATGCACAACCATAAATGCTCTCTTGATTTCTTACAATTGCACACACTTAACAATCGTCGTTGCCATTAAACTTTATTAAGTTACTCAATAATGTATCTGGTAATTAAGTGAAATAAATTACTAAATTCCCTATTTAAATAATTACACTTGTCTTCGTTTTACTTGTGCGTTTTATACACCATTACCGCTTCCCTCGGCCTTCGAGCACTCGAGGCACGACGGACCGTAGTTTTCTACAAACTCTCTTGGCATGGACCACCTCTCCACTGAGAATACTCTCGACTGGACCAGGGACTCCTTGTCAAGGCCTCCGTAAGTCTTCTTGGCTTTGGCGCATGTCCTTAGCCGACGAGCTGGTTGTACCATTAAAACCCGTTACCCCTTAGGGATTAGCACGATCCATGGTCTTAGTGTGTTCTCTCTTACCTCGCGATCATGTCGGACCATCTGGGCCGTGTCCACGGCACGACTAGTGGGCGGATGTGACCTCTACTAGACTACCGGTACCCGACCTAGTGTCGTGTAACTGTTACTATCGTGGTTTAACGATATTTTACGATTATACCCCTATCTCATCTACTATCTCGTTACTCTCATCAGTTCACTTTCACTCTATACTCTCATCTATTCGTCTATTGCTCTCATCTCTTCTTGGTACTCTATTTGGCCATACAATTGATTGTCTAAAATAACAAACAGTGCTATATGCCAAAGCAATAGGGCCCGGTCTGGTCCTGGGGTGGGTACCCGAAGAGTGCCATTTCCTCCGAGGGTAACATGATCAGGATGTGTACGGCATGCATCCAGCGCCATTTAATAACAATCACAATTTAATCTATGACAATCAGTCAATCATTTTACTATGTCTCTGGGTTGACATGATGCTTGACCAGGGAAGTGTTATTGCACCTTTGTGCAGATGTTACTTATTCTTTCACTATATGGCCAATCCTTTATTATGCTAGTTTTGCAATTATTCTTTTTGAATGTGCTATCATTCTCTTGCTATCGTGTGCTATCACTCTCTCAACTATACTTGATAGTTCTCTCTAGTTGTCCTGCCTTATAAGACATTAATCACTTAAAGCATGCCTGTTTACATGAGATATTATGTCCTACTGAGCGTTATCACTCACCCTATGATATTGTTGTATGTGTTTAAGGTAAGTCGGATGATGACCCTACACTCACCAACGGGAATGGACTGGAGTGATGAGCGACCAGGAGTCATAGCGATGGAATGTCCTTAGTACCTTAGAGTTTAGTTAGATATGTTTTTAATTATCCCTTCCATTGTGATGATGTTAATGAGCCCTATGTTTTGGCTTAGAATTAGTGGTTGTAATAGTTTAGGTGATTTATCAATAAAATAAGGAGTTTATTGCAATTATTTTTCATTATATGCTCTGATATTTGCAACTGTATGTGCAATTTACGTTATCATACACTTGTTCATGCCTCCCTGATTTATTCCGCTGCTAAATTGGCGGGGCATGACAATAGTTCTACCCTACTTGATAGGCACACCAAGATAATTCATTGTACCCCTTTGACGATGAAAACCTGTAAGACGGGTGATCTTAGAAGCCACATGAATAGGTGCATTATTAGCTGTGAGAAAACTGCTTTTCCCATGGTTAATTCGTTGACCAAAAGAGCCCTCATACAACTTCAGAAATTTCATGATTTTGCTAATATTAGTGGCCTGGCCATTAAGGAAAATAAGAGTATCATCATCATAGAGAAGGTGAGAAATGGCCCTGCATCCCCTGGGACGCGAGTAAGGAGTGATGACGCGGCTATCCAGCAGTCTGCGCAGCCCCCTGCTCAAAGTTTCCTCCATGATAATAAAAAGAGCCGGAGCAAGAGGATCACCCTGACGCAGACCTCTGGAAGACTTAAAATAACCAGCAAGAGCACCATTGAATAAAACAGAGAACCAACAATTAGATATAAGCATGGCAACATAAGAGGTAAATCTATGGGAGAAACCAAACTTGCAAAGAACGGCCAAAAGAAAATCCCATTTGACCCTGTCATAGGCCTTCATCGTCTCAAGTTTAAAGATGACACTATGCCCCAGAACTTTCTTGCCCAGATCAGCAACCAACTGCCTCGCCAAAAAAACATTATCCATGATATTTCTGCCTTTGACAAAAGCTCCTAGCTCCAAGGAAATGATGGATGGTAGAACTAAAGTAAGTCTATTGCAAATGATAGAAGACATAATTTTATAGCAGAAGTTGTAAAGACTAATGGGGCGGTATTGGCTGTAACTAGTGGGATTATCCACCTTAGGAATGAGAGCAATGATAGAAGAGGATACACCCTTCAGACGAGGATATCCAGCAAAAAAACCACAGACCACTTCAACCACATCCTCACTAATAAAATCCCAGCAAGTAGTGTAAAAATTACCAGTGAAACCGTCAGGACCCAGAGCGCTATCACCATTCATGCTCCAAATAGTGATCCTAATTTCCTCAGCCGTAGGGATAGCAGTGAGCATGTGATTTACCACATCAGAAATAAGATTAGGGATCAAGCACATAAGGCTGTTATCAATAACATGCTCTTCAAAAGACAACAATGAAGCAAAAAAATGCTCAGCCTCAGACTTGAGTTTGTCCTGATCTTCACACCAAGCCCCGTCAATCTTCAACCTATGAATATAGTTTTTGCTCCGCCGACTCTTAACCGCCGCATGGTAGAAGGCAGTGTTGCGATCACCCTCTTCCAGCCATTGAGTTCTTTATTTCTGACACCAAAAGATTTCCTGGCAATGAAGGATCTGCCTAAGCTTGGCATTAGCTTCATTAAGATGAGAACAATTTGCAGTAGTAGGGAAGTCATCATAAGCTTGCTGGCTAATGGCAATAAGCTCCTCCGCCTTCTTGATATTATCATCAATATAGCCAAAGACATTTTTGTTCCAAAGTCTCAAAGTGACCTAGACCGCCTTAAGTTTATCCTAAAGCTTGTAAAAGGATTAGAATACCACCCGTCCACCCCAGTCCAAGTGCGTTTAACAAGGTCCATAAAAGTATCATGTTTAGTCCACATATTTTGAAAGATGAAACGAGTCGGTTGAGAGTACATATTATGCAAGTTTATAAGAAGCAGTGTGATCAGAGGGGCCACGAATAAGATGTTGCACACTACACAGGATAGGCCACAACACACCGATTATCCACAAGCAATCTATCAAGGCGAGCCTTAATAGCATGGCTACCAACCCTCTTATTACTCCAGGTAAAAGAGTACCTTTGAACCCAACATCCAGAAGACCAGACGCAAAAATGAAGGCATTGAACTCAAGAATGGAGGTAGTATTAGGCAATAGACCTCCTCTTTTTTTCTGTGGTCTGGGCGATACAGTTAATGTTGCCCCCAACTAACTAGGGAACATTCACAGAATCAGCAAGATCAAGAAGATCTTCAAACAAAAATCTTCTGTCAATGACATCACAACAAGCATAAATAGAGGACACCATAAGCAGAGGAGAATCATCTTTCATAACCAGGCCCGAAACATGCTGGGAGGAGTATGAAACAACCTTAAAAAGAAAGGTTTATTGTAAAAAATTCAGATCTTAGAATCCACCTGGATGCCAACAACATAGTAGTCTATGTGATGATAATTGCAAATACTCGAAGCCTTACAAAGGTCCATTTTCAGTTCAAAAATAGCCAAGAATGCAGATGATGATTCTTCACTAACAACTTGAGTGCACTTTTAGAGGCCACGTTAGAAAGGCCCCTAATATTCCAAAACATTAATTTATTAATCATGTTGAATCATATCCACAATGCATCGCGACAGCCTTGGCCTTAGATCTAGTGTAGATACCATCCTTTAATGAAATACCACATACTTTAGAAACTTCAATAGGGCATTAAAAGATTCTTAGTAGTTTCCTTTAAAGAGACCTGAGATTGCAGAAGTTCCTAGGAAGGCAACTTGGCAGCTTGGGTACCATGCGAAGACTCAGGAACTAAAAAAGGAAACTTACAGCCCCATCCCATCGGCGATCAGACTACCATGCACGGCGGCGACAACATTCACGTCCGGCAATGGCGGCGACACGGCGGAAACACCATTACTTCCCATGCAAAGCACCCTATTGCTATCAGAAATAGCATCATGCACACGTAGAATCTCAACACTGTCAACAGCAGACAACTGCTTTTGGTTAGAGGGCTCATCAACACAACTGGGTTGGGCTGAGTAGTATGCAAGATATCAATGTTTGGCGACTGATCCTGGACATTAGGTTAAACAACACTAGGAGAACTGGGCTGAGGAGGAGGCAAGTTCTTCTTAGCAAGAATCACATTAGAGACCACTACAGGAACATCTTGCTAGATGACAGGAGTAGCATGGGAACCATCCAAGCAATCATTAATACCTTCCCTCAGGCGCTCAAAGGCATTACTAATAGGAACCACTAAAGTGGCCACTACATTCTTATTCTTTGAACCACGAGCAGGCCTCCATTCGTTAGCAGGAGCGGCACCAGCCCCATTTGCACCAGGTCTTGAGAGGTCTGCTTCGAAAGGCTTTTTTTATGCTTCTTATAACAAGAGTCTTCATCATGGCAATGTGATGGCAAAACTTACACAAAGGACGAACCCTGTGATAACTAACCTCTGCTAGAAACCCTGATCAACATAACCAATCCATATCTTTTCCTGGAGGGGAGTGGCAATGTCCACATCAATACAAACTAACGCTTCAGCGGTTTGTGTCTAGGCCAAAGTGGCTTCATGAATATGAAGGACCTTGCCCAAGTTGTTAGCAATGGAGCGTAGATAATCCTCGTATACAAACTAACAGGCAGACCAGGGAAGCCGACCCATATAGGCATCATAGAGGGGTCCTTATCAAAATCAAAAGAAGCCGACCATCTGAAGAATCTGATAGATAACCCTTGATGTATAGACTCTTCCGAAGCAGAACCAACAAAAAATCTTCCTCAGACTCGAAACGAAGCAAAAGATGACGATAGTTAAGCACACTGGCGATGAAGTCCAATTTGAGTCCAAGCCATTGAGACAATCAAGACTTTATATCAGGGATAGAAGGCCTACCGTAAGAGCACTTGATGATGATTGCCCTCTTCCGAACCTCTTCAGATTTCATGATTTCTTCATGAGAAAAGAAACAGCAGGCGCCCCTGCATCGGTGAACGCTGTGGGTTTAACCGGCAAAGTCACCTTCTTATGACGCAAGGACTCCGAAAGAGCTTGAGCAAAAGACAGCTTCTTCGACACCAGCTCTGCATCAACAGGGTCCTTCACAGCATCCATGACCAAAACCGCATAGAAGAAAACCAACAACCAGCCAGGCCACCCGGTCACCCACCGCCGAAGGGGCGGTGGTGGCAACCCAGACGCCCACAGCCCCTACCGATACCCAGAGCTTCTCTATCTAAAATCTAGAGAGAGAAAAAAAGTGATAAGCCTCTAGATAGCCCTTGCCCTCAATCCCAAAAGTGATGTGCTAATGTGTTAAAATGTGAAATAATGTGAAACCATGTGATCATGATATTTATGTTAAAACAACAAGACAAATGTGTGATTATGTGATATAAAAGTATGTGAAAAGTGATAGATATCATGCTATGTTTGCTAGTAATCATGGTTTAATTCCATGATCAAGTTGTTTGGAAATATATTGTGAATGAGTGTAATTGATATCATGATTTAAGCTAAGACCATGTGTAGATAGCATGTTATAGGTTATTCATTTGTACTTGTTTGTTATGACATGAACCATGTGGTAAAATTACTATTTTTATTGAATTGAGTAGTATGAATGTGATATGTGTAAGGATGTGCCAATAGGTTGCTTGTTGAGTCTTTTGAAGACTATAATTACTTTAACATACAGGTGAGACAGGTGTTCCTGTGATTGAGGAGGACGTTGTGAGGAGCGACTCCGAGTGAGGTGTAGCGGAGCTTGTAGAGGATTATTTGCTTAGATTGTACTTTTCATTTAGTAGTATGTGGACAATGATGTTATATGGACTTGTTTAATTATGGACTTTGTTTATTTCATTGCTACTATATAGACTGTGGATGTGTGTAATGATGATGGAATAAGAATCTCTTTCATTTCCACTGTACTTTTCTTTGTTACTTATGTACATCTCTACTACTGTGTTGTGTTGGGTACATGTCCTACTGTGACAGTGCACTTTATATTGACGTGGATTGGTATAATCATACGGGTGTTAAGAGGGTCGTTACAACGAGGATGTCATGGGTACCTATGTCCTTCTCCGAATCAGCCTTCACCTCAATGATCTTATGTTTGTCAATGTGTCACGAGTCATCTTGCTTTTTATTATCCCACTCCGCCTTTTTGCTGTGACAAAGGGGAAGAAGTTATCTACTAGCCTTAGTTATGTGTGTTTTGACATTTGTTTCAATTTTCTATTTTACTGTATGAATGTGTGCTTGCTTGATTCATTTAGGCTAGGTGAAGTTAGAAGTGTCTTGGTGAGTGTGCATCAACCTATCCTATGTAAAACAAAAACAACAAAAAATGAATATAAATGAAAAAAAACAAAAAAAAAGATAATATTCAAAATTAAAAAAACATTTCTCATGTGTTCTTATGCGTTTGATGCCTAATTCAACATCTTAATGCTATGTATTTTGTCAACATAAAAAAGGGGAGATTGTTGTCTCCATGTGCATATTTGATGTTTTGAAGTTTAGAAAATGAGTCTTTGTTGAATCAATTGGCCATATGTACTACATGTGTTCGTAAGGGTATTTATTGAGGAATTTCATGATCACTTAACCATGTTCGAAATTTAATGTGCAAATGGGCTTTACAGGGTGGTGTCTAGAGTACAGAAATAAGAGGCAATGTGTGTGGTAACTTTTTCATAAGTTAGAATTCGAATTGATTTGATTTCTGCACTTTTGCAGGAAATCAGTCGATCGAGTTGAAGAATTGGTCGACCGACCTACCTGGTGTAGTTTGACATTGCAGCAGTTAGGAAGTCGGATGACCGACATGAATAAATAGGTCGACCGACCTATCCAGTACTGTCTGGTGCTGAGATAGTCACAAAGTCGGTTGACTGACTTGGAAATTTTGGACAACTGATAAGTGCAGTTTTTTTTTGTAGTAGTAGAAGAAGAAGTGAGTTACATGGCTAAGTTCAGAATCGGTCAACGGCCTGGAGAAATCGGTGGACAGACCTCGAAAGCATAATGTTCTATTGTGTCAGGAAACTTTCCAAGTTTTGATTTGGACGTGATTCTCTTGACATCTACAACCATGGTCAAGTATTTGGCACGTAGGTATATGAGGGAAGGCCTACCCATATGTGTTCAGAACATACAACTCATTGGAGAACGAATATTTTGCAACCGGCTAGGTGAAATGGCAAACTAGTGAACCAGAGTTCCTCCATGAGATTTTCTTCAAGGTTTGCTGCTTGAAGTCGAAGCTTTGGACATTTTGATTGCTATGTAGCAAATGTCCCATGTCTAGGAAGGCTTGTGCAAGTCGTGGTGTTCTTCTCTGACGATTTTCAACCACAACAAAACATGGGATTTCTGAAATACGATTCTTATATCTTTCTATCTTGTTCTTGGGTTGAGGAACTGAATTTTAAACTTCAACCAATTACACTTTGTGTGTGTGAGAGTTGTGCTCGTGACTTACGGGCATGTTTGTGAGGCTTTTGACAGTGAGGCTTTTGTCGCTATTGAGATGTGTGTGTGTGTGTTTTACGGTGTATGTGTGTGAAGGGGTTGCACTCTATACCTCTGGCCAAGTTCAGAGTAGTGTGTGACCACCTCATGTGTGTGAGGGGTGGACATAGGAACCAATACTTGTGTGGCCGAACCACCTAAACAACTGCACCGTGCTGTGTTTCCTTTTCTTCTATCTCCTTCTACGTACCTTGTTGGTTTATGGTAACGTGTTTGGTGCAATCGTTATAGTTTGGCATATGAAATTAGCTAAAATTTTATTTTTTAGTCAACCAATTCACCCCCCTCTTGATTGTACATTGCACATGCGCACTTCACTTATAACACCAATTAGAAGGTTATTGAACCTTTGTTCAGTAATTAGAATGCTTCTAAGTCCAATCAAAAGGTTATCGAACCTTTGTTCAGTAAACGCTTTGCTTATAAAACCAATCAGAAGGCTACTGAATCTTTGTTCAATAATCAGAATGTTATAACACCAATCGGATGGTTAACAAACCTTTGTTCAACAATCAGAATGCTTATGACAATAATCAGAAGGTTATTAAATCTTTATTCAGTAATAAGAACGTTTATAGCACCAATCAAAAGGTTACCGAACCTTTATTCAGTATTGGAACGACCTTTAGTTGTTGAGTAATCTGTGTAACTCTTAAACAACAATCGAAAGAAGCTTTTGTTCTCCGATCGTGGTAGGAATTCTGAGGAGATTTCAAATCTTGAGAATGTGAGTGGTCCCTACAGTACATGTCTCATCCGATGATGGAAGTCAACTTTATGTATTGGTGGAAGTATGGGTACATAGGTATGACTCAAGTATAGTGGGTCTTTGAATATCTCTCCTCATAACCAAGAAAATGCCCCTTTCGATAGTGTAAGTTAACTTTATGTACTAACAGATGTATGAGTGCATCGGTATGGCTCACATGGTGATCTTTGAATATCTACCCTTAGGATTGGGAAACTACAACTTGGTTATCCAAGATCTAAGTTTGTAAATACATCATATGACCCCTCTTGGGCCAGTCCAAGATTCTTCTATTGTTGTTGGCGTGCGAGGAACACCAAGAGCAAGAAGGGCGATCTAGAGGCTTGGACTTGTGGAGTTCTTCTTCCTCTTGTCTCTACTTCAACCTGTAGGATCCAGAGACTCAAAAGCAACCAAAGGTAGGTGATGTCAGGCTCAACCACAACATACTATATACTATCTGAAAGCCCTTTAAGTCTACTTTCTTTTGCACTGTTTGGGCCAATATTCCTTGTGTGTGTGTAAAAAGTATTAAACGTTCTCTGATTGTCACATAGAGTAAGCATTTTCTACTTCACCCTGAATTATGCATCCCTATTCATTATGATCCAGACTAAAGCCATAGGGTTCTTAAAACCTGATCTCCCAACAACCTTCTTGCTGATATTGGTTTTTATTTCCTGAAGAAATTTTAAGTCTTCCAGAAATCGTCTATTTCCTTTGGTCTATCTAGTTAGTGCATGATTAGGTCTATCCAGTACCCTAAAGCTGTCAAACTATATGTAAAAGCTTAAATACATGAAACTCATTCTAATTGCTCTTAAAATCTTGATTGATCTTCTCTTCATCTGATTGATTGAACTCTTTTTGAAAGTCTGGCTCGCAATGCAACTGAAAACCCATGTCTTAAAGTGTAGAAAATGAGGTTGATATTAACTTGTCTATTTTACTACATGTCATGTTTTCATCATCATGATCTGTTCGCTTTCTTCAAACTATTCTCCTTGATATTCTTGAGCAATCATTGTATCTTGGAAATCTATGAGAAATCAAACTCTAGTTACTTGTGTTTACGAATTCCGTTGGCCATAATATGTTCTGCGTTATCGACACTATGTGGACTTTGGTCCAATGGTCAATGCCTATGTAATAGGGCCCTGCCTGGTCATGGGGAGGAGCACCTCATGTACTTGTAACCGCAGGAGTATGGACTGGGTGGTGTGTGACAACATACCGATATGTGGTGCAAGATTTGAAAATGCCTTCGTTTGAGTATCATATATTTGATTATATGAAATGTGTACATGTGAAATATGGCCAATATGAATTGTTCATTTGCTGTGTACTAGTCCTTGAATCCTTGTTCATTACATGTGTTCATCATCTCCATGAATCACTATGATTCCACTAGATTGCCACTCCCATTTTGTCTTACAACTCTATGTTATTGTCATACTTATACTGTCATTCTATCTTGGTAGAATTTTTCTTGTTAAATTGTTAATCACTTACATCATTGCCCGCACATAGAGATGTAAATCCTACTAGGCTTAAGCTCAATTGATTACTAACATTTTTAGGTAGTGAAGGGGAGGCTATGGAAACGGAAGGGGGTGGGCAAGAGTGAAGGGCATCCAGTTATTGTGAAGCCATGGACCTAACGTACGTCTTAGATGTTCTGTAGTAGTTATGTTTTGAGTAGATTATGTAGACTGAACAATGGGCCCTATGTTGGCTCCGATGATTAGTAGTTGTAATATGACATTGTCATTTGAACTTGTCTAATCTATGCAAGAAATATTACAATCGTTTAACAAAGCAATCAATTTGAAGAATAAGTAACAATCAATCAATTGACAACTATCATCGATATGAAACAATCAATCGATTGATATACAATAGTAGCAATCCATATAAAATAATAGCCAATCGATATGGCCTTGTCTATCAACAGCCAAACGTGAGTCTATCGACATTAGCTTTATCTGTCAACAACTAAATTAAGGTCTGTCGACCTAAACAGTTCCAAAAAGATTGATTCTGAGAAATGCATTCATTTGTCGACCTGGGAGTCTTTGTCTGTCGACCTAGGTTGCCTGTCCAGCTCTTCATTTGTTGAGACCTATATAGATAAATATACATAGAGGTCAGTGTTTATAAGTGATTCAAATATTAACACAACTCAAGCGTAGTCCAATATTGTTTCCAACATTTATATCATCATCATGAGTGTTCAAGCATGGTCTTCATGAAGACAATAATAATGGATCAGAGTGTTAAGTCACGTGAACATCAAAACAATGTTATCATCAAAATAATGGCAATAGTTGTTTACAGAACCATGAATCAACAATCATTAATATTTAATTTATGCTTTGAATATTCGATTGATTGCAACCAACATCCCTCGATCTCTTCCTCATTAGGGTGTGATAGACAGTCTGCTACAGATTTGAGATCAAGCTTCTCCATTTGTGTCACGCCCCGACGTGGAATATCGGAGCGCGAAGGCAGTTGCAAGAAAAAGGTATAGAGCGTATACTAGACATCAAACCATTGCACATTGAATAATACTAAAGCAAATCTTTCTCATTAATAACTTTTCAATGTCTAGTTACAACCACTAATATCAGAGCCATTCTATAGGGCCCAATTACATTGCAATAAAAGGAAATAACTGACTACAACTCTAAGGTAACATAATGACTCGAGGGTACTCCTGGCTTCACTCTTGGTCATTCCCTTCCTCGTGAGTGTATGTGTCATCCTCGGTCTCACCTGAGAACACAACATCAAATAACATAGGGTGAGCGATAACACCCAATAGGACTTAAATCTCAGGCTCAAGCAGGCTTTAAATAATTAACGCATTTAATGACAGAGTATCTAAAGATAGCAGGTACAAGAGAGTCAAAATATAGCAAGAGATAGCACAATAGCACGAGATCGAGTATAGTTTCCAAAAATAGCACGAGTATCGAGTATAGCACGAATAGCAGGATGGTCATAGCACAACTAGCACAAGTATAATAATAGCACGACGAGTATAGCACTTATTTGTCATTCTAGACATCGAGAGAGTATAGCACGTTTTATGTTTTGATTGTCATATAGATAGTCGAGATAGATAGCACTTGAGTGTAATGCCAAACACTCTGATCATTTAACTCCCATGGGCACTAGCACTTTCGGGCGCACATCCCAGGACCAGATCGGGCCCTTTATATATTGACAGGCATTAGTTATATTGTTTATCTTTAGACAATCAGTCAATGGCCAATATAGAGTACCAAGAAGTAGATGAGAGCACTAGATGAATAGACGATATAGTAGAGTGAACGTGAACAGAGGAGCGAGTAGAGTACAGATAAGAGCTAGTGGTCATTGCACGTAATGCGACGAGTAAACAGGCGATAGTAACAGTTGCACAACACGCGCACTTGGTGTTGGCAGTCAGGTGGAACTCACGACCCTACCACTGGCCATGTTAAGCACAGGTCCAGAGGTCCGGCGTGATTCAAGGTAAGAGCGAACTTCTAATAGCCGTTTGGATCATATCGATCCCTAAAGATGTGATGGGTGTTAGGGTACAACCGGCTCATCGACCATGTGGGAATCCATGATCAGAGGAGACTTACGGAGGCCTTGTGCAAGGGTTCACTAGTCCGGCGAAAGGAATATCCGACGGAGAGTTCACCACAAGCCAAGTAAAGTGTGTATATAAAACATGTGCTCGACGTTCTAGAGGAATTCTAGAACAGTGGAGCGTCGATATCGGTATATAAACAACGCAAGAAACGAATACAAGTCCTTTAAAATAGGGCAATTAATATACTTTATTGCAATAAATTCCAGATACATTATGAGATATTTTATGCAGATTTCAGCCATATATGGATGGTTCGTGTGTGTGCATGCGTAAGAGAAGTCATAGATAGAAAGAAGTCGTGAATATGTATTTTAACGCATTCAATATAGCTCCATTTTAAAGCAGTTGTTTTACTGCGTGTATGACTGTTAAAAAGGCAATAAATTTTATGGGTTTTCATGCAAAATCCTGTGAAGGCGACGTAGGCCAGTAAGGATTGCGACAGGGGTAGGGCAGGTAGCGACAAGGCCTGCAAAGGGTCGCGACAGGCTTGTCGGTACGGGTAGGCAGATCACGACGGGGTGGCATGAGGGTCGCGACGGCATGGTCAGCAGATCGCGACGATGGGCACTGTCGCGATCAGATCGCGACAGAACGCTCTGTCGCGATGGCCCTTGTGAACGCGGCCTATCGGGCCGTCGCGTTCACAGGTCTGTGCCTGAGCCTGACAGAGTTCTGCTCTGTCTTGGATTGCGGTCCAAAAATATCAGATTTTGATACAGGGTCGTTCAGAAAATCATAACTAATTGTATACGCGATGAAAAATCATGAAACCAGTGGAAAATGAAACTAGACATACGAGAGTACTTCCAGTAAATAGGAATTAGAGAGAGAGCATGGTTTGAGCATGAACAATAATGAGTAACACAGAACATGACACAGAGAGCAAGACTGATTTAATTCGAGCAACATGCTCAATGAAATTTAGGGCTTTTAGGGGCAAATGATCCCTAACAACATGAAGTATCTACAGTAAAAATTTCGTAGCATGGGATCAAGTATACATAGAGATTTGAATTAAACATGACATCTCGGGGTTATCATGTTTGCAGATCTTCTAAAATCAAGAACAAAAGATTGTTCGATGAAAAAGGGTGAAACCAGAGGGCTTTTGTTCCTTATGTATGGAACAATCTACAGATGGATTTAATTGAGTTTTGCTCGTGAGAATGCCTACCTTTGACTCGATTTATCTTCTAGGGCTTAGAACTCCAAGAACGAAGGAAGAAGCTTGATGGATCTTCCTCTCCTCGATTTCTCCTCCTCCTTGGCCTCTTCTCCACGTCCAAGAACCCCTTTGCACGAGCTAGGGTCGGCCATGAGGATTTAAGAGGTGTATTATATAAACACAAGTTCATATTCCTACTACTACTCAAATTCCTCTTAATTCCGAGATTTCCTAACTCCACCTTTTCTCTCTTGCTTTCCAATCTCTAATTGGTTTAGGATAGTATCTAAATTCGTGCTAGACTATATGGGGTAGGTTTAGGAATCCGATTCCAACTCTAATTGCCACTTTTATTGCTTTAATAACCCCTTTCCAATTATGATATAATTAAACTCCGAATTTAGGGTATTTTCTATTATTCTCCCCTTGCAAATTCATATTTTTGACCCAATAAATTCTAGAGGATCCATTAAGCAAAGCCCATTACTCTTTTCCATCTAATGGGTTTTATTTAATGCTCTTTTCATTTAAATATCTATTTAGCTAGGTTTTAATTCTTTATTTAAATTTTTATTTTTTTCGCAAAAATTCAGGTTGCTACAATTTGACACCATCTGCAGAAAATGGGTGGAAAGTCATGTTGCGCAAGACAACACTTGCAAAAGGGCTGACAAGAAGGGAAACACTCTATAGGAGGCCTTGGAGAGGCCCCTCACTCCCTCTGTAACAACTCAAAATTAAAAGTACGGGTAAATTAATTGTGCTTAAAGAAAAGTCATAAATTCGTAATGCTTAAAAGGTCATTAATAAATTGGGCCAAAAGAGTTGGACAACTACTAATGGATCATAAACATAAGTTAGTGTTTCTTCCAAGTGTTCTTGGGGATTGGATGTAGGACTCTTGAAGGAGGAGATGTCTGAATCATGATAAATCTCATGTGTTCTTTGTGTGTGATTGCTTTCACAATTATATTTCTGCATACGATTAGTAGTCACTAACCACATATTTTTAAGAGTTTATTGTTTGCAATTAGATTTTTAGATCACCCTATTCACCCCCTTCTAGGGTGAATTAGTTACTTACTGATCCAATATTCACCCTTTTCTAGGTGCATTATCGTTGCTAACGATCTAATAGTTTAGGGCATCCTAAGTATGATGGTGGCACACACATGTATACGTTTAAGTCATAATATGTATAATAATAAATTTAAGTTTAAATTACATTTTTTTAATAATAATCAATTCAACTATGTATTTTGATCATGCAACTACTTTCCAATTTATACCATCATGCTACCCAAGTATTTGATCATTGTTTCTTGTATCCAAGTAGTTTACTATGATATCTGGTTACCTATTTGTGAGATCTGCTATTATAGTTGCATTGATATCCATAGTGATAATATTTTTCTAACCTCATAATCTATTATTGTGACCGAGTATTGGATTTTCGTGACTAGCTACTTGAATCTTTGACTATATAATCGATTATCTAACCCCATAATTGATTACCCCTGACACGAGGAGAACTCCACTGATCTGTTGGAGCCTTGGCTCATCCGACCTCCTAATGAACCTGAGCCGATCACTTGAAGTGGCTTGGATCGGCATCCCAGTGACCACTAGGTTGATGCCATATTGTCAGTTAGCCTGATCTCTTGACGTCCATCATCGTATAGGCCGACGCTTTTGTACCCCTTCGATTGACAATAGCAGCTCGACCAAGGATGAGACCTACCTAGCTCGGCTGTAATTGATACGGAGCACGAGTGATCAGCGAGATGCCCCAAAATGTGGTTCGTGTAATGGTCGAGGCATTAACCACTGAGGTAATGGATGCAGATCGTGTGCCCAATAATGTCAGCCATTAAGACCACGATCTGGTGTGGCGGTTACGACGACAACCAGGTGATAGTTATGGCGACGTGGCACGAAGATCACGGGCTCGCCCAACGGTTACCTTGGGTAGCCTACACCTATATAAGTGGTAGGACACTCCATCTGTAGAGGTATGCAATCTCTTTGAGTCCTTTCGAGAACACGACTTCTAGTACTAACTTGAACGTCAGAGTCCCAGTCCACTAAGATCCCTCAGTGGTCTTGGAGGTCAGAGCTCGAAGAGATCGACAACATGATTTCCCTTAGCCTCCTCGGCTTGAGCCGACCCTCGTTGCATAACAACCACCCCCATGATTGATTAATATGATTGAGTATTTGATTTTCATGACTGATCAGTGTATGAATCTCTGACTCCATAATTCATTATCTGACCCCATAATCAATGACCATAATGTAGTATTTGATTTCTATGACTAAGTATTTGATTATCTAAGTCCATACTCGATTAACTATTCCAGTATTTGATTTTGATGACTAAAATATTTGATTTTTTGACAAAGTATTTGATTACTATGATTGCGTATTTGATTATTTGACATGTTATTTGATTACCATGACTGACTAATTGATTATTTAACAAAGTATCTGATCACCACAACTGAGCATTTGATTATCTGACTAAGTATTCTACTATATTGAACCTCTTTCAAATTATGTAGTCATTTTTCAAAAGCATGCAGTGAAGTTTTTACTTATTTATGTTTCAATCTGACATATGTGTTTGCACAATGATTGAAGAATTAGTATATTGCCACCATGTTAAGAGGACAAAAAATTATCCTATTAAGTAGTTTACTCACTAAAATCCACCCTATTTTTTGAAAGTTTAGTGAAGATTTAGATGATTTAATTAATTAAGGAGCAAGCTGATCTAGCTGGAATGTGAAGAGCTTGCAGTGAAGGATATCTTATTCATAAGATCATTTGTTTTTTAGAAAGTATAATTATGTCAAATTTTAATTTCAATGGACTCATGTAATATCTTATTATGAACAAATTAGAGTAGTAGTAGTGAATTAATAGACTTCTTTAATTGAATAATTGATTATTTGAGCATGTATGGTTGTTTTTTATGATAATACTCTCTTATATTTGGTTAAGTTGAGTTCTTAATTCACACTACAATATTTTGATTATATATAAAAAAAATAGATTGGGCCGTGACACTTTGCTTCTTAGTTTACCATGAAATAACCTTTGCGCCAAGGTAGAAGACATATCATGATCTGCTCTTTTGATCATCCAAATTTCCTCCATAATTGTTGTCAATGTAACTAGCTAACTTATTATAATACACAACCTTTCTTTCTTGGACTTGTTTAGATAAGTATTTAGCATTAAATGCTTCCTTGAACTTGTTCCAAGTAAATCGACCATCAGCTTTGGTCACTTCTATAGACTCCCACCAGGTGCGAGCATCTCTCTCTAGTTGAAGGTAGCTAACAGCATCGTATCTCCTACCGACATTGCATAACATAGAAGATTCTTTCCATTTCCTTAAGCCAGTGCTCGGCTTCATCTAGGTCAGTAGTACTGTTGAATCTAGGTGGATTCATGCTTCTGAATTTGTGATGCAGTTCTCCAGCTCCGCAGTTCCCCCTCCCTGTCTGGCTTGCAGGAGGGCCTTTGTAAGGTCTTGGATGGTCTATTGCATGCCCCTTATTTGAGCACGTTTGACAACCATCTTAATTATAGCGACCCTAGATATTTATACCCAATAAGGCTCCATGTAGCACCCCGGAAATTTCAACTATATAAAAAAATTCAAATAAATGGAAATAAATAATTTCCATAATGCCAAGGTATTTAAAACATACGTATCATTATCGTATGTGCTAAATCACATAAGCAAAATCCTAAAAAATGGGAAATCAACCCCACACATTATTCTTAAGGGTTCCACGAATGAATTCGTGTGATGAAAAATCCGATTAACCAAGTAACATCACATGGTGACCAGTTATCCGAATTAGAAACAAGTCGGAAAACCGTTAACACGGAAATACGATGCAACCAAAAAAAAATTAAATAAAGTGTTGGAGAGACTTCCAACATTATTATTAATGACCCAATATCTTAATTGGGCCACTGGATCACATATGACACCAAAACCAAATAAAGCTAGAAAATGCATGGAAATTCGTAACTCTAAATAGGCTGAAATTAAAAAGGGGTAATTATGGTTTAATTGGGATGCAATCATGCACTTTTAGCAACCCAAATTCGTGCCTACCCATCCATGGAAGTTGCTTGATGGCCAAGACTCTCTAATGGAGGAGAAATCATCAAAAATAGGAAACCAACATGCCATCCCGCACCCTTCTTTCCTAGTTACAATAGGACTCCTAAACACCATGGATGCTTAAATACTCTTCACCCAAACCCTAGGGCCGAGTTTAGAACTTGCTGGGGTCGTGTGGAGGAGCTCTTGGTGGCTGGGGAGCTGTGGATCGACCACAAGAAGCTCATCTTCTTCCCCCGTTCATCTGCTACAACCTGCACAAACCATCCACTTGGAGTCGACCAAAGGTAGGCCAAACCTAAATCCCATCGTGCAAGGCTTTACCCCTGGAAAGAGGGTCGAGTCTACGTCCTACCCAAGTGGAATGCCCAATTCCATGTATTATACACGGAGTATTGAGCGTTCTCCTGCAAGTGGTCTGAACAAGGGTTTTCTGGAAGAACGAGACTTCATCAACCCAAAAGGTAGGTTTTCTCGGGCCAAATCGTACATCTCCTATACTAAATGTGTAGAGCATCAAGTTAGCTTTCATTTCCCTCTGGTTTCATCGAATTCCAATGAGTAGATTTTGAATATTAGAGTTTTGCAAAGTCGTGCACTGTTAGGGCTTATCCCGTTCTTTGTATGTTGTATGTGATTCAGACCGAATTAGAGCAACCATGACATGAAATTATTCTACTAGATGTCCTCGTCAGTTTCATGTTGAACATTGTGTCTAAATCTCATTAGTTAGAGAGTTATAGCATGGTAAGAGGGTTGCTGCATGAAACTACGTCTTCAGGTTAGACTTGTCTCCTACGTTGAGTTTGACTGATTAAAGCCTGTCCAACCTTCATTATTTTCTAATTTCGATTTAGTGTAAGCACCCTAGCATGTCTAGGTTAGTTTAACTGGTTTGGTTATTTTTCATACACTGTACAATTTATTCTCTATTTCGGAAGCACCCTGTGTCAATATATGGAAGTTCTGGACCGCAATCCAAGAACATGTCCTTGCTCTGTAGGATCAGGTGCAGACCCTGTGAACGCGACGGCCCGATGGGTCGCATTCCGAGGTCTCATCGCGACAGCCCGCATTGTCGCGACTTGATCGCGACAAGACGCTTCGTCGCGATCATGCTGCCTGAACTGACCGCCCAGTCGCGTTCTTCACAACACCCTGTCGCTTTCTAGCCGACCTGTCGCGGCCCTCATTCCTATCGCGACCTGACCTGAGCCTGACAGCCCTGTCGCCTTCCTTATAAGACCCTGTCGCGACCCCCCGGTCCTGACAACCCTGTCGCTATCTTTATATGCCCCTGTCGCGATCTCATGATTTTTGCACAAAACCCCACTTACTTTCTTGCAAACCTAACCACTATACCCGAGGTCTGGTTAAGGTAACATTTAGTGTGTAATTCACATGTTTTGGGTCTGATCAATGCATGGTGGTTATTTTAATGGCTTAAAAGTATTAAACCCATTTAAAAGCTTTAATTACATGAATGCTATTCTAAGTGCTCCTTAAATGTTATGATCTACTCGTGTTACTTATGATTAATCTTCCTACTTTTCTACCATGTTTAAATGATAAGGTTATCATAAAATCTTGCAACACCATGATTAGTTTAAGTGCATAGTTTTATTCCGTGTTATATTGTCAAGTGCTTCCTGCGAGTTTGAGACTGATGGTGTGTGATTTGAGACACGCGTACCGCACTACACACTAGCACTGTTAGGTAGCCTCTTCTTGGGAAATTGGAAACTCTCTACCGTCATTCCGAATTGATAGACTAGCGACCTTTTCACCAAGGCCTCCGTAAATCTCCTCTGACCATGGATTCCCACATGGCCGACGAGTTGGTTGTACCATTGAAGTTCCCTGAAGATAGCGTGCACTTCCTCCTGTCATCTTGTTCTCGTGAGTGTGACTTACAATCTAGACTAAAGCCATTAATGTAAAGATTGAACTAAATTATAAATCATACCGTTATGCTGCCGAATTCATCTCTTGACCATTGTTATCATGAATCATGTTCAATTACTTATTACTTGTTCCATCATCATCATGAACATGACATTACACATGCTTACTTATTGAAACTCTCATTGGCCATTATTAATGACTGTGGGTATCTACATTTAAAAAATTTACAAGAGATGCTGACAGGGCACGGCGTGTGTCCACGGGCTCCAATCTAGCCCCAATGACGGCGAGTCATAGATATACTGTTAACCATGGGGTATAATGATTACTGGCGTTGCATCTGCGCTGGGAGTCTTGCTTCCTTGTTGAATGATAGATACAATACCACATACACTGTCTCGGTGTACATTCTTGATGGATCTTTTCTCGGTGTACATTAGCGTCTACGTGCCTGATTAGTGTTACATTATCGTGCTCGTACATTCTTGCTTGCGTGCTGCTTGCTTGCGTGATATGGCCATCCTGCATTTAATGCAATTAGTGATATCTTGCGTTCTTGAAAGCTATCGACATCAAGTGAAAATCTTGCGTGCTCGTACAAAGTGATCTATTGCTAGTTCTATCTTATTATCTTGTTCACAAATCTTGTTCTATCATAATCACTCTCTCTAGCATGTTTTCATGTATCATGTTTTAATCTATTTTATTCGTACTTGCATATCATTCATCGTACTGCCTAGTTCTAAAATGTAATCACTTATATCATTGCCCGCACATTGAGATATAAATCCTACTGGGCTAGTTTGCTTATCCCCTACTTTTACCCAATCTAGGTGACTATGAAGTTCTAGAGGAAGAGCAAGTCGAGGATGGGAATGCGTCCGAGTGAAGAGCGTTCCAAACATGAGTCTATCTATAGTAGTTTATTTTGAGTGTTAGAACAATGTAGTAGGAAGTGAGGTATTATGTACTTTTGCTTTTATTGAGTCTTAGTCCTGTACTAGTTTCCATTTGAATACAAAGAGTTGAGATTTGAATAGAATTTATATTGAGTTCAACATATGGGCCCTATATGATGTTGTGTTGATACACAATTAGTGCGTGCTAGCTAGAGGCTTATTTGCCGACTGTCCACGTCTCGAAATATCGACTTGAATTTAATTAATAATATCTGCTGCATAATTCTCGGGACGTGACAGTTTAGTGGTATCAGAGCCTAGGAATACCAAATAGGATATGTCTCAGGAATAGGAGATACCTATGGAACCTAGGTCTTGAAAATTAAATACAGTACCTAGTGAGAATGGGTAGAGACTGGGAATATGTTAGAAAGAATTAAACACTCCCACCCATTGACTCTTATAATGTATCTAGAGACATTAATTGTTTCCATCCTTTTCTCAGGAACCTCATAACTCTTGCACTCAACCGCAATGGCTCGTAATCAGTGGCATGTTATGCAAGAAACCGTGGCTGGATTGACCCACGCACTACAAAAGGTAGTTCAAGCTGGAAATCAAGCTGGAGCTGCAAGGAATGGAGCCGGTGACCTGCACCGCAATTTTAGGAGTTTAAACCCTCCTCGTTTCTCTAGATCCCTTGACCCAGACGAGGCAGAAATTTGGCAGGAAGAAAAGAAAGGATCTTCCAAGTAATGCAATGCACTAATAGGGAGAAGGTGGTACTGGCCACTTTTCAATTTACCAGGATGCCCGAGCGTGGTGGAAGGCCACATCGGCCCACCTGCATAATATAGCTGAACTGGAGTGGGCTGAATTCCTGGAGATATTCCGGGGAAAATATTTCTTTGAGAGAGTGAAGGAGAAGAAAGCGACAGAATTTGCCGCACTGAAGCAGAAGGGATGTCCGTGGCTGAGTATGAGGCTCAGTTCACACGTCTTGCTGTGTATGCCCCACATCTGGTGGGAACTGAAAGACTGAAGGCTAACCATTTCATGGATGGGCTCAGGCCCATGTTCATTGAAAGCTCGGACCACACAACATTCAAACTTACACTGAGATGGTCCAAGAGCTCAGATGGTAGAAGACACCATGGCCAAAGTGGAGGGCATGAGGGGCAAGGACAACTCCAAGCCGTTCTTCGTCAGGAAGGGAGCACCTAATATTGCTCCAACCGTTCGTAACAACAACGTCAACAACAACAACAAGAGCCGAATATCGGAAGGGATATTGCTGAAGAGAAGAGAGCTAAGATGGAAGGTAGGCAGTTGGCGGAAAACTGTAAATTCTGTGATAAACCGGGGCACCGAGCTGAGGAATGCTGGAAGAAGCTCGGGGCATGCTTGAGGTGTGGTGGTCGTGACCACCGTATTCCTGACTGTCCAATGATGAAGGACCAACCAGGTAGAGCTCAGAATATACAACGGCGTCAGGGACGCCTTAATGCTATCATAGAAGCTGACCTACCCGAGGAAGGGGGTATGGTGGAAGGTACCATTTCCATACACTCTCAACCCGCATTTGTGCTTATTGATACTGGAGTTGCTTATTCATTTATTTCCACCACATTTCCGCAACTCTACCTGTCAAACCTGTACCCTTGAAATCCAAGATCACTGTAGCCTCTCCACTAGGCTCGGAATCTGAACTCACTCACTACTTTCCGAAATGTGAAACTATAATGGAGGACACAATCTCCCTGCCGACCTTATCTGTTTAGACATGAAGGGTTATGATGCCATTCTGGGTGTCGATTGGCTAATTGAATATGATGCCGATGTAAACTGTCGCCATAGGAGGGTCACTTTTAAAAGACCAAACCTTCCAACTCTATCACTACTTGGCCCCGCTATCACAACACCCTATCTTGATATCCTCCTTAAGGCTTCTAAGCTGATTAACCAGGGTGTGATGCTTTCCTAGTTTCCGTCTTGGCAACTGAAAGAAGAAACTGACCCTAGAAGACACCAATAGCCAGGGACTATCCTGATGTATTTCCAGAGGAATTACCTGGTATACCACCTGAGCGGGAGGTAAATTCACCATTGAGTTACTCCCTGGGGCAGCCCTGTTTCAAAAGCCCGTACGCATGTCCCCTGATTGCATTGCAGGAGTTAAAGAGACAGATCCAAGAATTACTAGATCAAGGTTTATCAGGCCTAGCACATCCCCGTGGGGAGCGCCAGTGCTATTTGTCAGAAAGAAGGACGGGACAATGAGGCTATGCATTGATTACCGTCAGTTAAACCAGTTGACAATAAAGAATAAGTATCCACTGCCCCGCATCGACGAGCTATTTGACCAGATCTCCGGTGCACAGTATTTCTCCAAGATAGATCTAAGATCAGGCTACCATCACTAAGAATAAAGGAAGAGGATATTCACAAGTCTGCATTCCGAAGTAGATATGGTCACTATGAGTTCGTAGTTATGCCGTTTGGTTTAACAAATGCTCCAGCGGCTTTCATGTAACTTATGAATATATTTATAGGCCATACTTGGACCAGTTTATAGTGGTATTCATTGATGACATCCTTATTACTCCAAATCCAAAGAAGAACACGAAGAACACTTGAAGATGCTCTGCAAGTGCTTAGAGATAATCAACTCTATGCCAAACTTAGTAATTGTGAATTCTGGATGGAAGAGGTGTCTTTCTTGGCCACATCATATCCAAGGAGGGGATCTCTGTAGATCCGTCTAAGGTGGAGGCGGTGAAGAACTGGGAAAGGACGACAACTGTGTCGGAGATTAGGAGCTTTCTGGGTTTAGCCGGTTATTATCGTCGTTTCATTAAAGATTTCTCAAAGATAGCTGTACCATTGACCAGGCTTACCAGGAAGGAGAATCCATTTGCATGGACCGATGAATGTGAAGAAAATTTCAAGGCATTGAAAGGGCACCTTACCTTGCACCTGTACTGACACTGCCAGTTGCTGGGGGTAGTTTTGATGTATACACCGATGCATCCTGGATTGGCCTAGGCTGTGTGCTGATGCAAAATGGGAAAGTTATATGCTACGCGTCTAGACAATTGAAGAAGCACGAGGACAATTATCCTGTACATGATCTGGAGCTAGCTGCTGTAGTCTTCGCCTTGAAGATATGGCGTCATTATCTATATGGTGAGAAATTCATTGTGTTTTCTGACCATAAAAGCTGAAAGTATCTGTTTTCTCAACAGGACTTGAATATGAGACAGCGGAGGTGGTTGGAGTATCTCAAAGACTTCGACTTACATCCAATATCATCCAGAAAAACCAATGCTGTGGCAGATGCTCTAAGTAGAAAGCCAATGATTACATTGTCAAGTTTAATGGTGGAAGATGGAAGTTATTAGAAGACTTCGCCAAGTTAATATTGATGCAGACATCAAAGAGAAGGGATGCCTTGTTGCTAGTGTTAGAGCACAACCTACACTACTGGAGGACATCACAATACTCCAAGAAAATGACCCTGTACTTGTGGAGATTAAGGCTAATCTAGACCAGAGGCTGAATTTCTCATTAACTAAAGATGGAAGACTATTGTTCCGGAATCGAGTCTGTGTACCCGACCATGCGGAGACAAAGAAATGATTATGGATGAGGCTCACAAGACCAGGTATACCATTCATCCTGGAACTACCAAAATGTATCAAGATTTGAAAAGAAGCTTTTGGTGGCCTAATATGAAGAGAGAGGTGGCGGAATATGTCGCCCGATGCTTAACATGTCGAAAGGTCAAGGCGGAGCACTTGCGACCCGCAGGTAACTCAAACCCTAGAAATCCAGCATGGAAATGGGAAGGTATAGGGATGGACTTTATTTTCGGTCTACCCAAGTCTAGAGGTGGATTCGATGGTATCTGGGTTATTGTCGACCCGTTAACTAAGTCGGCTCACTTCTTGCCAGTGAAGAATAAGTGGTCAGTAGATGTTCTGGCTGCATTGTATGTGAAAGGAATAGTCAGATTACATGGAGTACCAGTGGCTATCGTGTCTGATAGAGACCCTAGGTTAAATCCCACTTTTGGAAAGGACTGCACTACTCCTTGGGATCTAAACTAAACTTTAGCACGGCTTTCCATCCACAGACAGATGGCCAGACGGAGAGAACCAACCAGTGATTGAAGATATGCTTAGAGCATGTGTCCTAGATTTTGGAGGTAGCTGGCATGAACTCTTACCTCTCGTGGAGTTCGCCTACAATAATAACTATCAAGCTAGCATTCAAATGGCACCATTTGAAGCACTTTATGGCAGGAGTTGCCGATCTCCAATATGCTGGTATGAAGTTGGCGAAAAACAAATGCTAGGACCTGAGATGATAAGGGAAACCACAGAGAAGGTAAAGCTTATTAAAGAAAGAATGGCAGTGGCGCAGCAAAGACAAAAGGCATATGCAGATAATAGAAGAAGAGACCTAGAGTTTCAGGTTGGTGAACATGTATTCTTGAAAGTGTCTCCAGGCCGTGGGATCAGGCGATTTGACATTAAAGGCAAGTTGTCACCAAGGTTTGTCGGCCTTTCGAAATCCTTGAAAGAGTCGACGAGGTGGCATATCGTCTCGCTTTACCACCATAAATGGATGGAATACACAATGTGTTCCATATATCCATGTTGAAAAAGTATGTATGAGATCCGTGGCATGTCATAGAATATGAACTTTGGAATTCAACAAAGATAGAACCTATCAAGAGAAGCCCGTTAAGATCATGGACTGGGAACTGCGCCAACTTAGGAACAAGGTTATTCCCTAGTAAGGGTTAGATGGAATCAACGCATGGATGAAGACGACACGTGGGAAACCGTGGAAGCAATGCGCAAAAGATACCCGGAGCTATTCACAAGTAAGCATACCTCACTCGCACAATAATTTTCTATACATGATTTTGGGGACTAAATTCTCTTAAGTGGAAGAGGGTGTAGCACCCCGAAAATTTCAACTATATAAAAAAATTCGAATAAATGGAAATAAATAATTTCCATAATAGCAAGGTATTGAAAACATACGTATCATTATCGTATGTGCTAAATCACATAAGAAAAATCCGTAAAAATGGGAAATCAACCCACACATTATTCTTAAGGGTTCCACAAAGGAATTCGTGTGATGAAAAATCCGATTAACCAAATGAACATCACATGGTGACCAGTTATCCGAATTAGGAAACAAGTCGGAAAACCATTAACACGGAAATACGACGCAACCAAAAAAAATTAAATAAAGGTGTGGAGAGACTTCCAACATTATATATTAATGACCAATATCTTAATTGGGCCAATGGATCACTATTGACTCAAAAACCAAATAAAGCTAGAAAATGCATGGAAATTCGTAACTCTAAATAGGCTGAAATTAAAAAGGGGTAATTAGGGTTTAATTGGGATGCAATCATGCACTTTTAGCAACCCAAATTCGTGCCTACCCATCCATGGAATTTGCTTGATGGCCAAGACTCTCTAATGGAGGAAGAAATCATCAAAAATAGGAAACCAACATGCCAATCCCGCAACCCTTCTTTCCTAGTTACAATAGGACTCCTAAACACCATGGATGCTTAAATACTCTTCACCCAAACACTAGGGCCAAGTTTAGAACTTGCTGGGGTTGTGTGGAGGAGCTCTTGGTGGTTGGGGAGCTGTGGATCGACCACAAGAAGCTCATTTTTCCCCCGTTCGTCTGCTACGACCTGCACAAACCATCCACTTGGAGTCGACCAAGGTAGGCCAAACCTAAATCCCATCGTGCAAGGCTTATACCCCTGGAAAGAGGGTCGAGTCTACGTCCTAACCCAAGTGGAATGCCCAAATTCCATGCAGTATACACGGAGTATTGAGCGTTCTCCTGCAAGGTCTGAACACAGGTTTTCTGGAAGAACGAGACTTCATCAACCCAAAAGGTAGGTTTTCTCGGGCCAAATCGTAACATCTCCTATACCAAAGTGTAGAGAATCAATTTAGCTTTCATTGCCCTCTGGTTTCATCGAATTCCAATGATTAGATATTGAATATTAAGAGTTTTCCCAAAGTCGTGCACTGTTAGGGCTTTTCCGTTCTTTGTATGTTGCATGTGATTCTAGACCAAATAGAGCAAACTCATGACATGAAGTTATTCTACTAGATGTCCTCGTCAGGTTTCATGTTGAACGTTTTGTCTAAAGCTCATTAGTTAGAGAGTTATATGCATGGTAATAGGGTTCTGCATGAAACTACGTCTTCAGGTTACACTTGTCTCCTACGTTGAGTTTGACTGGATTAAAGCTGTCCAAACCCTCATTATTTTCTAATCCGATTTACTGTAAGCACCCTAGCATGTCTAGGTTAGTTTAAAACTAGTTTGGTTATTTTTCATACACTGTACAATTTATTCTCTATTTCGGAAGCACCCTGTGTCAATATATGGCAGTTCTGGACCGCAATCCAAGAACATGTCCTTGCTCTGGCAGGATCAGGGCAGACCTGTGAACGCGACGGCCTATGGGTCGCATTCTGAGGTCTCGTCGCGACAGCCCGCATCGTCGCGACCTGAGCGTTAAGATGCTTCGTCGTGATCATGCTGCCTGAATATGACCGCCCAGTCGCGTTCTCAAAAACCCTGCGCTTTCTAGCCGACCTGTCCCGGCCCTCGTTCCTGTCGCAACCTGACCGAGCCTGACAGCCCTATCGCCTTCCTTATAAGACCCTGTCGCGACCTGCCCCCGGGCCTGACAGCCTGTCGCTATCTTATATGCCCCTGTCGCGATCTCAGGATTTTTGCACAAAACCCCACTTACTTTCTTGCAAACCTAACCACTATACCCGAGGTCTGGTTAAGGTAACATTAGTGTGTAATTCACATGTTTGGGTCTGATCAATGCATGATGGTTATTTAATGGCTTAAAAGTGTTAAAACCCATTTAAAAGCTTTAATTACATGAATGCTATTCTAAGTGCTCCTTAAATGTTATGATCTATGTGCTACTTACGATTAATCTTCCTACTGTTCTACCATGTTTAAATGATAAGGGTTATCATAAAATCTTGCAAACCATGATTAGTTAAAGTGTATAGTTTTATTCCATATTATATTGTCAAGTGCTTCCTGCAAGTTTGAGACCGATGGTGTGTGAATTGAGACACGCGTACCGCACTACACACTAGCACTGTTAGGTAGCCCCTTTCTTGGGAAATTGGAAACTCTCTACCGGTCATTCCGAATCGGTAGACTAGCGACCTTTTCACCAAGGCCTCCGTAAATCTCCTCTGACCATGGATTCCCACATGGCCGACAAGTTGGTTGTACCATTGAAGTTCCCTGAAGATAGCGTGCACTTCCTCTCTCATCTTGTTCTCGTGAGTGTGACTTACAATCTAGACTAAAGCCATTAATGTAAAGATTAAACTAAATTATAAATCGTACCGTTATGCTGCCGAATTCATCTCTTGACCATTTTATCATGAAATCATGTTCAATTACTTATTACTTGTTCCCATCATCATCATGAACATGACATTACACATGCTTACTTATTGAAACTCTCATTGGCCATTATTAATGACTGTGGGTATCTACATTTAAAAAATTTACAAGAGATGCTGACAGGGCACGTCGTGTGTCCACGGGCTCCAATCTAGCCCCAATGACGGCGAGTCATAGATATACTGTTAACCATGGGGTATAATGATTACTGGCGTTGCATCTGCGCTAGGAGTCTTGCTTCCTTGTTGAATGATAGATACAATACCACATACATGTCCTGGTGTACATTCTTGATGGATCTTTTCTCGATGTACATTAGCGTCTACGTGCCTGATTAGTGTTACATTATCGTGCTCGTACATTCTTGCTTGCTTGCTTGC
>CM024758.1:62367967-62430001 GCA_014218235.1 Colocasia esculenta | reverse complement strand
GCAGAGTTATGTACTCACGCATAGTGAAAGTTTCAGACAAGCCTAACTTGTCCTTCTCCAAATCACCATTTGATATACCAAGAAATTTCAACACAATAAGAGTTGGAGAATTTATTGTAAAAAGGGAAATAGAATTGAAAGAGAGAGAGATATGAACAAGGTAATCAGGAGCAAGCAAAGTTATGAAATGCAAAGAACTCCCCCTTAGACAATGCATAGCACTCAACCCAAACCTTAAGAGAGATCAAGAAGGAGGACATTTACAAAGACCAAGTTCTCTCCTTAAAGATGAAAATCTGTTTTCAGGAAGGGGTTTAGTGAATATTCTGCAATTTGTTTTTCAGTTTCAATGAAGTGGAGTTCAAATGATTTCTTTGCAACCTCATCTCTCAGAAATGATGCCTAATTTCAATGTGTTTTGTTCTGGAGTGCTGAATGGGGTTTTTAGATAAATTTATGGCACTAGTGTTATCACATAGGATGGGTACAACCCTAAATCTTGGTTGTAATCAAGAAGTTGATGTTTCACCCAGAGAATCTGAGTTCCACATCTACCTGCTGCAACATATTCAGCTTCTGCAGTTGACAGAGCAACTGAATGTTGCTTCTTAGAAGCCCAAGAGATAAGGCACCCACCTAGAAATAGACACAGGCCACTTGTGCTTTTTCTATCTAATTTGCACCCAGCATAATCAGCATCACAATAGGCAAACAGATCTAACTTGCAACCAGCAGGATACCAAATACCTAAGTCACATGTTCCAACAAGATATTTGAAAATTCGTTTAACAGCAAGCATGTGACTTTCTTTAGGATTAGATTGGAATCTAGCACATAAACACACACAAACTGAATATCAGGCTAGAAGTTGTAAGATAGAGCAGAGAGCCAATCATACCTCTGTAGGTCTTTGGATCTACTGACTTACCAGATGGATCTTCTTCTAGTTTAGCATTAATTGCAATTGGTGTGCTGAGTGCTTAAGATTCTGAAAGTCAAACCTCTTTAATAGCTCCTGACATATTTGGTTTGACTGATGAAGATTCCTTCATGTGTTTGGTTAACCTGCAATCCCAAAAAGAATGTTAAATCTCCCATTAATTCATTCAAATTCATTCTTCATTTGATTTGAAAATTCAGTGCAAAGGCCTTATTGGTGGAGCCAAAAATTATGTCATCAACAAATTTGGACCACAATTATTCTATTGATTATTTTTGTGAACAGTGTTTGATCAATTACCTCTAGAATATCCTTTTTCAAGTAAAAAGGTACTCAACGGTCATACCAAGCTCTTGGAGCTTGCTTAAGACCATAGAGAGCCTTATTAAGCTTGAAAACATGGTTAGGATGTTTTCATTTTCATATCCAGGAGGTTGTTCAACAAAAACATTTCCTATATAGCCATTCAAAAGGCACTTTGACATCCATTTGATAAACTTTGAAATTCATGGAGGATGCAAAAGCAAGGAAAATTCTGACAGCTTCTAGTCTAGCTACAGGGGCATATGACTCTTCAAAATCAATTCCAAACTCTTGATTGATACCCCTTTGCAACTAGCCTAGCTTTGTTTCTTATTACTTGACCAGTTTCATTTAACTTATTTCTGAAAACCATCTAGTACCAATCACTGCTTGGTCACTAGGTCTAGGTACTAATTCCCATACTTGATTTCTTTCAAATTGATGAAGCTCATCATGCATGGCATTAATCCAATCAGAACTGGATAAGGCTTCATCAATTGACTTGGGTTCAATTTGGGAAATTAGAGCTAGTGGGTCTTCTTCAACATTTTGCAAGAAGGATGATCTGGTCCTTACTCTATCATTCAAATTGCCAACTACACTATCTATGGGTGATCTCTCAGATATCGAGGTTCAGAAATTACCTGTTGAGAAGTACCCACTTCTGGAGCAATGTTACCTGACCCACTTGAAGATGGTGAGTTGTTGTTCAGGTTCTCTTCATTATTGTCAAGCTCCTCAACAGTTGGTGAAGGATCCACAATGAGGTCATCCTCTTCATTGTCTTGTCTTTCCCTGCAAGATTTAGAATCATTAGTGGAAAAGGAATTTCATCAAAAATAACATGTGGAGATTCTTCAACAGTTTTGGTTTTTAGAATATACACTTTGAAAGCTCTTGACACTTCAGAATAGCCAAGGAAGATAGCTTCCTGACTCTTAGCATCAAACTTGTCAAGATTTTCTTTGTTATTTGTGTGTACAAAGCATTTGCACCCAAAAGTTTTGAAATAAGAAACAGTTGGGCTTTTGTTTTTCAACAATTCATAGGGGTTTTTCTGATCTTTGGTCTGATCAAAACTCTATTTAGGATATGATTGGCTGTGTTAACAGCTTCAGCCCAGAAGGATTTGGGCAGATTACTTTCTAATAGCATGGATCTAGCCATTTCCACAAGAGTTCTATTCTTTCTTTCCACAACCATTTTGTTCTGGAGTTCTAGGTGAAGAAAACTTGTGAAATATTTTGAAATTCAGCACATAGATCAGAAAAGGATGTGTTATCAAATTCACCCCCATGATCAGTTAAAATGTTTTTGATTTTATATGGATAAGTTGTTAAGATAGTGGTACAGAAATTCCTGAATTCAAGGCATGTATCACTTTTGTGGGATAGAAAATAACCCAGGTAAATCTAGTAAAGTCATCAATGATTACAAACCCATATCTCTTGCCACTTAAGCTTAGAACTCTTGTTGGTCCAAAAAGGTCCATGTGAAGAAGTTCTAGTGGCCTAGATGTGAGTACCTCATTGAAGGTTTTAAAAGATTTCTAGTTTGTTTTCCTTTAGCACAGATCCCACAAACTTGACCTTCAACATTAGAAAAAGATTCAGGAAGACCCTTAACCAGTTTCAATCTTAACAATTATTCAAAGTTCTGAAACTTGCATGGCCAAGTCTTTTGTGCCAAGTCCATGCAATTTCATCTTTATTTGCAACAAAATAAAGATTTTCAGAAAAGTTTTTATTAAGATTGATCATGTAGACATTGTTTTCTCTTTCCAAAGAATTTGATTTTATCAGTTGATGAATCTATTATCTTACAAAAATCAGATTTAAACACAACTTTGTGACCTTTGTCACATAGTTGGCTGATACTGAGCAAATTATAATCAAGACCATCAACTAATAAAACATTATCTACTGAGTTTGAAGAAGTTTGACCAACCTTTCCAGATCCTAAGATCTTTCCTTTATTTTTACCTCCAAAGTAACTGACCCTCCCTTTTCAATCAGACAGGAAAATTTTGCTCTATCTCCAGTCATATGTCGTGAACACCCACTATCAAGGAACCATACATTGGATTTGGGTGCACGACTTCCTACAAAAAGATCAATGGAGAGAAGATTTGGTACCCAAACAGAGTTGGGACCATCAGTATGATTGAGCATAGATATCAAATCCTTTCTCACCCAAATTTGATTTGTTTTTGACTTTTGTTTTGTTACTTTGGTTTTCAGCCTTTTCTGTTTGTTCTTCTTTTAGGAATGAAAGCACCAAGATCTTGTTTTTGGGAGGAGGAGAGTTTTTCATTTGAAAATTGGAGTTGAGATTAGGAGGTGGAATCCATGGGTTTTGTTGGTACATCAAGAAATTTGGATAATAGAATTGAGGATGATACCAACAGGGATTTTCATACCATTGGCTCCAAGGATTGGTCCAATTATCTTGAACTGTTGTCTTGGAGGTCCAAGGTTTTTTATGAATCATTTCTTTTACCTTTTCTTATTTTTCAGATTTTTATTTGAATTTTGGTTGAGTTGTTTGTGATTTTTGGTGTTGAGCAGGTCGACCTCTCCTGAACTGGTGTCGACACAACAGCCACAAAAGTCTTCTTCTTGTGGACTGGTGTCGACCTGTCAGGGGACTATGTCGACCTGATAGTCTTCTTTTGTTTTGATTTTTGCTTTGTTTGGTGTTTTGTTAAGGTTTTGTTTGCTGTTGTTGAATTTCTGTGTTTCCAGATTAGGACCCTTGACAAATTTAATCAATGGTGTTTTCCCTTTTTCTCACCAGATTTATCTTTTGTTGGTTTCTTTTTGTTGAATCCTAATCCATGAGATGTGGTTGTCATGTTGGATCCTAGCAATGCCTCTAGATTATCTTGGCCTTTTGTGAAGGTTTGGATAACCTCCTCCCTTTCCTTTAGCTGGTTTTTAAGAGTTATAATTTCTTCAATTTTTTGTTGTTTTTCTTGTTTTTCAATTTCCAGCTTTTCTGTTAAGTTTTGAATTCTTGGGAGGCCTTTTGAGAGGCAAGCTTTAGATCATCAATTAGGTTCAGGAGATTTCTTTTTCTTCAAGCAATTCTGTTACTTCAGTTTCCAGTTCACAAGATCTATTGTTGAAGATTGGTTATGGTAAAGATTTTCAATTTTCTTTTTGATGTGTTGTTTTCTTTTCTCATTTCAGAATATCTTTCAACTAGTTCTGCATACACATCCTGCCAATCTTCAACAGTATAGTCTTCAAAGGAAGTATTTACCTTTTCATCTGTGCTGTTGGCCATGAAGCAAACCTCCTCACTTTCAGAGCTTGAGGATTTTTCTCTTCTTCTTCCTCACTTGAGTCTTCATCAGACCAAGTGGCTACCATGGCCTTTGGCTTCTTAAATTTCTGGAACTTGTTGTGCTTTTCTTTCTTGTTCTCAGGACACTCTCCTTCATGTGTCCTGGTTTGTTGCACCTGTAACAGACAATATTTTCGTCAGATTTGTGATTCTTGTTGAAATTAGAAGAGGAAAAGTTTTTCTTACTTGAGAAAACTTTTTTTCCCAGACATTTTCCTTTTCTGTATTTCAAGAATTTTGAATTGCCTAGTCATGAGGGCAATTTCATCCTCATTTGACTCAGACTCCTCAGAACTTGTTTTCTCCTGACTTTTATCTTTATTGCTTGAGAGGCCTTTAAGTGCCATAGGCTTGGTTAATATATGTGTTCTTCATTTCTTTTTAAGTTTCTTTTGTTTAAGGATAATCATTCATCCAAAGGATCCATTGGACAGACAGATTTTGAATCTTCAACGACAGTGGCCTTTGTATGCCAAACTGAAGAAAGTGAACGCAAGATTTTTCTTACCAAGTCTGCATCAGTGTATTCCTTACCCAAGGCCTTCAGTCCATTGACCATCACCATGAACCTGGCAAACATTTCAGAAATATTTTCGTTAGACTTCATCATAAAAAGTTCATATTCTGAAACTAAATATTTGTCTTGGTCTCCTTGACCTGAGATGTTCCCTCATAGAGTAATTCGAGTTTATCCCACATCTCTTTGGCAGATTTGCACATAGAGATTCTCGAATACTCCTTGGGATGAACAGCACATTGAATCATGTTCATGGCACTGTAATTCAATGTAGCTCTCCTTATTTGTTCCCTCGTCCAGGTTTCTTCCTCACCTGGTTTTCATAGGGACCAGCCTCAACTACTTTCCAGATCTCATAGTTCTGGGCCCTTAAGAATACTTGCATTCTGTTTTCCAGTAAGAATAGTACGTTCCATTAAAGAATGGTGGCCTATTTATGGAATGCCCTTCAGCTATGAAACCTTGGAATCCATGACTCTAAAGCAGAAAGAAAATGCTTAGCAAACAAACAGGCAAACACTCAAATACACAATACTCAGAAACAAAAACTGCTCGGATCAAATCAGATCAAAGTAACCCGCTCTGATACCAATTGAAGGATCGAAGTGAAGGTGTGGATAAGATCTAGAAGGGGGGATGAATAGATCTATGCCACTTTCTGCGGAAGCTTAAGCAATTAAAATACTTTTAAATCAGAGGCTATTTAATCAGTGAAAAACACAGATCTGATGAGATTTGAGTGAGTTGGTAAAAATAGATGTGAAACAAGTTGATTGAGTGAATATTAAACGATCCTATGCAAGCATCTAACGGATGAAATGATCAAACCACAGATAGACAAGTGCACAGAGATTTTTAGGTGGTTCGGAAATCACCCAAGTGATTCCTACATCCACCCCTCACAACCCGTGAGGATTCACTAACACAACTGGGTAACACACCCACTGGAGCCTGACAACTCCAACACTGGAGAGCTTACAACTCACACAACTTCTAGAGCAAGACTACTCTAGAACAACTGAGCAAGACTGCTCAACACAACCTTGAGTTAGACAACTCAAACTGAGCACAACGGCTCACAACAACCTGAGCACAATGCTCACACAACTTGAGCACAATGCTCACACAATGGTTTCTAGACACCAACTCAAGACATAGACCTTCTAGCACAGATCTAGTCGAAAATGAGAACACTAATGAGGATTATGCAGAAGCACTTGCATAGTCTCAAGAGATATCTTAGAAGAACAGAAGTACAGTAAAATGTATTGAATGACTTCGTTCTTCAAGTGTACTCCCTTGTAGAAGCTTGGATTGGGAAGAAGCTTGCAAACTTGAAGTCCAAGGCGATGCTCTGTAATGTGGGAGTTTGATCTTCCTTGAATTCTTCTCCAACGATGGCTTCTACAAGATCTGCTTTTTGGGATGCTTCAGAGGCTTCTTCAAAGATCAAACCCCAATTCTCACACTTGGATTGGTGAGAATTGGTCTTCTGGAAGCTCCAGGAAGACAGAGGAGGGAGACACGACTCTTGTGGCCGCCAAGAACTTTTCAGGAGGCACAAGAGTTTGTTGGGTCGGCTCTACTGATGATTGGCCATAAACGAGGCTTTTATACACAAAAGATTCCAAGTATACCCTTTTGGGTACAAGGGCACGCGATCCCAGGTTGATTCCTGATCGCCCTAGGAGACACGTGGCATTCAGCAAAGGTAAGTTGGAATCTTCTTGGAGTGTGTCGACCTGCCCTGGTGGTAGTGTCGACACCCTGATCAAAGCCTGAAATATGGTCTCTGGGAAACCCATGGTGTCGACACACTCTTCAGGTGGTGTCGACACACTGATTGCAGACTGAAGGCTTGATCTTCTGGAAAGCCCATCCTGTGTCGACACACAATCCAATTGGTGTCGACACCCTGATTAAACCTGAGAACTGGCCTTCGGTGGGAAGTCTAGTGTGTCGACACACTCACTGGCCTGTGTCGACACACAATCAGCACAGATGTGTTTTCTGCCTTCGGACTGAGACCTTGTGTCGACACCAAGAGGGGTGTGTCGACACACTTTTACACACAGGTTTTGTTCCTGAAATATACAACACATATATCATTAGTTAAATGATTTATCAAGAATATAAATGATAAATGTGGATTAAAAACATACCTTTTTGAACATGATTTCAGGTAACATATTTATGACATGTTTCGTTTAAATTGCTTTAAGAAAAAATACCTCTTGTCATCATCAAAATAGGAGAGAGAATGTGATGAAATATACACTCAACCAACAATTACATGAGTCCATTGAAATTAAATTGGACAGAATATATATACTTCTAAAAAAAAATGATCTTTATGATTAAGATATCCTTCACTGCAAGCTCTTCACATTCCAGCTAGATCAGGTTGCTCCTTAATTAATTAAGTCATCTAAATCTTCACTTAAACTTTCAAAAATAGGGTGGATTTTAGTGAGTAAACTGCTTAATAAGATAATTTTCACTCCTCTTAGCATGGTGGCAATATACTAATCTTCATTCATTGTGCAAACACATATGTCAGATTGAAAATAATATAAGGAAAAACTTCACTGCATGCTTTTGAAAAATGACTACATAATTTGAAAGAAGATGAATATAGTAGAATACTTGCTCAGAATCAAATGTTGTGATCAGATACTTTGTCAAATAATCAATTAGTCAGTCATGGTAATCAAATAACTTGTCAAATAATCAAATACTCAGTCATAGTAATCAAATACTTTGTCAAAAAATCAAATATTTTAGTCATCAAAATCAAAATACTGGAATAAACAATCGAGTATGGACTTAGATATTCAAATACTTAGTAATAGAAATCAAATACTTCATTACGGCCATTGATTATGGGGTCAAATAATCGATTGTGGAGTTAGAGATTCATACACTGATTAGTCATGGAAATCAAATACTCAATCATAATAATCGATCATGGGGGTTGTTGTTCTTATGCAACGAGGGTCGGCTCAAGCCGAGGAGGCTAAGGGAAATCATGTTGTCGTTCTCTCCGAGCTACGACCTCCCAGACCACCGATGGACCTCGTTGGGCAGAGACTCTGACGCTCAAGTTAGAACTAGAAGTCGTGTTCTCAAAAGGACTCAAAGAGATTGTGTACCTCTACAGTTGGAGCGTCCTGCCTCTTATATAGGGGTAGGCTACCCAAGGTAACCGTTGGGCGAGCCCGTGATCTTCGCGCCACGTTGCCATAACTATCATCTGGTTGTCACCATAACCACCACGCCAGATCGTTGTCTTAATGGCTGACATTATCGGGCGCACAATCCGCAACCATTACCTCAGTGGTTAATGCCTCGACCGTTAGAGGAGCCATGTTTCGAGGCATCTAACTGACTGGTTGTGCTCCGTATCAGTTACAACAGAGCTAGGTAGGTCTCATCCTGGTCGAGCTGCTATTGTCATCCAAGGGGTAAAAAGCCTATACGATGATGGATGTCGAGAGATCCGGCTAACCGACAATAGGACATCAGCCTAGTGGTCGTTGGGATGTCGATCCAAGCCACTTCAAGTCATCGGCTCGGGTTCATTAGGAGGTCAGACGAGCCAAGGCTCTAACCGACCAGTGGGAGTTCTCCCCGTGTCAGGGGTAATCAATTATGGGGTTAGATAATCAATTATTTAGTCGAAGATTCAATACCTAGTCATGAAAATCCAATACTCTGTCACAATAATATATTATGATGTTAGAAAATTTATTATCACTATGGATATCATAGCAACTATAATAGCAGATCTCACAAATAGGTAACCAGATATCATAGTAAACTACTTGGATACAAGAAACAATGATCAAATACTTGGGTAGCATGATGGTATAAATTGGAAAGTAGTTGCATGATCAAAATACATAGTTGAATTGATTATTATTAAAAAAATGTAATTTAAACTTAAATTTATTATTATACATATTATGACTTAAACGTATACATGTGTGTGCCACCATCATACTTAGGATGCCCTAAACTATTAGATCGTTAGCAACGATAATGCACCTAGAAAAGGGTGAATATTGGATCAGTAAGTAACTAATTCACCCTAGAAGGGGGTGAATAGGGTGATCTAAAAATCTAATTGCAAACAATAAACTCTTAAAAATATGTGGTTAGTGACTACTAATCGTATGCAGAAATATAATTGTGAAAGCAATCACACACAAAGAACACATGAGATTTATCATGATTCAGACATCTCCTCCTTCAAGAGTCCTACATCCAATCCCCAAGAACACTTGGAAGAAACACTAACTTATGTTTATGATCCATTAGTAGTTGTCCAACTCTTTTGGCCCAATTTATTAATGACCTTTTAAGCATTACGAATTTATGACTTTTCTTTAAGCACAATTAATTTACCCGTACTTTTAATTTTTGAGTTGTTACAGAGGGAGTGAGGGGCCTCTCCAAGGCCTCCTATAGAGTGTTTCCCTTCTTGTCAGCCCTTTTGCAAGTGTTGTCTTGCGCAACATGACTTTCCACCCATTTTCTGCAGATGGTGTCAAATTGTAGCAACCTGAATTTTTGCGAAAAAAATAAAAATTTAAATAAAGAATTAAAACCTAGCTAAATAGATATTTAAATGAAAAGAGCATTAAATAAAACCCATTAGATGGAAAAGAGTAATGGGCTTTGCTTAATGGATCCTCTAGAATTTATTGGGTCAAAAATATGAATTTGCAAGGGGAGAATAATAGAAAATACCCTAAATTCGGAGTTTAATTATATCATAATTGGAAAGGGGTTATTAAAGCAATAAAAGTGGCAATTAGAGTTGGAATCGGATTCCTAAACCTACCCCATATAGTCTAGCACGAATTTAGATACTATCCTAAACCAATTAGAGATTGGAAAGCAAGAGAGAAAAGGTGGAGTTAGGAAATCTCGGAATTAAGAGGAATTTGAGTAGTAGTAGGAATATGAACTTGTGTTTATATAATACACCTCTTAAATCCTCATGGCCGACCCTAGCTCGTGCAAAGGGGTTCTTGGACGTGGAGAAGAGGCCAAGGAGGAGGAGAAATCGAGGAGAGGAAGATCCATCAAGCTTCTTCCTTCGTTCTTGGAGTTCTAAGCCCTAGAAGATAAATCGAGTCAAAGGTAGGCATTCTCACGAGCAAAACTCAATTAAATCCATCTGTAGATTGTTCCATACATAAGGAACAAAAGCCTCTGGTTTCACCCTTTTTCATCGAACAATCTTTTGTTCTTGATTTTAGAAGATCTGCAAACATGATAACCCCGAGATGTCATGTTTAATTCAAATCTCTATGTATACTTGATCCATGCTACGAAATTTTTACTGTAGATACTTCATGTTGTTAGGGATCATTTGCCCCTAAAAGCCCTAAATTTCATTGAGCATGTTGCTCGAATTAAATCAGTCTTGCTCTCTGTGTCATGTTCTGTGTTACTCATTATTGTTCATGCTCAAACCATGCTCTCTCTCTAATTCCTATTTACTGGAAGTACTCTCGTATGTCTAGTTTCATTTTCCACTGGTTTCATGATTTTTCATCGCGTATACAATTAGTTATGATTTTCTGAACGACCCTGTATCAAAATCTGATATTTTTGGACCGCAATCCAAGACAGAGCAGAACTCTGTCAGGCTCAGGCACAGACCCTGTGAACGCGACGGCCCGATAGGCCGCGTTCACAAGGGCCATCGCGACAGAGCGTTCTGTCGCGATCTGATCGCGACAGTGCCCATCGTCGCGATCTGCTGACCATGCCGTCGCGACCCTCATGCCACCCCGTCGTGATCTGCCTACCCGTACCGACAAGCCTGTCGCGACCCTTTGCAGGCCTTGTCGCTACCTGCCCTACCCCTGTCGCAATCCTTACTGGCCTACGTCGCCTTCACAGGATTTTGCATGAAAACCCATAAAATTTATTGCCTTTTTAACAGTCATACACGCAGTAAAACAACTGCTTTAAAATGGAGCTATATTGAATGCGTTAAAATACATATTCACGACTTCTTTCTATCTATGACTTCTCTTACGCATGCACACACACGAACCATCCATATATGGCTGAAATCTGGTAAAATATCTCATAATGTATCTGGAATTTATTGCAATAAAGTATATTAATTGCCCTATTTTAAAGGACTTGTATTCGTTTCTTGCGTTGTTTATATACCGATATCGACGCTCCACTGTTCTAGAATTCCTCTAGAACGTCGAGCACATGTTTTATATACACACTTTACTTGGCTTGTGGTGAACTCTCCGTCGGATATTCCTTTCGCCGGACTAGTGAACCCTTGCACAAGGCCTCCGTAAGTCTCCTCTGATCATGGATTCCCACATGGTCGATGAGCCGGTTGTACCCTAACACCCATCACATCTTTAGGGATCGATATGATCCAAACGGCTATTAGAAGTTCGCTCTTACCTTGAATCACGCCGGACCTCTGGACTGTGCTTAACATGGCCAGTGGTAGGGTCGTGAGTTCCACCTGACTGCCAACACCAAGTGCGCGTGTTGTGCAACTGTTACTATCGCCTGTTTACCGTCGCATTACGTGCAATGACCACTAGCTCTATCTGTACTCTACTCGCTCCTCTGTTCACGTTCACTCTACTATATCGTCTATTCATCTAGTGCTCTCATCTACTTCTTGGTACTCTATATTGGCCATTGACTGATTGTCTAAAGATAAACAATATAACTAATGCCTGTCAATATATAAAGGGCCCGATCTGGTCCTGGGATGTGCGCCCGAAAGTGCTAGTGCCCATGGGAGTTAAATGATCAGAGTGTTGGCATTACACTCAAGTGCTATCTATCTCGACTATCTATATGACAATCAAAACATAAAACGTGCTATACTCTCTCGATGTCTAGAATGACAAATAAGTGCTATACTCGTCGTGCTATTATTATACTTGTGCTAGTTGTGCTATGACCATCCTGCTATTCGTGCTATACTCGATACTCGTGCTATTTTTGGAAACTATACTCGATCTCGTGCTATTGTGCTATCTCTTGCTATATTTTGACTCTCTGTACCTGCTATCTTTAGATACTCTGTCATTAAATGCGTTAATTATTTAAAGCCTGCTTGAGCCTGAGATTTAAGTCCTATTGGGTGTTATCGCTCACCCTATGTTATTTGATGTTGTGTTCTCAGGTGAGACCGAGGATGACACATACACTCACGAGGAAGGAATGACCAAGAGTGAAGCCAGGAGTACCCTCGAGTCATTATGTTACCTTAGAGTTGTAGTCAGTTATTTCCTTTTATTGCAATGTAATTGGGCCCTATAGAATGGCTCTGATATAGTGGTTGTAACTAGACATTGAAAAGTTATTAATGAGAAAGTTGCTTTAGTATTATTCAATGTGCAATGGTTTGATGTCTAGTATACGCTCTATACCTTTTTCTTGCAACTGCCTTCGCGCTCCGATATTCCACGTCGGGGCGTGACACAAATGGAGAAGCTTGATCTCAAATCTGTAGCAGACTGTCTATCACACCCTAATGAGGAAGAGATCGAGGGATGTTGGTTGCAATCAATCGAATATTCAAAGCATAAATAAATATTAATGATTGTTGATTCATGGTTCTGTAAACAACTATTGCCATTATTTTGATGATAACATTGTTTTGATGTTCACGTGACTTAACACTCTGATCCATTATTATTGTCTTCATGAAGACCATGCTTGAACACTCATGATGATGATATAAATGTTGGAAACAATATTGGACTATGCTTGAGTTGTGTTAATGTTTGAATAACTTGTAAAGATTGACTTCTATACACATTTTTCTATATAGGTCTCAACAAATGAAGAGCTGCATAGACAACCTAGGTCGACAGACGATGACTCCCAGGTCGACAAATGAATGCATTTCCAAGAATCAATCTTTCTGGAAAAGCTTTTGCAACAGTTTAGGTTGACAGACCTGAATCTAGTTGTTGACAGATAACGCAATATGTCGACAGACTCAAGTTTGACTGTCGACAGACAAAGCCATATCGATTGGCTATTATTTCATATCAATTGGCTACTGTTGTATATCAATCGATGATTATTTCATATCAATTGATAGTTAACAAATTGATTGATTGTTACTTGTTCTTCAAATTGAATGCTTCTTTAAACGAATGAAATATTTCATGCATAGATTGGAAAGGTTCAAATGACAACGTCATATTACAACTACTAATCATCAGATCCAAACATAGGGCCATTGTTCAGTCTACATAATCGACTCAAAAACATAACTACTATAGAACATCTAAGACGTACGTTAGGTCCATGGATTCACAATAACTGGGATGCCCTTCACTCTTGCCCACCCCCTTCAATTTCCATAGCCTCCCCTTCACTACCTGAAAATGTTAATAACTTATTGAGCTTAAGCCTAGTAGGATTTACATCTCTATGTGTGGGCAATGATATGAGTGATTAACAACAAGAAAATTTTCTACAGGATAGGATGACAGTATAAGTATGACAATAAACATAGAGTTGTATGACAGAATGGGAGTAGCAACCCAATGGTTTCACAGTGATTCACGAAGATGATGAACACATGTCAGCAAATGAACAATTCAAGACTAGCCATATTTCACATATACACATTTCATATAATCAAACATATCATACTCAACGAAGGTATTTTGAAATCTTGCACATATCGGTATGTTGTCACACACACAAGTCCATACTCCCGCGCAAGTACATTGGGGTGTTCCTCCCCATGACCAGACAGGGCTCTATTACATAGGCATTGACCATTAGACCGAAGTCCCACATAGTGCCGATAACACAGAACATATATATTATGGCCATCGGAATTCCAAGTGTAAACACAAGTAACTAGAGTTTGTTTTCTCATAGATTTCCAAGATACAATGATTGCTTAAGAATATTAAGGAGAACAATTTCAAGAGTGCAAATGAACCAAGATGATGAAAACATGACATGTAGTAAAATAGACAAGGTAATATCAACCCGATTTTCTACACTTTAAGACATGGGTTTTCAGTTTGTATGGCAAGCTAGACTTTCAAATGAAGTTTCAATCAATCACATGAGGAGAAGATCAATCAAGAAATTTAAGAGCAATTAGAATGAGTTTCATGTATTAAAGCTCTTACATAAAGTTTGACAGCTTTTAGGGTACCAGATTGACCTAATCATGCACTAACTAGATAGACCAAAGGAAATAGACGGTTTTTGGAAGACTTAAAATTTCTTAGGAAATAAATTGACCAAATATCAGCAAGAAGGTCATTGGGAGATCAAGGTTTATAAACTCTATGGCTTTAGTCTGGATCATAATGAATAGGAATGCATAAATCAAGGGGTGAAGTAGAAAATGCTTAACCCTATGCGACTATCAGAGAACGTTTATACTTTTTACACACACACAAGGAATATTTGCCCAAACAGGCGCAAAAGAAAGTAGACTCAAAGGGCTTTCAGATGGTATATAGTATGTCATGGTTGAGCCTGACATCACCTACCTTTCATTGCTTTTGAGTCTCTGGTTCCGACAGGTCGAAGCAGAGGCAAGAGAAGAAGAACCCCACAAGTCCAAGCCTCTAGATCGCCCTTCTTACTCTTGGGTGTTCCTCTCACGCCAGCAACAGCAGAAGAAGCTTGTGAAGGATCGAGGAAAAGGTGTGGATAAGATCTAGAAGGGGGGGATGAATAGATCTATGCCACTTCTGCGGAAGCTTAAGCAATTTAAAATTACTCTTAGAATCAGAGGCAATTTTAACAGTGAAAAACACAGATCTGATGAAATGTTAAGTGAGTTGATAAAATGGATGTGAAAACCAGTTAATTAAGTGAATCTTAATCGATCCTATGCAAGCATCTAACGGATGAAAGAATCAAACCACAAATAGACAAGTGCACAGAGATTTTTAGGTGGTTCGGAAATCACTCATGTGACTCCTACATCCACCCCTCACACCCAGTGAGGATTCACTAAACACCTGGGTAACACACCCACTGGAGCCAGACAACTCCAACACTTGAGTTTACAACTCACACACCTCTAGAGCAAGACTACTCTAGATCCCTGAGCAAGACTGCTCAACAACCACTTGAGTTTGACAACTCAAACTGAGCACGACGGCTCACAAATAACAATGCTAGACACCAACACACGACATGGATCTTCTAGCAGCAGATCATGTCAGACATGAGAACATTCATGAGAGTTATGCAGAAGCACTTGCACAATCTCAAGAAGTCTCAGAAGAACAAAAGTACATTGAGAATAGTGTTAAGAGGCTTTGTTCTTCAGTGTACTCCCTTGTAGAAGCTCAGATTGGGAAGAGGCTTGAATCCTTGAAGTCCCAGCCGATGCTCTGCACAATTGAAGTTGGGGATCTTCCTTGAAGTCTTCTCCAACAGATGCTCCTACTTGATCTGCTTCCTTGAGGCGCTTCAATTGCTTCTTCAGGGATCAAACTCCAATTCTCACAATCGAATTGATGAGAATTGGTCTTCAGAAGGCACCAGGAGAGCAGAGGAGGGAGATGAACTCTTCTCGCCGCCAAAGGGAACTTTTTTGGAGGCTTGGAGAGTTCGTTGGGGTCTTCTCATGATGGATGGCCAATAGGGGGTCTTTTATACCCAAAAGATTCCAAAGATACCCTTTAGGTACAAGGGCACACGATCCTAGGTTGATACCCCATCGCCCTAGGCTGACACGTGGCAAACATCCAATTTAAGTTGCAATCTTTCCGTAGTGTGTCGACCTGCCCTGGTGGTGGTGTCGACACACTGTCCCAAATTGAGAACAAGCTGTTCTGAGAACAAGTCCAGTGTCGACCTGCTCTGGTCCTGCGTCGACCTGCTGTCCCAATTCTACAAACATGTTGTTCTGGGAACTGAGTCCAGTGTCGACCTGCTCTGGTCCTGCGTCGACCTGCTGTCCCAACTCTGCAAACATGCTGTTCTGGGAACTGAGTCCAGTGTCGACCTACCCTGAGAGTGCGTCGACCTGAGTAGTCTAATACCTGGAATTTGCAACTCGTGTCGACACACTCTTTGACTTGTGTCGACACAGTCTCAACATTTCTTCACCTTTTTGCCTTTGAATCTGGGTTGTTGTGTCGACCCATTTGGGGTGTGTCGACACTTCTTTTTGCAAAAAGTGTTTGTACCTAAAAATTAAACACATATATCATTAGTAAAATATTTTATTATGAGTACAAATGATAAGTGTGCTTTGAAGCATGCCTTTTTGAATATAAATTTCAGGTGAAATGTATTATCATGTTCCAAATAATTTGCATTCAAATCACATTTGTCATCATCAAAATAGGAGGGAAAAAGATATGAAATTACACTCAACCCAACAGGTTGGGTTGGCCAAAGATGGTCATATGATGTATTTACAATCTTAGATCTTGGATAAACAAGTTGTTGGGATATTGATGATTTAGAGAAGCATAGGATGCACATCATTGTAGAAGCCATTCAGAGGATGAAGTGGACGAAGATGGTCACTATTCTGAGCCAAGTTATCTAGACCTAACCAAAGACTTCTACACTTGTTTGAAAACAGAAGAAGATGGGTCCCTCTCTTCCACTGTAAAAGGTACACCCATTCTTATCACCTATGATCTGTTGGAAAGACTATTTGGTGTCTCTACGGTCGGTCACAGTGGGGTGGACTCAGTGGATATTCATGCTAAGGGGATAGGAATCATCGGAACAGAGTATAGATTGAAGGATGGAAAAATCGACATCAACCAGCTAAATGCATTCAACAAAATTTACATTTTATAGTTTGTCAGATTTTGGTGCCGAAGAGCGCCACCTTCTCAACTTGCCCAAAAGGAGATTCATATATGATGTTCTGGGCCATCCAAAATCAAGACATCAACATGGCCCAGATTATAATTGAGAGGATGAAGTTTGCTGCAGAGATGATATGGGACAAGAAAAATAAATTGGCAGTATCACTTCCATATGCCTAGTTGCTTACCAGAATTTTCAAGGATTATGATATTGACCTGAAAGGAGAAGTGATGGAGAAGATGGGCAGCCTATTCGGTCCAGGACCTGAAGAAAAGTGGTTTCTCTCTAGTGGGAACGTTTGGACCAAGACCTCGGTGGCAGAAGGAGAGGCCATCATTGGTGAAGCTTCTGAAGTTCAACCAGTCTAAGAGGTAGAGGCAGAGGTACAAGCAGATGTCAGAATTGAGGAATCTCCTATAGTTGTGAGGAGGATTGAGGAAATAACACCTGAACATATTGAGCCCGTTGGGCATTTATATGAAGTAGTGATCCCCTCTACAGTCCTACTCCTACAATTGAAGAATCAGTCATCTTAGAGACTGTTGCTCATGCTGAGGGGAGCAGGAATAAACTCTCATGGAAAACATTCCCAGTGTTCCTGCTACAGACATTAGTATGGAAGATATTCAGGCAGAAGTTACTCCGGAAGTTGTGGCACCAGGCCACACAGCAAATGTTCAGATGGAAGATGCTCCAGCTCAGGGGGAGCCAGAGATTCAGGGGGAGCCTTCTGCTAGAGCTCCTACAGATCAATTTCAGGAAGGAATTATTGAAGATGTTTTAGATGATGATGTGGAGCCCACCATCAGCTCAGGTGGAAAGAAAAAGGGTGTTGCCCCCAGAATTCCTCTACTCACCAGGAAGGCACACCACAGATCAAAAACAAGAGGAATCATGTGCACATGAAGCCTGTCATCAATAGATTGAATGCACATGGGGAGATTTGTGCTCACTACAATATGAAGTTCAATCCATTTTTCCGAGTCAGAGCACAGAACAAGGATATTGGAGCAGTTAAAATTGAGCTCTAGGAGATGAGAAGTGAGTGGGCAGCTTGAAGCAATTAATGACAAATCTTTCAGACTTTGTGAGGGTGCAATTATCCTTTCCTGCCCCTCCTACTCCCACACAACCTGTACCAAAGGAATCTGGGCCTTCTGAGGCCATCAGGGCCAGTTGTTGGGGAATCAGGGCCATCAGGGCCAATTGCTGAAGAGGTTATCCACCCTCCCGGGCCTTCTGAAGAGGAAGTTAGGTCATCAGGGCAATCAATTGAGGAGCCAGTGCCATCAGGGCCATGCGAAGCTGAAGTTGTTGGTGTTGGGCCATCAGGGCCAGTGGAATCAGTGGCAGAGCCAGTTGGATCTCAAGCACTTCTAGAAGTTGATGCTGTGCCTCTAGAGCCTCCTGTCTCTTCTAGTCTTCAGACTCCAACTCCTTCTTCTCCACCCACATCCTTCTCTGCCCCACCAACACCTGAACCTTCCAAGAAGCCTATTCCAAAACACATCTCCTCACCTACACCTTTTCCTGCTACCTCCTCCTCTTCCTCTCCTGCAATTCCTCCTCCTCCAACATTTGAGGCACCTCCAGCATCATCCTTAGCTGGTCCCTCATCTACTGGTCCATCATCTGCTGGACTATCTGCACCTCCTCCTCCTACTTCTTTCTCTTCTCTTCATCCACCCACTCCTCCCTCCTTCATCACCATCATTCCGGAGGGTGCTCGTGTTCAAGGCCACATCATATAGGACATTAAAGATCAGTTTGAAGAAGCGATTCTTCGCTCATTCCTGTCTATTTCCTCCCATGTTCACAGGACATGCTCTCCCAGTCCTGCCCCCAAAAAGAGGAAACTTTCTAAGCAACTTGCTCTTTCTTCTGAACCTCAATTCCCCTCCTCTTTGGTTCTCTCTTTCTGTTGAAAATAGAAGGAGATCCCTCTATTGTGAATTCTTACAAAAGTGTACCTTTGCTGCTATTTTTGGCCTCCCTCGTCCTAATCTCACCGAACATCTTACTATTGTTCTTCCTCTCTCTCCAATATCCAAATCAGATCAGTCCAAAATCTTCTCCCTAGCTGAATCTAAGACTGAAGACCAGTGGGCTCAGGGCCATCAGTCTCTCTACAAGAATTATGTGCTTGCTAGATCTGACAGGTTTCCACCCTCAGACCACCAACTTACTCTGTCTGAGTGGTTTGTTATCCACCATAGGAATACTTGGGGTCCCTTCCTCCAGAGGGAAATTGTGACGCCCTCCTTATACTGGTACGGTTATACCAACCCACGTCAATATAGAGAGCGTTGCCACAGTGGAACATTTACCCAACACATATAGTAGGTCGAGACGTACACAAATATGAACACATAACAGCGGAATAAAAGAACTGAATATAAAGATCTTATTCCATCATCCACATTTTCCACAGTCTATATAGAACAAAAGAAATTTAACCATTCATAACTGAGAACTAAAATAAACCACATTGTCCACAACTGAATACATATCGCTCTTTATTACATACTTATGAAAATAAAGTACAATTATGCCAATCCCCACGAAGTGCCACTCCTCACACTCGGAGTCACTCCCCATTGTCTCCTCCAAAGGTGTAGAAACACCTGCACCTGTACGCCGAAGCAAAAGTGAGTCCACAAGACTCAGCAAGCAATTTCCTTTCACATTAAACATACATACACCACATAGACACTTTACATTTAAAAGAAAACCACTAATACATGTAACATAGATTAAGCAATCTTTAAAGAAAAACCTTAACATGTTACTTCTACCAATTTCATGAAACATGGTACATGGTTTATGTTTATTTCACAATAATAAACCTATCACATGCTGCCTACACATTCTTTCACATGCCATTTCAATTCACATTTCATTACATTCATGTTGTAACACAATAGCAATTAAACATGAAGTTTACACATAAAGGAAGAAATGTTCCTAGCATGGATTCTATGTATATTTCCACATGCATAACACAATTATACACACATATAGCTTGCTGTTTTGATAAAATTTTAGCACATTTAAAAATATATTCACAATTTCGCATGTCAACATATTAATTCACATATCCACATGCTCATTTTGCACATTCCATTAACATATACACAATTTATATTATTCTCATTACATGCTGTACACATAGTCCAAACCACCTCTAGAAGGACACACACTCATCTCATCACACACATATCTATCACCTAGGCAACATAGTGATAGACCTTAGTTACTGTGCAAAACTGGGAGAAGCACTCTCCACCATAACCAGTGGTACTTGTCCACCTCCAGGATTTTTATCCCAATGCCCATGGGATCTCATACTCATATGAACCTTCCCGTAGGGACTTTACTACGGTAAGTTCCTCAGCCCTCTAAGGTAGCAGTGTCACCCATGGCATATTTACACATTTTTCCCATTTTAAACACACAATATTTGCATACCATTTAACACATTAACTCTATATTCACATACTTGCACATGATTCAGGTTACTTAACATGGTACTGCTATATACAGAGTTAAACAGTTACAATTCAATCATAAATCAGTTGTAATCATCTAATTAGTTTCTAATTACTTTAAGCATGCTTTAACTAGTCACTCCATCATGAAATACTCAATGCAACCTACTGTCACTTAATCACATAAAATTTAACCACAGACCGCTTACAGATCAAGCATCATGCACACAAATTTTCATATTTTTTGGAGTCATACAAAATTTATGATAAATAAAACAAGCATTCTGCCTAATCTATCAAGTAATCAATTAAATATGGTACACAGTGCCATATACATATTTATCTATTCTAAAATCTGTGTCCAATAGTCATGATATTACATACAATTTCTGGGAATAATTTCACATCATACAATTTATTGGAGAGTTAAAACAGATAAAACATGCTCTTTGTTTTACAGTTCAGAAATTATATTTTACACGGACAGCATAAAATTCCCAAATTTTCGTGGCATGAACTGACATCTATAAACATCGTACAAAAATTCCATAACACCCAAAGTCCAAATAGATCACACAAACAATAATTTACAATGTTGGAAAACCTATCTGACATACATTTCAGGATTGTAATAATAGAATATTCATTGAAAATTCCACAAAATTTACAACATCATCCACTCGAAGTATTAGATAGAATATAAAATTTAGAGTATATCCTCATGCGCAGAATTCCAAAAAAATAAACTATAAAGGGGCAAGCAGCACACTGTTCTTGCCTGAAGAACTCAGCGGCAAGGGTGTGGCCGCTTACCTGGTTGACGGAAACATAGTTGGCCGCTAACCTCGGATCTTAAAAGCATCAGATCTTGCCGTTAAGCTCCTGTCTGTGCAGAACACAGACTGAACTCAAAAATCGATTGAAGGAGGGTTCCAGGACACGATTAAAATTCTGGAAAATTACCTAAGACCTACTAAACATATGTATGGATAGTGTGGAAGGTTTACTTGCCTTCAGAAAAATCCACAAACGACAATCAATCCGGTGAATCCCTCTCGGCCTGAGCCAAAGAGTCCTTAAATCTCCTCTAATCCGGGTTCTGTGTTGATGCAGATAGCCACCCGATGTCGAAGGAGCCTTCCCTTATGCTTAGACTCCCCTCTAGTCGCAGAAGATCGCTGGAAGAAGTCTCCAATCGCGGATCTCAGAGCTCAAAAGTCAGGTTTCGCACAGAGAACTAGGGTTTTTAGATTTTTGACCAAGAGCCAAGAAGTCTCTATTCGGCAGAAAGGAGGAGTTTTTATGCTCCCCGGGTTTGGGTACACGTTTAGGTAAGGCTAGGTGATCGTTGAGAACGGTTTCCTAAACAAGAGGCGAGATTTTCGCAGACGTTTCCAGATCTGAAGACGCAACAGATCTTGGACACTAACGTCAACATCACTGGCCGCTAATATGGAGTTGGCATCCATCGATGTGGCTGCTGACTCCCTATTAACGTCAGCCTATGTTGATGCCAACAGGTCGCTTGGCCAGAACTTAAAATACTCCTATATGCATTACATAGGCACAATTACATATAACTCAAGCACAATATACATAGAATATACAATGTGTACATTAGGAAATAAATATCATTCATGTAATGTAAATGAATAATATATATATACAATAGATATACATATATATTTTTGCAACACTACATCAAATAGTTTATTTATATGCACATACGTATGTCTACACATACAAACATCCATTTCTCACACAATCAAACTCTTATATAAGAGAGAGTAAAATTCTAGGGCCTTACAGAAATCAAGTTGATCCGGCACTTCCATATGTTTCAAGACTATCGGCTTATAAACAAACTGCTAGAAATTCAGGTGGGTCAGTTCAGGGGAGCCATTGCACTACTCAGGAATAAAAACCCTATCAACACTTCCATTCAGGTAAATTTTGCCACCTTAAAGTTGCCAGAGGTTGTCTTCCTCCCCAACTTCATTCCTTGCTCATGGACTCTGCTGTGGGTCCCTCTATCTTTGAAAGATTCACTAGAGTAATGGCCAGAATAACAGTCCGACAGAGAGCTCCTCTTGCCTTCCACCAATTTCTATTCCGAGAGTATCACATGGGTTTTATCAAGTCTGATGTCTTTGCTCCCCTCCTATCTGAGCGTGAAAGGCTCTCACCATCTGAGTGGGAGAAGCACTATCACCAAGCTGCTCAACAGTTGGACACCTTGAACTCCTCTCTAACCAAATCCGACAAACCTTCTCTTTCTGTCAAGGAATTCTTGGACCTCAACTCAATCAATTTGGTTCAAGATCCTTTTGCCATTTGGATTGAAATGTATAAAGTCTATGAACCCCTGAAGAGGGAACTACACCAGCACAAGATTTTCTACCCTATATCTATCGAAAATTCCTGCAGCATGCTAGTTTTGGAACTACTAGCTTGTATAGATCCTCCTTTGGCAAGGATGAATATGCAAATTTCATTGAAGCTCAGAGGCAGCTCCACATCCAAAGACTTCTTCCAGACATGGGGCCTTCCTACAATATCTCTTGAGGTGCTTTTAAGAACCACTTTGAAGAGCAGAACTCCAGGCTTGGCCCATAATTATTCGCCATGCCTCTCTTTTGTCTCTGCCTTCTATTTCTAATCCCATTAAGTAATTCAATCTGATATTTTGGCTCGATTATCTTTGTCTATCTCCATTTTCTCTTCTGTTCATTTAATTCTTTTTGCTTAATGACAAAAAGGGGAGAAACTATTCTGAAAGACATACCCTAAAAATTAAATTAAGCAAATTTCAATTCTTCTATGTATGCAATTTCTATGTTTTGTCATCACCAAAAAAGAGGAGATTGATGATCAGTCCATCTCCATATAAAATTTATCATGAATTATATATGTAATTTTTGGTGATTAACAAAACCTTGTAAAATGCTTTCTAACAACTGTTTCCAAAGTTTATCCATAGAAAATAAATCTAGCAATCTGTAAGTTATCCTCACATACTGCTGTAAGTTCAAATGAATATGTTTTGTCTAAGTGCACATCGATTTCCTTTATAGAAACAACGATTCGATCGCCATAACGATTCTGTAAGTCACTTAAATAACGATTTCGGTCTCACAACGATTTCATAAGTGAAATAACGATTTCATAAGTAAAACAACGATTTCGGTCTCACAATGATTTCATAAGTGAAAGAACAATTTCATAAGTAAAATAATGATTTTGGTCTCACAACGATTTCATAAGTAAAACAACGATTTGCTTTCACTTAAAGAATGATTTAATCGCAACAACAATTTACTTTCACTTAAAGAACGATTTGATCGAAACAACGATTTGCTTTTACTTAAAGAACAATATGATCGAAACAACAATTTGCTTTCACTTAAACAACGATTTGATCGAAACAACAATTTGCTTTCACTTAAAGAATGATTTGATCGCAACAACGATTTGCCTACTTAAACAACGATTTGCTCAAAACAACGATTCACTTTTTCTTAAACAACGATTTGAGCACAACAACGATTTCTTCCTTAAAACAATGATTTCATGATCAATTTCACTTATACAACGATTCATTCTTAAAACAACGATTTCATGATCGATTTCACTTAAACAACATTCCATTGAAACAACGATTTCATCTGCTCATCGATTTATGTTAAGTAACGACTTTGTACAGAACATCGTTTTCATTTCATTAATACATGAACTTTGTTCACATCGACCAGGTCTCAATATGAATTACATTCTCACATGATTATCTCATCGATTTGATGTCAATATCATTTCTATACAGAATGTTCCTTACTTTTAAATAAACATATAGCTCTTGAACAGTCTTGCTTTATCTTCTTATTTTAATTCCTTATAATATTTAAATATAATATGCTCTAAACTCTGTGGATTTCAAAAAGCCTTCCCGCACATCTTACTGTATCCTAAGATCTTGATCATTTATTGTGTTAGTACAATATTTCCACACGATATCCTTGCTTACTTCTCTTATCACATAAAGTCTTGCTTTATGTGATGACAGAATAACATTCCTTTGTGGTGTATCTTCATACTGCACGACTACTAATGTTGACTGACAATTTAGACAAAGAAAAGTTGTCTAGGTGTTAGCATTTATTGTATGCAGGACTTTTGTATAAACGCACGTCAAAGATGGAGTTGTCAACCTGACAAAAAGGATAGAAGATTCAGACAATCCTTCCTTGAAGGTGTAAGTGTCAATCCAAGCATTAATGGCTGCAGGCTCACCTACTCCATGCTTCGGACCAGTCTCTCTAACGAGCACGAAGCTGTGAGCACAGAGCTTGCGTAGTTCTGAGAGAGAGTCACCTTGTAATCATCTAGTGTCTCTCAGACTTCACCTCAGATCAAGCAAGTGATTATAAGCTTGGTCTTGGGGCCTTCTTCAAACAGCGCATTCCTTTTGGTTGATCCTCTTCTGGTGTGAAGAGAAAACCTATTGGTGCAGGTAGTGTTATTCCTCTTCTGGTTGAGAAGAGAAGGCCAGCTGCGACTGGATGTGTAAGTGTCCTTAAGGGGGACTGTACCCTTGTATAGTGGAATCCGAAGTGGTTGCTTGGGGACTGGACGTAGGACTCCTTGGGATAGGAGGTCCGAACCAGGATACAATTTCTTGTTGTCTTTGTGCTTGCTTATTTGGTTTGATTAACACTAACCAACTATCGATCTTAGTGTTGTATGTCTAGTCTATTTTATTTACAGGAACTTCTACTAAAAGAATTTTTAAGCAATCCATTCACCTCCCCCTCTGGGCTTGCTATCTGGGCAACATATACTTTATTTAGTCTTTTGCCTAGAAACTTTATTTCATTGAAATCTTTACATATTACCGCACAATGAGTTTTATCAAAGACAATTTTATACCCCTTGTCACAAAGTTGACTGATGCTAAGAACTTATGATTCAACCCTTTGACAAGAAGAACATTTTCAATATGATTCCCAATTTACCTACTCCAATGATTTTACCTTTGCTTTTACCTACCTACAAAAGTGACCTCACCTCCTGCTTTATCCTACAGTTCTGTGAACTTTGACTTGTCTCTTGTCATATGCCTTGAGCATCCGCAATCCAGTACCACTTTTCACTTTGATCTCTAAGGCATACCTGCAAGATGACCAAGTACTAGTTGGATTTTGGTACCCAAATCCTCTTGGGTCCACTAGATTTAGTCCAAGACGGTAATAAGACCATTCAAATCCGACACATTTGACATTTTGTGAGTTTCTCTTAAAAGGACATATGGCATTAATGTGACCATTACCACCGCAATAAAAACATGTGATATTAGAAACTTGTGGTTTTTTCCTTGGAAAAATAGCATAATGATGAGTGGCATGCTTAAGCGTTTGAGCATTGGCATTCTTCTAAACTAGAACATTGTTGGCATTAGAGAACTTTCTAATAGCATGCACAAAAGAGGTTTTAGTTCTTAACTGAAAAACTTTCTTCTTATTAGAAATGTATCCAGACCCTCCCTTTGAATTTTACAAGAATTGAAAGGACCTCATCCAATTTATCTTTTCCCTTCATTAATCTAGACACAACACTCTTTTCTTTGGAGACCTCTTTCTCAAATGTGCTCACTCTAGATTTCAATTTAGCATTTTTAGTTTTCAATTGAGAACTTTCCTATTCAAGTTCAGAATTTCATCATGACTTTATCAATATTCATGCATTCAATTTCTTCTTCATAAAGAGTTACTTTAGCAAGCAAGATTTCATTAGTCTATCTTAGACTACCACATTCTTTTTCCAGATAAATGCATGCAGAACATGGATTTTGTTATGAAGGAATGACTCAACCTTGTTTTTTAAACCTATGTTTTTAGATCTCAATTTTTTGAATTTTTCATACAAAGAGGTATAAGCAATTTCCCATTCAGCTGAGGTAAAGGATTCAAGTTCATCGCTTACCTCTTATGTTTTTTTGTCGTGAGCCATGAGACAGATTTTTTGTCTTGTCTACTAATTCTGAGGACGAGTTGTCTGAGTCCTCGTCGCTCCTTGTGCTCACCATAGCTTTTAGTTACTGAATTCTCCCTTCTTGAACTTTTTTCGGAACTCAGGACATTCTTCACGCATGTGCCCTGATTTTTTGCATTCATAGCAAATGACTTCCTTTTCTTTGCTACTCTCACTTCTTTGTGGAAAGGATTTCCTACCTGGCTTCTTCGAGTTGCTTTGGAATGGCTTCCTTTTGCAAAGGAAGTTTCGCATCTTTTTGGTTAGTATTGCCAACTCCTCCTCATCACCGTCCATATCACTGTCTTCATCAGTGCTGCACTCCTCACGAATGAATGCAGCCTTGAGGGCGATCCCCTTACCCTTCTTGACTTTTGGCTTATTTTATTTTATGCTAAGATTGTACGTCATCAAGGATCCAATTAGTTCCTCAAGTGAGAGGGTTGCCAAGTTTTTAGAATCCTCTATAATTGTTGCCTTGCTGTGCCAAGCTGGAGGAAGTAACCTAAGGAATTTTTTGACCAACTCTAAGCTTGTATACTCTTGCCAAGAGCCTTCAGTCCATTTGTTGTAGCAATGAATATGACGAATCTCGGAGATGGTTTCTTATAGCTTCATCTGAAACAACTCATATTCAGACACCAGAATGTTGTCTGGTTTCCTTGATCTCTAAGGTGTCTTCATATTGAGTTTCAAATTCTCCCTCTTTCTTTTACAGAGCTGCACATGGAGACATCTGAATATTCATTAGGATGAATTGCATACTACATGATGTCCATGCACTATAATTAGTCTTAGATTTTGTAATCTGATCTTCTATCCACTTTCCTTAGTCCTTTGGTAAGACGTAAGGGCCGTTGCTTACGACTTTCCAAATCTCAAAATCTTGAACTCTGAGAAAGACATGCATCCAATTTTTCCAATACGTGTAATTATTACCATCAAAGTATGGTGGATAGTTGATAGAGTGACCTTCAGCTATGAACCCCTTGTCGGCCATTGCACACAGGGATCTCTCTTGAGTAGAGAGAACATGCTCTAATACCAATTGAAGTGCGCGGTGCAATGTACAACCAAGAGGGGAGGGGTGAATTGGTTAACTACCAAAAAAAGAAGCTAATTTGATATTCCAAACTATAATGATCGCACCAACGCGTTACCACAAACCAACAATGTACGTAGAAGGAGGTAGAAGAAAAGGAACACACCACAGTACGTAGTTGTGTTGGTGGTTCGGCCACACAAGGATTGTGTGCCTACATCCACCCCTCACACACGCGAGGCGGTAACACACTATTCTAAACTTGGCCAAAGGTACAGAGTACAACCCCTCCACATAAACACACTGAGAAACACACAACACGTTCGTAAGTCACAAGCACAACTCTCACGCACACAAAAGTACTTGGTAGAAGTTTAAAATAAAGTTCCTCAACCCAAGAACAAGATAGAAAGGTATGAGAATCATAGTTCAGAAATCTTCTATTTTGTTATGGTTGAAAAATGTCGGAGAAGAACACCATGACTTGCACAAGCCTTCCTGGACGTGGTACACTGGTTGCGCAACAACCAAAATGTCCAAAGCTTTGACTTCAAGCAACAAACCTCGAAGAAAATCTCCTGGAGGAAATCTGGTTCACTGGTTCGCCTTTTGACCTAGCCGGATGCAAAAGATTTATTCTCCAATGAGTTGTATGTTCTAAACACATATGGGCAGGCCTCCCCTTATATACCTATGTGCCAAAGACTTGATCTTGGCCGTAGATGTCAAGAGAATCACGTCCAAATCAAAACTTAAAAGAGTCCCGCACAATAGGAAACAACGCTTCCGAGGTCGGTCAACTGATTGTGGACTTAGCCATGGAACTCAGTTCTTCTTCTTCTTCTTCTACTTCTTCTGCTTCAAAAACAATTGCACTTATTGGTTGTTCAAAATTCCAAGTCGATTGACCTACTTTGTGACTATCCAACACCAGATAGTGTTGGCTAGGTCAGTCGACCGATTTATTGAAGTCTCGGTCATCTGAATTCCTCACTACTACAATGTCAAACTGTAGTGGGTAGTTTGGTCAATCGATTCTTCAAGTCTGTCGACCAATTTCCTACAAAAGTATAGAAATCAAGTCAATCCAAATTCTAACATATGAAAAAATTAACCACTCACCTTGGCCTCTTATTTGTGTACTCTAGACACCATGTAACCTGTAAAGCTCATTTATACATTCAATTTGGAACATGGTTAAGTGATCATGAAATTCCTCAATAAATACCCATATGAACACATGTAGTGAACATGGCCAATTGATTCAACATAGACTCATTTTTTTCTACTTCAAAACATCAAATATGCGCATGGAGACAACAATAAGCATTCCGATTACTGAACAAAGGTTCAGTAACCATCTGATTGGTGTTATAATCGAACCCCAAACCATTTATTTCATATGAATTACTTACCTATGTTAATGGGTTCTCTATTTCTGATGCCTAAGTTAGATCTCAGCAAGAGTTAGAGCAAAAAGGTGAACAATTCGAGATCGTTTCCATAGTTATATGGGTTTGGAATGCCATATCATACCACTAGCCGAAGGGTTTTCTTTGTCTTTTATGCACAACGAGACTTTCCATTGGCCTTATACGATGTAATTACAAGTATGGCTATGGTTATGGGCCTCTGTCTTGCTCATGATGAGGCTCTTTGTATGTAGGACTTAGTCAATCTCCGTTGGTCGTCTTCGGAGCCATGGGTGGGGGCACCCTTAAGTCAACTATTCATATGCACATCATGCTCTAGCATTGACACTAAGGGATGCAGAGGTTACATGGGCCATGCGTCTTTGGTTCATGCATGGAGAGTTGCTATTGGAAAATGTCATCGAGCTCTAGACGTTCTCACTCGCTGCTGGTATGTAGACCAACTACTCAGGTCAAGAGTGTTTGTCACTTCTCCACCGAGCTAAGGCTCTGCTAGCTTACGAGTTGGCCAGACGAAGAACCATCTATGTCATAGGCTGCCAAGCTATCAGCTGGGCTAAGATCTACCATGATAGGCATGGAGAGCAAGTCAAGCTAGCTTCCTACCATTGTACGTTTCGAGAGGTTAAATCGGGAGTTGTTTTCTATGGCATGGGATGCCTTTCTGGTGTCGATGCTGAGATAGGGACCCACCCCTTGGTGCCGACCGTTCAAGTGCTCATTCGCATTCCATGGTCCCTATTTGGTAACTGGGCTTTATCAGGCATGCCATGTTAGTCTGTTGTCAGACAAGCCCTTTTTGATAACTAGGCGATCGTCTGTTTGGTCGAGCTTGATAATTAGGACTTATGATTTGGGTAAGAGGGTCGAGATTCTCCTTCTACATAAATTATATATATATATATATATATATGTAGCAACCTAAATTTTTTCGAAAAATATTTTTTTAATAATATTAAAAATTAAGTCAATTGGAAAATCAAAGAAAAGAGAATTAATTAAACCCATAAATGAAAAGAAGTAATGGGCTTTGTAAATGGACCCTCTAGAATTTATTGGGCCAAAATAGGGATTTTTAAAAGGAGAATATAGAAAATAGAAAAACCTTAAATTCGTATCTTAAAATTACCTAAATAGAAAAGGGCTATTAAATTATTAAAATATAGAATATGGGTTGGAATTGGACTCCTAACCCTACCCTAATTAGTTGGCCACAAAATTGCATCCCATCCTAACCCAAATAAGAGGTGGAAAGCTTGGATGGTTGAAAGAAAAAGAAAATCTCGGAATTAAAGGGGAATTAGAGTCCTATTAGGAAATAGAAATCCAAGGAGCTTAAATACTCTCTAATCCCTCCATGGCCAGCCCTAACTCATTGCTGGGGCTTGCTAGACATGGTGAGGAGGCCAAGGAGAGGAAGAACTCATGGAGAGAAGGCTGGACCGAGCTCAACCTCTGCACTTCGAGTTCTAAACCCTATAAGACAAACGAGTCAAAGGTAGGCATTCTCACGAGCAAAAAATCAATCAATTTCGTATGTAGATTGTTCCATACATCAGGAACAAAACCCCTCATGTTTAATAATTTTTCATCGAGTCAATCTTTTATTCTTGATTTTTGAAGTTCTGCAACTATCATAACCTTGAACCTTCATCTTAATTCTAGATCTCCATGTATACTCGTCCCCATGCCATGAAATTTTAACTGTAGATACTGATAATAGTTAGGCATCGTTTTCCCCTGAATCCCTAATTTTCATCCATCATACTGCGCGAATTGAATATTTTATCTTCACTGTACCATGCTCTGAGTTCTTCGTGCTTATTCATGTTCAAAACCTGTCAAGACCATAGTTGTTTTCAATTCCTATTTACTGTAAGTTCCCTCGCATGTCTAGATCAGTTTGCAAGTATTTCGTAATTTTTCGTCCACTGTACATTTAGTTCTTGATTTTTGAATGAACATGTGTCAAAACAGGGCAACTTGGACCGCAATCCAAGGACTTTCCTTTTCCTGCTCGGACTCAGGCGCAGGACCTGAGAACACGACGACCTGATAGGCTGTGTTCTCAGGGATGATCGCGACAGAGACACACATCACGTTGTGAAGCGACAGGGCTTGTTGTCGCATTCTAGCAGCCTGCTCTTACCGACCCATCGCCACCCTTGATTAACCCTATCCCGTTCTGACTGTACCCCGTCGCGACCCTTACAAGGGTACGTCGCCTTCTGGAGTTTTGCATGGAAACCCCATATTTCTGTAAGTCTTGATTTTCTACAGTAACTACATGCCCTATTAACTATCTTAAACACAGTAAACGAAGTTGTTAAACTTGGTTATGTTTTAATTAGTTAAAAGTCATTTACATGATCTTTCATATCCATGATTTTCTATACCACATACACACACTTGTAACCCTCCAATATGACTTGACTTGGCATGACAACATCTCATAATACATCTGGTAATTTATTTCAATTATATATTTCAAATGCCCTATTTTTTAAAATTGGACTTGTCTTCTTTCTTGCGATGTTTTGGGAATACCGTTACTGACGCTCACCTATTCTAGAATTCCTCTAGAACGTCGAGCATTTGTTTCTATATACACACTTTTCTCTTGACTTGGACAAACTCTCCGTCGGATATTCCTTCTGCCAGACTAGTGAATCCTTGTTTAAGGCCTCCGTAAGTCTTCTCTGTCCATGGATTCCCACATGGTCAATGAGCTGGTTGTACCATAACACCTATGATACCTTATAGATCAGTAAGATCCAATGGATTTAGATTGTTCTCGCTCTATCTTGCATCACGCCAGACCTCTGGACCTGTGCATAACATGGCCAGTGGAAGGGTAGTGAATTCCACCTGACTGCCAACACCAATTGCGCGTGTTGTGCAACTGTTACTATCGCCCATTTACACGACGTTTTATGTGCAATGTCCCTTAGTTCTCATCTATACTCTACTCGCTCATCTATTCACACTCTCTCTACTATCTCGTCTGTTCATCTAGTACTCTCATCTATTTCTTGGTACTCTCTATTGGCTATTGACTGATTGTCTAAAGATAAACAATATACCCATGCCTGGCAATATATAAAGGGTCCGATCTGGTCCTGGGAGGTGCGCCCAAAAGTGCTATTTGCCCACGGGAGTTAAATGATCAGAGAGTTTTGCACTACAGTCAAGTGCTATCTATCTCGACTATCTAAATGACAATCAAAAGTTCTATACTATACTCGTTTGCTATGTGATACATTGTGCTATTGTGCTATGGCCATCCAGCCTCTGGTTATATTTGGAAACTTGTGCTATTTCAACCATGTGCTATTGTGCTATCTCTTACTTACTTGACTCTCTTACTCTATCTTTAGTTACTCTGCCTTTTTAATACATTAATCATTTAAAGCATGCTTGATCCTGAGATTTAAGTCCTACTGGGCGTTATCGCTCACCCTGCGTTATTGGTTATGTGTTCTCAGGTGAGACCGAGGAAGATACTTACACTCAAGAGGATGGGAACGACCAAGAATGAAGTCAAGAGTACCCTAGCGTCATAGTATTATGTTAGAGTTGAAGTTTAGTCTTTGGATTTATTCATTGTAATTGGGCCCTATAGAATGGCTCTGATATTAGTGGTTGTAACTAGACATTTGAAGAATTATTAATGAGATGCATTTACTTTAATATCCTTGTCCAATGGTTTGATGTCGATTACTCGCTCTGTACCTGTTTACTTGCAACTACCTCGCGTTCCGATATTCTACGTCGGGGCGTGACAGTTTTGTGGTATCAGAGCCTAGGTTATTCTTAAGTATAGGATGATCTAGGTTGACCAGCCTCGACTAGAGTTAGTGGCCTACCTATGTGAGATGTGGTTAGAACCATGGGTAACTAGCTAAAATGAACTCACACATGCACAAATTAAATCCCATATCAAAATCATTACAAGAAGTTACTTTTATAGGAACTTAAGCAACTAAGATGACTACGAACGTGCCCAGATGAGGGGCATGCAGCAAACCATCCAAGAACTCACTCGTGCAATTATGCAAGCTACTCAAGGTGGAGGAAATTGTGGCAGTGCAGGCGAGCTGCATCGTAACATCAGAAGCTTGAACCCACCTAGGTTCATTGGATCCATGGATCTAGACGAGGCCGAACACTGGCTGAAGGATACAGAAAGAATCTTTGTGTCATGCAATGTGAAGCTGGGGATAAGCTGCTACTAGCTACGTTCCAACTGGAGAAGGACGCCCGTGCTTGGTGGGAGTCAGTGGAAGCAACCCGAGCTAATGGTCAATTCACTTGGGCTGAATTCAAAGAGGCATTCAACTCCAAGTACTTATCGGAGCACGTGCAAGAAAGGAAGGCTGCGGAGTTTGCTGCTCTTAAAAGAGGAGCTTGTCTGTGGCGGAATATGAAGCCCAGTTCTCAAGACTGGCAAGATATGCTGAACACTTAGTGAACACTGAAAAGATGAAGGCTAAGTGCTTCCTCAATGGCCTTAAGCCTCAGTACATTACTCAACTAGCACCTCTTGACATCCAGACCTATGCCGAGATGGTGAAAAGGGCTCAGCTGCTGGAAGATGCTACGGACTTCACCGATCGCATCAAGGGGAAGTTCGTAAAGAAGGAACTGACACCTGGCATGACATCTGCTAAGCCTACTAATGGCAAGAAGCATCCTTTCAACATCACGGAGGACCCAACAAGAAAGGAAACCCAAGATCCATGTTCCCAACACTCTAGCAAAAAGCAACTGCAAGCACTGTGACAAGCCTTGTCACACTGTTCACGAATGCTGGAGGAAGGTCGGTGCATGTCTGCACTATGGAAGCCGCGAGCACCGTATTCCTGAGTGCCCCTACTGAAGGAGCATGAAAGGCGCACTAATGTGCCTAAGAAATAGGGAAGACTGCAAGCCCTGCTTGATGAAGAGCCCGCTAAGGAAGGTGGCGTGGTAGAAGGTACCTTACAAGTTTTCTCCTTATCAGCATTTGTTTTATTCGATACTAGAGCAACTCATTCATTCATATCTCAAAACTTTGCTGATACTCTAAATGTTAACCTATATCCATGGGATGTGAATTTTCCATCACAACACCACTGGGAAAGAAGGAGAAATTAAAAAAATACTTTCCATCTGCCGATGTAATGATCGGAGAGCATAACCTAAAAGCCGATCTGGTGTGTATGCACATGGAAGGCTATGATGTGATTTTGGGAGCCGACTGGTTGTCCACTTATGGGGCAAGTGTCGACTGTAAGAAAGGGAAAGTTACCTTTAGTGATTTCCCTAAGCTGTCGTTCACTGGGATTAGATATAAGAGACAGATGTCTCTAGTCTCTACCATAAAGGCCCGCAACATGATAAGGAAAGGTTGTTTCCCTTTCCTTGCGGCCGTGATAGTTGAAAAGAAGGGTTCTAAGATAGAAGACATCCACATAGTACAGGATTACCCAGATGTGTTCCCTAAAGACCTGCCAGGGATTCCCCCGGAATGTGATGTCAACTTCGCCATCGAGTTGATCCTTCGAGCTGCCCCGGTATCGCGTCAACCGTACCGGATGTCACCTGCCGAGTTGAAGGAACTGAAGGCACAGCTGATGGAGCTGTTAGAGAAGGGGTTTATCAGACCTAGTACGACCCCATGGGGAGCACCTGTGCTGTTCGTTAAGAAGAAGGATGGATCGATGAGTATATGCATCGACTATCGTCAACTCAATCAGCTAACCATCAAGAACAAGTACCCATTACCTCGGGTCGATGAACTTTTCGACCAGATATCTGGAGCTCAATATTTCTCCAAGATCGACCTCCGATCTGGCTATCACCAAATGAGGATCAAGGACGACGATATCTTCAAAATGGCTTTCAGGAGCAGGTATGGACACTATGAATTCGTCGTTATGCCTTTTGGTCTGACCAATGCTCCTGTAGCCTTTATGCAACTCATGAACAGCATATACCGACCATACCTCGACAAGTTCGTGGTCATCTTCATCAACGACATCCTCAAATACTCCAAGACCAAAGAAGAACATGAAGAACACATGAAGATAGCACTGCAAGTCTTGCGAGAGAACAAACTGTGCGCAAAGTTGAGAAAGTGCGAATCTGGTTCGAAGAAGTGTCCTTCTTGGGCCATGTCATCTCCAAGGATGGCATCTCTGTTGATCCCTCCAAAGTTGAAGCTGTACTCAATTGGGAGAGACCAACCAACCTCATAGAGATCAGAAGCTTCTTAGGACTAGATGGCTACTACAGGCGGTTCATAAAGGACTTCTCAAAGATCGCCATACCTCTCAAGCGTCTAACACGAAAGCAGAATCCCTACTCCTGGAGTAAAGAGTGTGAGAAGAGTTTTCAAACTCTAAAAGATTGTCTTACCTCAGCACTTGTTCTCGCTCTACCAATAGAGGGAGAAGGTTCTCTGTCTATACCGATGCCTCAGGAATTGGGCTAGGTTGCATATGATGCAGAAGGAGAAAGTCATCGCCTACTCTTCCCGCCAACTGAAGACGCATGAAGTAAACTACCTGGTGCATGATCTCGAGTTGGCTGTCGTGGTCTTTGCCTTGAAAATCTAGAGACATTACTTATATGGTGAACAATTCACAGTCTATTCAGACAATAAAAGCTGAAGCATTTATTCTCTTAGAAGGAACTTAACATGAGACAGAGAAGGTGGCTGGAATACTTGAAGGATTTCGACTTCAACATCCAGTACACCCAGGCATGGGAAATGATGTGGTTGATGCTCTTAGTGGGAAGCCGATAGCATCTGTATCGAGTCTAGTTCTTGGCGAGATGCAACTACTAGAACAATTCGCAAGGCTAGACTTGAATATTGAACATAGGGATGATCGAGTCTTGGTTGCCAATATCAAGATTCAATCTGACATGCTAGAAGAGATCAAAGTTCAACAAGACAATGATCCATTCTTGGTTCGCATCAAGGAAACCATAGCCGAAAGGCCGGACTTTGCTATGACCGAGGATGGAAGGCTCGTATTCCAAGGAAGGACATGTGTCCCAGACGATGAAGAACTGAAAAGGAAGTTAATGGATGAAGCTCACAAGACAAAGTATACTACTCATCCTGGAGGCACCAAAATGTATCAAGACATGAAAAGAACGTTTTGGTGGCCGAACATGAAGAGAGAGGTAGCCGAGCATGCCGCTCATTGCCTTACTTGTCAACAGGTAAAGGCAGAACACATGCACCCTATTGGCGTACTGAGACCATTAGATATTCTGGAAGGAAATGGAAAAGCATTGGCATGGATTTTATCATGGGTTTACCAAGACTCATGGTGGACTTGACGCCATATGGGTCATTGTTGACCGACTGACCAAATCTGCACACTTCTTAACTATAAAGAGTAAGTGGTCGGTGGAAGTATTAGCCGCCCTATATGTCAAAGAGATCGTGAGACTGCATGGAATTCCATCATCCATTGTCTCGGATCGAGATCCGAGATTCACCTCTCACTTCTGGAAGGGATTGCAAGCTGCCCTTGTTACTAAGCTCAACTTTAGTACCGCATTTCACCACAAAACTGATGGGCAGACTAAGGGAACCAACCAAATTGTTGAAGACATGTTGAGAGCCTTATATATATATTTCCAAGGTTACTGGAATGAGCACCTATCCCTAATTGAGTTCACCTATAACAAGAGTTACCAGACGAGTATTAAGATGGCACCGTTCGAACCACTATATGGCAGAAACTGTAGATCTCCTGCATGTGGAATGAGGTTGGAGAACAGCAATGGTTAGGCCCGGACATGGTACAAAATACAACCAGAGATATACAAGTGATTCGAGATCGGCTCAAGATTGCTCAGTCTCGACAGAAGAGCTATGCTGACAAGAGAAGAAGAGATCTGGAATTTCAGGTAGGTGACCATGTACTCTTAAAGGTATCACCTACACGTGGCATCCAAAGATTTGGTGTTAAAGGGAAGCTCAGTCCTAGATTCATCGGCCCTTTTGAAGTACTCAAAAGGGTTGGTGAGGTTGCGTACCGACTCGCGTTGCCACCGAACTTGGCATGTGTACACAATGTGTTCCATGCTTAGGAAATATGTATATGATCCTACGCATATCATTCGCCATGAGAAGTTGGTGTTGAACAAGGACATGACGTACGAAGAGAAGCCAGTCAAGATACTAGAACGAAGGTGCAGCAACTCAGGAACTGTCTCATCCATGTGCTTAAAGTTCTGTGGAATAACCGTGGAATGGAAGAAGCCACCTGGGAACCTGAAGGGATCATCAGGCGAAATTACCATGATCTTTTTGTTAAGACATTCTCTCCATTATGGTCATATGAATTTGGGGACCAAATTCTTTTAAGAGGGGGAGGATGTAGCAACCTGAATTTTTTCGAAAAATAATTTTTTTTAATAATATTAAAAATTAAGTCAATTGGAAAATCAAAGAAAAGAGAATTAATTAAAACCCATTAAATGAAAAGAAGTAATGCGCTTTGTTAAATGGACCCTCTAGAATTTATTGAGCCAAAATAGAGATTTTTAAAAGGAGAATAATAGAAAAATACCATAAATTCGTATCCTAAAATATTACCTAAATAGAAAAGGGCTATTAAATTATTAAAATAGAGAATATGGGTTGGAATTGGACTCCTAACCCTACCCTAATTAGTTGGCCATGAAATGCATCCCATCCTAACCAAAATACGAGAGGTGGAAGCTTGGAAGGTTGAGAGAAAAATGAAATCTCAGAATTAAAGGGGAATTAGAGTCCTATTAGGAAATAGAAACCCAAGGAGCTTAAATACTCTCTAATCCCTCCATGGCCGACCCTAACTCGTTGCTGGGGCTTGCTAGACGTGGAGAGGAGGCCAAGGAGAAGAAGAACTCGTAGAGAGAAGGCTGGACTGAGCTCAACCCTTTTCACTTCGAGTTCTAAATCCTAGAAGACAAAATGAGTCAAAGGTAGGCATTATCACGAGCAAAAAATCAATTAATTTCGTCCGTAGATTGTTCCATACATTAGGAACAAAACCCCTCTTGTTTCATAATTTTTCATCGAGTCAATATTTTATTCTTGATTTTTGAAGTTCTGCAACTATCATGACCCCAAATCTTCATCTTAATTCTAGATCTCCATGTATACTCGTCCCCAAGCCATGAAATTTTAACTAGAGATACTAATGATAGTTAGGCATCGGTTCCCCTGAAAGCCTTAATTTTCATTGATCATACTGTGCGAATTAAATCTTTTATCTTCACTGTACCATGGTCTGAGTTCTTCGTGCTTATTCATGTTCAAAACCTGACAAGACCATAGTTGTTTTCAAATTCCTATTTACTGTAAGTTCCCCGCATGTCTAGATCATTGCAACTGATTTCACAATTTTTCATCTACTGTACATTTAGTTCTTGATTTTTGAATGAACCTATGTCAAAATAAGGCAACTTGGACCGCAATCCAAGGCCTGTCATTTTCCCGCTCGAACTCAGGCGCAGGACCTAAGAACGCGACGGCCCGATAGGCCGCGTTCATAGGGCTGATTACGACAAAGACACCCGTCGCGTTCTGAATGCGACAGGCCCTATCGTCGCGTTCTGGCAGCCTGCTCTGACCGACCCGTCGCGACCCTTGATTGACCTTGTCGCGTTCTGACTGTAACCGTCGCGACCTTACAGGGGTACGTCGCCTTCTGGAGTTTTGCATGGAAACCCCATACTTCTGCAAGTCTTGATTTTCTACAGTAACTACATGCCATGTTAACTATCTTAAACACAGTAAACAAAGTTGTTAAACTTGGTTATGTTCAATTAATTAAAAGTCATTCACATGATCTTTCATATCCATGATTTTCTATACCACATACACACACTTGTAACCGTCCAATATCACTTGACTTGGCATGACAACATCTCATAATACATCTGGTAAATTATTTCATTATATATTTCAAATGCCCTATTTTTTTAAATTGGACTTGTCTTCGTTTATCGCGATGTTTTGGGAATACCGTTACTGACGCTCCATTGTTCTAGAATTCCTCTAGAACGTCGAGCATTTGTTTCTATATACACACTTTTCTCTTGACTTGGACAAACTCTCCGTCGGATATTCCTTCTGCCGGACTAGTGAATCCTTGTTCAAGGCCTCCGTAAGTCTCCTCTGTCCATGGATTCCCACATGGTCGACAAGCTGGTTGTACCCTAACACCTATGATACCTTATAGGGATCAGTAAGATCCAAACGGCTTTAGATTGTTCTCACTTTTATCTTGCATCACACCAGACTCTGGACCTGTGCATAACATGGCCAGTGGAAGGGTAGTGAATTCCACCTGACTGCCATCACCAATTGCGCGTGTTGTACAACTGTTACTATCGCCCGTTTACTCGACGTTTTATGTGCAATGTCCCTTAGTTCTTATCTATACTCTACTCGCTCATCTAGTCACACTCCCTCTACTATCTCGTCTATTCATCTAGTACTCTCATCTATTTCTTGGTACTCTCTATTGGCCATTGACTGATTGTCTAAAGATAAACAATATAACCAATGCCTGACAATATATAAAGGGTCCGATCTGGTCCTGGGAGGTGCGCCCAAAACTGCTTTGCCCGCGGGAGTTAAATGATTAGAGTGTGGCATTACACTCAAGTGCTATCTATCTCGACTATCTAAATGACAATCAAAAGTGCTATATTATACTCGTTGTGCTATTGTGATACATTATGCTATTTATGCTATGGCCATCCTGCTCTATGCTATATTTGAAAACTTGTGCTATTTCAATCACGTGCTATTGTGCTGTCTTTTACATTACTTGACTCTCTTTCTCTATCTTTAGTTACTCTGCCTTTTTAATACATTAATCATTTAAAGCATGCTTGATCCTGAGATTTAAGTCCTACTAGGCGTTATCGCTCACCCTACGTTATTGGTTATGTGTTCTCAGGTGAGACCGAGGAAGATACTTACACTCAAGAGACGGGAACGACCAAGAGTGAAGTCAAGAGTACACACGCTCGGAGAAGTATTTGGAGTTGAATGCATCTTTAAACTCGTTCCAGGTGAATGGCCATTCTCTCTAGTAGCTTCCACTGAGTCCCACCAGGCGCGGGCGTCCTTCTCCAGTTGGAACGTGGCAAGTAGCAGCTTGTCCCCCGCTGCACATTGCATGACACGGAAAATTCTTTCCGTCTCTTGGAGCCAGTGCTCAGCTTCATCCGATCCGTGGATCCGCAGAACCTAGGTGGGTTCAGACTTCTGAAGTTGCGATGCAGGTCGCCTGCACCACGATTGCTGCCTCCTTGAGTGGCTTGCACAATGGCGCGTGTCAGTTCTTGGATGGTTTGTTGCATGCCCCTCATTTGAGCACATTCGGCCGTCATATTGATTGCTTAGTCCCTACAAAATAACGTCTTGTCATGATATCGATGTGGAATTTAATTTGTGCGTGTGTGAGTTTATTTTAACTAGTTACCCTTGGCTCTAACCTCAACTCACATAGGTGGATAATTGACTCTAGTCGAGGCAGGTTAACCTAGATCATCCTATACTTAAGAATAACCTAGCTCTGATACCACAAAACTGTCACGCCCCGACGCGGAATATCAGAACGCGAGGCAGTTGCAAGTGAACGGGTATAGATCGAGTACTAGACATCAAACCATTTCGCAATGAATAATACTAAAGCAAATTCATTTCATTAATACTTTCAAATTCCTAGTTACAACCACTAATATCAGAGCCAATCTATAGGGCCCAATTACATTGAAAGAAGGCAAAGGACTAAACTTGCAACCTAACTACTACAACGCTAAACATAGCATAGGACGCTAGGGTACTCATGACATCACTCCAGGTCGTTCCCGTCCTCTTGAGTGTATGGTTCATCCCCGGTCTCACCTGAGAACACAACGACAAATAACGCAGGGTGAGCGAACATCGCCCAGTAGGACTTAAATCTCAGGCTCAAGCAGGCTTTAAGTAATTAATGCATTAAAGGCAGAGTAACTAATGATAGAAGGGAGAGAGAGTCAAGTAAAAATATAGCAGGATAGTACGTGAACGAAATAGCAAGACTTTCCAAATATAGACTTTCCAAAAATAGCACAAGTGTCGGGAATAGCACAATAATAGCAAGATAGCACAAAGTCAAGTATAGCAAGATGGCCATAGTATAAATAGCACAACGAGTATAGCATAGCACTTTGTTGTCAAGGGACAACGAGAGAACATAGCACTTTTGATTGTCATTTAGATAGTCAAGATAGATAACACTTGAGTGTAATGCCAAACACTCTGATCATTTAACTCCCATGGGCACTAGCACTTTCGGGCGCACATCCCAGGACCAGATCGGACCCTTTATATATTTCCAGGCATTAGTTATATTGTTTATCTTTAGACAATCAGTCAATGGACAATATAGAGTACCAAGAAGTAGATGAGATCACTAGATGAATAGACGAGATAGTAGAGTGAACGTGAATAGATGAGCGAGTAGAGTATAGATGAGAGTTAGTGGACACATAACACGTCGAGTAAACAGGCGATAATAACAGTTGCACAACACGCGCACATGGTGTTGGCAGTCAGGCGGAACTCACGACCTTACCATTGACCATGTTAAGCACAGGTCCAGAAGTCCGGCGTGATTCAAGATGAGAGCGAACTTATAATAGCCGTTTGGATCATATAGATCCCTAAAGGGTATCATAGGTGTTAGGGTACAACCGGCTCGTCGACCATGTGGGAATCCATGGACAGAGGAGACTTACGGAGGCCTTGAACAAAGACTTACTAGTCCGGTAGAAGGAGTATCTGTCGGAGAGTTTGTCCAGTCAAGAGAGAGTGTGTATATAGGAACAAGTGCATGACGTTCTAGAGGAGTTCTAGAACAGTGGAGCGTCGATATCGGTCTTCCCAAAACATCGCGAGAACGATAGACAAGTATAGGGTAATTTAATTACATAAATTACCAGATGTATTATGAAATAGTTTCATGTCAAATTATGCCATAATTGGATGGTTCAAAGTGTGTGTAAGTGTCATGAAATTGTAGATAGAAAAGATCATGTGCATGTATTTTAATCATACATAAATATTTAATTTATAACAATAGTTATTTTTGGGATGTATGACTGTTAAACAAGAGTACAAACACTGTAAATAATCAAGCATTGCTGAGACAGGGGGTTTATTGCAAAAAGAACCCAGATCGCGACGTACCCTAATGAGGGTCGCGACGGGGTCAACTGAGATCGCGATGGGTGCTTGTACGGGTCGCGACAGGCTTAGTCTGGTCGGGCAGCAGATCGCGACGACAGGCCCTGTGGGGATCAGATCGCGACAGAAGGTGCTGTCGCGACGACCCTTGTGAACGCGGCCTATCGAGCCGTCGTGTTCACAGGGTCTGCGCCCGGGTCCGACAGGGAAAGGACATACATTGGTTTACGGGCCAGAACTTACCCTATTTGACACAAGGTGGTTCAGAAAATCACAACTAATTGTATAGTCAACGAAAAATTGTGAAACTAGTTGCAAAACGACCTAGACATGCATGGGTACTTACAATAAATAGGAATTGGAAAACAATCTGGGTTTGGACATGTTTTGAACAAAGGTATTCATGATGAACATGAAACAGTACATAGTTGAGATCAACGATTAAATTTGCAAGATAGGATGAATCAAATTTAGGGCTTTTAGGGGCAAAAGATGCCTAACATGCAACAATTCCTACAGTAAAAATCTCGTGACATGGGGTTGAGTATACAAGGAGATCAAGAATTAAGAAGAGGGTTCGGGGACATGTCAGTTGAAGAACATGAAAAAATCAAGAACGACAGATATGCTCGATGGAAAATTATGAAACTAAAGGGCTTTTGTTCCTGATAGACGAGACATCCTACAGAAAAGTTTCATGGTTTATGCTTGTGAGAATGTCTACCTTTGATCGTTTTCCTCTTCTAGGGTTAAGACTTGAAGAACTCGGGGAAGAACTTGAGAGATCCTTCCTCTCCACGAATTCTCCTCCTCTTGGCCTCTCCTCCTGGTCCAGGAACCTCTTGGCACGAGCTAGGGCCGGCCATCGGAGATTTAGGAGAGTATTTATGTCTCTCCCCTTTCTAATTCCTAATAGGACTCTAATTACTATTAATTTCGGGATTTCCTATTTCCTCTCCCCTTTCTAAGCATGAGAACTCCTAATTGGGTTAGGTTGGGATCTAAATTTGTGGCCAACCCATTAGGGTAGGTTTAGGAATCCCAATCCAACTCAAACTTCTATTTTTTATGCATTAAATACCTCTTGTCTATTTAAGTAGTATTTTAGTTACGAATTTTGGGTATTTCTCTATTATTCCCCTTTTTAAAATTTCTATTTTAGCCCACTCATTTTCTAATGGGTCAATATAGCAACGCCCATTACTCCTTTTCTTTTAATGGGTTTTATTTAATTCTCTCTTATTTGATTTCCTAGTTGATTTAATACATCTTCCTTTTATTGATTTTCTAATTAAATAATATAAATATTTAATAATTTCCCCCCCCCATAAATTTAGGGTTGCTACACTTCACCTCGATGATCAACTATGAGATATGCACCACCTTCGTAGACCCTCTGCACCACGTACGGGCTAGTCCAGTTCTCATTAAGCTTCCCTTTGGGTTGTCAGCCATGACTTCTCTTCTCTTGACCATCACTAGGTCTCCCTTTTTGAATTCACGGCCCTTGACTAGCTTTTCAAAGGCACGTGCTATGCGGGCCTAGTAAACTTGAATGTTCTGTTGAGCTTGCAGTCATTTTCCCTCCAAGTCAGAGAGTTCTTCAAGTCTTCTTTCAACATTGGTTGGATTTTCTGGAGCTAGCCCATGTTGAATGGCTACTCTAAGAGATGGTACCTCGAGCTCTATCGGAACCACTGCTTCGGAACCGTACATCAGGGAGAAAGGTGAGTAGTTATTTGATGTCTTATAGATGGTCCGGTAAGCCCATAAGGGCTCATACATTCTATCCTCCTAATCTCTTTTGTTGGCACTGGCAGTCTTGGACTGCAAGGTGTACAGTGTCTGTTAGGGCTCTTTAAGTGTGTTCCATTATCTGATATGATCCGGTCCGGACTCCAGAATCTGAAGATGATGTTTCGTTGGATGAAGCGAGTCACCAGCTCTCCTATTACTTCTCTTAATGCCACGGCCTCGGCCCATCTTGAAAAGTAATCAGTGATTGCTAAGATGTACTTGCACCCTGAATAGGAAGGTGGCAAAGGGCCCACAACATCTGAACCCCATTGTGCAAACGACCAGCTCGGAATGGTCAGATGCAGTGTATAGGAGGTTTTCTTGGTATGACCCCATGTTCTTGGCATTTTTGACATGTTTTGGAGGATTTTCCATAGTCTTCGAACATAGTCGGTCAATAATTAATTGAGCCTGTAATTTCTATTTTTATATTTGGCTCGACCTGGTGGGCACCAGCAATTCTGACGTGCACTTCTTTCATGACCCTTCAGGCCTCTTCAGGTGACAAACACCTTAGCAAGATCTTTTTCTTGGCATCTGCCATAATTTTGAATAGAACTCCACCTCTAAGTTCGTATGAGTCTTTTACTCTGACCAGTTTATCCTTTCTTCTCGTTGTTTCAGCAATTGATAGTGTTCGAACCATTGCAGCAAGGGCTCTCTCCAGTCTTCTTGCCTGATCTCTTCTACCACGGAGACTTCCTCCTGGTCGTCTCTTCATCTTCATGCTCACTTTCTATCATGCTGGGAAAATGTCGTCGATTCATGATGGCAATTTTCAGCTTCTCATTTGGTGGCACTGCCAAAGAGCTGGCCAACTTTGGCAGTGCATCCGCTTGTGCATTTCTGCTCCTGTGATGTCCTTTATGTCTATCAATAGAATTTTGACATCAGTCTTTTTACCTTCCGGTGGTATGGTAGTAACTCTGGCTTTTTGACGTCAAACTCCCCTTGCACTTGTTTGACAATCAGCATCGAGTCACCAAACACTTGTAGCACCCTAATGTTCATGAAAAGGGCCACTTGCAGGCCAATGATTAGGGCCTCATATTACAATTCATTGTTTGTATATGGTTTGTTAATAGAGTAGGAGGTGTGTGTGACTTCTCCTTCGGGTGATCTCAGGACGATGCCTGCCCCTGCTCGGACTCTTGCACTCCCATGTGTAGTTGCTTCTATTCTTGAAGCCCCGTCAAAGTACAACTGCCAGATAGCCATCTGCAGCTGGTTCACTTCAAGGGTCTCATCTTCTGGTAGCTCTATAATGAGGGGAATCTTCTGGCACAAGGTGAGCTGCAAAGAAGTCTACCACCACCTGCCTTTGATTGCTTTTGGGGGATATACTTGAAGTCAAATTCCATCAGTATAACAGCCCATTTGCCAATCCTTTCCCTTAGCGCGGTTGAGAGTGTATGTTTTTGATGGGATCAGCTCTGGATATCAGCCTGACCTCAGGTGACAACATGTAATGCCTCATCTTCTTGGCTGCGAATACCAAGGCTAGACAGACCTTTTCAATTGGAAAAATCTATCTTCTGCCCTGACTAGTCTTCGGCGGAGATAGTAGAGAGCTCGTTCTTTTCCTTCCTCATTCTTCTGCGCCAACATGGCTCCCAAGGAGTGTTATGTGGTTCCTATATACAAGATTAGAGGGTGTCCCTCTATTGGAGCTCCCAGAACTAGCGGAGTGTTTAAATATGTCTTCAGGTGGTCCAGGGCATTTTGGCACTTCTGGTTCCATTGAAAAGGGACATCCTTCCCCATTAACTTATGGAAAGGCTGACATCACCCACACAGATTTGAGACAAACCTACGGATGCAGGCCAGTCGCCCTCGCAATTATCTAAGCTCAGTCAGATTCTTTGGGGCGACATCTCTTGGATAGCTTTGATTTTGACAGGGTCAATTTCAATTCCCTTGTATCGGACAATGAAGCCCAAGAATTTTCCACTGGATATCACAAATGCACTTTTCACCAGGTTCATTTGAGCTCGTATCGTCTCAGCCTTTCAAATACGACTCTGAGATCAGCCAGGTGATCTTCTCGTTTTCTGGTTTTGACCACTACATCGTCAATGTAGCATTCCACTTCTTATAGAGCACCTCATCAAAGATTTTGGTCATAGCCCTCTAGTATGTTGCCTCAGCATTTCTCAGACCGAAGGGCATCCTTTTGTAGCAGAGAAATCACTTTAGGCGACCTGAAAGCTGTGTGTACTCTATCTCTTATGCTATCCAGATCTGGTTGTAACCGGATGACCCGTCCATAAATGACAGTGCTTCATGTTAGGTAGTCGCATCAATCATCACCTCGGTAAATGGCACTGGGAAATCATCTTTTGGACAGGCTTGTTCAGATCTCAAAAATCCACATAGATTCTGATCTGCCATTCTTCTTTTTCACCGGGACAATATTCGCCAACCAGGTAGTGTACTGATTTTCTTCGACAAAATCCACATCTATGAGCTTGTGAACTTCTGTACATACTAGGGTCAACCGCCAAGAAGTGTTGTGCAACCTGGGGGCTGAGTCCCGACATCTCTTTGTATTCCCAGGCGAAACAATCCCGAAACTCCTTTAACAACTGGATATGTTGTTTTTCTCTATTTCTGGAATGAGGGCACTAAGGAAGGTTGGCCTATATTCATCTTTTGTGCCAAGATTTACCTCTACTAGCTCATCAACAGTGGATTGACCACCATCTTCAAGCTCTTCAGGTGCTGGCTACAGATCTATAAGACCCTCATCATCATTCTCTGCTTCTAGCACCTCCAAATATTCATTTTGCTGGTTTTCAATTGGTGTGCCTCTTTCAAACACTTTTGTTTTTTGGATCTCTTGGTTTGGGTCCTGTGAGTTGCTTGTTATAAGTGTATGGTCTCTTATCTCCTCTGGATCAGCAATAGCTACTAGGCAGCTTCATCATTTTTAGATTCCTCTGCTGCCTGCAGCACTTGGGTGATAGGGGACTCCGAGGAGGTGTGAGTTGGAGACCTCATCACCTCTAGAGGAGATTCTTCATTTGCAATTGCATTTACTTCAGATTCAGTTCTTTCTTCCAGATAGTCATCATACACCACCCTTGATGGGCTTTCGCTATTGATTGGCAATGCTGATCATGCCAACGATGTAGTGCCCTCCTAGTGAGAAGTCGATTCCTGGGCATGGCATAATCTTCAGTAGATCTCTGTCCACATTCGAAGGGTAGCTTCCTGAACATCTCCCTTTGACTGAGACGCTGACAGGAGGGGATCTATTGTCTCTTAGCCAACCGGGTGTGACCATGTGGGACATGTCAAAGAGTCCCATAATTGGTACCAGGAGGTCTCCAATCTCTTCAGGAATCTGGCAATCATCATCCCTTCTCATTAGATCCTCTTCGGATGCATAGAAGACTGTGAAGCGACCACATGGGTGAGATATCACCATGGTCTTTAATGGTTCACAGTTTGACAGTCAACTTCAGCAACCGGCTTTGTGAGGTCTTCTGGGACCAAAATGCATCCTATTGTTCATTGCCTTTTTGTATATCGAGGTCATGTGTACAGACTGGGGTATCACATGACTGTACATGTGCCTTCTTTGTTGGTGCAGGTTCGGCAGCAGCAGTCCCTGGCGGGTGTGGTGGAAACCACTCGTCCGTGATGATGACCTCCTTCTCTTTGCCCTTCTGGGGATATGACTTTCCAAGTGCTCCAGGTACAAATTTGCATCCAGTAAGTGACACTCATAAACTTTGAATGAGTGTGCATCAGTGAAGGTCCTATGCTCCTCCCCTTCTTTGACGTACTTGATATATTGGTGCAACGTTGACGGAACTACTCCTTCTGTTGGAGCCAGGGCTGACCTAGCAGAGCTTTATAGGATGTGTTTGCATTGATCACATGGAACTGACCTTCGTTACAAAGTCCCCCAAGATCAAGTCAAACTCTGCAACCCCCAAGGGGATCTCAAACTTCTGATTGAAACACGCTATTCTCACGTCGTGCACAGAAGTGAGGTGCACATCAAAATGGTACTTTTGATAGAATTTGTATGGAAATATGTTGACTGCCACTCCAGGGTCTACCAGGACTCTATTTAGGGGCAGCCCATTCAATTGCCCCTCATGTACAATGGCCTGTTGTGAGTAGTCAGGGGGAGGAGCATGTCCTCTAGAGTAAATGTAATAGACTCCGCATTAGCAACAATGGCCTCTATGTGCACTTCCGCTAGGCATGATTCATACTGAGCTGGAGTCTGTACGGCTGTGATTATTGCCTTTCTGGTCTCTCGCTCAAAAAAATTTCCTAGATGCTGAAATGTGTGGGAATCTTTTTTAATAGCTTGATGATCCAGCTATCTGCCCCAACATCATCCAGCTTTAGTTTCCCTTGGTCTTTTGCACGGCTTCTAGCTTGAACCTTAATAGCTGGGCTGACTGGCTCATGGTTGACTTTTTTTTGCACCTTCGGAGGTGTAGGTGCTACTTTAGTTTGCTCCTTAGCCTCTAGGAACTCGACAAATGACGGGACCATGCCCCCAGCCTCTTCATTCTTGTAGAGCCCCAGAGAGGTGGAACTTGCACCCCTCGGACTTATTGTTCTGAGATCTGATAAGATGGTTCTCCTCAAAAGGTGATATTTTGATTTGTCGGAGGTGGGCATCCCCATTTCCTTCCAGACCTTTTTGTAAACTCAAGTACTGAAGACCTGACTTGGTTAACGTCTTTGGATGCAGAATAGACTCTTCCTCATCGTGATGCTCAGCCAAGCCCAGTAGGGATGAAATGGTGTTGCATGAAAGAGACGCGACTACCTTCTTCTTCTTGGTCTTCTTTTCTTCTTCTTGGGTTTGTTGTCTCTTTCCCCTAGAATAAATCTTCCTCAGGTTGGGGTGTCTCTTGTACAGTAGGCATTTCTAGTGTCAGCCTTTCGAGCTCCTCCCATGGCACGTACTCTTGCAGTTGGACGGGATATCTGCCCGGTTGTTATATCATCAAGCTCGTCGATCAAGGTTTGCAACCGCTCCAGTGATGGGTTGCCCCTTCTGCACAGTGGTAGACGCGTCTATCGCTTTCTATTGTTATTTCTCCGAATGACGACCTCGGGCAGTGACGCGTACCACACTGGGGCGACGACTGCTGAGGGCGGCTGAGGTGTCACTCCTCAGATTTGTACTTGTGGGGTAGGCTTCACTTTTGACTTCTTCTTTGTCTTCTTGGGTATCTTCTGCCATTTTCCTCCTCCTTGATTGGGGAAAGGACATAGTTCTCATATGTCTTTTGAGTGCTGGCCTCAGAGATTTCTTCGAGCAATTGTTGATACAGAGAAATCATGTTGGCTGCGGCTGCTCGGGTAGGGGCCTCATGTGGCTGTGGAAGATCCACTTTGTATTTTCCCATCTGCAGCTCTCCCTTTATAATTAAACCTTCCATGATGTCTTTGAACACATAACAGTCTCAGCTACCATCCTTGAGGATGCTGACTATGTTGGGAGCAAAACACCTAGTTTAATGGCCAGCAACATAATGGCATTTGGATTCGGCTTGGTAGGATCCTTTTCAATGCAGAATGGACAATCTCTTGTCTAGCTATTCGGGTTCAACATCTAGACAGACCGTGCAGTGATCATAGTCCCCTTGTCATTTCCAATATGAAGAAAAACATCAAGGGTCCATCCAGATTCACCTTCCAGCACATGTGGTGCTCACATGAGAGTTTCATTTCTGATTCTGCTACTACTTGGAGGATGGCTCTTGCCTCCTCATATCCTTTGATAAACATGGCCATGAAACTAAAGTTCATGAAGGCCTTTTATAGGAGATGGAACAAGGAAGTTTTTGGCAATGTCTCCACTAACATACAAGCTGTTGAAGCATCATTTTCCACTGACCAACAAATTTATGATGAGGAACACCCTCAAAGGACAACCATAATGCATACATACAAGCCAAGGAAAAACATGCTGGAACATGTTCATCACAAGAGGAAAAACTCTAGAGGCAAAAATCTAGGATTAAATAGCTGAAAGATGGTGATAAGAACATCAAGTTTTTTCATGCATATGCAAAATCCAAAGAAGACACTCTTGGTATCTACCTTACATAAAGAGGATGGCTCTAGTGTGGAATAAAATGATGAGATTGCTGCCATGTTTATTGATCACTTTTCTGAAGCATTCACCTCAGCCCCACATCAGGTACAACCAGAAATCTTGGAGCATATTCCAAACTTGGTACATGACAGTGATAACGCCATGCTTTGTGTTGTGCCAAATTCTGATGAAATAAAAAAGGTGGTCTTTAGCATGAACCCGGACAATGCTCCAGGACCCGATGGTTTCTATGGGTATTTTTTCCATACATGCTGGGATTTTTTCATATGGATGTTACTAATGCGGCCCAAGCTTATTTCTGTGAGCACAGTTTACCAGTGAGTTGACCTCATCTCTGATTACTGTCATCCCAAAGGTTGACCGACCTAAAAAATGCTCTGAATCAGGCCCATAAGCCTATCAACTTTTTTATAAGATCATCTCCAGGGTGATATTTGACAGAATTGATAACTTACTGCCCTCTTGATTTCAGAGGAGCAAGGAGCTTTCACAAAGGAAGGAACATTGCAGAAAATATTCTTCTAACCAAAGACAAGCTACAACACCTTGGAAGACCTTGTGGGGGGGGGGGGGGATCTGATTTTCATGCTTGACATGGCCAAGGCATATGATAGAATGGAATGGGATTTTTTTATATGCTATTCTTAGAAGATTTGGTTTTTTCTGTTCAGGCTATCTCCGACATTGAACCTTTGATTTCAAACTGGTGGTTTTCTATCTTGATTAATGGAATGGTTCATGGATTTTTTAAATCTTCAAGAGGGCTCAGACAAGGGGATCCAATAGCTCCTGCCCTCTTCATCCTTGCTGAAGAAGCCTTGAGTCGTGGCCTCACCAACCTATTCCAACATAGCAGTGGGAGGTGGTAACAAAAAAATGCACGATGTCCAGCTATTTCGCACATCCTTTTTGCTTATGATACTCTTATTTTTTCAAATGCTTCAATTAGACACCTCAAAAGTTTGATGGGTTTTCTTAAGAGCTAGAGGAAGCATCTGGGTAATTAATCAACAAAGACAAGAGCTCATTTTATGTACATAAAGGTGCTCCTGTAAACTGATTCAGAAAATCAGCAACATTACTGGTTTTAACAGAACCAAACTGCCTCTTGCATATCTTGGTGTTTCTATTCATCCTGGCCGGCCAGAAACCAATCCACTTTGCCAATGTTATTTCCAAGACAACTAATAACTGCAAGGATGGAAAATTGAATTCTTATCAACTGGGGGAAGACTGATCTTAATCCAGCACTCCTCTCAGCTCTCCCATCTACACCATGTCTCTGCACTCTCCATCCCAGTCACTGTTATGAGAGCCTTCCACAAAATAGTAGCAAATTTTTTTTGGGGTTCTTATGAGTGGTCATCAAAAAGGCATTGGAAAAGCTGGGCTTCTATATCGCAACCGAAGAACTGTGGGGGATTGGGTGTTCCTAATCTTCACCACATGCAAATTGCTCTTAGAACCAGCTTTTATGGAGGGCCTTATCTACTAATTCTCTTTGGCCAGATTTTTCAGAGGGAAACATCTATTCAACTGTCACTATTCTGAAGCTCACTTCCCTTCATGATTGCCAAGGATAGGAGACTATGGCAGCAGGCCGCCCAATTAATTTATTGCAACCACATGATTATATCCTCAAAGGAAAACTCTGAGGCATCCTTCTGGCTGACACGTGGACAAGTACAGTACCACTCAAGACTTATCTCCCTGAAGATCTATGGCAAAACTTGGATGGAAAATATGCTTCATTCCGCAGGCTTTCAGTGAGCCTAATAGCAACCATTTATAGACTGATGTTCGATATTACCCCAGACACATTCTAGCCCAACATTTATATACTCATCAACCAAGGACACTTGGATATGGGGCCCCACTACTAGTGGAATGTTTTCCACGGAGTCTGTGCGCCTACTGCTCCAACCAGTTGCAACCCAGAACTGGAATTGTATGGCATTCCTATATACCATTAAAATGGTCAGTGCTAATATGGAAACTGATATCTAACTGTGCTCCAGTTGATGAAACAGTCAAAGCAAAAGGGGTGCCACTTTGTTCTAAATGTTCTTGTTGTTCCCTCCCACATGAAGAGAGTGCTCTCCATCTTTTTTTTAGAAGCGACATATGTCACGCCCCCATTTTTTATTTTAGCAGTGGAATAAATCTGGAGACACGACGAACAAGCAAGCATTCAAAGCTATAGACCATAGCTATTACAAATAGGGCCCACAATGCAATAATTAAATTTTCTTCCTTTATTTATCAAAACGATATTACAACCTCCAATGTCAAATGAAACACTCCTTGCTCACCAATCTATATATCTCTCAATGAAAGGGGAAATTACATAATGACCAATCTAAATAAAAATAGAAATGGACTCTCTAAGTGTACTCCATGCTCGGCGCACAAGTCCCATCATTTAGCTTTACCTTCACTACCTGAAATGTTAAAGAGAGCAGGTATGAGCGCACTTGCCCAGTAGGATTTACATCTTCCATCAATGACATAGGTATTTACATTTTAAAAGCTAGAAGGTATGAACATGATATGTAAAATGCAATTAAAACGTCGGTAGTAACACATGTATAATGTATCATGCAAGATAGTATGATCAAGAGATTGTAATGATCAATCTAGAAATAAGGTTGTATTCAAGAGTTCAATATATTGTGCATAATGATCTAGCAAGATGGTAACTTCATGAACAAGAGCAAGATAGCATGTAACAAGATGACCATTTCACTAGCAGGATTTTGAGTAACCCACCAGAGCACTCCACAAGAATATCACGCAGGATCTACTGGTGCCTCTTGCAAGTACGTCCTTCAGCGACTCAGGTTAAGGACCAGCACACAATAGCAGGTAACAAGTAAGTAAGTTTATCATGTGTAACAAGTACGTTCTATGCCAAGCACCAATCATGATTCCGCACCACGCCGGCATACGACTTGTTAGGGGATCAACCTAACAATCAACACCTGGGGTAACATCTTTGGGAAAACTGGGCAATCAACACCTTGGGGTAAACAAGACTTTGTCGGGGGAGAATCCGACAATCATACCCATAGGTAATAGGACTTTGCTAGAATCTCCAGGACCAGATACGGGCCCTCAGTCAGGTTCGTATTGCGCACACTAGCATCTGTCCCAATGAGCCCGTCGACTCATGGGGACAAGAACGAGTTTTGAGTCCATGACTCCAATATCACCGATGTACTTCAAGAATGTATCACAAGAAGGTAATGTGTGTCAATAAGATAGACTGGTCGTAAAAGTTTAGGACTATCATGTTAATAGTAATGATTATCGAGAGTGTCATGTCAATAGATATAGAGTTCAAGGGTACATTGGGAATATCAAGTCAAGAGTTCAAGTGTAACGACACATTTACATAGATTCTATCTTTAATAACTTGGTTTCAAGTGTTATACTCGATCACTCCGAGAAAGTCAAGATGAGGAGAGAAAGATCTCATCAAGAATGCCGAGAGAGAAGAGATATGTGCACACTAACTTCTGGGTACTTCATTGGTACAACCTGTTCATCGGCCATGTGGGAATCCATGGCCGGAGGAGATTTACAGAGGCCTTGGTCAAGGGGTCACTAGTCCGAAAGAAGGAATATCCGACGGAGAGTTCACCATAAGCCAAGAAGGGGCTTTCCTATCGTGCTATATTGTATGCGCATGCCGCGCGTGAGAATCGCTCCAGTGCGTATGTGAATCCGATTATGGAACTCCGTTTATGGAAACTTCGTTTATAAAAACTCAATTTATGGCAAGTATAATGAGTGCTAAATCATGAAGTACTAATCATCCATGACCGATTTTAGCAAGTAACTATGGGTTTTGACAAGTTTGATAACAAGGCAAGAAGTGAATAATCGGCAGGTAGAGAGCATGATCATGAACTTAAGATCAATTAAAAATCATGAAACATGTTTTAACTTTGATATGGGTTGATAAATGCATGTTAAGACTTCCTATAACCTTCCTAGAATAGATCAAACTTACACATGCAAAGAACGGCACAAAACGACGGAAACCAAGATGTATGCCCCTTAGAAGGCAAATGCAGTCCCATCCCTTCACTTCCATAGGTCATAACTCATTGATTTATTATTCAATCTCATACATGAATATACCATCTTGAATCCCTTTGAATTATGAATCCATCAGAGAAAACGGCTCGTCAATCCGAGGTCTATATAAAACATTATGGTCGATTAAGTGGACATAGACAGAAGGCAACATTGCATGTCGCCTTCTAAACATGAAGGCGACAATCATCTTGTCGCCTACTGAAGAAGACCAAGAAACTGTCTGATTTTTGGAATGGTCATGACCATGTTGTTGTCGCATTCTGGTAGTGACGTGTCGACCTGTCGCCACCCGAATATGACGTTTGGGTTCCTTTTTCTACCTATTTCCAACTTTGACTTGGATTGGGTTTGACACCTGTGGGTTTTCAAAATCAAAACAAATGCTAGGGTGATTCAAATCGGATGAAACCACCTCTGTTAGTTAGAGCACTTCCAATCCTTTTCACAGTAATGAATAATCAAGAAACAAAGGTCGTTTGACTAGGTAATAAGATGTATTGTGACTATCTGTGTGAATCTGACACAGTGCTCATGTTCATGATAATACTCTCAGTACGGTCAACAAAAATTGGGAAGTTAGTGCCAAATGAAAGTAGACTCATAGGGTAACAAGTTCTATGTTGAACACTCAGTCTAAAAATGACTCCACAGAGGGTATGAAACTCGTAAAACAAGTCAAGGGTAATCAGGACAGTACAACGTTAAGATCTTGCAAGATTTAATTTGTGAAACTCTCAAGATAAAAATTGGGGAAAACAGTAAGAACATGATCTATACATATGGATGCAGCATGGACAAGTTTAATTAGAGTTTGGCATGGAGATGACCTACCTTTTAGGTGAAAGAAAGTCGTGCTCCTAGAAAACCCTAGTTTTGGTAGTAGTGCAAAGATCTTCTTAATACGTCCAACACACTATGTACAAATTGGGAAAAATAGTTTCATTTGAAAGTAGACTTGAAGGGCTTTCTATGGGTATATTATTTGCTTGATTTGATTGAGATTTTACTAACCTTTGGTGATGATCAATCTGACTCTTGTGTGCAGGTCGTTGTAGATCTAAGTTGGGAAGAGCACGAGGTTCTCCTTGCTACAGCCTTCTCCTCGAGATCTCCAGCCACCATAGCCTCTAAGCACGCCTCCAATAACCCTAGGGGTCTTCCCATGGGAGAGGGAGGCTTTATTTTAGAGAAAGGGTCTTTAGTTGCCTAATTAGATTAGGAAACTTTTAAGATGAATTTGGGTGTATCCTTGTTCAATTGGAGATTTCTCTCCCCAATTCGTGATGTAATTGATATAGAAACTTATTTTAGGTTGTAACCACGAATTGGGCTCAATTTGAAGACCATTAAGTATGTATTGGATGAGTATTTAACCTTTTATCTTGATTAGTTAAGATTTTCAAATTTCGGGGTTATTTTTCTTCTTGAATTTATATGTGGTCCAATATATATATTATGGCCTGATTCTTTCATTGGGTTGTCAATACTCAATGTTTTAAGTCCATCCATAATTTTTTTTTTAATTTATGACCCCTTTATATATATGTGATAATAGTTTTTTTCGACTTATTCCTTCATTACGATAATAAGTCACAATATTATTAAACTCAATCCAACAGATTTATATTGGCCCAAATTTTTTTTTGGGTCACTAGAGAATAATCTTTAAAGTCTAACTATAATTTTTACGAAATTTGTAGATGTGTTTTTATGTCTAGGATAATGGTGCGTACATATTTAACTAGTTTTAAATTATTAAGTAGTCATATTTTCTATTTATCTCTAATTTTCAATTATTCAATTCTGGGGGTGCTACAACATAGCTAACCAAGTGTGGAAAGATCTGTTCCATCTCTTATAGTTTAACAATATGGCGGCTATTACTATGACTGACGGACTGCTGATCTTACCAGAACCTTTCTAGCATAGTGGGACGACTAGCACAGTGCACTTTCATGTCACTTATATGGGAAATTTGTTGTAGCAGAAACTGGGCTAGATTTCAAGAGCAGATCATGTAGGCCAAACACACTGTTAACGGAAGTATGCTTTCAATCCGAGCAGTTGGAACGTCCTTCAAACTCCAAAAGTTGTCTCAACCGTGGCTAATTGCTCTTAGACAGATTGGAGGTGGGAATGAGTACTTCAAGGTCAACATCCCCACTATGGTCAAGTGGTTGCATCCTCCGTCAGGGAGACTTAAATTAAATGTTGACGGTGCCTTTAAACTTGCAGGAGGTGGGGGCATCCTCCATGATCATAAAGGAATATGTGTTTTTTCCTTTTCCAAGAACTATTAGGGGATTATTTCTGCCCTCGCTGCTGAAGCTTTTGCTCTGTGTGATGGCCTCACAATCTGTTGTAGCAAAGGTTCATGGATATTGTGGTGGAGACCGACTCCCTAAACCTGGTGCAGATTGTCACTGGACGATTCCTCATTCGTGGGAATTATCATGTATTCTCCAAGATGTGGTTGTCATTACTCAAAAGATAAAGGCTCAAATCAAGCATGTGCCCCGTGAAGCCAACCAAGTGGCCCACTCCCTAGCCAGTTATGGATGTTCCGCTGAACATGTTATTATTTGGATTCTGGGGCTGTTTTGCCACATGTTGTTAGGGCCCCTACTGCCTTGATAAGGTGGGGTGTCCTACCTTTAGGCCCTAGTCCCGTTTTTGTACTTCCCCTCTTTCATCCTTGTAATACAAAATTCCAGCCGCTTGGTGATGGTAGTGGCCCTCTCACACTATAAGGATGCCCCTACCTTCTTCTTTTGGTCTGGCTACATTTAGAAAAAAAAACACATAACTGTCCTCCAAAGGATGTCCCAGGACCTGGTGGTACGAGCAGTACCGAGGATCGTCCTTCTTTGAGGCTTCGTCAAGCATTTTTGTGTTGGAAGGTGATCTTATTATATTTGAGGACCCACTCCAGCACTGTCTTGGTCCTTTCCTTGGGGAAAGAGTATGGCTTCCTCACCTTGTCTTGAAAAGGAATGACCCTTCTCTGAGCCGAGACAGGATAATACTTTTTAGCTCCATTCTGGTCTCTTTCAGCTCTTCAGGATGTTTGAGAGGGAAAAGATAGCCTCTCAAAGACTGATATCCTGGGTTTAACCTTTCCAGGCTGCAAATGAACACGTCCGCAAGAAACGTCATTCTCATATGTGCTACTTTCAGCTTCGGCTTGAGGAATTTCCATAGCCTTTAACATCCTCATTTGCCGCAAAGGGGAGTTTGCGAGATGGAGAATACGGTGCATGCGACCCTCGTCACCCCTTGTCGGTCGTCGGTAGCCGAGACCATAGGTGCAGGCGAACCCTCCCGGATGGACGAGATGTAAGCAGACCTTCGTAGCTCCACCTTGTTATCATGGGTGCGGGCATAAGCACATGCACCTCCCTGCTGAACTCTAGTCCTGAAGCCTCTGGGTGGCCTCTGATAATTCGGGACCTCCATGTTGATTGCTTCTCTTGGTCTCTTCTTTTGGTGCAAGCTCTTCTGTCTAGGCATTTGCACCTACCTCGGTCTCCATACTTGTTTAAACTTGATGGGCCTTGGGGGCAGCTTGCCTTGAAGGTGTTATACATTGCTCTTTTTCCTGTCATTGCTTGAAACCAATTCTTCAGAGCTACTGTTGGTATAATCTATTCTAACTCAACCTTGGTGCATTCATTCTGCAAATTGATCCTTACATCCCCAACTAATACGCTCTTCCATAGTTGGAAAGACGCGCATGATGAGAGATGATCTCCTTGTCCGTCGCTGCCTGTTGGCAGTATCTTTCTGTCCTCTTGTGTAACACCCGGAAATTTAGCAATTTAAAATTTCAGAAATATAGGGGGATAAATTAAATAAACGTATTGGAGAGACTTCCAATACCATGTGTTAATGACCTATTAACAAGATTGGGCCAATAGAGCATATTTGGCCCAAGGATATAAATAAATTAGGACATGAAATTACCCAGAAATTAGTGTATGTAATTATGCAGTAATTAGTGAGGGTATTTAGGGTTAAATATGGATGAGTAGTCATGTAAGGTAAGCCAAAACCGAACTCAATCCCAATTGGTGGTTTCCTAAACCTTTGTACCTCTTGGGGTAAGGGAATCCAGATTCTTGGAAACTAGAGAAACAGAGCTCGTAGCCCCTTTCCTAGTATCGTTAGGACTCTTAACTACAACCTAAATCTATAAGAACTCATCCTCAAACTCTTGGGGAAGGTTACAACGAATTGGGGTCATTTGGAGGCAGGTTAGAACTTCTGAGGAGCAGGAGAAAGGCTGGGAACCGGAGCTTCATCCCCTGCATCTTCTGTTGCATCCAGAACATCAACTGGTTTTAGATCTTCGTAAAGGTAGGTGTTCTCGGGCCAAGATTAAAGAAAAACCTATACCATCATGTAGAGCATCGAGTCTATGTTCATTTGTACTTGATTGCCCAATTTTCATGGAGTATGCATGGAGTATTGGTCATTTTCTCTAAGTCATGTCCGGTTAGGGCTTATTCCCGTTCTTCTTATTATGCACGAGATTCGAGACGGATTTGACTAAACGTCCTTCACAAAAGTTCTTCCAATTGAAGTCACGATCCTCTTATGTTAGACATTTTATCAAAAGTCTTTCGTTAGAGAGTTATAAGCTTCGTAAGAGAGTCACTGCATGATACTATGATTTCGGGCTACACTTGACTTTTTATTCATATGTTTTCTTGGGATTCGAGACCTAATTAGATCAAACCTTCAACATCAAAGTTCTTCCACTAGTTGTCCTCTTCATCTTTCATGTTGAACGTTTTGTCCAAATGTCGATCGTTAGAGAGTTATAATAGTTGGAAGTAAATCACTGCATGAGATGTGTTTTCGGGTTCCACATGACTTATAAGTTTTGTTCTGGAAGGGTGGGCTGGACACTACTTGGGCTAGTGTCGACACATTGTCCCAAAACAGCCCAGAAGGTGTTCTGGGAAGACCTCTAGTGTCGACACTACTTGGGCTAGTGTCGACACACTATCCCAGCTTGGCCAGAAGGTGTTCTGGGAGCTGTCTCTAGTGTCGACACTACCTGGACTAGTGTCGACACTACTGACTTTTGCCTTGCATTTGAAGCACTGTGTCGACACTACCTGATCCTGTGTCGACACTACCTAACCTTTTTGCCCTGTATTTGAAGCACTGTGTCGACAACACCTGAACTAGTGTCGACACTACTTGACCAATTTTGCAGGATTTTGTCTTGTGTTTAAAGCATGGTGTCGACACCTCTTGATCTAGTGTCGACACTACCTTACAAGAAATTTGCATGATTTAGGTCTAATCATCTCATGATGTCTACTAACTTGTGCATGATGTTATAGGGTATGCATGGACCTAAAATAAATCAACCATTGAAAAATAGTAATGTTATGAATATGATTCTAATGTGTAATTGTGATTGACCTTATGTTCATGGATTATCTTGTGATCTTGCTTATTGTCAATTGATAAGATAAGAAATGATGTGAATGTGGGGATGAATACATGTTAGTATGGACATGTTAGTGGTGTTATGTTATGATTGGCATATGAGTCTCATGGTTACATGTTTTCTGATGTTCAATTAATTACTTGTCATATGCATACATGTTAGGAAAGCACTTGCTCTACATATGATCTGTCTTTAGAAACATCCTCTTGTCAAGACATTAATGAACTATGAAACATAAGATGCGTCGTTATCTTGCCTTGTTCTTTTGAGCTGTCTGTCATTCTTGATTCTATGAATGATCATGTTCTTTTACTACGAGCTTGTTATTGAAACTTTGTGGCCATAACATGAACTTGTTTGTTCGGCACAACGTGGGACTCCGGTCCAAAACTTGATCCAATGCCTGTGCAATAAGGGCCCTGTCCGGTCCTGGGGAGGAGCTCCCCAACGTACTTGTTAACCGCGGGAGTATGGACTCTTGGTGCTTGGCATAGCACAACTGACATGCAAGATTGTGAAAATGTGCCTCCTGTTTGACTTGATAAGTTTGACTTGACATGATATGATACGTTTGTTCTTGTGAACACATGAGCTCTGCTTGAATATGGCCAATCTCTTCCGACATGATTTTATTCTTGAATTATTCGTCCATTGTATATGGAACTCGACAATTGATCTGATATGATATCCGTTCTACTATGCTATTCAACTTGTTAGAAAAGCATGCATTGTCAGCATAATCATAAGCCTATCTGCCTATTTAAAATGTTAATCATGTATATTAGTGCCCGCACGTTATTGAGATGTAAATCCTACTGAGCTAGTTCGCTCACCCCTATCATCCTGCCCTTTTTCAGGCAGTGATGAAGAACCAGTGGAGTCAGATGGGATGGGCAAGAGTGACGAGCACCGTCTAGAAATAGATGACAGTTTAGAATAGACAGTTGAGTAGTTGATGTATTAGAGAAACCTTGTTATTTGGATAATAAACCCTTTCAGTTGATTCTTCTTATGTGAGGTTGTATCTAGTTGAATGGAATGAAATAAGGTATACTTTTGGTGACCATATTATAGTTGAATGTGTATTATATTCGATTGTGACTCTGCACTATTCAACTGTGATACGCCGGTTTGTATCGTTCACGTCCCCCGGTATTTATTCCGCTGCTAAATATCGGGGCGTGACATCTGGCCTCTCTTCTTGCCGCCATGATCCACGTGGTGGATCTGAAAACTTAGCTTCTCTACGGCCTCTTCAGTCTCATGCTTAGCTTCCTGATGCAGCACATTAACAAATGCCACCCCCAGAAAGTTGGGGAACTTCACGACCGGTGGAAAGTCTCCAAAGCGAGTAGGTACCGCCAAATAGCCGTACCGGGCATGGTCCTTGACGATTTGAGGTCCGAAACATACCTCGGCCATGTAAATGTTAGTACTTGACAATAATTCAAACAGACAGTCAGTATCGAGTATTAAGGCCACAGAGCTTTCTATTCTGGTGAAAAGATGAGGGAAGTTTGGTCCCACTGGGCGTGCCATGCTGTGGAAATGGATTTGTGATCCATCATGATTAATTTCATTTAAATTTATATTTATCATGTTCTCATGTGTGTAACTGCATATTACAAATTGAAGTCCCATCTAGTGCTAAACAAGTCACTAAGACAAAAGATGAATCACTAATCACAGAGCGCAGGTGTGCCAGTCACGTAAGTGACAACATGTTCTGTCGCTGGGAGTCGAAGGACTTTGGGTCTATTTGCGCACCATTTGACTTCGTCAAACGAAAGTGGAGATCGGGTCGAGACCAATATCCCGCCGCTGCCTAAGCACAATGACATTAATACATCTATCTGAGAGATGAAACCCTTGATTAATCGCCAGAATAAAAGAGCCATGTGGCCTGTAACGGAAACATCCGATAAAAAAGGATTGCATAATGGTAAAAAATCGATTATGCCTAACATGAGACGATCAAAAGACAAACCTGATGCACTTTGGGATTATTAGAGTTCTAAAAAAATTTGAGTTTGATTCAATATTATTTGATTTGATTTTGTTCTGTTCTTTCATATTTTTAGCATGTTTGATTTGCTTTGAAATTGTCTTTTGTCCATTATTTATTGGTCTTTTGGTTGATTTGATATTTGATTGCTTGGTTTGATGTGACGCTTTGTCTTATTTCAGATCTCTGTTCATTTAAATTTTTATTTGAATTTTGTTCAAGGTTAAAAGTTTAAACCCAAAATCATTTGATTTGATTGATTTTTTTTTAGATTGTTTTGTTTAATGTTTCTGTTTTGGTTTTACTTTGAAACTATTTTTTTGTGCATTTGTCTTAATGTTGTTAGATTTAATTTAAAATTATTCATATCTTCTCACCGTTTCATTTGGAATTCTTGTCT
>CM024758.1:62091653-62367867 GCA_014218235.1 Colocasia esculenta | reverse complement strand
TCCAAATGTCAAACAGTGTAAGGCCCTCAAATTTTGTCCTTATTATTTTATTATGTGTAATTTTATGCTTGTATATGTATATGCATTATCATCTAAGTATTATGCATACTTTAGCTTGGTGTACTTATGAATGTATGTATATACTTAGTTGTATATATATCGGTGGATTTCGTGACATAATGAGTGTGTACATTACACCCTATGTATTGCATGCATGAACTTAGGAGAAATTAGGGTTTTACATTGTTTTGGGTTCTGGCCGAAGGGTTAGTCGACGTCAACATGAATGGACGTTCACTTATTGTTAAACGTCCATATCGGTGGACGTCGATTAGTAAGTAGACGGCCTTATCGGTGGACGTCTACATCCTGACAGGCCAGTCCGCAGCAGCATGGTGTGCCATGCTTGATGGGGCGTGGCAACCACTCCCCCAACGGCTCCTTGGCCTTCCAACCGACCTCTTGCGTGGGGTGAGAGGGTCCTCTCTTAGGAGAGCCCTTGTTGCAACCCCAAAGAGTTCTCTTGGCTCTTTGCAAAGAGAAAACAAAAACCCTAGTGAGCTGTGAGAAAACCTGAAGTTTGAGAGCTTTGATCCGGCGATCCAAGGCTCTTCCTGGCGATCTACTTCGACAAGGAGGGAGACAACACATCCGGCTACACATCCCCGGCCCTGGATTTCAGAGGGGAGCATCACAGAAGCCGGAGTGGAGGCATCTTGGAGGCTTCTTGGGACTGCCCAAGGAGAGCTTCTCCAACCATTTTGATCCCTTTAGGAGTTTTTCCAAAGGCAAGTAACCCTTGCACCTTGTCCATGTATGTGTCTAGGAGGTTTTTATCATTTTTATGGATTTTCCTCGTGTCCTGGATCCCCTACATTCACCATTCTTTAGAGCTCGGACTGTGTTTTTGCACAGGTCCGAACTTGACGGCAAGATCTATTGCCGTTGAGATCTTGAGTCAGCGGCTAACGATGTTGCCGCCAACTCTTGTGAACGGCCAGAGTATGCCGTTAAGTTCTTCTTGACAGAACAGTGAACTGTTCTGCCCTATATCTTTAATTTCCGGACTTTGGCGCATGAGGATATAATGTAAATTTTATATGTTATGTAAAATAGATAATGTGATGTGTGTGAAAATTTCTGTATTTTTCTGTGAATGGCATAATTTATTAGAATTATTGAAAGGCATGTGTAGGGAAGAGGTTATGCATGTTTGATTTTGTTCCCATGATTTCTGAGGACTTAAATGCTGTAAAATTTTATGAACCATGTTTATATGTATCAGTCCATGCCCTGCAAATTTGAGAATTTTTACATGGCTATGTGAATTACTGAAATTTCTGTAATGGGAATGGAAGCATGAGTAGGTTAATGAATAATTCATAGTAAATTTTGTGTCATGCAATAAATCTGGGAAAATTTCTTGTGCCAATATGTATGTGTGATTCATGACTGTGCATGATCAAATCTGAAATCCATGTCATGTTCTATGTTAACTTAGTTTATGAATGGCATGAAACTGGGTGTTTCAATTTCTATAAATACATGTGAATTCAGAAAAATGTGAAAATTTGTATGTGTGTTATTATACCCGAAAACAGCATGTGGTTAAATTTTCAGGAAAATTTGATAACAGTAGCCTACACTATGAGATTTCCATGTGAAAATGAGTTATAAATACATGTACCATGATTAAGGTTAAATGATGTGTGTTCCAATTAATCCATGAGAGCTACTAAATGCTTGATTTCTGTTATTAGTGGCATCATGCTAGGGATGAACAGAACCATGTGCATAAATAAGAAAGTGTGAATATCATATGTAAAACGTGTGTTAATAGGAATGTGAAATGTGTAAAATGTGCCGTGTGTGACACTGCTTCCATAGAGGGCTGTGGAACTGTACCATGGAAAAGTCCCCATGGGAAGGTTCAATGTGTTAAGATATCCTAAGGGCATTAGGATGAAATCCTGGAGGTGGACAAGTACCGCTGGTTAGGGTGGAGACGTGTTCTCCCGGTCTGCGCAGTGCCAAGAGTCATCACTGTATTGCCTAGGTGATGTGCTATGTGTTATGTGTATGTGATGTGTCCTTCTAGTGGTGGTTTGGACTATGTGTCACGGCAAATAAATTGTGAAATGTGTATATGTGATACATGTGTAAATTGTGTATATGTAAACATGTGAATGTGAAATGTGAAATCATGTGAACTATTTATGTTAGAATGTGAATATGTGTACATGTGCAATGTTTGAAAAATGAACCATGTGAAATATGGGAATGTGTAACCATGTGAAGTGAATGTGTTAGAGTATGAGACGATAATTCATGCTATGATATTTCTAGTTCCATGTAAATTGCTATCATGTTATAGTCAAATTGGGAGTGTAGTCTTCATGTGATTAAATGAGTAGAAAGCATGTGATAGGAAGTGTTATTTGAAACATCTTAAACCATGTACCATGTGTTTTGATTTGGTAGAATTACCATGATAGGTTGTCTCTTATTAATGTTCAAGCATGTGGTATGTTGCCTTGCAATTTGAATTAGTGGAACCTACTGTGATGTATGCATGAATGATGTGTATGGAGTTACTTGCTGAGTCTTTTAGACTCATTACTTGCTTCGGCGTACAGGTTTAGTTGGTGACCCGGTACCTTTGGAGGAGACCGTGGAGAGTGACTCCGAGCGCGGAGATTAGTTGGCGGAGTCTTCGTTGTGCCCCTTTTGTTTCATAGTATGTAAATTGGGACTTGTATTAGAGTTATCATTTTGTAATTGTGGACAAATTATGTATTAAAATGTAGAACTTTAATCTTGTGGACAATGTATTTTGGTTTAATTTCAATTATGAAAGTTTAGTCTTTTAATTGCTATATGGATTATGTATGTTAAATGTGGATGATGAAATGTGATGACAGTTAGTCCTTTACTTCCGCGACTCTGTATCTATATTTGTGTACATCTCAATCAATTGTTAGTGTCGGGTCAATGTCCCGCTGTGGTGATCTTCGTCGTGCCGACGTGGGTTGGTACAACCGTACCGGCATAACGTGGGTCGTCACAGAGATTGGTATCAGAGCGACGTTGAGATCGTACATGAATATACATAAGTCATCGTCTCCATTACATGCTAAATCTTTATAGAATTGTCCACATGTGTAGAATTGATTAATAATGAGCAAAAGATAGATAAGAAAATGGGTTGGGAGTTAATTAACGAGCCCTGATTGATGGCTGAATTTTATTGCAGCCATGACTTCGCGTGGTAGGCGTGGAGGTGTTCCTGCTCGTGAGGGCGAGCAGAGAGGCGAGGAGCGGGCTGAGCAGCAGGTCCCGGCACCTCAGGGTCCTGTGCTTCCCCCACCACCGCCTGTGGACTATGGGGTGTTCATGCAAGGGTTAGTGCAGGCCATGCAGACGCAGGCCCACACCCAGGCAGCACTCCAGGCTCAGTTGGAGGCTCAGGTTAGTATACTTTGTTAAAGAGTAGTCTGTTTGATTTAATTGCATGATGTGATGGTAATTATGTAATGCTTGTTGGTTGTTGTAGCAGGCTCGAGTTCCAGCTCAGGACCATGGTGGCCCTTCCACCATGGAGAGATTTAAGAGGATGTTGCCACCCTCTTTTAAGGGGGAGAGCGACCCGTTACTAGCTGAGAGCTGGATGAGGGAGATAGAGAAAGTCTTCCGAGCTATGAGGTGTGCGGATGAGGACAAGGTTACCCTAGCCACCTACATGCTACAGGTATGCGTTTGTTTTGTATGCTTGTGTGTTCTGTTAAGTTAGAGTTGTTAGTTAGTGCTTATGAAGGGTATATTGCAGGAAAGAGCTGATGTGTGGTGGGCTTCATTACTGCGTACCCGATTCGAGGATGGAGCTGTGGAAGTTGCTTGGGATGAGTTCGTGAGGCTCTTTCGGGCCAAGTTCGTCCCCGAGCATGTTCAGGATCGCATGGAGCAGGAGTTCCTCTCTTTAACTCAAGGCTCCATGACTGTGCTCGCATATGAGGCAAGGTTTGCTGAACTTTCTAAGTATGCACCTCATATAGTTGCTGATGAGCGCAGGAAGGCAAAGAAGTTCGTGATGGGCCTTAAGCCATCACTGAGGACGAGGCTCGTAGCGTTTGACCATCGCACCTTGGACGAGGCCCTTAGCGCAGCGTGCAGGCAGGAGAGCGAGATGGAGCAGTACCTTGAAGAAAAGAAGGCTTCTCAGAAGAGGCCCGCGGCCCCGTTTCAGCGGCAGGACAAGAAGAAGGCAGTGTACCAGACACCGCAGTACCCAGTAGCAGTCGGCAGCACTCAGGTACCTTCTGTACGTTCCTATGGTGACAAGAAGGAGTGCCCTCATTGTGGAAGGGCACATGGTGGTACGGAATGTTGGAAGATAGCGGGCAAATGCCTAAAGTGTGGGAGTAGCGACCACAAGATCAAGGATTGCCCCAGACTTCAGCAGGGAGTCCAGCGTGGACCAGCCCCAGTAGCAGCAGCAGCGCCAGCGACAGGACGACCAGGAAGGCCTCGAGCCCCGGCTCGAGTGTTTGCGTTAGCTCGTGAGGACGCCGAGCAGGCGGAGCATGTCACCGAAGGTACAGTTTTACTTTTCGGTGTGCACGCTCGGGTTTTGTTTGATACGGGTGCTACTCACTCGTTCATTTCCGAGCGGTTCGCTAGGCAGTTAGCCCTAGAGTCAGGCATAGAGTCTGAGGAGTTAGAGGTCCCTTTGTCTGTGCACACCCCTGCGGGTACGGTATCGACTAGGAAGTGCATTCCGTCGTTACCTGTGTGCATTGAGGATAGATTCCTAGATGGGTGCTTCTTCTTGCTAAAGATGAAGGACTATGATTGCATTTTTGGTCTGGATTGGCTAGAGGAGCATTATGCGTTAGTGGATTGTCGTAGGAAGAAGATTGTTTTCCGCATTCCTGGTGAGGACGAGTTCTCTCATCCATTGCCAAAGAACTTAGCGGGAAAGTTAGTTATCTCTGCCATGAAGGCGATGCGCATGGTGAACAAGGGATGTGACGCATTTCTTGCCAGCGTTATGCTGGTACCCGATGCTGGTTCGTCACTGACTCTTGCAGAGATCGATGTGGTGCAGGACTTTCCAGATGTCTTTCCCGATGACTTGTCTGGATTGCCACCCGATAGGGAGATAGAGTTCACTATAGAGTTGCTTCCAGGCACCTCTCCTATCTCGAAGGCCCCTTATAGGATGGCACCTGCAGAGTTAGCCGAGTTAAGGAAGCAATTGCAAGAATTGCTTGATAAGGGATTTATTCGCCCTAGTGTTTCCCCTTGGGGCGCACCTGTATTATTCGTCAAGAAGAAAGACGGGTCACTTCGGTTGTGCATTGATTATAGGAAGCTAAACCAAGTGACTGTGAAGAACAGGTATCCCTTACCTCGGATTGATGATTTGTTTGACCAGTTGCGAGAGGCATCAGTCTTTTCCAAGATTGACTTGCGATCTGGTTATCATCAGTTGAGGATTAGGAGTGAGGATGTGTCCAAGACGGCATTTAGAACCCGTTATGGACATTATGAGTTCTTGGTCCTTCCTTTCGGATTGACAAACGCCCCTGCAGCGTTCATGGATCTCATGAACCGGGTGTTTAGTCCGTATTTAGATAGTTTTGTCGTAGTGTTTATTGACGACGTGTTGGTCTATTCTCCGGATGAGGCCACGCACCGTCAGCATCTGAGGTTAGTGTTAGAGGTTCTTCGTGAGCACAAGCTGTATGCAAAATTCAGCAAGTGCGATTTTTGGTTGCGCGAGGTTCATTTCCTCGGGCATGTTATCTCCGGCGCTGGTGTAGCTGTTGATCCAGCAAAGGTCCAGGCAGTTATGGATTGGGAGATTCCCAGGACCCCTTCGGAGATTCGTAGTTTCATTGGGTTAGCTGGTTATTATCGGCGATTCATTGAGGGTTTCTCATCCATCGCCGCCCCCTTGACGAAGCTGACCCGGAAAGGTGAGAAGTTCGTATGGTCTGAGGCGTGTGAGCGTAGCTTTCAGCTATTGAAGGCTAAGCTTACTTCTGCTCCGGTATTGGTATTGCCTAGTGGTCTAGAGGGCTTTGCCATTTATACGGATGCATCTCAGATTGGTTTAGGTTGCGTGCTCATGCAGCAAGAGAGGGTAGTGGCTTATGCTTCTCGTCAGTTGAAGGAGCATGAGAAGAACTATCCGACTCATGATTTGGAGTTAGCAGCTGTGGTTCATGCACTAAAGATCTGGAGGCACTATCTTTATGGTGTCAGATTTGAGGTGTTTACCGACCACAAGAGCTTGAAGTATCTTTTCTCCCAAAAGGAATTAAACCTGAGGCAGAGAAGGTGGATCGAGTTCTTGAAGGACTATGACTTCGACCTTCAGTATCATCCTGGAAAGGCGAACGTCGTAGCGGATGCTCTTAGTAGGAAGAGGTCTTCGCTCCAGCAGGATTGGAAGATGTTGGAGGATGCAGCATGCTCTATGACCGAGTTAGAGCCATCGCTGAGTCAGGCTTTTGTAGCTCAGCTATCCCTTAGATCCTCAGTCTTGGATGAGGTAATTGAGCAGCAGAAAGCCGATCCTAGATTGTTAGAGTTAGTGGGTAAGGCGGGCATTGCTCGTGATGAGGACGGTGTGATTAGATTTCAGCACCGTGTTTGTGTCCCCGATGTGGTAGATGTCCGTGAGCATGTGTTAGCGGAGGCTCATAGATCGCGATTCTCTATTCATCCGGGTAACACCAAGATGTATCAAGATTTGAAGAGATCATTTTGGTGGTCCGGCATGAAGAAGGATGTTGCGGATTATGTGTCTAGGTGTCTAGTATGTCAGCAAGTGAAAGCCGAGCGGCAGCGACCATCCGGCCTTATGCAGAGGATGGATATCCCAGTGTGGAAGTGGGAAGCTGTCACTATGGATTTCGTATCGGGTTTACCTCGATCTAGAAGGGGCAATGACTCGATTTGGGTAGTTGTAGATAGATTCTCGAAGACTGCTCATTTCTTGCCTATGAAGAAGAAGCAGTCAGTAGAGAGTTTAGCTAGATTGTATGTTAGTGGTATCATTAGATTGCATGGTGTGCCGAAGTCGATCATTTCGGATCGAGATCCGAGATTCACTTCGAGATTGTGGAAGGGTCTTCAGGATGCGTTAGGTTCGGAGCTTAAGCTCAGTTCGGCGTTTCATCCCCAGACCGATGGACAGTCCGAGAGGACTATCCAGACGCTCGAGGATATGTTGAGAGCGTGTGTTCTGGATTGGAAGGATGATTGGGAGCGTCATTTACCTCTTGTGGAGTTCGCATACAACAACAGCTTTCATGCTAGTATCGGTATGGCTCCATTCGAGGCGTTGTATGGTAGGCCCTGCAGATCTCCTTTATGTTGGGAGGAGACTGGTGATAGGCAGTTGATCGGACCGGAGTTGGTTCAGGAAACTTCGGATAAGATTCAGCTTATCAGGAAAAGGCTTGTTGCGGCACAGGATAGGCAGAAGAGTTATGCCGACAACAGAAGAAAGGATTTGGAGTTCGAGGTTGGCGATCATGTCTTCTTGAAGATATCGCCTACTCGAGGTGTTGTCAGATTTGGCAGGCATAGCAAGCTAAGCCCTAGATTCATTGGCCCATATGAGATTCTCAGACGTTTGGGCAACGTGGCGTACGAGCTAGCTTTACCCCCGGCTTTGGCTAGTGTTCACCCGGTATTCCACGTATCTATGCTCAGGAAGTATGTCCGAGATCCGTCTCATGTGATTAGTCATGAGCCAGTGGAGATCCAGCCAGATCTTTCGTATGTCGAGCAACCGGTAGCCATTCTTGACCGGAAGGTGCAGCATCTCCGGAACAAGAGTATCGCGTCGGTGAAAGTTCTATGGCGGAACTTCTCACGTGAGGAGGCTACGTGGGAGCTTGAGGATGCGATGAAGAAGAAGTATCCCCTTTTGTTCGAGTAGTGTCGTTCTAACTTCGAGGACGAAGTTTCTTTAAGGGGGAGAGGGTGTAAGGCCCTCAAATTTTGTCCTTATTATTTTATTATGTGTAATTTTATGCTTGTATATGTATATGCATTATCATATAAGTATTATGCATACTTTAGCTTGGTGTACTTATGAATGTATGTATATACTTAGTTGTATATATATCGGTGGATTTCGTGACATAATGAGTGTGTACATTACACCCTATGTATTGCATGCATGAACTTAGGAGAAATTAGGGTTTTGCATGGTTTTGGGTTCTGGCCGAAGGGTTAGTCGACGTCAACATGAATGGACGTTCACTTATTGTTAACGTCCATATCGGTGGACGTCGATTAGTAAGTAGACGGCCTTATCGGTGGACGTCTACATCCTGACAGGCCAGTCCGCAGCAGCATGGTGTGCCATGCTTGATGGGGCGTGGCAACCACTCCCCCAACGGCTCCTTGGCCTTCCAACCGACCTCTTGCGTGGGGTGAGAGGGTCCTCTCTTAGGAGAGCCCTTGTTGCAACCCCAAAGAGTTCTCTTGGCTCTTTGCAAAGAGAAAACAAAAACCCTAGTGAGCTGTGAGAAAACCTGAAGTTTGAGAGCTTTGATCCGGCGATCCAAGGCTCTTCCTGGCGATCTACTTCGACAAGGAGGGAGACAACACATCCGGCTACACATCCCCGGCCCTGGATTTCAGAGGGGAGCATCACAGAAGCCGGAGTGGAGGCATCTTGGAGGCTTCTTGGGACTGCCCAAGGAGAGCTTCTCCAACCATTTTGATCCCTTTAGGAGTTTTTCCAAAGGCAAGTAACCCTTGCACCTTGTCCATGTATGTGTCTAGGAGGTTTTTATCATTTTTATGGATTTTCCTCGTGTCCTGGATCCCCTACATTCACCATTCTTTAGAGCTCGGACTGTGTTTTTGCACAGGTCCGAACTTGACGGCAAGATCTATTGCCGTTGAGATCTTGAGTCAGCGGCTAACGATGTTGCCGCCAACCCTTGTGAACGGCCAGAGTATGCCGTTAAGTTCTTCTTGACAGAACAGTGAACTGTTCTGCCCTATATCTTTAATTTCCGGACTTTGGCGCATGAGGATATAATGTAAATTTTATATGTTATGTAAAATAGATAATGTGATGTGTGTGAAAATTTCTGTATTTTTCTGTGAATGGCATAATTTATTAGAATTATTGAAAGGCATGTGTAGGGAAGAGGTTATGCATGTTTAATTTTGTTCCCATGATTTCTGAGGAATTAAATGCTGTAAAATTTTATGAACCATGTTTATATGTATCAGTCCATGCCCTGCAAATTTGAGAATTTTTACATGGCTATGTGAATTACTGAAATTTCTGTAATGGGAATGGAAGCATGAGTAGGTTAATGAATAATTCATAGTAAATTTTGTGTCATGCAATAAATCTGGGAAAATTTCTTGTGCCAATATGTATGTGTGATTCATGACTGTGCATGATCAAATCTGAAATCCATGTCATGTTCTATGTTAACTTAGTTTATGAATGGCATGAAACTGGGTGTTTCAATTTCTATAAATACATGTGAATTCAGAAAAATGTGAAAATTTGTATGTGTGTTATTATACCCGAAAACAGCATGTGGTTAAATTTTCAGGAAAATTTGATAACAGTAGCCTACACTATGAGGTTTCCATGTGAAAATGAGTTATAAATACATGTACCATGATTAAGGTTAAATGAGGTGTGTTCCAATTAATCCATGAGAGCTACTAAATGCTTGATTTCTGTTATTAGTGGCATCATGCTAGGGATGAACAGAACCATGTGCATAAATAAGAAAGTGTGAATATCATATGTAAAACGTGTGTTAATCGGAATGTGTAATGTGTAAAATGTGCCGTGTGTGACACTGCTTCCATAGAGGGCTGTGGAACTGTACCATGGAAAAGTCCCCATGGGAAGGTTCAATGTGTTAAGATATCCTAAGGGCATTAGGATGAAATCCTGGAGGTGGACAAGTACCGCTGGTTAGGGTGGAGACGTGTTCTCCCGGTCTGCGCAGTGCCAAGAGTCATCACTGTATTGCCTAGGTGATGTGCTATGTGTTATGTGTATGTGATGTGTCCTTCTAGTGGTGGTTTGGACTATGTGTCACGGCAAATAAATTGTGAAATGTGTATATGTGAACATGTGTAAATTGTGTATATGTAAACATGTGAATGTGAAATGTGAAATCATGTGAACTATTTATGTTAGAATGTGAATATGTGTACATGTGCAATGTTTGAAAAATGAACCATGTGAAATATGGGAATGTGTAACCATGTGAAGTGAATGTGTTAGAGTATGAGACGATAATTCATGCTATGATATTTCTAGTTCCATGTAAATTGCTACATGTTATAGTCAAATTGGGAGTGTAGTCTTCATGTGATTAAATGAGTAGAAAGCATGTGATAGGAAGTGTTATTTGAAACATCTTAAACCATGTACCATGTGTTTTGATTTGGTAGAATTACCATGATAGGTTGTCTCTTATTAATGTTCAAGCATGTTGTATGTTGCCTTGCAAATTGAATTAGTGGAACCTACTGTGATGTATGCATGAATGATGTGTATGGAGTTACTTGCTGAGTCTTTTAGACTCATTACTTGCTTCGGCGTACAGGTTTAGTTGGTGACCCGGTACCTTTGGAGGAGACCGTGGAGAGTGACTCCGAGCGCGGAGATTAGTTGGCGGAGTCTTCGTTGTGCCCCTTTTGTTTCATAGTATGTAAATTGGGACTTGTATTAGAGTTATCATTTTGTAATTGTGGACAAATTATGTATTAAAATGTAGAACTTTAATCTTGTGGACAATGTATTTTGGTTTAATTTCAATTATGAAAGTTTAGTCTTTTAATTGCTATATGGATTATGTATGTTAAATGTGGATGATGAAATGTGATGACAGTTAGTCCTTTACTTCCGCGACTCTGTATCTATATTTGTGTACATCTCAATCAATTGTTAGTGTCGGGTCAATGTCCCGCTGTGGTGATCTTCGTCGTGCCGACGTGGGTTGGTACAACCGTACCGGCATAACGTGGGTCGTCACAACGGTTACTTCAATGGGACTATTTCAAATAGAAGATATAAATTCAAACCAATGAAAAAAAAAAGAGAAGACATACGATCTGGTATTCAAGCATTCAAATTCTCGGAAAAGAAGTCCAGAGCCAAGAACTTCATTCCACCTAGCTTTCGCTCTTTGCTCTCCTGACTGTAGTGAAAATCTTGAGAGAGCTTGTGTAGTTCTGAGAGTGTGCTTAGTTAGATTCTTTGCTCTCAGTGCTAGTTGCTTCAGATCTTGGCTTGTTAAAAGCTTGATCTAGGGGCTTGAATTTCATTCATTCTCTTTGAGGAGTTGTTTCCCTTCGGTTGTGAAGGAAGACCTGGTGGTATCTAGGGTGCTGTTTCCCTTCGGTTGTGAAGGAAGACCTGGTGGTATCCAGGGTGCTGTTTCCCTTCAGTTGTGAAGGAAGACCTGGTGGGGTATCCAGGGTGGTGTTATTTCCCTTCGGGTGTGAAGGAAGATTCCCTTCGGGTGTGAAGGAAGACCAGCTGAGCTGGGTGTTGTAGCGTCCTAGGGGGACTGTACCCTAGTAGTGGAATCCTGAGTTGTTGCTCAGGACTGGACATAGGACTCTAAGGAAAGGAGGTCCGAACCAGGATAATTATTGTTGTGTGATTGTTTTCCTTGTGTGATTCCCTTTCGAACTAACTGCTACTAACCTCAATCGAAGAACGTTGTTGTGTGAATGTTTTTTGATTTACAGTATAATAGATTAATTGTAAAGACCCATTCCCCCCCCCCCCCCCTCTGGGCTCGTCAACTGGGCAACAAGTGGTATCAGAGCGAGTCTCTTCAACAAAGAAAAAGGATCCACGATCTGAAGAGTAAGATCCATGGCAGCCCAAGGTAACTTGAAGGTCAGTCGTCAACCGACCCCCTCTCTTGATGGTGAAGATTATCCTTACTGGAAGACCAGAATGGAATACTTTCTACAAGGCCACGACTATCAATTTGGTCCATAGTGAAGAAGGTGATCTGGTAGTCACAAATGAGAAAGCTCAATGGACAGATGATGACAGAAAGAAGATCTCCTTGAATTGCAAAGCAAAGAGCATCTTAGATGTGCTCTAAGTAAGAAGGAATTCAAAGAGTTTAGCCTGCAAATCCTCAATGGAATGTGGAAAAGCTCAGGATCACATATGAAGGCACAGACAAGGTAAAGGAGACAAGAATCGACATTCTTGTCACTCAGTATGGAGATTTCAATGCAATCAGGTGAATCCATAACTCAAATGTTCAGTCGGTTCACTGACATCACAAATGGACTAGCTAGTCTGGGAAAACCTTGAGATTGGAGACATGGTGAGGAAAATACTTAGATCCTACCGTCCTCATGGACCCCAAAGGTCACAGCAATAGAAGAAGCTAATGACCTGAAGAGAATGTCAGTAGAAAAGCTCATTGGGTCCCTCATGGCCCATGAGATCAACATGGAAAGGCTAGGAGAGTCCTCTAGCAGAAAGAAGCACTCCAACGCCTTAAAAGCTGAAGAAGATTCACCAGAAGCAAGTTCAGCTGAGAGTTGAAAGTGATGCAGACAGCGAGAATGAGGAAGCAATGCTATCTAGAAAATTGCAGCGAATTTGCTAAGAAGAAGAAATTCCAATCTGGTAGAAGGCACTTCAAAAGGAATAAGGACTTCAAGAGCCAGATGGAAAAGAAAGAAAAGGAGAACCCATCTGCTATGAATGTAAGAAGCCAGGACCACATTAAGCTGAGTGTCCAAAATTCAAGAAGCCGTGGAGTTCAGGAAGAAGGACAGCTCCAAGAAGTTAGAAAGTACAAGAAGAAGGCGATGGCAGCGGCATGGGAAAACAGTAGCGACTCAGACAGTGAGTCAAGCTCCTGCAGTGATGAAGAAGAAGCCAACTGGCCTTCATGGCTAATACTGAAGAAAAGGTAACCTCTGACTCTTCCTTTGATTCATGCAATGGTTCAGATTCCGATAGTTTAGAAGAGGCTTTCAACGAACTATATGAAAAATATAAAGAAGTAACCAAATTATTAAAGTAAGCAAGAAAAAAACATAGTCTGTATAGAAAATACAAACTCAGATCTAAATCAGAAAATGAACAATTAGAAAGTCAAATAACTGAACTTAAAGAAGAAATGAACTGTTATGTGAAGACCTAAAAGCTAAGAAACAAATAACTAAATTAGAGAAACAAGTAAGTTCAGATGAACTGAAAACTGAAATCAAAACACTAACAGAAGAAAATATACAGTTATCTAGCACATTAGAAAAATTCACCAATGGTAAAAACTCCCTCATATTAAAAGGTGCTAGAAGATCAGGTAAGAAGAAAAATGGATTAGGATATACACCCCCAGATAATAAAGAAACCATAGTTATCCTAAAACATATCCAACACCAAAATTTGTACCTGAACAAGATACAGCATACAAAACTGATTTCAAATATATAGAAAAAGTAACCAATTATCCTGTTGTAGTCACTGCACAAGTTAGGACATATCATAACGACATGCCCAACAAGACATAAGAAATGGATAATAAAAGTAAAATCAATGATACTAACCATCAGGACCCAAAAGAATTGGGTACCTAAACTTGATGTTTTTATTTCAGGATATCTCTCGAGCATCCAAATGGTATTTGGATTGGGTGCTCAAGACACATGTCAGGAAACCAGAAGTTATTCTCTCATCTCCAAGTTGAAGAAGGAATAGTCACTTATGGAGATAAGGGAAAGGAACAGTGATAGGCAGTGGCTCTGTGAATAACAAAGGAAAAACAGTCATAGAAGATGTGTTATTAGTCAAGGATTGAAACACAATCTCATTAGCATCAGCCAGCTGTGTGACAGAGGCCATCAGATCAAGTTTCAAGAGTCAAAGTGCAGCATATACTGAAGGATGGAGCAGTCATCTTTGAAGCTAATAGAGAAAAGAATTTGTATGTGCTCTATCTTGAGGAACTCAAGGACAAATGTCTGTCTGGCAGCAAATAGGATAAATCTACTGAATTATGGCACAGACGACTAGGTCATTGCAGCATAGATGCATGAGAAAATTGCTGAAGAAGAATCTTGTGGAAGGTCTACCTAAGGTCAGTGCAAAAATGGATGGTGTCTGTAGACCTTGTGCTAAGGGAAAGCACACCAAGAGCTCCTTCAAGTCAAAGATAGTGGTGACCACCTCAAAACTCTTAGAACTCCTTCACATGGATCTATTTGGCCAATGAGGACTACTAGTCTTGGAGGGAAAGAACTTTGGATTTGTCATTTGATGATTACTCAAGATTCACATGGGTGTCATTCCTAGAGCATAAGGATGACACATTGAAAACTTTGTCAGTTTCAGCAAGAAAGTTCAGAAGGTCAAAAGTTCGGCATGTTTCTATCCGATCAGATCATGGGGTGAATTTAGAATGAACAGTTTGCTAAGTTCTGGAGATCCAGGAATTGAGCATATTTTCTCAGCACAAGGACACCACAGCAAAATGGAATCTGAGAGAGAAAGATAGAACCCTATTGGATATGGCAAGAACTATGTATCTGAATATGATCTGACAAGGTATTTCTGGGCTGGCAATCAACACAGCAAGTACATTATCAAAAGAGTTAGATCCTGCCAATCCTAAAGAAGACTGATATGAACTGTTCAGGAAAGAAACCAAAGATCAGCCACTTCAGGACATTTGGATGTTCTGCTTATCCACAACAATGGAAAAAGAGACATGGTAAGTGGGAGCCAAATCGATGAAGGCATCTTCATTGGGTAACCTCTAAACCCAAGCTAAGAGTGTTTAATAAACACAAATTTATTAATTGAACAGTCTATACACATTATCTTGATGAAAAAACTAACCCTTCCTGAGAAAGGAAGAAGGATAGTGATATGATGATGAAGATAAGTGTCCAAGAACTAAAGAATACATCAATGGGACAAGGATGATCTGTTGCCCAGTTGACGAGCCCAGAGGGGGGGGTGAATGGGTCTTTTAAAAATTAATCTAGAAGATACCTGAAACTAAAAACATTCATTCACACAACGTTCTTCGAAGTAGGTTAGTGACTGTTAGTTTAAATCAAACACACAAAGAAGACAATCACACAACACAAGGATTATCCTGGTTCGACCTCCTTTCCTTAGGAGTCCTACGTCCAGTCCCTGAGCAACAACTCAGGATTTCACTAACTAGGGTACAGTCCCCCTAAGGACGCTACAACACCCAGCTCAGCTGGTCTTCCTTCACACCAGAAGGGAACAACACCCTGGATACCACACCAGGACTTCCTTCACAACCGAAGGGAACAACACCCTGGATACCACACCAGGTCTTCCTTCACAACCGAAGGGAACACACCCTGGATACCACACCAGTCTTCCTTCAAACCGAAGGAACATACAAAGAAGGAATGAATTCAACCCCTAGATCAAGCTTTTGACAAGCAAGGATCTGAAGCAACTAGAACTGAGAGCAAGAGATTTAACAAGCACACTCTCAGAACTACACAGGCTCTCTCAAGATTTTCACAAACTAGTGGAGAGCAAAGAGCAAAAACTAAGAGGAATGAAGTTCTTGGCTCTGGACTTCTTCAGAAGAATTTGAATGCTTGAATGCGCTCTCTATTTTCTTCTGTTCTTCTGACTTGAATTTATATCTTCAATTTGAAATCTAGACGTTGAAGTGTCCGTTGTCTCTCTTTGAGTAGTCGTTAGACTGAATGACATCTGGAGTCTTGGAAGCTTCCAGTCAACAGTCTTTTGATCACTTGAGCACGCAAAGAGATGAGATCTTCAGAAATATCCGTTGGCTTCTATTTGTTTAACGTTGTACCATGAAGCTAGTTCAGAGGTCTGCACAAATGTCAATCTCAATAGCAGACAGCTAAGCTGTCTCTGATGTCAGTCAACGTCAGTAGCAATAGACATGAAAATAGTAATGCAAAATAGCTTAAGTCTAAAAGACGTAATCAGAGTAGGCACGATAAAGATGATATGTCTGCATGCATGCAGAGATATGTTCAGATCTCATAAATGCAAAAGCGTCAGAGAGATGTCTACGTGGACTTTGACTAGTCAACGCTTTTAAGATGAATAAGATATCAAGATATGAAATCGATGGCTATATGACTTATGAAGTCGTTATGAATACTAAAAAGTCATTATAGAGAGCAAATCGTTATGAACACTTATCAAGTCGTTATGAACTCTAAGAAATCGTTGCGATAACTTATAGAGTCGTTATGACAAGCAAGTCGTTGCGCTTTCTAAAGAAATCGTTGCGATAACTTATAGATCGTTATGACAGCAAGTCGTTGCGAGTCTAAAGAAATCGTTACGATAACTTATAGAATCGTTATGACAGCAAGTCGTTACGAGTTCTAAAGAAATCGTTACGGTAACTTATAGAGTTTGTGACAGGCAAGTCGTTACGAGCTCTAAAGAAATCGTTACGGTAACTTATAGAATCGTTGTGACGAGCAAGTCGTTACGGCTCTAAAGAAATCGTTACGGTAACTTATAGAGTCGTTGTGACGGCAAGTCGTTACGAGCTCTAAAGAAATCGTTACGGTAACTTATAGAGTCGTTGTGACGAGCAAGTCGTTACGGCATCGATTTGATTGACACATGACTTTTCAGTCTTATAAGGAAATCGTTGTGATTACTTATAGAATCGTTACGGCATCGATTTGTTTGAAACAACATGACTTTTCAGCCAGAAAGGAATCGTTATGATAATTCTATTGAAATCGATATGCTTATAAAGAAATCGTTATGGCCTTCAATAGAAGTCGATATGGACTTAGAGAAATATCATGTTGAAAGATTAAGCTTCAGAGAAGTAATGCATACCTTTATTGGCTTGTTTGACCTTGGTATTTTTCCTGTACTTAAGACTTATGAAATATCATTAGATATAATTGATAAACTTTTGTTTGGTTTTGTTAATCATCAAATATATATATGTAATTAATTAAAATTACATGGGGACAGACTGGTCATCAATCTCCCCCTTTTTGGTGATGACAAAACTGAACAATAAGCATGGATGAAAATTCTGAAATGCTAATTTTCTTTCTAAAAAAATTATTGAATTTCAGACATGCTAATTTTCTCCAAAAAAATTGTATTTCAGACATGCTAATTTTCTCCCCCTTTTTGTCATTGAGCAAAAGACAATCTTCGACAAAGAAAGAAGAGAGAAAGAGAATAGGAGTATACAAAGAAGGTCATTTCATTAACTTTGTGGAGGTACTGGTAAATAGAAGGCAGGAGACAGAAGAGAGGCAAAATGGGAGATGGTTTCCCATGCCTGTGCTTCCTGCTCTTCAAAAAAGTTTTGAAGACTCCAAAGATACAGAGTAGGATGGTCCCATGGTGGAAGCCATCCTTTTGAGATGAAGATCTAGGTGCTGATAGAGAAGATCAGCATATGCATTCTTGTCCATGTTCATCTTGAGAAATCGACGAGTCCCAAAGCTGGCACAGGTGAGGAATTGGTCCATGGTGACAGGATAGTGATTGTGGTTATCTCTGAGAGCCTTGTGCATAGCCACATACACTTTGTATCTTTCCTCCCAGACCTTGAAGGGGTCATCAACAAGATGAATGGAGTTCATATCTAGGAAAGTAGCTGGAGAAATGGCTGGTTTGCCTTCTCTGGCTTGAGCTTCATTGATTTCAAACAGCTGCTGAGCTGACAGGGGGTAGAACTTGGACCATTCAGAAGATGTCAGCCTTTCACATTCAGACAGAATAGGGGCTAGAACTTCAGCACTTACATGCCCCTGGTGATATTCCCTAAACAGGAATCTAGGAAAAGCAACCAGGCATCCTTTCTGTACTTTAATTCTGCCCATTACTCTGGCAAAACGTTCAAAGATGATGGATCCTACAGAGGACTCCATAACTAGAAAGTGAATTTGAGGAAGGGCTATTCTTCAGGTACTTGGAGGGTAGCAAAATCTACCTGAACATCTGAAGTTTGAGAGATATCCAGAGTCAGAGCTGAAATGGCCCTTTTGAACTGACTGAGCTGAACCTCTGGAAGTCTATGAATATATCTGTAGTTGTTGAATAGCATGAGGTGCCTGATCATTTTGATTTCCTTTTGAATATAGGGTGCCCAAAGTTCCCTATGATAGATCCTGAACCACTCTGATAAGGTCAGAGTGGTCCCTTGGAGGGAATCTAGCAGATTTGGCAAGAATGAATTTCTTTAGGAGATCCTTGTGACCTTTGCCCCACTGCTCTTCAGTTTTGGAGTGGGCAAGAGAGAAGATTTTGGATTTTTCGGATTTCGAAAGAGAAGTGTAGGGTAGAATGGTGTTCAAATGATCTGTGAGATCAAGAAAGGGAAGGTTAATGATGGTTGCAAAAACAACCTTTGAGAGATATTCTCTGTACAGTGGGTTATGTTTGTTGTCCACTGTGAGAGAAAACCACAAAGGTGGGTATTTGGGTTCAGAGGAAAGGGAGGAAGTAGAAGTAAGCTTCCTCTTCTTGGGGCAGGACTAGAAGGGTCTGCCCTGTGAAATGTTCCCAACCTTCAACACAGACCTGAGGATCCCTTCCTCAAACTCATCCTTTATTTGTTCCATAAAGGGAGAGTTAAGTTGGGCTCTTTCAGGTATGATAGTGATGAAAGAGGTGGAGGAGTAGGATGAAGAAAAGAGTGGGAAGTAGTAGGGAGGTCATCAACTGGTCCAAGGGAGGGACCAGAGGAGGAGGAGGATGCTCCAGCTGAGGATGCTGGAGGGGCCTCATGTATAGGAGAAGGAGAAGGAATGGAGGTAGAGGAGGCAGGAGATGAGGTGGACTGAAATGGTGTAGGAGAAGAAATTGGTCTAGATTGAGGCTTCTTGAATGTTTGAGGAGCAGGAGGTGCTGTAGGAGCTGAGGGTGGAGTTGGAGGAATAGGTGTGTGAGAGGGAGAAGAGGGAGCTGGGGCTTGGGTGCCAAGAACTCTTCTGCCTCTATCTGCACAGACTCACTCTCCAATGGCCCTGATGGCCCTGACCCTTGCTCAGATGGCCCTGGAGGCCCTTCAACCTGATCAGCTGGCCCTGTTGGCCCTACCTCTTCTGGTGCTGCTGCTGCTGCTTCTGGTTGCTGGCCCTGATGGCCCAGACACATTTTCTCCAGGCTCCTGAGCTTCTGGAGGAGGAGGAGCTTGAACTGCCTTGATAATATCCGAGAGCATGCCTTTCATGCTACTCATCTCTTTATTAAACCATTTCATAGCATTTCTGATTTGACCCAACTCTTTGTTGGCTGAAGCTTGGCTCAGAAATATAGAATTTACATCTGACTGGAGAGTACATAATAACTCACCTTGCACATTCAGCCTTTCAATCACTGGCTTCAAATTTATGACAATTTTCTGCTTGACCTGCCTCTCAAAAGGTGTATCAGCCAGAGAGGAACTTCAGAGGCAACTTCTTTTCCTTTCTTCTTGCCTTCTTTTGCTGGAGGAGGTTGATCATCATCTGAGCTCGAAGAGCTTGCAATCTCCCCTTCTCTGTCATCCAAATTTTAAGAATCTCTATGCCTTTCCTCCTGACCATCAACAACTGGAGTTGTTTCTGCTGAACCTTCTTTTGATAGCTCCCCCTCAATAGGAGCATCTTCTTTATTTGATACTTGCTCCCCCTGAATGGGAGCATCTTCCATCACAGAGTCACCCTGAGCAGCTGGGTGCTCTACCTCTACTTGGACATCTTCCATTGGTTCATCAATGTGGCCTGATGCCACAGCCTCTTCTGCAACTCTGCCACTGGTTTCTGGAGCACTAGAGGTGAAAGGAATCGAATCAATAATGTCTGAAAGAATAGATGCAACCACAGTTGAGGGTAGTGGGTCCTCAACTGAAATAATGTCCTCTGGGAGAATATCCTCAATTCTCCTCTCTGCAAAATTTTCAGCTAATTCTTCTGGAAATTCTGAAGCTGGTGCTGATATTCTTTCTTCTTCCACTGCAATTTCAGACTGAACTTCTGCTAAAGAGGGGCCTGATGATTCTGCTGCTCCAACTGCTGGAGCTGAAACTGACTCCACTGGCAATTCTGGAATCATATCTGCTGATCCCATCTCCTGATGAACAACTGAGGTGTCGTCGATGATGGCTTCGCCTTCAGCAACAGAAGCCTTGAACCAGACACCATTTTCCACAGAGAAGCCACTCTTCTTTAGGTTCCTGGACCTGATTGCTTGGCCCATTTTCTCTACAACTGCCCCAGAAAGATCAACACCGAAGTGTTTGAAGATCTTGGTAAGTAGGTGGGCATAAGGCAGGGACACATTTAACTTACTCTTGGTGTCCCAAATCTGATCTCTGGCAAATTTCATTCTTTCCATCATCACTGCGGCCATATTTATCTCCTTATTTTGAATGGCCCAGTACATCATGTCTGAGTCGGCCTTTGTGCAAGAGGAAATGTTGCACTTCTGGGAACTAAGATTTGACAGACAATAAATGAAGGAGGCGGTTGAAAGCAGATAGTTGATTTATATCAAGCTTGCCGTCCCTTAGCTTGAAGCCCGGTCCTACAATTCCCAGACCTTTCACTTGGGCATCCACAGTGTGAACCCCACTAAATCCGGAAGTCTTCACATCAAACAGCATCTTCAGCAACTCAGGGTCTATTCTAATCATGGTTCCCTTCACTGAAGAAACTAGGGACCCATCTTCCTCTGTTCTCATACACACGAAGAAAGCTTTTACCAGGTCCGGATAACTGACCTCTGAAAAGGTGGTGACTCCCGTCCACTGCATCTGATTGATCAAGTCTGCCACGCTGCTCATTCCATTTTTCCTCAGATTAGCAACATCGACTTCTTTATTGCCACAGAGCTTCGTCTTCACAAAGGTAAACCTCTCCTGCTGCTCAGGAGTGAGAAACTCGGCGCTGTAGCCACCCAAACTGCCGGCGATGACTGGTGCGGCCATGGATTCAGGTGGGAAAGTCTCTGGAGGGTTGAAACGGAAGGAGAAGAGAAGGAATCCTCAAGAAATTTTGCGGGAAGGAGGAGGAAGGTTCAAATTTGCAGAGGGTTGAGATATGAGTTGTTAGGGCATCGGCTCATGCGACAGGATGAAAAAGGGGAAAAGGTAGACGATGAGATACGAATCGTTCTGTCATTGATTTTATGAATAAATTAATGCGATGTGGAAAGTGAGGCGCCAAAAGGCGGCAGAAGAAGACAAAAGAGTTTGACTATTCAAACCGACTTCAATGAGAGAGCGGTTACAAAGGATAATTTGAATTTCTTTTGCTTAACGCCATGGAGGGAAAAATTACTTAATTCTGAAATTTAATGTGCCATTTGTAAGCAAACTTTTATCACAAATTGCACATGCCTAATTCCCTTCTAAGAGATGTGAATCTCTCTTCAGGTAAGGCTTTTGTGAAAATGTCTGCTAATTGGCCATTTGTATCAATAAAGGATATTTCAATATTTCCATTTGCAACATGATCACGAATAAAATGATATCTAACCTCAATATGTTTGGTCCTTGAGTGCTGAACTGGATTCTTGGTGAGATTAATGGCACTGGTGTTGTCACACAGCAGTGGGATGGATTTGATGTTTAATCCGAAATCTTCAAGTTGTTGCTTTATCCATAAGAGTTGTGTACAGCAATTTCCAGCAGCTACGTACTCAGCTTCAGCAGTAGATAGTGCTACTGAATTTTGTTTCTTTGAAGACCAAGATATTAAACATCCTGCAAGAAATTGACAACCACCACTGGTGCTTTTTCTATCTAATTTGCATCCAGCATAGTCAGCATCAGAGTAACCTACTAAGTTAATTTCACAATGTTTTGGATACCATAGACCTAAGTCATGAGATCTTGCTAAATATCTAAATATTCTTTTCACAGAAATTAAATGTGATTCTTTAGGATCTGCCTGATATCTAGCACACATGCATACACTAAATAAAATATCAGGTCTACTAGCTGTTAAATAAAGGAGTGAACCTATCATACCTCTGTAGATCTTTTGATCTACTTTCTTACCATCTTTGTCACTGTCCATTCTTGTTGATGTACTCATTGGTGTTGACAGTGGCTTGGTATTTTCGAATCCAAATTTCTTAAGAGTTCTTTTGTGTACTTTGCTTGACAGATGTGAGTTCCTTCCTTTCCTTGTTTGATTTGTAGTCCAAGGAAATAATTAAGTTCTCCCATCATGCTCATTTCAAATTCTCCCTGCATCAACTTTTCAAAGTACTTGCAAAGGGATTCATCAGTAGACCCAAAGATAATATCATCTACATAAATTTGGACTAATAGAATGTGTTTGACCTTTGACTTTATGAAAAGAGTACTATCTACTTGACCTCTACTGAAACCATGGTTTAAAAGAAAAGAACTAAGCCTTTCATACCAGGCTCTAGGTGCTTGCTTTAAACCATATAATGCCTTGTGAAGTTTGAAAACATGATTAGGAAATTCTGTGTCATCAAAACCCGGGGTTGTTCCACATAAACTTCCTCTTTTATAAAACCATTTAAAAAGCGGATTTAACATCCATTTGAAATAGTGTTAAATTCAAAGCAGATGCATATGCAAGTAATATTCTAATGGCCTCAAGTCTAGCTACACAGGTCATAGGTTTCATCGAAATCTATGCCTTCCTCTTGAGAATAGCCTTGAGCTACCAATCTGGCCTTGTTTCTTAAGATTGCACCAGTTTCATCCAGTTTATTTCTGAACACCCATTTGGTGCCAATGACTGGATGGTCTGATGGTCTAGGAACAAGTGACCATACTTGGTTTCTCTTGAATTGATTTAATTCATCTTGCATGGCTACTATCCAAGATTCATCAGAAAGAGCTTCATTGACTGTCCTAGGCTCTATTTGAGAAACAAAAGCTAGGTAATCACAAGGAATAACATTACCTCTTGTTCTTACCCCTATGGATGGATCACCAATAATATTCTCAAGTGGGTGATCTTTCTTGTATCTCCACTCCTTTGGAAGATTTTCATGAGTAACTTCTTCTTGTTGCAATTCTTCCAGAGGTGGATCATCCTTGTCCTCAATTGATGTATCTTTTAGTTTCTTGGACAGTTCATCTGCATCATCATTGTCACTATCTACTTCCTTTCTCAAGGAAGGGTTAGTTTCATCAAAAATAATATGTACAGACTGTTCAATCAATAAAGTACGTTTGTTAAATACTCTATAGCCTTTGGGTTTAGAGGTGTACCCCATAAAGATGCCTTCATCTGATTTGGCATCCAACTTACCAATGTCCCTTTTTCCATTGTTGTGAATGAAGCAAGGACATCCAAAAGTCCTGAAGTGGCTGATCTTTGGCTTCTTCCCTTTGAATAGTTCATATGCAGTCTTCTTCAGGATTGGCCTGATCATTACTCGGTTGATAATGTAGCTTGCTGTGTTGACTGCTTCAGCCCAGAAGTATCTTGGCAGATCATATTCTGAGAGCATAGTTCTTGCCATATCCAATAGGGTTCTATTCTTTCTTTCAGCGATACCATTTTGCTGTGGTGTTCTTGGTGCTGAGAAATTATGCTCAATTCCCTGATCATCACAGAATCTAGCAAACTTTTCATTCTGAAATTCACCACCATGATCTGATCGGATAGACACAATGCTGAACTTCTGATCTTTCTGAACTTTCTTACTGAAGCTGACGAAGTTTTCAAAGGTGTCATCTTTATGCTCTAGGAATGATACCCATGTGAATCTTGAGTAGTCATCAACTATGACAAATCCAAAATTCTTTCCTCCAAGACTGGTAGTCCTCATTGGCCCAAATAGATCCATATGAAGGAGCTCTAAGGGTTTTGAGGTGGTCACCACCGTCTTTGACTTGAAGGAGCCTTTGGTGTGCTTTCCCTTAGCACAAGGTTTACATACACCATCCAATTTTGTACTAACCTTAGGTAGACCTTCCACAAGATTCTTCTTCAGCAATTTTCTCATGCCATCTATGCTGCAATGTCCTAGTCGTCTGTGCCATAATTCAGTAGATTTATCTTTATTTGCTGCCAGACAAACATTCTGAACCTTGAGTTCTTCAAGATAGAGCACATACAAATTCTTTTCTCTATTAGCTTCAAAGATGACTGCTCCATCCTTCAGTATGCTGCACTTCGACTCTTGAAACTTGATCTGATGGCCTCTGTCACACAGCTGGCTGATGCTAATGAGATTGTGCTTCAATCCCTTGACTAATAACACATCTTCTATGACTGTTTTTCCTTTGTTATTCACAGAGCCACTGCCTATCACTGTTCCTTTCCCATTATCTCCATAAGTGACTGTTCCTTCTTCAGCTTGGAGATGAGAGAATAACTTCTGGTTTCCTGACATGTGCCTTGAGCACCCGCTATCCAAATACCATTTGGATGCTCGAGAGATGTCCTGAAATAAAAACATCAAGTTTTAGGTACCCAAATTCTTTTGGGTCCTGATGGGTTAGTATCATTTATTTTGCCTTTTATTATCCATTTCTTATGTCTTGTTGGGCATGTCGTTATGATGTGTCCTAACTTGTTGCAGTGACTACAGCAGGATAATTTGGTTACTTTTTCTATATATCTGAAATCAGCTTTGTACGCTGTATCTTGTTCAGGTACAAATTTTGGTGTTGGATATGTTTTAGAATAAATTATGGTTTTTTCATTATCTGGGGGTGTATATCCTAATCCATTTTTCTTCTTACCTGATCTTCTAGCACCTTTTAATATGAGGGAGTTTTTACCATTAGTGAATTTTTCTAATGTGCTAGATAACTGTATATTTTCTTTTGTTAGTGTTTTGATTTCAGTTTTCAGTTCATCTGAACTTACTTGTTTCTCTAATTTAGTTATTTGTTCATTCTTAGCTTTTAGGTCTTCACATAACAGTTCATTTCTTCTTTTAAGTTTAGTTATTTGACTTTCTAATTGTTCATTTTCTGATTTTAGATCTGAGTTTGTATTTTCTATACAGACTATGTTTTTCTTGCTTACTTTTAATAATTTGGTTACTTCTTTATATTTTTCATATAGTTCGTTGAAAGCCTCTTCTAAACTATCAGAATCTGAATCATTGCATGAATCAAAAGAGGAGTCAGAAGTTACCTTATCTTCAGTATTTGCCATGAAGGCCAAGTTGGCCTTTTCTTCATCACTGCAGGAACTTGACTCACTGTCTGAGTCGCTACTGTTTTCCCATGCTGCTGCCATCGCCTTCTTCTTGTACTTTCTGAACTTCTTGGAACTGTCCTTCTTCCTGAACTCCGGCTTCTTTAACTTTGGACACTCAGTTTTAATGTGTCCTGGCTTCTTACATTCATAGCAGATGGGTTCTCCTTTCTTTATTTCTTTTCCATCTGGCTTCTTGAATTCCTTGTTCCTTTTGAAGTGCCTTCTACCAGATTGGAATTTCTTCTTCTTAGCCAAAATTCGCTGTAATTTTCTAGATAGCATAGCTTCCTCATTCTCGCTGTCTGCATCACTTTCGCTTTCAGCTGAACTTGCATCTGGTGAATCTTCTTCAGCTTTTAAGGCGTTGGAGTGCTTCTTTCTGCTAGAGGACTCTCCTAGCCTTTCCATGTTGATCTCATGGGCCATGAGGGACCCAATGAGCTTTTCTACAGACATTCTCTTCAGGTCATTAGCTTCTTCTATTGCTGTGACCTTTGGGGTCCATGAGGACGGTAAGGATCTAAGTATCTTCCTCACCATGTCTCCCATCTCATAGGTTTTCCCCAGACTAGCTAGTCCATTTGTGATGTCAGTGAACCGACTGAACATTTGAGTTATGGACTCACTTGACTGCATCTGAAATCTTTCATATTGAGTGACAAGAATGTCGATTCTTGTTTCCTTTACTTTGTCTGTGCCTTCATAAGTAATCCTGAGCTTTTCCCACATTTCCATTGAGGATTTGCAGGCTGAACTCTGTTGAACTCCTTCTTACTTAGAGCACAGCATAAGATGCTCTTTGCTTTGCAATTCAAGGAAATCTTCCTTCTGTCATCATCTGTCCATTGAGCTTTCTCATTTGTGACTAACAGATCACCTTCTTCTACTATGACCAAATTTGATAGTCGTGCCCTTGTAGAAAGTATTCCATTCTGGTCTTCCAGTAAGGATAATCTTCACCATCGAAGAGAGGGGGTCGGTTGACAGACTGACCTTCAAAGTTACCTTGGGCTGCCATGGATCTTTACTCTTCAGATCGTTGGATCCTTTCTTTGTCGAAGAGACTCGCTCTGATACCACTTGTTGCCCAGTTGACGAGCCCAGAGGGGGGGTGAATGGGTCTTTTAAAAATTAATCTAGAAGATACCTGTAACTAAAAACATTCACACAAACGTTCTTCGAAGTAGGTTAGTGACTGTTAGTTTAAATATCAAACACACAAAGAAGACAATCACACAACACAAGGATTATCCTGGTTCGGACCTCCTTTCCTTAGGAGTCCTACGTCCAGTCCCTGAGCAACAACTCAGGATTTCACTAACTAGGGTACAGTCCCCTAAGGACGCTACAACACCCAGCTCAGCTGGTCTTCCTTCACACCCGAAGGGAACAACACCCTGGATACCACACCAGGTCTTCCTTCACAACCGAAGGGAACAACACCCTGGATACCACACCAGGTCTTCCTTCACAACCGAAGGGAACAACACCCTGGATACCACACCAGGTCTTCCTTCACAACCGAAGGGAACAACACAAAGAGAATGAATGAAATTCAAGCCCCTAGATCAAGCTTTTGACAAGCAAGGATCTGAAGCAACTAGAACTGAGAGGAAGAGATTTAAGCAAGCACACTCTCAGAACTACACAGGCTCTCTCAAGATTTTCACAAACTAGTGGAGAGCAAAAGAGCAAAACTAAGAGGAATGAAGTTCTTGGCTCTGGACTTCTTCAGAAGAATTTGAATGCTTGAATGCGCAATCTCTATTTTTCTTCTGTTCTTCTGACTTGAATTTATATCTTCAATTTGAAATCTTTACGTTGAAGTGTCCGTTGTCTCTCTTTTGAGTAGTCGTTAGACTGAATGACATCTGGAGTCTTGGAAGCTTTCAGTCAACAGTCTTTTGATCACTTGAGCACGCAAAGAGATGAGATCTTCAGAAATATCCGTTGGCTTCTATTTTGTTTAACGTTGTACCATGAAGCTAGTTCAGAGGTCTGCACAAATGTCAATCTCAAATAGCAGACAGCTAAGCTGTCTCTGATGTCAGTCAACGTCAGTAGCAACAGACATGAAAATAGTAATGCAAAATAGCTTAAGTCTAAAAGACGTAATCAGAGTAGGCACGATAAAGGATGATATGGTCTGCATGCATGCAGAGATACGTTCAGATCTCATAAATGCAAAAGCGTCAGAGAGATGTCTACGTGGACTTTGACTAGTCAACGCTTTTAAGATGAATAAGATATCAAGATATGAAATCGATGGCTATATGACTTATGAAGTCGTTATGAATACTAACAAGTCATTATAGAGAGCAAATCGTTATGAACACTTATCAAGTCGTTATGAACTCTAAAGAAATCGTTGCGATAACTTATAGAGTCGTTATGACAGGCAAGTCGTTGCGCTTTTTCAAAGAAATCGTTGCGATAACTTATAGAGTCGTTATGACAGGCAAGTCGTTACGAGATCTAAAGAAATCGTTACGGTAACTTATAGAATTGTTGTGACGAGCAAGTCGTTACGGGCTCAAACGAAATCGTTACGGTAACTTATAGAGTCGTTGTGACAGGCAAGTCGTTACGAGCTCTAAAGAAATCGTTACGGTAACTTATAGAATCGTTGTGACGAGCAAGTCGTTACGGGCTCTAAGGAAATCGTTACGGTAACTTATAGAGTCGTTGTGACAGGCAAGTCGTTACGAGCTCTAAAGAAATCGTTACGGTAACTTATAGAATCGTTGTGACGAGCAAGTCGTTACGGCATCGATTTGATTGAAACAACATAACTTTTCAGCCAGAAAGGAAATCGTTATGATAATTCTATTGAAATCGATATGCTTATAAAGAAATCGTTATGGCCTTCAATAGAAGTCGATATGGACTTAGAAATATCATGTTGAAAAGATTAAAGCTTAGAGAAGTAATGCATACCTTTATTGGCTTGTTTGACCTTGGTATTTTTATGTACTTAAGACTTATGAAATATTCATTAGATATAATTGATAAACTCTTGTTTGGTTTTGTTAATCATCAAAATATATATATATATGTAATTAATTAAAATTACATGGGGACAGACTGGTCATCATGATCCACCTCTGGAAGACTTGCAACAAGAAGAAATTACTCATGAAAATCTTCCAAAGGAGTGGAGACACAAGAAAGATCACCCACTTGAGAATATTATTGGTGATCCATCCGTAGGGGTAAGAACAAGAGGTAATGTTATTCCCTGTGACTACCTAGCTTTTGTTTCTCAAATAGAGCCTAGGACAGTCAATGAAGCTCTGTAACACCCCGGAAATTAGCAAATTTAAAATTTTAGAAAGATAGAGGGATAAAATAAATAAACGTATTGGAGAGACTTCCAATACCATGTGTTAATGACCTATTAATAAGATTGGGCCAATAGAGCATATTTGGCCCAAGGATATGAATAAACTAGGACAGGAAATTGCCCAGAAATTCGTGTATGTAATTATGCAGTAATTAGGGAGGGTAATTTAGAGTCATATTATGGATGAGTAGTCATGTAAGGTAAGCCAAAACCGAACTCAATCCCAATTGGTGGTTTCCTAAACCTTGGCTACCTCTTTTGAGTAAAGGAATCCCAGATTTTCTGGAAACTAGGAAACAGAGCTCGTAGCCCCTTTCCTAGCATCATTAGGACTCTTAACAACATCCTAAAACTATAAGAACTCGTCCCTAAACTCTTGGGGAAGGTTTAACAACGAAGTTAGAGTCGTTTGGAAGCAAGCAAGAACTTCTGAGGAGCAGGAGAAAGGCTGGGAATCCGGAGCTTCATCCCCTGCATCCTCTGTTGCGTCCAGAACATCAACAGGTTTTAGATCTTCGTAAAAGTAGGTGTTCTCGGGCCAAGATTAAAGAAAAATTAATGCCAACATGTAGTTCTTTGAGTCTAGGATCATTTGCACTTGAATTGCCCAATTTTCATGGAGTATTCATCGTGTATTGGTGATTTTCCCGAAGTCTTGCACAGTTAGAGATTTTCTCGTTCGTCATATTGTGCACACGATTCAAGACCAAATGTGACTAAACTTTATTCATGAAAGTTCTTTTATTTGAAGTCACGATCATCTTCTATGTTGGACATTTTGTCCAAAGGTTTTTCATTAGAGAGTTAGGAGCATGATAAGAGAGTCTCTGTTTAAACTGTGATTTCAGGTTTCACTTGATTTTTGTTCTTCATATGATTTCTCGGGATTCAAGAACGAATTTGATTAAACCTCAACATCAAAATCTTTCTACTAGTTGTCTTCTTCATCTTTCATGTTGAACGTTTTGTCCAAATGTCAATCGTTAGAGAGTTATAAGGGTTTGAAGTGAATCGCTGCATGGCATGTGTTTTCGGGTCTCACATGACCCTTAAGTTTTATTCTGGAAGGACTCTAGTGTCGACATTACTTGGACTAGTGTCGACACACTGTCCCAAAGCAGCCCAGAGAGTGTTCTGGGAAGCCCTCTAGTGTCGACACTACCTTAGCTAGTGTCGACACCCTGTGCCAAACAGCCCAGAAAGTGTTCTGGGAAGGCCATCTAGTGTCGACACTGCCTCATCTAGTGTCGACACACTGTCCCAGTTTTTACCCAGGGAGTTCTGGGAAACTGATCTAGTGTCGACACTACCCTATCTAGTGTCAACACACTGTTTCATATTTTCCAGTTGGGTTCTGGAATCTGTCTCCAGTGTCGATACTACCTGAACTAGTGTCGACACTACCTGACCAGTTTTGCCTGATTTTGTCTTGGGTTTGGAGCATGGTGTCGACACCACCTGATCTAGTGTCGACACTACCCTTACAAGATTTTTGTATAATTTGGGTCTAATCATTTCATGATGATTTCAAGCATGTACATGATGTTATATAGTATGCATGGACTTAAAATAGATCAAATCATTGAAGGAAATGGTAATGACATGAATATGATTCTAATGTGTAATTTTGATTGTTCTTATGATCCTTGGATTATCTTGTGATCTTGCTTATTGTCAATTGATAAGATAAGAATATGTTATAAATGTGGGGATGAATACATGATTAGTATGGACATGTTAGTGGTGATTGGTATATGAGTTTCATGGTAGCATGTTTTTCGGTGTTCAATTGATTATTTGTCATATGCATACATGTTAGGAAAGTACATGTTCTACATATGATCTATCTTTAGAAACACCCTCATGTCAAGACATTAATGAATTATGAAATATAAGATACGACGTTATCCTGCCTTGTTCTTTTGAGCTGTTTGTCATTCCTTGACTCTATGAGTGATCATGTTCTTTTTACTATGAGCTTGTTATTGAAACTCTGTGGCCATAATATGAATATGTTTGTTCGGCACATCGTGGGACTCCGGTCCAAAACTTGATACAATGCCTGTGCAATAGGGCCCTGTCCGGTCCTGGGGAGGAGCGCCCCAACGTACTTGTTAACCGAGGGAGTATGGACTCTTGGTGCTTGGCATAGCACACCTGACATGCAAGATTGTGAATAAGTGCCTCCTGTTTGACTTGATAAGTTTGACTTGACATGATATGATAAGTTTGTTCTTGTGAACACATGAACTCTGCTTGAATATGGCCAATCTCTTCTGACATGATTTTAATCTTGAATTATCTGTCCATTTTATATGGAACTCGACAATTGATCTGATATGATATCCGTTCTACTTTGCTATTCAACTTGTTAGAAAAGCATGCATTGTCAGCATACTCATAAGCATATCTGCCTATATAAAATGTTAATCATGTATACTAGTGCCCGCACGTGATTGAGATATAAATCCTACTGAGCTAGTTCGCTCACCCCTATCATCCTGCCCTTTTTTAGGTAGTGATGAAGAACCAGTGGAGTCGGATGGGACTGGGCAAGAGTGACGAGCACCCGTCCTAGAATAGATGACAGTTTAGAAATAGAAATTTGAGTAGTCTATGTAATAGTGAAACTTTTGTCGAAGTTCATTTGAATGATGGACCCTTTGGTTAATTCTTCTTATGTGAGGTTGTATCTAGTTGAATGAAATGAAATAAAGTATACTAATGGTGACCATATTATAGTCTTGAATGTGTTATTATATTCGATTGTGACTCTGCACTATTCAACTGTGATACGCCGGTTTGTATCGTTCACGTCCCCCGGTATTTATTCCGCTGCTAAATATTCGGGGCGTGACAGTTGGTATCAGAGCCTGAACTTTAGGGTCCAAGGGATTAGGAATATAGAATGAAACTAGATTACACGAGTCAAAACCTGTCGTACCTAATGTGAGCTTGGGTAGAGCCATGGGAATAAAAGTCACATGTGATATATTTAGAGGACTAACTTACATTATTATCTTGAAGGTGATTATTACCTCAATGGCCGCAGAACGTGCCCAGGCTAGGGACATGCAAAGAACCATACAGAACTTGACTCAGGCTATCTTACAAGCCACCCAGGGTGGAGGTAATCACGGAGCCGGTGAGCTCCATCGGAATTTTCGAAACATGGATCCACCTAGGTTTGAAGGGAGTACTAACCCAGATGTTGCTGAGCACTGGGTTAAGGATATTGAAAGGATATTCAGGGTTATGCAATGCACAGACCAGAACAAGGTACTCCTGGCTACTTTCCAGTTGGAAAAGGATGCCAGGGCATGGTGGGAGTCGGTAGAAGCAACCCTCAATGGACAACAACTTACATGGGCTCAGTTCATTGAGCGTTTCAACGCCAAGTACTTTTCTGAGAGGGTCCAAGAACGGAAAGCAGCCGAATTTGCGGCTTTAAAGCAGAGAGGACTTAATGTGGCTGAGTATGAAGCCCAATTCTCTCGGCTGTCCCGATATGCTGTTCACTTGATTGGGACAGAAAGAATGAAGGTGAAACACTTTCTGAATGGCTTGAGGCCCCAGTTCATCACCCAACTGGCGCCAATGGACATTCAAACTTATGCTGAAATGGTTAAGAAGAAAGATGGGTCGATGAGGCTATGCATAGATTACAGACAACTGAATCAGTTAACCATCAAGAACAAATACCCTCTGCCGAGAATTGATGAGTTGTTTGATCAATTATCTAGAGCTTGGTACTTCTCTAAAATAGATCTTCGATCCGGTTATCATCAATTGAGGATTAAAGGAGCTTAACATGAGACAAAGAAGGTGGTTAGAGTACCTTAAGGACTTTGACTTTTCCATCCAATATCACCCTGGGAAAGCCAATGTAGTAGCAGATGCTCTAAGTAGACAACCAGGAACTGTGCTAGCTAGTATGATGCTGGGCGAATGGAAGTTACTGGAGCAATTTGCAAGTCTGAATTTAGACATGGAAAAGAAGGAGAAACAAGTAATGATTTCCAATCTCCAGATACAATCCGGTCTACTGAACGAAATCCAGGAGAAACAGGGAGAAGACCCATTCTTAGTTCAGATCAGGGAGAAGTTAGAACAAAGACCCGACTTTACTCTATCAGCAGAAGGAAGATTATTATTTAGAGGTAGAACATGTGTCCCTGATCAGGAAGAACTCAAGAAGAGGTTACTGAATGAAGCTCACCAGTCCAAATATACGATTCATCTAGGATCAACAAAGATGTACCAAGATTTAAAAAGGTCGTACTGGTGGCCAAACATGAAGAGGGATGTGGCCGATCATGTGGCATACTGTTTAACATGCATGAAAGTCAAAGCCGAGCACTTTCGTACAGCTGGTGGACTGCTACCACTAGAAATCCCAGAGTGAAAGTGGGATAGTATCGGTATGGACTTTATCATGGGATTGCCCAAGACTAGAGGTGGTAAGGATGCAATTTGGGTAATAGTTGATCGATTGACTAAGTCGGCTCACTTCTTGCCGATCAAGAGTACATGGTCAGTGGATGTGTTGGCCGCTCTATATGTTAAGGAAGTAGTTAGACTTCACGGGGTTCCATCTAGCATAATATCAGATCGGGACCCTAGATTTACTTCACACTTCTGGAAGGGTTTACAAGCAGCAATGGGTACTAAACTAAACTTTAGTACTGCCTTCCATCCTCAGACTGATGGACAAACTGAAAGGACCAATCAAATTGTGGAGGATATGCTTCGTGCTTTGGTGCTGGATTTCAAAGGTCGATGGGATGATCAGTTGTACTTGATGGAGTTTGCTTATAACAACAGCTATCAGGCCAGTATCAAAATGGCTCCATTTGAAGCCTTATATGGCAGGAGTTGCAGATCACCCCTTTGTTGGGAAGAGGTTGGGGAGAACCAATGGTTGGACCCGACTTAATTGAGGCCACTGTCCAGAAGGTTCAGATTGTCAGGGAACGTCTGAAGATAGCACAATCCAGACAGAAGAGTTATGCAGACAAGAGAAGGAGAGAACTGGAATTTTAGGTTGGCGAACATGTTTTCTTGAAGGTCTCACCTTCAAGGGGAATACAAAGATTGGGATCAAAGGAAAACTAAGTCCCAGATTTATAGGGCCATTTGAAATTCTGGAAAGAATTGGTCAGGTGGCGTATAGACTTGCACTACCTCCGCAACTAGCAAACGTGCATAATGTGTTCCACATATTCATGCTGCGGAAGTACTTATTCAATGCCGACCATGTAATTGATCACGAGGACTTGGAGATTCGGGAGGACCTGACTTATGAAGAGAAGCCGATCAAACTGTTGGATCGGAAGATTCAGCGACTCAGGAATCGTACCATACCTAAGGTGAAGGTTCAATGGAGTCGAGACGGAGTTACTAATGCTACCTGGGAAACAGAGGAAAGAATGAAGAAAAACCACCCGGAACTATTCTCAGGTACGGACTACACCATTATGCTTAAATTTGGGGACCAAATTTCTTAAGTGGGGGAGGATGTAACACCCCGGAAATTAGCAAATTTAAAATTTAGAAAGATAGAGGGATAAAATAAATAAACGTATTGGAGAGACTTCCAATACCATGTGTTAATGATCTATCAATAAGATTGGGCCAATAGAGCATATTTGGCCCAAGGATATGAATAAACTAGGACAGGAAATTGCCCAGAAATTCGTGTATGTAATTATGCAGTAATTAGGGAGGGTAATTTAGAGTCATATTATGGATGAGTAGTCATGTAAGGTAAGCCAAAACCAAACTCAATCCCAATTGGTGGTTTCCTAAACCTTGGCTACCTCTTTTGAGTAAAGGAAATCCCAGATTTTCTGGAAACTAGGAAACAGAGCTCGTAGCCCCTTTCCTAGCATCATTAGGACTCTTAACAACATCCTAAAACTATAAGAACTCGTCCCTAAACTCTTGGGGAAGGTTTAACAACGAAATTAGAGTCGTTTGGAAGCAAGCAAGAACTTCTGAGGAGCAGGAGAAAGGCTGGGAATCCGGAGCTTCATCCCCTGCATCCTCTGTTGCGTCCAGAACATCAACAGGTTTTAGATCTTCGTAAAGGTAGGTGTTCTCGGGCCAAGATTAAAGAAAAATTAATGCCAACATGTAGTTCTTTGAGTCTAGGATCATTTGCACTTGAATTGCCCAATTTTCATGGAGTATTCATCGTGTATTGGTGATTTTCCCGAAGTCTTGCCAGTTAGGGATTTTCTCGTTCGTCATATTGTGCACATGATTCAAGACCAAATGTAACTAAACTTTCTTCATGAAAGTTCTTTTATTTGAAGTCACGATCATCTTCTATGTTGGACGTTTTGACCAAAGGTTTTTCGTTAGAGAGTTAGGAGCATGATAAGAGAGTCTCTGTTTTAAACTGTGATTTCGGGTTTCACTTGATTTTTGTTCTTCACATGATTTCTCGGGATTCGAGACCGAATTTGATTAAACTTTGAACATCAAAATCTTTCTACTAGTTGTCTTCTTCATCTTTCATGTTGAACGTTTTATCCAAATGTCAATCGTTAGAGAGTTATAAGGTTTGAAGTGAATCGCTGCATGGCATATGTTTTCGGGTCTCACATGACCCTTAAGTTTTGTTCTGGAAGGACTCTAGTGTCGACACTACTTGGACTAGTGTCGATACACTTTCCCAAAGCAGCCCAGAGAGTGTTCTGGGAAGCCCTCTAGTGTCGACACTACCTCAGCTAGTGTCGACACCCTGTCCTAAACAGCCCAGAAAGTGTTCTGGGAAGGCCATCTAGTGTCGACACTGCCTCATCTAGTGTCGACACACTGTCCCAGTTTTTACCCAAGGAGTTCTGGGAAACTGATCTAGTGTCGACACTACCCTATCTAGTGTCGACACACTGTCCCATGTTTTCCAGTTGGGTTCTGGAATCTGTCTCTAGTGTCGACACTACCTGAACTAGTGTCGACACTACCTGACCAGTTTTGCCTGATTTTGTCTTGGGTTTGGAGCATGATGTCGACACCACCTGATCTAGTGTCGACACTACCCTTACAAGATTTTTGTATAATTTGGGTCTAATCATTTCATGATGACTTCAAGCATGTACATGATGTTATATAGTATGCATGGACTTAAAATAGATCAAACCATTGAAGGAAATGGTAATGACATGAATATGATTCTAATGTGTAATTTTGATTGTTCTTATGATCCTTGGATTATCTTGTGATCTTGCTTATTGTCAATTGATAAGATAAGAATATGTTATAATGTGGGGATGAATACATGATTAGTATGGACATGTTAGTGGTGATTGGTATATGAGTTTCATGGTTGCATATTTTCTGGTGTTCAATTGATTATTTGTCATATACATACATGTTAGGAAAGTACATGTTCTACATATGATCTGTCTTTAGAAACACCCTTATGTCAAGACATTAATGAATTATGAAATATAGGATACGACGTTATCCTACCTTGTTCTTTTGAGTTGTTTGTCATTCCTTGACTCTATGAGTGATCATGTTCTTTTCACTATGAGCTTGTTATTGAAACTCTGTGGCCATAATATGAATATGTTTGTTCGGAACATCGTGGGACTCCGGTCCAAAACTTGATACAATGCCTGTGCAATAGGGCCCTGTCCGGTCCTGGGGAGGAGCGCCCCAACGTACTTGTTAACCGAGGGAGTATGGACTCTTGGTGCTTGGCATAGCACACCTGACATGCAAGATTGTGAATAAGTGCCTCCTGTTTGACTTGATAAGTTTGACTTGACATGATATGATAAGTTTGTTCTTGTGAACACATGAACTCTGCTTGAATATGGCCAATCTCTTCTTGCATGATTTTAATCTTGAAATATCTGTCCATTTTATATGAAACTCGACAATTGATCTGATATGATATCCGTTCTACTTTGCTATTCAACTTGTTAGAAAAGCATGCATTGTCAGCATACTCATAAGCATATCTGCCTATATAAAATGTTAATCATGTATACTAGTGCACGCACGTGATTGAGATATAAATCCTACTGAGCTAGTTCGCTCACCCCTATCATCCTACCCTTTTTCAGGTAGTGATGAAGAACCAGTGGAGTCAGATGGGACTGGGCAAGAGTGACGAGCACCCGTCCTAGAATAGATGACAGTTTAGAAATAGAAATTTGAGTAGTCTATGTAATAGTGAAACTTTTGTGGAAGTTTATTTGAATGATGGACCCTTTGGTTAATTCTTCTTATGTGAGGTTGTATCTAGTTGAATGAAATGAAATAAAGTATACTAATGGTGACCATATTATAGTCTTGAATGTGTTATTATATTCGATTGTGACTCTGCACTATTCAACTGTGATACGCCGGTTTGTATCGTTCACGTCCCCCGTATTTATTCCGCTGCTAAATATTCGGGGCGTGACAAGCTCTTACTGATGAATCTTGGATAATAGCCATGCAAGATGAACTAAATCAATTCAAGAGAAACCAAGTATGGTCACTTGTTCCTAGACCATCAGACCGTCCAGTCATTGGCACCAATGGGTGTTCAGAAATAAACTAGATGAAACTGGTGTTATCTTAACAAACAAGGCCAGATTGGTAGCTCAAGGCTATTCTCAAGAGGAAGGCATAGATTTCGATGAAACCTATGCACCTGTAGCTAGACTTGAGGCTATTAGAATATTACTTGCATATGCATCAGCCTTGAATTTAACATTATTTCAAATGGATGTTAAATCCGCATTTTTAAATGGTTTTATAAAAGAGGAAGTTTATGTGGAACAACCCCGGGTTTTGATGACACAGAATTTCCTAATCATGTTTTCAAACTTCACAAGGCATTATATGGTTTAAAGCAAGCACCTAGAGCCTGGTATGAAAGGCTTAGTTCTTTTCTTTTAAACCATGGTTTCAGTAGAGGTCAAGTAGATAGTACTCTTTTCATAAAGTCAAAGGTCAAACACATTCTACTAGTCCAAATTTATGTAGATGATATTATTTTTGGGTCTACTGATGAATTCCTTTACAAGTACTTTGAAAAGTTGATGCAGAGAGAATTTGAAATGAGCATGATGGGAGAACTCAATTATTTCCTTGGACTACAAATCAAACAAGGAAAGGAAGAAATTCACATCTGTCAAGCAAAGTACACAAAAGAACTCTTAAAGAAATTTGGATTAGATAACACCAAACCACTGTCAACACCAATGAGTACATCAACAAGAATGGACAGTGATAAAGATGGTAAGAAAGTAGATCAAAAGATCTACAGAGGTATGATAGGTTCACTTATTTATTTAACAGCTAGTAGACCTGATATTTTATTTAGTGTATGCATGTGTGCTAGGTATCAAGCAGATCCTAGAGAATCACATTTAATTTCTGTGAAAAGAATATTTAGATATTTAGCAAGAACTCATGACTTAGGTCTGTGGTATCCAAAATGTTGTGAAATTAACTTAGTAGGCTATTCTGATGCTGACTATGCTGGATGCAAATTAGATAGAAAAAGCACCAGTGGTTGTTGTCAATTTCTTGCAGGATGTTTGATATCTTGGTCTTCAAAGAAACAAAATTCAGTGGCACTATCTACAGCTGAAGCTGAATACGTAGCTGCTGGAAGTTGCTGTACACAACTCTTATGGATAAAGCAACAACTTGAAGATTTCGGATTAAACATCAAATCCATCCCACTGTTGTTTGACAACACCAGTGCCATTAATCTTACCAAGAATCCAGTTCAACATTCAAGGACCAAGCATATTGAGGTTAGATATCATTTTATTCGTGATCATGTTGCAGATGGTAATATTGAAATATCTTTTATTGATACAAATGGTCAGTTAGCAGACATTTTCACAAAAGCCTTACTCGAGGAGAGATTCACATCTCTTAGAAGGGAATTAGGTATGTGCAATTTGTGAAAAAGGTTCTGTTTAAAATCGGCACATTAAATTTCAGAATTAAGCAGTTTTTTCCTCCATGGCTTTAAGCAAAAGAAATTCAAAATATCCTTTGTAACCGCTCTCTCATTGAAGTCAGTTTGAATAGTCAAACTCTTTTGTCTTCTTCTGCCGCCTTTTGGCACCTCACTTTCCCCAGTGCATTTATTTATTCATAAAATCAATGACAGAACGATTCGTATCTCATCGTCTACCTTTTCCCCCTTTTCATCCTGTCGCATGAGCCGATGCCCTAACAACTCATACCTCAACCCTCTGCAAATTTGAACCTTCCTCCTCCTTCCCGTAAAATTTCTTGAGGATTCCTTCTCTTCTCCTTCCGTTTCAACCCTCCAGAGACTTTCCCACCTGAATCCATGGCCGCACCAGTCATCGCCGGCAGTTTGGGTGGCTACAGCGCCGAGTTTCTCACTCCTGAGCAGCAGGAGAGGTTTACCTTTGTGAAGACGAAGCTCTGTGGCAATAAAGAAGTCGATGTTGCTAATCTGAGGAAAAATGGAATGAGCAGCGTGGTAGAATTGATCAATCAGATGCAGTGGACGGGAGTTACCACCTTTTCCAAGGATAGTTATCCGGACCTGGTAAAAGCATTCTTCGTTTGTTTGAGAACAGAGGAAGATGGGTCCCTAGTTTCTTCAGTAAAGGGAACGAATAGACCCTGAGTTGCTGAAGATGTTGTTTGATGTGAAGACTTCCGGGTTTAGTGGGGTTCACACTGTGGACGCCCAAGTGAAAGGTTTGGGAATTGTAGGGCCGGGCTTCAAGCTAAGGGATGGAAAGCTTGATATAAATCAACTAACTGCTTTCAACCGCCTCCTCATTTTATTGTATGTCAAATCTTAGTTCCCAGAAGTGCAACATTTTCATCTTGCACAAAGGCCGACTCTGACATGATGTACTGGGCCATTCAAAATAAGGAGATAAATATGGCCGCAGTGATGATGGAAAGAATGAAATTTGCCAGAGATCAGATTTGGGACACCAAGAGCAAGTTAAATGTGTCCCTGCCCTATGCCCACCTACTTACCAAGATCTTCAAACACTTCGGTGTTGATCTTTCTGGGGCAGTTGTAGAGAAAATGGGCCAAGCAATCAGGTCTAGGAACCTGAAGAAGAGTGGATTCTCTGTGGAAAATGGTGTCTGGTCCAAGGCTTCAGTTGCTGAAGGCGAAGCCATCATTGACGACGCCTCAGTTGTTCATCAAGAAATGGGATCAGCGGCTATGATTCCAGAATTGCCAGTGGAGTCAGTTTCAGTTCCAGCAGTTGGAGCAGCAGAATCATCAGGCCCCTCTATAGCAGAAGTTCAGCCTGAAATTGTAGTAGAAGAAGAAAGAGTATCAGTAGCAGCTTCAGAATTTCCAGAAGAATTAGCGCTAAATTTTGCAGAGAGGAGAATTGAGGATATTCTCCCAGAGGATATTATTACAGTTGAGGACCCACTACCCTCAACTGTCGTTGCATCTATTCTCTCAGATATTATTGATTCGATTCCTTCCACCACTAGTGCTCCAGAAACTAGTGGCAGAGTTGCTGAAGAGGCTGTGGCATCAGGCCACATTGATGTACCAATGGAAGATGTTCCAGTAGAGCTAGAGCACCCAGCTGCTCAGGGTGACTCTGTGATGGCGGATACTCCCATTCAGGAGGAGCAAGTATCAAATGAAGAAGATGCTCCTATTGAGGGGGAGCTATCAAAAGAAGGTTCTGTAGAAGCAACTCCAGTTGTTGATGGTCAGGAGGAAAGGCATAGAGATTCTCCAAATTTGGATGACAGAGAAGGGAGACTGCAAGCTTTTCGAGCTCAGATGATGATCAACCTCCTCCTCTGGTCCTTCCCTTGGACCAGTTGATGACCTCCCAACTACTTCCCACTCTTTTCTTAATCCTACTCCTCCACCCTCTTTCATCACTATCATACCTGAAAGAGCCCAACTTAACTCTCCCTTTATGGAACAAATAAAGGATGAGTTTGAGGAAGGGATCCTCAGGTCTGTGTTGAAGGTTGGTGAACATGTCCATAGGGCAGACTCTTCCAGTCCTGCCCCCAAGAAAAGGAAGATTACTTCCACTTCCTCCATTTCCTCTGAACCTAAATATCCTCCCTTGTGGTTCTCTCTCATAGTGGACAACAAACATAACCCACTGTATAGGGAATACCTTTCCAAAGTTGTTCTTGCCACCATCATTAACCTTCCTTTTCAAAATCTTTCAGATCATTTGAACACCATTCTACCCTACACTTCTCTTTCAAAATCCGAAAAGTCCAAAATCTTCTCTCTTGCCCACTCCAAAACTGAAGAGCAGTGGGGCAAAGGTCACAAGGATCTCCTAAAGAAATTCATTCTTGCCAAATCTGCTAGATTCCCTCCTAGGGACCACTCCCTGACCTTATCAGAGTGGTTCAGGATATATCATAGGGAACTTTGGGCACCCTACATTCAAAAGGAAATCAAAATGATCAGGCATTTCATGTTATTCAACAACTACAGATATGTTCATAGACTTCCAGAGGTTCAGCTCAGCCAATTCAGAAAGGTCATTTCAGCTCTAACTTCGGATATCTCTCAAACTTCAGATGTTCAGGTACATTTTGCTACCCTCCAAGTACCTGAAGAGATAGCCCTTCCTCAAATCCATTTCCTTGTCATGGAATCCTCTGTAGGATCCATCATCTTTGAGCGTTTTGCCAGAGTAATGGGCAGAATTAAAGTACAGAAAGGCTGCCTGGTTGCTTTTCCTAGATTCCTATTTAGGGAATATCACTAGGGGCATGTAAGTGCTGAAGTTCTAGCCCCCATTCTGTCTGAATGTGAAAGGCTGACATCCTCAGAATGGTCCAAGTTCTACCCCTTGTCAGTTCAGCAGTTGTTTGCACTCAATGAAGCTCAGGCCAGGGAAGGCAAACCAGCCATTTCTCCAGCTACTTTCCTAGATATGAATTCTATACATCTTGTTGATGACCCTTTCAAAGTCTGGGAGGAAAGATACAAAGTATATGTAGCCCTGCATAAAGCTCTCAGAGATAGTCACAATCACTATCCTGTGACCATGGACCAATTCCTCACCTGTGCCAGCTTTGGGACTCGTCGATTCCTCAAGATGAACATGGACAAGAATGCATATGTTGATCTCCTCTATCAGCACCTAGATCTTCATCTCAAAAGGATGGCTTCCTCCATGGGACCAACCTACTCTGTATCTTTTGGAGTCTTTAAAACTCATTTTGAAGAGCAGGAAGCACCCATTTTGCCTCTCTTTTGTCTCCTGCCTTCTATTTACCTGTACCACCTCAAAGTTAATGAAAATTCCCTTGGTCACCTGCTTCTATCTTTTCTCTTCTTTCTTTGTCTCAGATTGTATTTTTGCTCAATGACAAAAAAGGGGAGAAAATTAGCATGTCTGAAATACATTCCAATAATTTTTAAGGGAGAAAATTAGCATGTCTTATCTTCAGTCTGATTTCAGATATTTTTTTTCTTTCATGCACATTGTTCAGTTTTGTCATCACCAAAAAGGGGAGATTGATGATCAGTCTGTCCCCATGTAATTTTAATTAATTACATATGTATTTGGTGTTTAACAAAACTAAATTAGTTTTTATCAATAATATCTAATGAATATTTCTTAAGTCTTAAAGTACAGGAAAAATTACCAAGGTCAAACAAGCCAATAAAGGTATGCATTACTTCTCTGAAGCTTTAATCTTTTCAACATAATATTTCTCAAAGTTCATATCGATTTCTGTTAAAGATCATAACGGTTTCTGTATAAGTATAACGATTTTCTTATAAGACTGAAAAGTCATGTTGTTTCAAGCAAGTCGATGTCATAACGATTCTATAAGTCATCGCAACGATTTCTTTAGAAAGCATAACGACTTGCCTGTCATAACGATTCTATAAGTCATCGCAACGATTTCTTTAGAAAGCATAACGACTTGCCTGTCATAACGATTCTATAAGTCATCGCAACGATTTCTTTAGAAAGCGCAACGACTTGTCTGTCATAACGACTCTATAAGTTATCGCAATGATTTCTTTAGAAAGCGCAACGACTTGCTTGTTGTAACGATTTCATAAGTTACCGTAACGATTTCTTTAGAACTCGCAACGACTTGTCTGTCGTAACGATTTCATAAGTTACCGTAACGATTTCTTTAGAACTCGCAATGACTTGTTCGCTCATAACGATTTGCTTTGCACAAAGATTTCTTTAAGCGCTCACAACGATTTCTTTAGAGCTCATAACGACTTGATAAGTGTTCATAACGATTTGCTTTGCACAAAGATTTCTTTAAGCGCTCACAACGATTTACTTTGCGCAACGATTTCTTTAGAGCTCATAACGACTTGATAAGTGTTCATAACGATTTACTTTGCACAAAGATTTCTTTAAGCGCTCACAACGATTTGCTTTGCGCAACGATTTCTTTAGAGCTCATAACGACTTGATAAGTGTTCATAACGATTTGCTTTGCACAAAGATTTCTTTAAGGGCTCACAACGATTTGCTTTGCGCAACGATTTCTTTAGAGCTCATAACGACTTGATAAGTGTTTATAATGATTTGCTCTCTATAATGACTTGTTAGTATTCATAACGATTTCATAAGTCATATAGACAACGACTTTACAGTTTATATCAACTTGATTTTTATCTTATCTCTTGAAGCGTTGACTAGTCAAAGTCACGCATATATCTATCTGTCACTCCTGCATTTATGAGTTCTGAACGTATCTCTGCATGCATGCAGACGATATCGTCCATTATTGTGCTTACTCTGTATACATCTTTTAAAACAAGCTATTTGGGATTGCTATTCTAGTGAATACTCACATCAACGTATACTGACAAACAAGAGACAGTTTGAGTTGTCTACTTTTCTAGCATTTAATGTGTGCAGGGTCTGAAGACTTTCTATCATACAACGGTGGACCCAGACGTCAGAAGACCCTATCTCTTTGCGTGCTCAATGGATAAAAGATAGTTGAAGCTTCCAAACGTCAAACAGTGTAACGACTATCAATTCAAGAGACAACGGTTACTTCAACGGGACTATTTCAAATAGAAGATATAAATTCAAACCAACGAAAAAAAAGAGAAGACATACGATCTGGTATTCAAGCATTCAAATTCTTCGGCAAGAAGTACAGAGCCAAGAACTTCATTCCACCTAGCTTTCGCTCTTTGCTCTCCTGACTGTAGTGAAAATCTTGAGAGAGCTTGTGTAGTTCTGAGAGTGTGCTTAGCTTAGATTCTTTGCTCTCAGTGCTAGTTGCTTCAGATCTTGGCTTGTTAAAAACTTGATCTAGGGGCAAAAGAAGCCTAACATGCATCAGTATCCCTAATAAAAATTTCGTAGCATATGGTTCAGTATACATGGAGATCAAGATTTAAGAAGGAGGCTTGGGGTCATGGAGTTTACAGAACTTCAAAAATTAAGAACAAAAAATTTTCTCGATGGAAAAATATGAGACAATAGGGCTTTGATTTCTAAGGTTTAGATCAACCTACAGACAAAGTTTATTTAGTTTTGCTCGTGAGAATGCCTACCTTTGGTCGATTTCCTCTTCTAGGGCTAGAACTTGAAGAACGGGGATGAGAGCTTGAGAGGTTCTTCTCCCCACGAATTCTCCTCTTCATTGGCCTCTCCTCCTAGTCCAGAAACCCTTGGCAACGAGCTAGGGCCGGCCATGGAGCTTTAAGAGAGTATTTATGTCTCTCCCCTTTCTATTTCCTAATAGAACTCTAGCTCCTATTTAATTTCGAGATTTCCTATTTCTCTCCTCTTTCTAAGCATGCCAATTCCAATTTGGGTTAGGTTGAGACCCAAATTCGTGGCCAACCTATTAGGGTAGGTTTAGAAATCCAAATCTAACTCAAATTAGTTTTTTAATGCATTAAATATCCCTTTTTCTATTTAAGTAATAATTTAGTTACGAATTTAGGGTATTTTCCTATTATTTCTCCTTTAAAAATCCCTAATTTGGCCCACCAATTTCGAATGGGTCCATTTAATAAAGCCCATTACTTCTTTTCATTTAATGGGTTTTATTTAATTCTCTTTTATTTGATTTTCTAATTGTTTTTATTTTTATTATTATTAAATTTTTATTTTCAAAAAATCCAGGTTGCTACATCCTCCCCTTCTTAAAAAGAATTTGGTCTCCAAATTCATATGATCATCCAGGAGAGAATGTCTTACCGAAAAGATCGGGGTAGTTTCGCCAGATGGTTCCTTCCGGTTCCCATGTGGCTTCTTCCACTCCGTGGTTATTCTATAAGACTTTAACCACGTGAATGGGACGGTTCCTGAGCTATTGTACCTTCCGTTCTAGTATCTTGACTGGCTTCTCTTCATATGTCACATCCTTGTTCAACACCAGCTTCTCGTGGCGAATGATGTGTGTAGGATCATAAACATATTTCCTGAGCATGGAGACATGGAACACATTGTGTACACATGCCAGATCTAGTGGCAATGTCAGCCGGTATGCAACCTCACCAATCCTTTCGAGTACTTCAAAAGGACCGATAAATCTAGGACTGAGCTTTCCCTTCACACCAAATCTTTGGATGCCACGAGTTGGTGACACCTTCAAGAATACATGATCACCGACTTGGAATTCTAAGTCCCGCCTTCTTTTTTCGGCATAGCTCTTTTGTCTAGACTGAGCAGTCTTAAGCCGGTCTCTAATCACTTGTATGTCCTTTGTTGTTCGTTGTACCATATCCGGGCCTAGCCATTGTTGTTCTCCCACCTCATTCCAGCATGCAGGAGATCTACAATTTCTTCCGTAGAGTGCTTCGAACGGTGCCATCTTAATACTCGCCTGGTAACTGTTGTTATAGGCGAACTCAATGAGGATAGGTGCTCGTTCCAATATCCTTGGAAGTCTATAGTGCAATCTCTCAACATGTCTTCCACTATTTGGTTGGTTCATTCAGTTTGCCTATTAGTTTGTGGATGGAATGCAGTACTAAAGTTGAGTTTAGTACCCAGTGCACCTTGCAGTCCTTTCCAAAAATGAGATGTGAATCTCGGATCTCGATCCGAGACTATGGATGATGGAACTCCATGTAGTCTTACAATCTCTTTGACATATAAGGCAGCTAGTACTTCTACCGACCACTTACTCTTTATGGCTAGGAAGTGGGCAGATTTGGTTAGTCAGTCGACAATGACCCATATGGTGTCGAATCCACCACGAGTCTTGGGTAAACCCATGATGAAGTCCATGCCAATGCTTTCCTATTTCCATTACGGAATATCTAGCGGTCTGAGTACACAAGCAGGGCGCAAGTGTTCCGCTTTTACTTGTTGGCAAGTAAGACAGTGTGCGGCATGTTCAGCTACCTCTCTCTTCATGTTAGGCTACCAAAACATTCTTTTCATGTCTTGATACATTTTGGTACCTCTTGGATGAATAGTGTACTTTATCTTGTGAGCTTCATCCATTAGCTTCCTCTTCAGTTCTTCATTATCGGGGACGCATGTCCTCCCTTGGAACACCAGTATTCCATCCTCAGTCATAGCAAAGTCTGGTCTTTCAGTTAAGGTTTCCTTGATGCGAACTAAGAATGGATCATTATCTTGTTGGGTTTTAATCTCTTCCAGCAAGTCGGATTGAATCTTAATATTGGCAATCAAGACTCGATCATCTCTATGTTCAATAGTTAAGTCTAACCTTACGAATTGTTCTAGTAGTTGCATCTCGCCAAGGACTAGACTTGAAACAGATGCCATTGGCTTCCTACTAAGAGCATCAACCATGACATTACCCTTGCCGGATGGTATTGGATGTTGAAGTCGAAATCCTTCTGATATTCTAGCCATCTTCTCTGTCTCATGTTGAGTTCCTTCTGGGAGAATAAGTACTTCAGGCTTTTATGGCCTGAGTAGACAGTGAACTTTTCACCATATAAGTAATGTCTCCAGATCTTCAAGGCGAAGACCACGACAGCCAACTCAAGATCATGCACAGGGTAGTTGACTTCATGAGTCTTCTGTTGTCGAGAAGAGTAGGCGATGACTTTCTCCTTTTGCATCAATACACACCCTAGCCCAATTCCTGAGGCATCGGTGTAGACAGAGAACCCTTCTCCCTCTATTGGCAGAACGAGAACAGGTGCTGAGGTAAGACAATCTTTAAGAGTTTGGAAACTTTTCTCACACTCTTTACTCCAGGAGTAGGGATTCTCCTTTCGTGTCAGACGCGTGAGAGGAACGACGATCTTTGAGAAGTCCTTAATGAACCGCCTGTAGTAGCCAGCCAGTCCTAAGAAGCTTCTTATCTCGGTGACATTGGTTGGTCTCTCCCAATTGAGAACAACTTCGACTTTGGAGGGATCAACAGAGATGCCGTCCTTTGAGATGACATGGCCTAGGAAGAACACTTCTTCGATCCAGAATTCACGCTTGCTAAGCTTTGCATACAGTTTTTTGTCTCGCAAGACTTGCAATGCAATCTTCAGGTGTTCTTCATGCTCTTCCTTGGTCTTTGAATAAATGAGGATGTCGTCGATGAAGACGACCACGAACTTGTCAAGGTATGGTCGATATATGCTGTTCATGAGTTGCATAAAGGTTGCAGGAGCATTGGTTGACCAAAAGGCATAACGACGAATTCATAGTGTCCATACCTGCTCCTGAAAGCCGTCTTGAAGATATCGTCATCCTTGATCCTCATTTGATGATAGCCAGATCGAAGATCGATCTTGGAGAAATACTGAGCTCCAGATATTGGTTAAATAGTTCATCGACCCTGGGCAATGGGTATTTGTTCTTGATGGTGAGCTGATTGAGTTGACGATAGTCGATGCATAGCCTCATCGATCCATCTTTCTTCTTGAAGAATAGCACAGGTGCTCCCCATGGGGAGGTACTTGGTCTGATGAACCCCTTCTCTAATAGCTCCATCAGTTGCGTCTTCAATTCCTTTAGCTCGGCAGGTGACATCTGGTACGGTTGTCGTGATACCGGGGCAGCTCCAAGGATCAACTCTATGGCAAAGTTGACATCTCGTTCCGGGGGAATCCCTGGCAAATCTTCAGGAAACACATCGGGGAAATCCTGGACTATGTGGATGTCTTCTATCTTAGAACCCTTCCTTTCAATTACTACGGCCGCAAGGAAGGTAATGCAACCTTTCCTTATCATGTTGTGGGCTTTTATGGCAGAGACTAGAGACATCCGTCTCTTATGTCAAATCCCAGTGAATGCCAATTTTCGAAAGTCACTAAAGGTAACCTTCCCTTTCTTACAGTCGACACTTGCCCCATAAGTGGACAACCAGTCGGCTCCCAAAATTACATCATAGCCTTCCATGGGCATACACACTAGGTCGGCTTTTAGGTTATGGTCTCCGATCATTACATCGGCAGAGGGAAAGTATTTGTTCAATTTCTCCTTTTCTCCTAGTGGTGTTGTGACAGAGAACTCACAACCCATGGATATAGGTTTTGTAGTCAGGGTATCAGCAAAGTTTTGAGATATAAATGAATGAGTTGCTCCAGTATCAAATAAAACAAAAGCTGATAAGGAGAAAACTTGTAGGGTACCTTCTACCATGCCACCTTCCATAGCGGGTTCCTCATCATGCAGGGCTTGCAGTCTTCCCTGTTTCTTAGGCGCATTAGGGCGCCTTTCATTCTCTTTTAGTAGCGAGCACTTGGGGATACGGTGCTCACGACTTCCACAGCACAGACATGCACCGACTTTCCTCCAGCATTCATCAGCCGTGTGACCCAGTTTGTCACAGTGCTTGCAGTTGCTTTTGGCTAGAGTGTTGGGTACGAAGACCTTGGGTTTTCTTTCTTGGCTGGACCCCTCTGTGATGTTGAAGGGATGTTTCTTGCCATTGGTTGGCTTGGAAGATGATGGTCCAGACGTCATTTCCTTTTTCACGAACTTCCCTTTGATACGGTCGGTGATGTCCGTAGCATCTTCCAGCAGCTGAGCTTTCTTTACCATCTCGACATAGGTCTAGATGTCGAGAGGTGTCAGTTGGGTAATGTATTGAGGCTTAAGGCCGTTAAGAAAGTGCTTAGCCTTCATTCTTTCAGTGTTCACAAGGTGTGCAGCATAGCGTGCCAGTCTTGAAAATTGGGCTTCATATTCGGCCACAATCAAGCTCCATTGTTTAAGAGCAACGAATTCCGCAGCCTTCCTTTCTTGGACATGCTCGAAGAAGTATTTAGAATTGAAAGCTTCCTTGAATTCGTTCCAGGTGAACTGACCATTATCTCGGGTCGCTTCCACTGACTCCCACCAAGTGCGAGCGTCCTTCTCCAGTTGGAATGTAGCCAGTGGCAGCTTATCCCCCGCTGCACATTGCATAACATGGAAGATTCTTTCCGTTTCCTTGAGCCAGTGCTCGGCTTCATCTGGATCCGTGGATCCACTGAACCTAGGTGGGTTCGGACTCCTGAAGTTACGATGCAGGTCGCCTGCACCGCCACAATTTCATCCTCCTTGAGTAGCTTGCATAATTGCGCGCATCAGTTCTTGGATGGTCTGTTGCATGCCCCTCATTTGAGCACGTTCAGCAGTCATCTTGATTGCTTAGTTCCTACAAAATAACTTATTGTCATGATATTGGTGTGGAATTTAATTTGTGCGTGTGTGAGTTTATTTTAGCTAGTTACCCATGGCTCTAACCACAACTCTCATAGGTAGGATAATTGACTCTAGTCGAGGCAGGTTAACCTAGATCATCCTATACTTAAGAACAACCTAGGCTCTGATACCACAAAATTGTCACGCCCTGACGCGGAATATCGGAACGTGAGGTAGTTGCAAGTAAACGGCTATAGAGCAAGTACTAGACATCAAACCATTGAGCATTGAATAAATACTAAAACAAATTCTTCTCATTAATAACTTTCCAACGTCTAGTTACAACCACTAATATCAGAGCCATTCTATAGGGCCCAATTACATTGAAATAAAAAGTAAAAGACTAAACTAAGACTCTAACATAATGCTAGGACGCTAGGGTACTCATTACTTCACTCCTGGTCATTCTCGTCCTCTTGAGTGTATGTGTCATCCTCCGTCTCACCTGAGAACACAACGACAAATAACGCAGGGTGAGCGATAACGCCCAGTAGGACTTAAATCTCAATAGTCAAGCAGGCTTTAAATGATTAATGCATTAAAGGCAGAGTAACTAATGATAGAGCAAGCGAGTCAAGTAACGTGAGAGATAGCATGATAGCACGTGAACAAAATAGCACAAGTTTCCAAATATAGCACGAGCGTCGAGTATAGCACAAATAGCAAGATGGCCATAGCACAAAGTATAGCAATAGCACGACGGGTATAGTATAGCACTTTTGTCAATAGACAACGAGATAACATAGCACTTTTGATTGTCATTTAGATAGTCGAGATAGATAGCACTCGAGTGTAATTCCAAACACTCTGATCATTTAACTCCCATGGGCACTAGCACTTTCGCGCGCACATCCCAGGACCAGATCTGGCCCCTTATATATTGCCAGGCATTGGCTATATTGTTTATCTTTAGATAATCAGTCAATGGCCAATATAGAGTACCAAGAAATAGATGAGAGCACTAGATGAATAGATGAAATAGTAGAGTGAACGTGAATAGATGAGCGAGTAGATTATAGATGAGAACTAGTGGACAATGCATGTAACACGTCGGGTAAACAGGCGATAGTAACAGTTGCACAACACGCGCACTTGGTGTTGGCAGTCAGGTGGAACTCACAACCCTTCCACTGGCCATGTTAAGCACAGGTCCAGAGGTCCAGCGTGATTCAAGATAAGAGCGAACTTCTAATAGCCGTTTGGACCATATTGATCCCTAAAGGGTGTAATAGGTGTTAGGGTACAACCGGCTCGTCGACCATGTGGAATCCATGGACAGAGGAGACTTACGGAGGCCTTGAACAAGGATTCACTAGTCCGGCAGAAGGAGTATCCGACGGAGAGTTCGTCCAAGTCAAGAGAGAGTTGTATATAGAAACAAGTGCTCGACGTTCTAGAGGAATTCTAGAACAGTGGAGCGTCGATAACGGTATTCCCAAAACAACGCGAGAAACGAAGACAAGTCTTATTATGGCAATTTAATTACATAAATTACCAGATATATTATGAAATATTTTCATGCCAAATTAAGCCATATTGGAGGGTTCAAGTGTATGTATGTGTTAAGAGAAATTATAGATAGAGAAAGATCATGTGCATGTATTTTAATCACACATAAATGTTTAAATTATGACAAGTGAAATTTTCGGTGTGTATGACTGTTAGCAAAGTGTACAAGTACTGTAGAGAGTCAAAGCATCGAAAATTGGGAGTTTTCATGCAAAATCTGAGATCGCGACGCACCCCAGTAAGGGTCGCGACGAGGTCAACTGAGATCGCGATGGGGTCTTGTAAGGATCACGACGGCCTTGTCAATTCGGGCAGGCAGATCGCGACGGGGTCGCTAGAGGGTCGCGACGGGCTCTTCAGATCGGGCAGCCAGATCGCGACGACAGGCCCTGTCGCGATCAGATCGCGATTGAAGGCACTGTCGTGATGGCCCTGTGAACGCGGCCTATCGGGCCGTCACGTTCACAGGGTTTGCGCCCGAGTCCGACAGGGAAAGAACAGTGTATTGGATTGCGAGCCAGACTTACCCTTTTTGACACAGCAAGATTCAGAAAATCATAACTAATTGTACAAGCGATGAAAAATCATGAAACTAGTTGCGAATTGATCTAGACATGCATGGGTACTGTCAATAAATAGGGATTGGAAAACAAACAGGGTTTTGACATGCTTTGGTCATATGTATTCAAGAAGAACATGGAATAGCACACAGATGAGATCAACGAATTAATTCGCAAGATAGGATGAATGAAAATTAGGGCTTTTAGGGGCAAAAGAAGCCTAACATGCATCAGTATCCCTAATAAAAATTTCATAGCATGCAGTTCAGTATACATGGAGATCAAGAATTAAGAAGGGGGCTTGGGGTCATGGAGTTTACAGAACTTCAAAATTAAGAACAAAAGATTTTCTCGATGGAAAAATATGAGACAAGAGGGCTTTGATTTCTGAGGTTTAGATCAACCTACAGACAAAGTTGATTTAGTTTTGCTCGTGAGAATGCCTACCTTTGGTCGATTTCCTCTTCTAGGGCTAGAACTTGAAGAACGGGGATGAGAGCTTGAGAGGTTCTTCTCCCCACGAATTCTCCTCTTCCTTGGCCTCTCCTCCTAGTCCAGAAACCCTTGGCAATGAGCTAGGGCCGGCCATGGAGCTTTAAGAGAGTATTTATGTCTCTTCCCTTTCTATTTCCTAATAGAACTCTAACTCCTATTTAATTCTGAGATTTCCTATTTCTCTCCTCTTTCTAAGCATGCCAATTCCAATTTGGGTTCGGTTGGGACCCAAATTCGTGGCCAACCTATTAGGGTAGGTTTAGGAATCCAAATCTAATTCAAATTATCTTTTTAATGCATTAAATACCCATTTTCTATGTAAGTAATAACTTAGTTACGAATTTAGGGTATTTTCCTATTATTTAATTTGGCCCACCAATTTCTAATGGGTCCATTTAATAAAGCCCATTACTTCTTTTCATTTAATGGGTTTTATTTAATTCTCTTTTATTTGATTTTCTAATTGCTTTTATTTTTATTATTATTAAATTTTATTTTTCAAAAAATCCAGGTTGCTACAACAATAAACATGGTACTTCAGCATATACTGAGTATTACAAAGAGATAATCAGTGCCACGAAGTCCACAGTATATACAGACCTTACACTTATAATATTTGCGATCGAGATTGTTAGTAGTGTGACTTGTTAGTATATCACACCACCCATATCCACATGGACATCGCAGAGGTGGTATTGTCATCGAGCAAGAACCAGCAGATGCCATCGACAAAGTGGTAATTTCTCTAGATCCTGCTATTTTCGTGTGTATAATGATGCCATCAACACAGTTACATAGTTACAAAGTTAAGTGTGTAACTACATGGAAAGTTGTTACACAGTTACTCAGTTACACAGTTAACTGTGTAACTACTTCGAAAGTTGTTACACAAATAGAAATACAATTATAGGTAATCACATACTTACACAGTTAAAATATGTAATTATTTTTGAACTTATTAATCAATTACACAGTTATACAATTACACAGTTAAACAGTTACTCAGTTACACAGTTTTTCAATTACACAGTTAACTGTGTAACTACTTAGAATGTTGTTACACAGTTACTCAGTTACACAGTTAAGTGTGTAACTACTTAGAAAGTTGTTACACAATTAAAAGTTACACAGTGAACTGTGTAACTACTTAGAACGTTGTTACACAGTTACTGAGTTACAGAGTTAAGTGTGTAATCACAGTTACTGAGTTACAGTTAAGTGTGTAATTACTTCGAAAGTTGTTACACAATTAGAAATAGATAAACTTAGACAAAATAGGAAAATTTTCAGAGTAACATGTCATTTTAGTCTACTGTAACAATTTTCTAACGACGGTAACCATTGTCTATCAGAACAGAAAAATGTGGATTTGAAGAACTGCAAGAAAAAGTTGAGTAAATAACAAATAGGAGTGAGAAAAAACCCTTCGACTACTACTATCGGACTACTACTGCCAGATATGGATGAAACATTGTTGGCAAGAAAAACGTCTGGCGACTAACGGATGTGGATCTACAGAGAACCAGTTTATCGGAACGCCACTGACCAACTCACCTACACCGGGGATAGAAGGAAATGAGAACTAGTTTACAAAAGTTCACCGGAAGCCAGAATCTTCCACCCAAATGGCAACCCTGGGCTCCTCTTCGCAGCGCACCCAAACGGCAACCCTGGGCTCCTCTTCGCAACGCCGTGGCGAGAAGCGTTGTGCCATTGCCTGCCTTCTTCGAAAGGCATTAAAGCCAAAGACAGTCACGCCTCATATAGGGCTGGGGGTAGAATGGGCATTTGCGAGAAGAGGCATAACGTTTGTTAACCCCAGGGACTGGAAATTAAGTCCCGCATAAAGCAGGGACCATGAGTTGATGGAAAAGCTGACAGGGATGGGAAAATAATTGTTCGCCCCTGCCAGGGACCAACAATTAATTCTCCCTAAAGATTATTAAGCAGATGAATCACCAAAAAAACAAAAAGTGTCCTGTCAACATAATAAAAGTATAAGTACATAGACTGTCAGAGAAGTCAGTTTCAGAAGAAGGTGTAATTCGACTCTAGAAGTCGGGGTCAGAATCATGAAGACACACCTTGACATTCGATTCTCAGAAGTTGCAGTGAAACATATAAGATTCGACTATAAGAAGTCGGATATATGTGCATTCGACTTCCATAGAAACAAGGCAGATACTTCGACTTTTGGGAGTCGGAGAGTGGCATTCGACTTCAGAGAGTTGGAGTTCAGAACTCAAGACTCAGAGAAATTCGACTCTATAAAGTCGGAGTCAACAGTCGGATTCAGTATGATACACATAGAGTAGTTTGTGGACTTAGAAAAATTTCGAGAGGAAGTCATTCAAAAATATTTTATGTGGTATATATATTAGTGTATTTAATTTGTAAAGAGTCTTTTAAAAGGTTTTGTCATAGCAAAATCACAATGTTATAAGAATTTAAAGTATTAAATGATTTTCTTAGGGGTAGTTGCTCAACAAAACGAGGGGGGTTTAGACTAGGGAAGCAGCGATGCAGGTCGCCAGCTCCGTTCTGAGCTCCAGTTTGAGCTCCAGCTTGTACCACATTTTGCAGGGCCTGAGTATGTCCTTTCATAGTCTCTTGCATTGCTTGCCACTGGTTGTGGGCCATTGCAAATGAAGGAATTTATAGAGTTCATGAGAAAAGAACAATGACTAATTAATGTCCTTAATTGTATCATAAAGATCGATGGGTATGGTTGCTTAGTTCTTAACACTATTTTATTTCCCCATCTCTACCCAATCTCATCAGGCACTATATGTAGTTTTCCATGACGTAGATTCTTGGGTATCACTTAAACCTAGGACTTCAATTTTCCTATTGTTTTCTAGGCTCTGATACCACTAAATTGTCACGTCCCGAGAATTACGCAGCGGAGATATTTAGAGTTAAAAATCGATATTCTGAGACGTGAGCAGTCAGCAAATAAGCCTCTATCTAGCGAGCATTAGATGTGTAACAACACATGCATAATAATAGGGCCCAAATAATGAACACGACTAATCTTGTATTCAAATCTCAAACACTTTGTTTCATCTCATAATAGAACTAATACATATTCTTTCATTGTTAAACTACAAGACTAAGACTCAATAAAGGAAAATTACAAACATCCTTGCTGTCTACTACATCCGCAAATAAGCTAATGATAGATACTAAGGTTGGAACACGCTCATCACTCTGACACATTCCCATCAAAGTCTTCACCTTCGTCTTCCACTTCAATATCACCTATGATGTTGAAAAGTAGGGAATGAGTAAATTAGCCCAGCAGGATTTATATCTCAATGTGCGGGAAATGATATAAGTAATTAACACTTTAAGAACTAGGCAGACAAGACTATCAAGATATGCATGAACGATAAATCCAAGTAAACACGATACATGAACAAGATAGATTAATCAAGAGTGATTGCACAAGATCTAGAATGATGTAACAAGATAGCACTTGTAGCGACCCTCATTATACCGGTACAGTTATACCAACCCACGTCGGTATAGTGAACGTTGCCACAGTGGGACATTTACCCAACAATAACATTCAGCTGAGATACACGTGAATATAAGAACAGAGTAGCGGAAGTAAAAGAACCAATGTCTTCATTTCATTCATCATCCACATTTAACATACATGATTCGATTGAATTTAAAGAGCTAAAGTCCACATAATCCATGTAAAGGAAGTGCTAAGATAAATTACATAGTTTGTCCAGGTTTACATGATAATTCTAATACAATGTCTCAATTACATACATCAAATGTCAAAATGTCACAACTAAGCTCCACCAAGCTAGCTACTCCCCGCGCTCGGAGTCGCTCTCCACGGTCTCCTCCAAAGGTGTGTCACCTACTACACATGTACGCCGAAGCAAGTAATGAGTCTAAAAGACTCAGCAAATAACACTACATCTATCATTCATGCACATATCATAGCAGGTTTTTACATACACATTTACAAGACACAACATGTAGCATGCGTGACATTGAAATTAACAACCTATCAGGGTAATTCTACTAATGAAACACATGATTCATGCTTTCAGATTTCCTAAATTAAAATCTCCTATCACATGCTCTCTAATCATTCCAACACATGAAAGTTCTACTTTCAATTAAGCTAAAACATGAAAGCAAATCTAGCATGATTAGCTTACATACATGAAAGAAACATTTGCTAACATGGTTACTACTCATTCTTACACATGCACATAACCATTTTGCATGCTTTAAGCTTGCTGTTTTGACATGGTTTAACATTTTACAATCTCACACATGAAAGCTACATTCTCATTCAAACCACAACGTGAGGGTAAACATACATGGAATGGTTTACACATAAGTAAGGATTGTCCCTAGCATGGATTCTACGCATTGTACACATGTAGGACATGATCATAACCACATTTATATTGCTGTTTTAACATGATTTCAGATCATTATATCATGGATTTCAATTTCACATCCTCACATTTTGGTTTCACAAATTTACACAATTTCTTATTCACATACTTCACGCTTTACACATTCACAATTTCACATGTTCACATTCTCACTTTACACATGAACACATTCACATTTCACATTTTCACATATTACACTTTAGTGTCGTGACACATAGTCCAAACCACCATAAGAAGGACACATCACATCACATACACATAGACGTCACCTAGGCAATATAGTGACGACTCTTGGACTGCGCAGACCGGGAGAACAAGTCTCCACCCTAACCAGTGGTACTTGTCCACCTCCAAGATTTCATCCTAATGCCCTTAGGATCACAACACATTGAACCTTCCCATGGGGACTTTTCCATGGTACGGTTCCACAGCCCTCTATGGAAGCAGTATCACACTTGGCACAGTCTTACACATTTCACGTTCACTGATTTTTAACACATACTTTTACGCATGACACTCACATCACATTCATTCTCTTAATCACAACATGACTCTGTTTTTCTCCTAATCATGCCACTACAGATGACAGAAATTAACATTCAGGAAATTTCACAATCAGGTTGGGTTGCACAGAAATTAAATCATTTCACAATGGCATGCATCAAATTCACATATTCTCGCATGGAAATTTCATATTGCATTGTATAGTTGTCCAAATGACCTGAGAATTTAACCACATGCTGACTACATGTTTATGATTTCACATGTAGAGTTTCACATTTTTCTGACTCATATTGCATTTACAGAAATTAAAACATTCAGTTGCATGCCATTCATAATTCAACTTGTCATGGGACGTAACCTAAATTTTAAGATTGACAATTCACAGATCTGAATCTATCATATATGTTGTTATAGAAATTTTCCCCGAATTTATTTCACAACATACCATTTACTGTGAATTTTTTGAAATCCTACACATACTTCCTATTTCCATTGCAGTAATTACAGTAAATCATATGAACATGGATAATTTCTCAAATTTACAGGGTATGAACTGACACATATACACATGGGGTAGAAAAATCCAGGGCAATTAATTCCTCAGAAATCATATAGACAGTAGGTAATCATGCATAACCCTTTTTTCCAACATGTATTTTAAATCCAACAATTTATGCCATCCACAGAAAATCACAGAAATTTCTACACACATCACATTAGCTATTTTACATAACATATAAAAATTACACTATATCCTCATGCGTCAAAGTCTGGAAAATAATTACTTAAGGCAGAACAGTTCACTGTTCTGCACTGAAGAACTTGGCGGCAGTGTCTGGCCGTTCAAGAAGATGGACGGCAAGATCGCTGGACGCACACTGGAGATCTTGGCGTCAAGGCATTGACGCCAAGTTCCTGTCTGTGCAGAAACACAGACCGAGCTCCAATTAACAAGAAGAATGGGGGATCTAGGACACGAGGAAAAATGTGTAAAAATAAGAAAACCCTACTAGACATCTACAGGGACGATGTGTGTAGGTTACTTGCCTTTCAAAAATCTCCAGAAGGATCAAAGGTGGCGGTGAAGCTCTCCTTGGGCAGTCCCAAGAAGCTCCCAAGAAAGCCTTCCTCCGGGTTCTTGAGCAAGCTCCACAGCAGGTCGAGGTCAGGAATGCCTTCCTCGATGTTCCAGCTACCTCCTTGTCATGGTAGATGGCCGGATCAAGCTTCAGACCGCCGGATTAAAGGTTGCAAAGGTGGGGTTTTGCTCACAGCAGCTAGGGTTTTTCTCTATCTCTCAAAAGAGGTCAAGAGAGGGGTTTTAGGGTTCAACTCTGGTTCAGATATAGGAGAGAGGCCTCTCCCATCCCGCAGGGTTGATGTGAACCCCTTTCAGACCGTTGGGGACAGCTCCCCAATGGGTGAGCTAGCTTGCTCCCGGAAATCCAGGCTCTGCAACGCATGCAGGTCAGAGAAATTAGCGTCCACATCGCTGGACGCTGGATTTAGTGTTGGCGTCCATATGGTTGACGCCGACACAACACAAACGTCCATTGATATTGACGCCAAGTTGGCCTTCGGCCAGAACTCAAAAACATGCAGAAACCATGCACAACTTATACCTATATATGAGCCATATGTATACTATTATGTACATGCTACCATCATACCATTCATACATTATTTACATCTAATTTATACACATGCATGCATAAGTACACTAACTAGTACTTACGTAGATATTTGCATACATACATACACAAACATGAAGTATTCACATGCAATACCAATTAATGCAACAAAAATTCGAGGGCCTTACACCCTCTCCCCCTTAAAGAAACTTCGTCCTCGAAGTTAGAACGACACTACTCAAACAAAAGGGGATACTTCTTCTTCATCGCATCCTCAAGCTCCCAAGTAGCCTCCTCTCGCGAGAAGTTCCGCCAGAGAACTTTCACCGACGCAATACTCTTGTTCCGGAGATGCTGAACCTTCCGGTCAAGAATAGCTACTGGTTCTCGACATACGACAGATCTGGCTGAATCTCCACTGGCTCATGACTAATCACATGAGACGGATCTCGGACATACTTCCTGAGCATCGAAACGTGGAAGACGGGATGAACACTAGCCAAAGCTGGGGGTAATGCTAGCTCATATGCCACGCTGCCCAAACGTCTGAGAATCTCATATGGGCCAATGAACCTAGGGCTAACTTACTATGCCTGCCAAATCTGACAACACCTCGAGTAGGCGATATCTTCAAGAAGACATGATCACCCACCTCGAACTCCAAATCTTTCCTCCTGTTGTCGGCATAGCTCTTCTGCCTATCCTGAGCCGCAACAAGCCTCTTCCTGATAAGCTGGATCTTATCCGAAGTCTCCTGAACTAACTCCGGACCGATCAGCTGCCTATCACCGGTCTCCTCCCAACATAAAGGAGATCTGCAGGGCCGACCATACAACGCCTCAATGGAGCCATACCAATACTCGCATGAAAGCTGTTGTTGTATGCGAACTCCACTAGAGGTAAATGACGCTCCCAATCATCCTTCCAATCCAAACACACGCCCTCAACATATCCTCGAGCGTCTGGATAGTCCTCTCGGACTGTCCATCAGTCTGGGGATGAAACGCCGAACTGAGCTTCAGCTCCGAACCTAAAGCATCCTGAAGACCCTTCCACAACCTCGAAGTGAATCTCGGATCTCGATCCGAAATGATCGACTTCGGCACACCATGCAATCTAATGATACACTAACATACAATCTAGCTAAACTCTCTACTGACTGCTTCTTCTTCATAGGCAAGAAATGAGCAGTCTTCGAGAATCTATCTACAACTACCCAAATCGAGTCATTGCCCCTTCTAGATCGAGGCAAACCCGAAACAAAGTCCATAGTGACAGCTTCCCACTTCCACACTGGGATCTCCATCCTTTGCATAAGGCCGGATGGTCGCTGTCGCTCGGCCTTCACTTGCTGACACACCAAACACCTAGACACATAATCCGCTACATCCTTCTTCATGCCAGACCACCAAAATGATCTCTTCAGATCCTGGTACATCTTAGTGTTACCCGGATGAATAGAGAATCGCGATCTATGAGCCTCCGCTAACACATGCTCACGGACATCTACCAAATCAGGGACACAAACACGGTGATGGAATCTAATCACACCGTCCTCATCCCGAGCAATGCCTGCCTTGCCCACTAACTCTAAGAGTCTAGGGTCGGCTTTCTGTTGCTCGATCACCTCATCCAAAACCGAGGACCTAAGGGATAACTGAGCTACAAAAGCCTGACATAGCGATGGCTCTAACTCAGTCAACGCGCAAGCCGCATCTTCCAACATCTTCCAATCCTGCTGGAGAGATGGCCTCTTTCTACTCAGAGCATCCGCTACGACATTCGCCTTCCCAGGGTGATACTGAAGGTCGAAGTCATAGTCCTTTAAGAACTCAATCCATCTTCTCTGCCTCAGGTTTAATTCCTTTTGGGAGAAAAGATACCTCAAGCTCTTGTGGTCGGTAAACACCTCAAATCTGACACCATAAAGATAGTGCCTCCAGATCTTTAGTGCATGAACCACTGCTGCGAGCTCCAAATCATGAGTCGGATAGTTCTTCTCATGCTCCTTCAACTGACGAGAAGCATAAGCCACTACCCTTTCCTGCTGCATTAGCACACAGCCTAAACCGATCCGAGACGCATCCGTGTAGATAGCAAAACCCTCTACACCGCTCGGTAAGACTAACACCGGAGCTGACGTGAGCTTAGTCTTCAACAATTGAAAACTACTCTCACACTTCTCGGACCAAACAAACTTCACTCCCTTTCTGGTGAGCTGAGTCAATGGGGCGGCGATGGATGAAAATCCCTCAATAAATCGCCGATAGTAACCAGCTAAACCAATAAAACTACGAATCTCCGAAGGGGTCTTGGGAATCTCCCAATCCATAACTGCCTGGACCTTTGCTGGATCAACTGCTACACCAGCACCGGAGATAACATGCCCGAGGAAATGAACCTCGCGCAACCAGAAATCGCACTTGCTGAACTTAGCATACAGCTTGTGCTCACGAAGAACCTCTAACACTACCCTCAAATGCTGACGGTGTGTGGCCTCGTCCGGAGAGTAGACCAACACATCATCAATAAACACTACGACAAAGCTATCTAGATAAGGCCTAAACACCCTGTTCATGAGATCCATGAACGCTGCAGGGGCGTTGGTCAATCCGAAAGGAGGACCAAAAACTCATAATGTCCATAACGGGTTCTAAACGCCGTCTTGGACACATCCTCACTCTGAATCCTCAACTGATGATAACCAGATCGCAAATCAATCTTAGAAAAGACTGATGCATCTCGCAACTGGTCAAACAAATCATCAATAGAGGCAAGGGATACCTGTTCTTCACAGTCACTTGGTTCAGCTTTCTGTAGTCAATGCATAACCTAAGTGACCCGTCTTTCTTCTTGACGAATAACAGGTGCGCCCCAAGGGGAAACACTCGGGCGAATAAATCCCTTATCAAGCAACTCCTGCAACTGCCTCCTCAACTCGGCTAACTCCGCAGGTGCCATCCGATATGGAGCCTTCGAGATAGGAGAGGTGCCCGAAGCAACTCTATGGTAAACTCTATCTCTCTATCCGGTGGCAAACCAGACAAATCATCAGGAAAGACGTCTGGAAAATCCTGCACTACCTCAATCTCTGCAAGAGTAGGTGACTCATCAGCCTCTGGCACTAATACCACGCTGGCAAGAAAAGCGTCACAACCCTTGTTTACCATGCGCATCGCCTTCATGGCAGAGATGACCATCTTTCCCGCCAAGTTCCTTGGCAAGGGATGAGAGAACTCATCCTCACCAGGAATGCGGAAAACAATCCTCTTCCGACGACAATCCACTAACGCATAGTGCTCCTCTAGCCAATCCAGACCAAGAATAGCATCATAGTCCTTCATCTTTAGCAAGAAGAAACACCCTTCTAGGACTCTATCCTCAATGCACACAGGTAACGACGGAATGCACTTCCTAGTCGATACCGTACCCGCAGGGGTGTGCACAGACAAAGGGACCTCTAAATCCTCAGACTCTACACCTGACTCTAGGGCTAACTGCCTAGCGAACCGCTCAGAAATGAACGAGTGAGTAGCACCCGTATCAAACAAAACCCGAGCGTGCACACCTAAAAGTAAAACCGTACCTTCGGTGACATGCTCCGCCTGCTCGGCGTCCTCGCGTGCTAAAGCAAACACTCGAGCTGGGGCTCGAGGCCTTCCTGGTCTTCCTGTAGCTGGCGCTGTTGCCGCTACTGCTGGGGCTGGCGCTCCGCGCTGGACTCCCTGCTGAAGTCTTGGGCAATCCTTGATCTTGTGGTCGCTGCTTCCGCACTTCAAGCACTTTCCCGTAATCATCCAACATTCGGTACCACCATGTGTCTTCCACAGTGGGGACACTCTTTCTTCACACCAGGGGAACGTACAGAAGGTACCTGAGAACTGCCGACTGCCACTGATCGCTGCTGTGTCTGGTACACCGCTTTCTTCTTATCTGCTGCTGGAACGTAGCTGCAGGTCTCTTCTGCGAAGCCTTCTTCTCTTCAAGGTATTGCTCCATCTCACCCTCCTATCTACAAGCAGCGCTGAGGGTCTCGTCCAAAGTGCGGTGGTCAAACGCCACAAGCCTCGTCCTCAGTGATGGCTTCAGGCCCATCACGAACTTCTTTGTCTTCCTGCGCTCATCTGCCACGATATGAGGTGCATATTTAGAGAGTTCAGAAAATCTTGCCTCATATTCTAGCACGGTCATGGAGCCTTGAGCCAAAGAGAGGAACTCCTGCTCCATCCGATCTTGAATATGCTCGGGGACGAACTTGGCCCGAAATAGCCTCACGAACTCGTCCAAGCAACATCAATGGCTCCATTCGAACCGGGTACGCAGCAATGAAGCCCACCATACATCAGCTCTTCCTACAGTACTGCTCATAAGAACCATCTAAACAAATCTACTTAACAAAACATACAAGCATATAAACTAAAGCATACATGTAGCATGTAGGTGGCTAATGTGACTTATCCTCATCTGCACACCTAGGGTGTTCACTATTCGGTTCAAACCGAAAAACCAAACCACGATCAAGTTCGTTGAAGGTGAAAAAATTGGTGGTTTCAAACCAAACCGAAATTGTAATTCGTTCGGTTTACAGATCTTGTAACCAAACCAAACCATAAAACCGAATTTAATAATATAATTTAATTTATACATATGTATCAAGTATTCAGATTTGTTTATATATACATAATGTATATATATGTATATATAATATACACATTGTGTAGGTAATATGGTCATCAAATTTTCACTTATCAATAGTATTCACATAGGTTGATGGTTAATGAGTCAACATGTGCATATGTGATTAAAGCCTTACTCCAAAAGAAATAGTAGGTTAAAGTCTTCTTTGTAAAAGACCCACTTATTTTAAACCAAACCAAACCGAATTAATCGGTTCGGTTTGTTGGTTTGAAAAATTTACAGTTTGGTTTGGTTCTGGCTCTGGTGATGGGTTTGGCTTTTAAAAATCCTCTCTAAACCAAACCAAACCATGCCCTATGCACCTGATGGCTCGGAAGATCTTTCTATCTCCCTCATCCAGCTTTCTACCAACAATGGGTCGCTCTCCCCCTTAAAAGAGGGTGGCAGCATCCTCTTGAATCTTTCCATGGTAGAAGGTCCACCATGGTCCTGAGCTGGTACTTGAGCCTGCTACAGTACACAGCAAGCAATACACAATCAACACAATATCGCATAATTAAATAAAACAGACTATTAGTCATTTTATTAGTCCAACCTGAGCCTCCAACTGTGCCTGGAGTGCTGCCTAAGTGTGAGCCTGCGTCTGCATGGCTTGCACCAGACCTTGCATGAATACTCCATAATCCACAGGCGGCGGTGGGGGAAGTACAGGACCTTGCGGTGCCGGGGCCTGCTGCTCCGCCCGCTCCTCACGTCTCGGCTCGTGCTCACGGGCCGGCGCTCCACCACGCCTACCTCTCGAAGCCATGGCTGTAATAATTTCAGCCACCATTAGAGCTACTTTAATTTATTTCCTAACCATTTTCTTATCTATTTTTCATTCATTATTAATCAATTCTACACATGTGGGCATTCCTATGTAGACTTAGCATGTAATGAAGATGATGACTTATGTATATTCATGTGCAATCTCAACCGGTCGCTCTGATACTAATCTCTGTAGCGACCCTCATTATACCGGTACGGTTATACCAACCCACGTCGGTATAGTGAACGTTGCCACAGTGGGACATTTACCCAATAATAACATTTAGCTGAGATACACGTGAATATAAGAACAGAGTAGCGGAAGTAAAAGAACTACTGTCTTCATTTCATTCATCATCCACATTTAACATACATGATTCGATTGAATTTAAAGAGCTAAAGTCCACATAATCCATGTAAAGGAAGTGCTAAGATAAATTACATAGTTTGTCCAAGTTTACATGATAATTCTAATACAATGTCTCAATTACATACATCAAATGTCAAAATGTCACAACTAAGCTCCACCAAGCTAGCTACTCCCCGCGCTCGGAGTCGCTCTCCACGGTCTCCTCCAAAGGTGTGTCACCTACTACACCTGTACGCCGAAGCAAGTAATGAGTCTAAAAGACTCAGCAAATAACACTACATCTATCATCATGCACATATCATAGCAGGTTTTTACATACACATTTACAAGACACAACATGTAGCATGCGTGACATTGAAATTAACAACCTATCAGGGTAATTCTACTAATGAAACACATGATTCATGCTTTCAGATTTCCTAAATTAAAATCTCCTATCACATGCTCTCTAATCATTCCAACACATGAAAGTTCTACTTTCAATTAAGCTAAAACATGAAAGCAACTAGCATGATTAGCTTACATACATGAAAGAAACATTTGCTAACATGGTTACTACTCATTCTTACACATGCACATAGCCATTTTGCATGCTTTAAGCTTGCTGTTTTGACATGGTTTAACATTTTACAATCTAACACATGAAAGCTACATTCTCATTCAAACCACAACGTGAGGGTAAACATACATGGAATGGTTTACACATAAGTAAGGATTGTCCCTAGCATGGATTCTACGCATTGTACACATGTAGGACATGATCATAACCACATTTATATTGCTGTTTTAACATGATTTCAGATCATTATATCATGGATTTCAATTTCACATCCTCACATTTTGGTTTCACAAATTTACACAATTTCTTATTCACATACTTCACGCTTTACACATTCACAATTTCACATGTTCACATTCTCACTTTACATATGAACACATTCACATTTCACATTTTCACATATTACACTTTAGTGCCGTGACACATAGTCCAAACCACCATAAGAAGGACACATCACATCACATACACATAGACGTCACCTAGGCAATATAGTGACGACTCTTGGACTGCGCAGACCGGGAGAACAAGTCTCCACCCTAACCAGTGGTACTTGTCCACCTCCAGGATTTCATCCTAATGCCCTTAGGATCACAACACATTGAACCTTCCCATGGGGACTTTTCCATGGTACGGTTCCATAGCCCTCTATGGAAGCAGTATCACACTTGGCACAGTCTTACATTTCACGTTCACTGATTTTTAACACATACTTTTACGCATGACACTCACATCACATTCATTCTCTTAATCACAACATGACTCTGTTTTTCTCCTAATCATGCCACTACAGATGACAAAATTAACATTCAGGAATTTCACAATCAGGTTGGGTTGCACAGAAATTAAATCATTTCACAATGGCATGCATCAAATTCACATATTCTCGCATGGAAATTTCATATTGCATTGTATAGTTGTCCAAATGACCTGATAATTTAACCACATTCTGACTACAGGTTTATGATTTCACATGCAAAGTTTCACATGTTTCTGACTCATATTGCATTTACAGAAATTAAAACATTCAGTTGCATGCCATTCATAATTCAACTTGTCATGGGACATAACCTAAATTTTAAGATTGACAATTCACAGATCTGAATCTATCATATATGTTGTCATAGAAATTTTCCCCGAATTTATTTCACAACATACCATTTACTGTGAATTTTTGGAAATCCTACACATACTTCCTATTTCCATTGCAGTAATTACAGTAAATCATATGAACATGGATAATTTCTCAAATTTACAGGGTATGAACTGACACATATACACATGGGGTAGAAAAATCCAGGGCAATTAATTCCTCAGAAATCATATAGACAGTAGGTAATCATGCATAACCCTTTTTTTCCAACATGTATTTCAATAAATCCAACAATTTATGCCATCCACAGAAAATCACAGAAATTTCCACACACATCACATTAGCTATTTTACATAACATATAAAAATTACACTATATCCTCATGTGTCAAAGTCTGGAAAATAATTACTTAAGGCAGAACAGTTCACTGTTCTGCACTGAAGAACTCGGCGGCAGTGTCTGGCCGTTCAAGAAGATGGACGGCAAGATCGCTGGATGCACACTGGAGATCTTGGCGTCAAGGCATTGAGGCCAAGTTCCTGTCTGTGCAGAAACACAGACCGAGCTCCAGTTAATAAGAAGAATGGGGGATCTAGGACACGAGGAAAAATGTGTAAAAATAAGAAAACCCTACTAGACATCTACAGGGACGATGTGTGTAGGTTACTTGCCTTTCAAAAATCTCCAGAAGGATCAAAGGTGGCGGTGAAGCTCTCATTGGGCAGTCCCAAGAAGCTCCCAAGAAAGCCTTCCTCCGGGTTCTTGAGCAAGCTCCACAGCAGGTCGAGGTCGGGGATGCCTTCCTCGATGTTCCAGCTACCTCCTTGTCGTGGTAGATGGCCGGATCAATCTTCAGATCGCCGGATTAAAGGTTGCAAAGGTGGGGTTTTGCTCACAGCAGCTAGGGTTTTTCTCTATCTCTCAAAAGAGGTCAAGAGAGGGGTTTTAGGGTTCAACTCGGGTTCAGATATAGGAGAGAGGCCTCTCCCATCCCGTAGGGTTGATGTCAGACCGTTGGGGACAGCTCCCCAATGGGTGAGCTAGCTTGCTCCTGGAAATCCGGGCTCTGCAACGCATGCAGGTCAGAGAAATTAGCGTCCACATCGCTGGACGCTGGATTTAGTGTTGGCGTCCATATGGTTGACGCCGACACAACACAAACGTCCATTGATATTGACGCCAAGTTGGCCTTCGGCCAGAACTCAAAAACATGCAGAAACCATGCACAACTTATACCTATATATGAGCCATATGTATACTATTATGTACATGTTACCATCATACCATTCATACATTATTTACATCTAATTTATACACATGCATGCATAAGTACACTAACTAGTACTTACGTAGATATTTGCATACATACATACACAAACATGAAGTATTCACATGCAATACCAATTAATGCAACAAAAATTCGAGGGCCTTGCAGCACTAGCTGTAATGACCCCCTTTATACCGGTACGATTATACAATCCCCATCGGTACAAAGAGCATCGTCACAGTGGGATAGTAACCCAACACTAACGATAAGGTGATCACACATATTTCACAGTCTATATAGTAAAAAAAAATACTAGAGTCCACATTATTACAACTTGAAAAGAACTACATTGTCCATATGAATAACATTATTCAAACTAAAATTAAAGCAACTACCAAAAATAAAATCTCCTCAAGTGCTATTCTTGTATGCGGTATCAATCTCACTATTCTCTCCTCAGCTACTGGATAACCTGTCACACCTGTATGCCGAAGCAAGTATGAGTCTTACAAGACTCATCAAGTAATCTAAAATATCAAACTTACACATATCATACATAATAAGCCACTAATAATAAGGAAAACCACATGCTATCATTCTGATCACAACACTACACATGATACATGTTTCTATGGCCAACTGTACATAAGTCATCCAAATACCTTCCTATCTAGCACATGCTCATGTTAAATCATGAAAGATAACATACACCTACACATGTTTTCTACACATGATATATCCTATGATGCATGATTCAAATCTTCATCATATCATTTCACAATTCTACCATTTTAAAACATAAGGCTATGTACAAGATAATAAACATTCCTAGCATGGTATCTAGTCAATTTCTCATGCATTTATATCTTTTTATCACACATTTAACTTGCTGTTTTAGTGTATAATTTATCATACTCTCTTAACACTTGCGCATGCTTTCTAGTAATCTACGTAACACGATACTAAACATTCTAAATATAATTAGCATAATCATGTTGATACATACATGGTATGAACATATGCACTCTTAAACACCTAATATATAACATGATTATTAATCTAAACAGTTTCCTTATTGAGGAATAATTCTACCAATTAGAACATGCAATTATACATAAAGTAGATAACAATCACTCAATGATCTCTATTTATATTCACATGCACTTTTCCTTATTTATTTACACATTTTATTTTATGTTTTTAATATGAATAATTCACCATGATATCACCTTTATTAAACATGAATTGAAGATTTAAATACATTCAAATCGGATGGCAATCATCTACAAATTAAACATGGAACTAGATACTAAATGAATAGCAATTCTATCATGGACTTAGGCATTATTTTATGTGTTTATCAACATCATAATATCATTTAGTTTACTGTTTTGACATGAATCAAACTTGATTACATGAATTTACACTTATTCTCATGCTATCTTATCATTTGTCAATTCTACATACTCGATCTTCTACTTGCATTTCTTTACATATTTACATACACATATTCATACACACTGCCATATGGATATTATTAAGCTATATCACCTGATATTAGACATGATATTAACATAATTCTACAATTATAATGTTAATGCACGAACAACAAAATAAATATGCATGTATTAATATATTGGTTTTCACATGTGATTACACTCTCATTATCTTTTACTCTTCCTTACCGATAATTTACACTTCTTTCATTTCATTTACTCATGCATTCATGTTTATCACTTATCACAACAATTGCACTTATCACGTGCCACATTCACTTATCACTTTACACTTCTAATCACGTTTAATCTCTTAAATTGTCGTGACACATAGTCCTAACTACCAAGTAGAGAAAAACACTCACTTTAGCACTTAATGCTTATCACTTATCACTTAGCACTTAGCACTTAGCACTCAACTTCACATATTTGTCATCTAGGCAATGCGGTGGCAAATCTAGGTAACTGCGCAGAACCGGGAGAATCCCTCTCCACCCTAACCAGCGGTACTTGTCCACCTCCAGGATTTTATCCTAATGCCCTTAGGATTTATCTCATAACGTTGAGCCTTCCATATGGACTTTTCTATGGTACAGCTCTCAGACCCCTATGGTAGCAGTGTCACACATGGCTAAATATTGCATTAATCACTTTATCATTCTCATCACATTTTACTCATGTTCGTACACATATTTCATCCCATTTCACACACACTTTATATAATATTCACATTTCCATTTACAGAAATTCACCTTACTGTTAAACAATGATAAGTAACTTAAAATAAGATCTTAACATGCTGCTAACTCTTGATTTACATATAATTAACTCTATCATGCTTAACATGGCCATTTTTCTCATTTCAAAACATAACAGTACTTACTGTCATCAGATCTTCATGAAATTTTTATCACAAGTTAAATACAGTAAACATAACACATTATAATTTTTTGAGATTTTTATGAATAGGAAATGTATTTATAACAATTAAATCAAGTCACAGGTGCATTTTTCACTAATTTCTCTAAAGCAAAGATCCTAGTAAAACAGTCTAATATAACAGTGTCAATGCGTATATATATAGTCAAGACATCATCACAGAAGATTTACCAAACCCTAATTCACATCTGACCTATTTACACAAATTAAACATGGTTATTCTATGCTCATAATTCAATTTTCAGAATTTTAATAATTAACACAAATCATGAAAATTCATGAAAACCTCATGACATGACCTACTGATCACCCTTGACCCCACATAAAAGTTACAACATGAACACATACCAAAAATCATTTAAATATATTAAAGAAGATCAAATAGCATTTTTCAGAACACTGAAGAACTTAACTGCACAGTCTTGGCCGTCAACTGAGTTAACTGCGGCATCCCTTGCCGTCAACTCAAGAACTTGACGGCAGGGGATGTTGCCGTAACTTCCAAACAGCAATCAGCACAGACAACACTCACATGCACGGGGAAAATAGAGGGTCCAGGACTCGAGGAAAAATCCAGAAAAATTCTAGGACCTAGGGGACATGTCTAAGATTGATATACATAGGTCACTTGCCTCTAATAAAATCCTAGAAGATCAAATCTTGCCGTTGAAGCCCTCCTCGGCCAAAGCAAGAGGGTGCTCAAAAACTCCTTTGATATGGTTCTCCAGTCGTTGTAGGTCGTTCCTCGGGTTTGGGGATGCCTCCTTGATAGTTGGACTACGCTCTAGTTGTTGCAGATCTCCAGAAAATCCTCCAGTCGCCGGATCAGAGCTTTGGAACTTCAGCTTTTCTCACAAAAAGTGCTAGGGTTTCACAATGACCAAAAAGGCTTGGTGCGGCCAGAAGATGGGTCTTTTATAAGGTTGGATGGGTTGGGTACGCTTCTGGGTAGGTTTCCTACGGTTTAGGATGGGTTTCCTAAACTGGAACCGGCCATAATGCGAGCATTAACAAATCTGGAACCGTTACGCAAGAAGATATAGACGTCAACATCGGTTGTAGTCAACTGCACAGTTGACGTCAAGGGGATGGCCGCCAACATGGGGTTGGCGTCAAGGGGGTGGCCGCCCACTGCCTATTGGCGTCCAGTGATGTGGACGCCAATCAGGTCCTGCAAGTTGGCGGCACAGTGTTGGCCGCCAACTGTGCCAGACAGCCCAAACACCTAATTTCGTCCAATTTAAACATACATTTAGGCTCCAACAATATAGTATGAGCATAATTAAACATTTTACACTTATTACATAATTATTACATTACACATTATTTATAAGTATAATTTGCAATAATCTCAATTAAAGATAACATGCACGAAGTGACATACATATGTATACATATGCACCAAAGTTGCATGTATTATGCATATATATAATATATCTATATATATATATATGTAATACATACTCTATTATTTAGATATCATACATGTCATAATCAAGTCAATGGTTATTGCAATAAGTAATATCATATGTACAACATTAATTTATACATCTACGCGTACAAAGTATAATTTAGTACAACATGCATGAATTTACATAATCATAGCTTGCTTATAATATTTTGATATATTTTACATGCACCGTATTATTTAAGTACCATATACACTATAAACATTTAGCATGCTAACAATAAACAAATATCATTTGCACAGGATGGACGTATAGATATATGTATACATGTGTATACTCATGAGTAAATATACTTATAACATACATAAGGATAAACGTATATGTATATACATGCCTACATCGTTTAGATATTACACGATTCACATTATTGTTCACACATCATAACAATTTATCATGCTTAGAATAGATATATAATTCGAACAAGATTAATATGTACGTGCACATATATACACATCATAGCTACATATAATATGCATGGAATAATTAAACACAATATGCATCTCAACCATTAGATACTATATACATTTAATTATAATACATGTACAGAAGTAAAATCATATATGCTTACAAGATGCATGATAGTACTTCACATTATATGTGTAACATTACTTTAATATATCATGCATAATATTTAAATAAATACCTTATATACAAAATTGGCTAATTACTTATATTCACGAAATAATATACATACACACATATGCACATGAACAATTTGTAGTTATAGTATGCGAAAATTTTAATACGTACACTATATTTATGACATGTAAATATCGCATGCTCAATATAAAATGACGGATAAATTCGGGGTCTCACACTAGTAGTATGTACAAGCACGTAAAATATCACTTTAATTGCAAGAACGCAAGATGGCCATATCACGCAAGCAAGCATGCACGAGCACGAACTTTTAAACACTTAACACTTAATCAGGCACAAAGACACTAATGTGCACTAAGGATCTATGTCACCTTGGAATGCCACTAGGACACGTGTATGTGGTTATTGTATCTAGCATTCAACACAACACTATTTCCCAACGTAGATGCAACGCTAGTAATCATTATACCCCGGTTAACAGTATATATTTATGACTCTCTGTCAATGGGGCTAGACTGGAGCCCTTGGACACTCGTCGTACCCGATCAGCGTCTCACGATTTTTTAAAATGTAGATACCCACAGTCATTCATGGCCAATAACACGAGTTTCAAGAAGTATATAGTTCAATATCACGTTCATGATGATTTCAAGAAAGATGAGTCATGTGAACATGATTTCATGACAACAATAGTCGAGTGAGAACTTTGGCAGCATAACAACGTAATTTACACTTTTAGTTAACTCATTACATTAATGGCTTGAGTCCATGATTATAAATCTACACTCATAAGAAATAGACGAGAAAGGAAGTGCACGCTATCTCCAGGGAACTTCAATGGTACCCAACTCGATCTCCATTAGGAATCCACAGAGTACGGAGAATTACAAAAGTCTTAAAGGAAGGTCACTAGTCTGCCGATACGGAATGACTGATGGAGAGTTTCCAATCCCCCAGGAAATGGCTGCCTATAAGTGCAATATGTCGTGTAGAGAATGTCTCAATATCATAATCCACCGGTTTAAAATAAGCGGAAAGCGAGTAACATGATGATGCAATATAGACATGCAATTATATCCACATGATTTGCAGTATTTTAACATGATATTCATTCACTTTAATAAGCTAAGATGGATATATCAATCTTAACAAGAATAGTTCAAGCAATTAAGAGCAATAGAATAGCTTCAGATCGTAATGTCATTTTCATGGGTTAACAAGTTTTAAGCCATTGGACAGACTGAACAATGCATCTATAACTCATAACATGCAAGACTTACACTAAGACTATGTAAAATAGGTCTCGGGTAGGCTTTATAATATGCGATGGGTTGTCGCCTATTTGAAATGTTGTTGTCGGTTAAAATAATGAAAGCAGTCGATCAACTAAATCGCGACGAGGTTGCCAGTCACGTTCAAATCACGACGGGTCAGTCAGACGCGTTCAAGACAATCGTTGTGAACAATCGATTACTGAACAGAAAAGCGATGGTTATGGTTGACGTGTTCTTGTAACACTCCTTAAATACAAAATAAACACAAAACTCAAGGGCGGGAAAAATAGACCAAATCGCAATGCCCTATGCGGTCGTGTTTAAGACAGGCATTGAAAACAAGGAGGCACACAGTTTGATGTTGTCGGATCATGTCAGTGCAAAAGTAAAATGCGACGATCTTGATTGTTGCCTTTAAGGTAATCGAGATGGATTTTCCTATCGCGATACCAGTTCTCTAAATCGCGACGGCTGGTCTACTCGCGATTTAGGGTTCAACCCAAAGACAGTAAAAACGATGCATGCATGCAAGTAACACTTATAACTCGAGATCTAGGGCTCTTTAGGCAAAACTTTGAACATGAAAGTTGTATAGGACGATGAGTAGAAGAGGATTCTACTTTTGGTTGAACTGATTTGGTCTTGGGAATCGTGAAATATGATATGAACACTAAAAACCCTAATCATACGCGATGTTTGGAAAAACACATAATACGTGATGCATGCTTGATGAAAATTGGGGAAAATAGGTGCATATGAAACCAGGCTCGATGAACTTTAACATGGTATATGATTCGTTCAAGTTTGGCCCGAGAACACCTACCTTTGATTGATTCCTAGAAGTGTCTCTTGTAGGTCGATGCAGAACGATGATAGGGAAGAGAGCTCCGATTAGGGGCGATCTCCACCTCCTCTGGTGCTCTAGCTCTGCTCCTCACGACCCCACCAAGTTGGTAACTTGCCCCCGAAAGGTTTATGATGAGTATTTAAGTGTTTAGGGTTGTTTAGGAGTCCTATTGTGTCTAGGAACGGAAGACTCCGTGTTTTGATTAATCCTTTGCTAATCTTGAGGATTCCATCCCAATTTGAGTAGAACCATTAGGAAACTCCATAATATGGTTGTGCTTGAATTTGAGTTGCTATGTAAGTCTAATTGCCTTTGATTTTGCCATAATTGTCCCTTTCTATTTTCTGCTCAATTAGGGTTGAGAATTTTGGGGATTTCTTCTTATTTGGTTCTTGTGCTTTGGGCTAAGAGTGTATGTTTACCCAAACTTATCCACTAGTTGTCTTATTTCATTTTAAGCTCATAATACGATCATGACGCATATGTTTTAACCACTTTGATAATTATTAATTATTATGTTTAATTAATGTATTATTTTTTTTAAATCACTAAATTTTTGGGGGTGCTATAAGATGAGTTTTATTCCTTACTACTTTCTTTCTTTATTTTATTTATTCCTAAAAACCCATCTTGTTCCAATTATTGTGTGTTTTGGGGGTTTAGGGACTAAACTCCAAACATTATTTATTTGAAATTGATTTAATTCCTCATGCATTGCATCTATCCATGAAATATCTTTTAAGGTCTCCTCTATGTTTTTGGGTTCCACTTGAGAAATAAAAGCCATATGATCTTGTTCAACTATGTTTCTAAAGTGAGACTAGTTTGAACCTTATCATGGATATTTCTAATCACATTCTCAAGTGGGTGATCTCTTGAATACTTAGAATTGGTGACTGTCAGCTCTTGTGATCTGTTGACAACCTTTTTTTTGTCTGTAGACAAGTTCTTGTGAGTTTCTTCTTCAAGTATCTCTCATTCATCCTCAACATTTCTGCAAGCATTTGAACTGTCAGTTTTTATATGGAATTCATCAAAATAATATGTGGAGTTTCTTCTACTATTTTAGTCTTAGAATTGAGGACTCTATAAGCTCTGGAACGATCAAAGTATCCTAAGAAAATTCTTGATTCACTTTTTTGCATCAAATTTATCTAAGTTCATTATATCATTATTATGAATTGAATGAAAGCTTTGCAACAAAAAAATTCTGAAATTTCAAGATTTGGTTTCTTACCTTTTAGAAGTTCATATGGAGTTTTTTTTATTACATGTCTTATCATGACTCTGTTTAGGATGTAGCATGATGTATTCACAGTTTCTGCTCAAAAACTCTTTAGAAGTTGACTCTCCACCAGAAGTGTGCGAGTATTTCTACCAAAATCTTGTTCTTTCTCTCTACCACTCTATTTTGCTCTGGAGTTCTCGGGGAAGCAAACTTGTGTTCAATCCTTTATTCCTACAGAAATCAAAGAACGAATTATTTTCAAATTCTCTCCCATGGTCAGTAAGAATTAAGCATATTTTTGTTAGAGTTTCCATTCTCAATTTTGTTGAAGAAAGTTTCAAAGTTTTCCAGAATGTCACTTTTATTAGACAGAAAATAACTCAAGTGAACTTAGAGAAATCGTCTACAATGACAAATCCAAAACGTTTGTCATTGAGACTGAGAGTTTTATTAAGTCCATGGTGCAATAATTCAAAAAGTTTGAAGTGTACACCCCGGAAATTCGGTAATTGTAAAATTAGAAAAAAATCGAAAACGATAAAATCAATATTTGTGAAATAGCAAAAATGCACGTGTCATTAATCACACATACAAAAACCATTAGAAAAAATTTCATAAAAATCATAGTTCGACTCTAAATAATACTCCCTAATGACCCACAGAGAAATCGTGCAAAGGACAATTGGATGGTCCATGTTTAGACGTTTTGCGACTGAGTATCGTATCAGGGGATAAGTCAAAAAATCATTATCACACATACAAGATGAGTCAGAAAATTAAATAAAAATCATAGATGGACTTCAAATAATATCCTCTAATGATCCATAAAGAAATTTGGGTCAATAAAAGTCATTTGAGGTATGTTCAAGAGTTATTGTGACTTATTATCATAATTAAGAAATAAGTTGGAAAATCCATTATCATGTGTATAAAATATGATCATGAACCAAATTAAAATAATGGGTGGACTCCAAACAATATGTGAGGATAGTCCATAAAATAAATTAGACCAATGGACAACTATGTCACATGAACAAATTCAAGTATGAAATTAGTAAATAATAACTACCGTATTATCGGAATGATAGAACTTACGTACCACTATTGTACGTGAAAAACCATCGGAAAATTCCGTAAAAAATTATAAATCAACCCCAAGCATTATCCCTAAGTATTCCACAAAGGAATTCTTGCAACGAAAAATCTGATTGGTCGAGTGTACGTCACACGTGACCAAGTTACCTGAATTAGGAACTAAGTCGGAAATTGTTAACGCGGAAAATAACCCGACCATAATTAAGTAAACATATATTAGAGACTTCCAATATATCATGTATTATAACCATTAACAAGAGTGGGCTAATGAGCACATTTGGCCCAAGGATAAAATCTGGGACAAGAAAATACCCATAAATTCGTATATGTAATTAGGCAATAATAGAGAGGGCAATATAGGGTTAAAATATGGGTGATTAGTCATGTATGGTAAGCCAAACCGGACCCAACCCTAAGTGGAGGTTTCCTAAACCATTACTACCTCCTTTGGAGGAAAGAGTCCCAGATTCTTGGAAAAACAGGAGCAGAATTCGCAGCCCCTTTCCTAGTCTCATTAGGACTCTTAACTACAACCTAAATCTATAAAACTCGTCCTCAAACTCTTGGGAAGGTTTAACAACGAGTTGGGGTCGTTTGGAGGTAGCTAGAGCTTCTGAGGAGAAGGAGAAAGGCTGGGAACCCGAGCTTCGTACACTTCCTCCTCTGCTGTGTCCAGAACGTCGACTGGTCTTAGATCTTCCTAAAGGTAGGTGTTATCGGGCCAAGATTAAGAAAACCAACACCGGCATGTAGTTCTCTGAGTCTAGGATCATTTGCATTTGGTTTGACTCAATTTCATGGAGTATACGTTTGTATTTCGTCGTTTTTCCGAAGTCTCGCACAGTTAGGGCTTTTCCCGTCTTCTTATTATGCACGTTATTCGAGATCGAATTTGACTAAACTTTATTCATGAAAGTTCTTCCACTTGAAGGCACGATCATCTTTTATGTGGACGTTTTTATCCAAAAATCTTTATTTAGAGAGTTAGGAAGCATGATAAGAGAGTCATTGTATGATACTGCGATGCGATTTCGGGCTACACTTATCTTTCTGTTCTTCATATATTTTATCGAGATTAGAGACCGAATTAGATCAAATCCGCAACATCAACATTCTTCTACTAGTTGTCCTCTTCATCTTTCATGTTGAACGTTTTATCTAAATGTCATTCGTTAGAGAGTTATAAGAGGTGGAAGTGAATCGCTGCTGATAGACATGTTTTCTGGTTACACCTGACCATGTGTTTTTGTTCTGGAAGGGCCACTAGTGTCGACACTACTTGAGGTAGTGTCGACACACTGTCCCAAAACAGCCCAGAAAGTGTTCTGGGAAGCTCTCTAGTGTCGACACTACCTCATCTAGTGTCGACACACTGTCCCAGTTTGACCCAGAAAGTGTCTGGGAGCTGATCTAGTGTCGACACTACCTGTGCTAGTGTCGGCACACTGTCCCATATTGGCCAGAAGGTTTTCTGGAAGCTGTCTCTAGTGTCGACACTACTTGATCTCGTGTCGACACTACTTGACCTTTTTGCCTTGTATTTGATGCACTGTGTCGACACTACCTGAACTAGTGTCGACACTACTACCTGAACTATGTCGACACTACCTGACCAGTTTTGCATGATTTTGTTTTGTGTTTGGAGCATGGTGTCGACACCACTTGATCTAGTGTCGACACTACCTTACAAGAATTTGCATGATTTAGGTCTAATCATCTCATGATGTCTACTAGCATGTGCATGATGTTATATAGTATGCATGGACCTAAAATAAATCACCCATTGAAAAATAGTAATGATATGATACGATTCTAATGTGTAATTGTGATTGATCTTATATTCATTGGATTATCTTGTGATCTTGCTTATTGTCAATTGATAAGATAAGAATATGATGTGAATGTGGGGATGAATACATGTTAGAATGGAAATGTTAGTGTTAATGTTATGATTGCATATGATTTCAGGGTTACATGTTTTCCGGTGTTAAATTAATTACTGTCATATGCATACATGTTAGGAAAGCATATGTCTACATAAGATCTGTCTTTAGAAACAACCTCATGTCAAGACATTAATGAATATGAAACATAAGATACGTCGTTACCCTACTTTGTTCTCTTGAGCTATTTGTCATACCTTGACTCTATGATCATGTTTCTCTTACTGCGGGCTTGTTATTGAAATTCTGTGGCCATAACATGAACCTGTTTGTTCGGCACAACGTGGGACTTCGGTCCAAAACTTGATCCAATGCCTGTGCAATAGGGGCCATGTCCGGTCCTGGGGAGGAGCGCCCCAACGTACTATTAACCGCGGGAGTATGGACTCTTAGTGCTTGCATAGCACAAACAACACGCAAGATTGTGAAAATGTGCCTCCTGTTTGACATGATAAGTTTGACTTGACATGATATGATACGTCTGTTCATGTGAACACATGAGATCTGTTTGAATATGGCAATCTCTCTCTGACATGATTTTTTTTTCTTGAAATATCTGTCCACATATATGAAGCTCGACATTTGATCTGATATGATATCCGTTCTATTCTGCTATTCAATCTGTTAGTATTGCATACATTGTCATCATATTCATGTGCATATCTGCCTATTTAAAATGTTAATCATGTATACTAGTGCCCGCCACTTATTGAGATGTAAATCCTACTGAGCTAGTTCGCTCACCCCTATCATCCTTCCTGCCCTTTTTCAGGTAGTGATGAAGAACCAGTGGAGTCAGATGAGACAGGGCAAGAGTGACGAGCACCTGTCATATGAATAGTTCAGCTTAGGAATAGAATTTAAGTAGTTGATGTATTAGAGAAACGTTTGTTATTTGATTATAAACCTTTTCAGTTGATTCTTCTTATGTGGGTTGTATCTAGTTGAATGGAATGAAATAAGGTATACTTTTGGTGACCATGTTTATAGTCTCGAATGTGTTATTATATTCAATTGTGACTCTACACTATAACTGTGATACGCCGGTTTGTATCATTCACGTCCCCCGGTATTATTCCGCTGCTAATATCGGGGCGTGACATGAAGTGACTAAATGTGCTGTGGATTTGAAAAATTTTCTTGTTTGTTTGTCATGTGCATATGCATCACATAACCTCAAATTTTTATTTAACTTAATGTCAAGAAGACCTTTAACCAATTTCACTTTAATCATTTATTCAAACATTGTTGTTTGTATCCTAATTACAATGTCATAATAAAATTTGATCATTTTTATTTACAACAAGACACAAATATTTATTTTTAAGTTCATCTAAATCACTAAGTAAATGACCTAAAATTAAATTTGACCGGTTCATGACCGGAAATTAAATAGAAGCTTTGAATTTTAATGTTGATTTCACCAAGAAAAATCAAAGTAGCTTGGCACACCACGCCGCGGCGCCCACGGAGTCTCTTCATCTTCTGTAGCGGCGGCAAACGAGTGAAAGAGCAGCCTCTTCGCACCCGTTATCCAGATAGAATCGCAGTGGCAGCAGCTGCCCAGGTTCTCCCTCCTCCCTCTCCCAAGATGTTGTGCGCGTCCGTCGCCGGGGCCGCCGGGGCGGTCGCTCCCGCCACCCAATGCCCAACCCCCTCTCGCTCTCGCCAACCCCATCCCCACTCTAGCCTCCTCCCTCTCTCTGCATCCTTCGTGTCCCCCACCACCCACTCGCTCACCGCCGGCATGCTATGCGGAAGGAGAAGGCAACCGTTAGCCGCAGGCCCGCCGTGGTCTGCGGCCACGACGGCCGCAGAGGCAGCCGAGGAGGTATTGGACGACTCCCCGGAAGACGTGGATGAAGCAAAGGAGGTAGCTTTCTGTTCCCCCTCCCCGAATTTCGCCTCCCCGTTTGCTTTCTCATAGCGGGTTCCCGTGTGGTAGCAGAGGTGGTGGTGGCCGTGAAAGGTGCGAATGAGGGGAAGCCGAGGCTGGTGCTCAAGTTCATATGGATGGATAAGAACATCGGGCTGGCGCTAGACCAGATGGTTCCCGGACATGGCACCATCCCGTTGAGCTCATACTACTTCTGGCCCCGGAAGGACGCCTGGGAGGAGCTCAAGGCCCTGCTGGAGAGCAAGCCCTGGATCTCCCAGAAGCGCATGATCATCCTCCTCAACCAGGCCACCGACATCATCAACCTCTGGCAGCAGAGCGGCGCCGGGAATTTGCAGCAGTAGCACGGGTCTGCTCTCCCTTTTTTCTTTGTTCTTTTTTTGCCTGTTCGTTTTTGCTTTAGCCCTCCCTCGATGCCCCGGTGGGAGCTCGGATCTTTGTATTGGCTTTCAGTGTTAGTACTCCAATTTTTTTTCCCAAGAAGGTAGACTGCTTCTGTTGTTCCCCTGTTGGAAATTGTACGCAGCAGCATTCGCTTTCTCTTCTACTGTGTTTCAGTGACATCCCTTTTCCTGTCGTCAAAAGCATTACATTTGTGAATGATGTTATCGAAATGTGTTGCATAGTTTTCCATCCTCCTCGAAGGTGTTGCTACATGTTGTTGCTGAATTTTCCTCGGTTGTTTTCCTTTCTTATCCATGTCTCAGCAGAATCCCTTTCTCATCATAGAAGAAAAGGGAGAACACTCTCTCCTGCATGTAATGAAACCAAAACACCAGTGCAATAGTAATGTCCTTCCATCTCTTTGGTATATTTGGAGTTGCCCATGATGTTTGCAAGCACAAACTTTAAAGTCATTTAATTCCTCAAGAAAATATTATAGACTGGAAGCCCAATACGGAGAAGCATCTAAAGGGGTGGTAGGTGTTGCAGTCGGACAAAGCTCCATGCTCTAACTGACAAATATTTCTTTGGGGCGTTAAATTTCATGAAAAAAGTTTATGGGGCTTGTCAGTTCAAGCTTTTCAAGTAGACTATATATATTTGAATGGAGGGGAACGAGAATGATGCCACCATAGCATAAGAATGCTACCTGAACGGCTGAACCTAACATACTAATAGATTGAGAATTTCATTTCATATCCTGTCTTGTGAAGAATAGTCCCTCCCTCCCCATTTTAGTTTGGAAAAATTACCATTACACTCTTGAATCTTGGTGTATAGCTCCCTATAACTCACCTTTATCTAATCTACCTCAATACCCCAAAGTCTACTAAATAATGTTGTCATCCCCGTAATGGTTGATTTTAGGGTTATGGAGGCGTCATCCTTTTAATGGTGCGGCATAGGGTTTAGGGATGTTCAGGTTTAATCCTGAGGATTTCAGTGGTATATTGGCATTTCGTCTAACACCTGGAGTGCAATTGGTAGACGACGCATGAGTGGCTGCCATGGACTGGCTCGCTGGTGCTGGGCCCTGTGGTGCCGTGTCTAGGTGCTGTGACGTGGCTCGCACTGGGACTGGGCCTGTGGTGCCGTCTCTAGGTGCTGGGACGTGGCTCGCACTGGGCCTGGGACAGTCCGCAGCCTGTGGTGCCGTGTCTAGGTGCTGGGTAGGGGTGTAAACGATCCGAGTCGAGCCGAGTTATCCTCTGTTTGAACTCGAACTCGTTTATTTTTGACAAGTTCGAACTCGGCTCGAAACTCGTCGAGCTTTCTGAATCGATGCTCGAACTCGACTCGTTATAAATTTTTAGAGCTCGAACTCAACTCGATGAACAACTCGTTTACATAATCGAGCCCGAGCCCGTAAACGAGCTCGAATTCGAGTTTCCAAACATATTTATAACTCACACATGCTGGAGCACAAAATCAAATGTGAACTAAATTTTTTATTTTGATACTTTCAAACATTAAAAATAATTGAACTTGTCCAATTGGCAACTTGACTCGTTTATTTAAACGAGCTCCAAATTGAGCCCACCCAGAAGCGAGCCTGGAAGCCACAACACACAATGTTCTGATCAGTGCGCTGGGGTGTCCATTTTATAGAAGATTAAATGACATTTAAAATCCCGTATCAGATATGGGACTATGGAAGCAGCCAAGCAGGCAATGTCAGATGTGCACGGGGGAAGGGGGTGGGGCGGGGTGGCGGCGGGTGAGGTGGCCACCGGCATAGCCGGAGTTGGGGCGTGGGCATCTAGATGGCTGGGCGGTGCTGCAAGCCGTCGGAATCTCCGGAGAACACCACAAGCCGCCGCCGGAAGTCCGCATCGCCGGACGTTCGCACCGCCACCGGAAGCTCCGCCCGACACCGACGCAGGGTCCTGCCTTGGTCACCGGAGGCTCCGGTGGCCGAGGGCGGCGCCTCTTGGCCGCCGCCGACTGGCTTCGGCCGGGGCCGCCGGGCAACGCAGGGAGCAGGGGCCGTTGCGCAGATCTGATGAAGAAGATGGAGTTGTTGGCCAATGGGCCTTGGCAAAGCCCATTTTGTATATATACCCTTTTTGTGGTTTGATTAAAATCAAGTTATATATATACCTTATTTATGTGATTTATGTATATACCTCTAGTATTTAATCTTTTGCATTTAAATCTTGATAAATGTTCCATATTTTAATAATAGTTCTATAAAAATCTTAGAGCCTTAAATTTTGTGTAGTGTATAGTGTATACACCCTATATATATTATTTGATTAAAACATATATATATATATATATATATATATATATATATATGCTTCTATTTAAACAAACTCTTAACGAGTATTTAGACGAGTTCTTAACGAATATTTAACCGAGTTCTTAACGAGTATTTAAACGAGTTGTTCGCGAGTATAATCGAGCCGAGCTCACCTGTGTTCAGACTCGGCTCGTTTATGAACCAAGTTTTTTTTGTTTGTTCAAACTCGGCTCGTTTATCTAATAAACGAATTGAATCGAGTTTTTATCGAGTCGAGTGTCGAGCTACTCGCCGAACGTATCGGCTCGTTTACACCCCTAGTGCTGGGACGTCGCTCGCACTGGGCCTGGGACAGTTCGCAGACTGGTGTGTCTGGCGTCATGTTTGGCTGTGCCAATGGCGTGCACACACAGGCCCGTGGGCCGATGTTGGGCTCGTGGCACAGACTGTAGGCTTGGGGGACGAAGATGTGGGGGTGTCGCTAGGTGTGCTCGCATGCGGTGGGCTTGCGGGTGATGACCATAGACTAGAAAACAGTACGTCAAAACATTGGAGTGCAGCTGGTAGACAACCCATGAGTGACTGCCACGGACCAGCTGGTGGTGCTGGCCCGCAGTGCTGTACTGCTGTGTCTAGGGCTGGGATTAGGGCTGTTCATAATACGTTTCAAACCGTAAAACCGAACCGAACCAGCCAGTTCGGTTCGGTTCGGTTCGGGTTGAGAGGTCTGGCGGTTCAGTTCGGTTTTGCATTGGAAAATCGAACGAACCGAATATATATTAAATATATTAAATATATAATATATATCGAAGGGAGCGTGTAGCCCAGTGGGCTAGCGCGTCCCCATTCCATGGGCTGACTTGAGTTCGAAACTCAAGTCCGCCCTCTGGGCTTTAAAATTTGTGGTTTTTTTTTTTAACGGTTCAAACCGAATCGGTTCGGTTCGGTTTGAAATTAATTTCGGTTCAGTTTCGGTTCACCCAAAAAGTGGGGTGAATCGAACCGAACCGAACCATGTTCACCCCTAACTGGGATGTGGGCCATGTGACTTGCCGTCCTGGGGCGGTTGGAGCGCACTTGTGCAGCTGGCGTCGTTGCTGGCTGCGCCGCTGGCGTGCACACAGAGGCCTGTGGGGACACGACCCGTTCTGCAGTGTTGCTGGGCTCCTCGTCGTGCTAACAGTAGCTTGGAGACAAATACGCAGCGGGCTGGGCGGCAGGTGGCACCATTGGCGTGTGAGGGCAGTGCCGGGTGGATGGACAGCCCCGGGGGAGTGGCGCTGTCGAACGGGGTTGCCAGTTGGGACGCCGGACGCCCGGCTGGGCTCGTGGAGTCGGCGGACACAGCTTGGGACGCAGCAGGCTGGGGTGGGACGACAGTTTGGCCACGCGTGGGCCTCCTCTCCGATGTGGGGCGTGTTGTAAGACAGTACGTAGCAAGGCAAAGTCACGACAATAATTAGATTCAAGCATGTGCATACAGATCATAGTAATGATCTTTTGAGTATGATCCAAATAATAAGGGAAAATTATTACCGGTCCAAATTAGGAGTGGGTAATTAATTTTCAGTCCAAATACCAAAAAAAAAAGTTGAAGTCCTTTCACTGTCAACTTTTTAATTTCCGGTCTAAGAGACCAACACCATAAGTCATTGTTTCTTAAAACCCCAAATACCCCTAAATCCCTTAAGCCAACCAAGCCTGCGCTGTGTTCTGAAGAAGGAGACGAAGGCGTACCCTGTGCTGTTCAAATCTAAAAAAAAATTAAAATTCTTATGACCATCTCTATCGCCTTGTGCTGGTAATTATAGACACCACGTGTGGGGAAAGTGACGGATCTGATTTTTTTATTTTTTTAATTTTTTTAAAATTTAAATATAAAAAGATGTCGGATGATGTTATTGACTGATCCACTGAATAAAATTATTTGAGTAATTTTATTGTACAAATCAACTACTAAGGACGCCAACCGCTGTTAGGAGATTTGAATTTTTTTAGATTTTTTAAAACCCCAAACCCCACACGCAGAGGACTTAAAATTAAATGTAATGGCAAGTCATGTAATATTCATCAACTACCAAGGATATTTCTGGTATACCATCTGCTACCTGTTACCACACTTCACGTTTTCCATCTATTTTGGACCAGAAATTAATTCCGGGACAGAAAAGGACCGGACATTATAATTTTTACTTGTCTGGACTAGAAATTAACTAGCCCACTCTACTTGGACTGATAGTCAAATTCCTGAAATAATAACAATTAAAATATAATAAATATGAGATCAAGTACAATAACTAACATGCTTCAAATAGACATAAAGAGATTATATGAATATAGTAGAAGCACCTCAAATAGACTCTCCTTAGAGAGTATATAGTCTTCACAAGAACAGTGCGTCGGATATGACGATCTTCTCTCAAGATACGACTGTCACCACGAGATTAACAATCACTTATGTTAATCTTGTAAACAATGCTACATCTAATGCCTAATCTTCTTGTATAGAAAGGGAAAGAAGGTAAGATTAAGAGAGCAGGCACTGAACACCGCATTGAACACCGGAGAAGGCGACCGTGCGTACGAACTCAAGCGCGGGTGACGACTTCATCGGTGAAGAGTGGGGCCGGGGAGAACACAATCGCCAAAGGGGAACGAGAGAGGGCGCGAAGGCACGGCAAGCGATTCCTCTTGGAAGATTCGAAAAGATGCTTCCGTCTCAAGTAAACTGTGATTAGGGAGCCCTAATCACCATATGAAGTGTCCCACGCCCGCGCAAGCTAAGATAATGGGTCAGTTCAGTGAACCGGCCCAAAAAGGACCCAACATTTTCAAGAAAGGCCAAAATTTTAAAAAGAAGAAGTAAAAATGTGTCAAAACAAGCTGGCTAAACTATGTCATCACATGCACCACGCGCTCGTGTGATATGGTCTAGTATAACTCCACCATTATCTATAAGACATATTCTCATGAACCTTTGAAGTTGTAAAGTCCTAATTCTGTTGAGAGATTTCTCACGCCACGACAAAAAGATAAAATTTACACATTTTTTATACACTTTTTACTTTATCAACCCATTGGAACTGTTTCCCGTCTTCCCAGTCCCGCCTCATGATCATAAATCTCTGAGTTTCTGTGGCATCTCCTTAGCAGACGGGGAGTCCTGTTTGCTAGCATAATTGGCAATGGCGTTCAGATAGCAATAGCATGTGATCTCTGTCCTCACTTTTACCCTGTCCCATTTCGTTTTCTACTGTTCTTTGTTTGTCTTCTTGCGAGTAAGTCCCTCAACCACCGTAAAACTTGGTTCGGTGTTTTGCTCCTGTTGTGGTTGGCCTTCATTTCTCTACTCGCTTTTTCTTCTTTTCCGCTGTCGCTGGGGCCACGCTAGACCATTTCTCACAGTCATCCCCCCCGGTGAAATCTGGTTTTGCTGCTATGTGGTCGTTGGAACCAAATTAATGAAGTTTTTGCAGAGGTTTGAAGAAAATGATGACAGAAGAACAGCAGGGCCCAATCACTGTTCTGGAGCAAAGTGACACAGATGGAATGAATGTTGGAAGTTAAGACTCCGATTTTTAAAGTGCTCACTGATAAAGAGGTAAGATCAGCAGGGCTTAAAGAGTGAATCGGAAAGCTTTGGAATCCCAAAGATGCATGGAATTTCTCAACCATCTTCATAATAAGATTTACTGCTCTAGAAGATATATATATATATATATATATATAGACAAAAAGTGTGTACAAGGACATCATGGATCTTCAACAACGATAGGTTACTCATGGAAAGAGGAAGACCAAATACATATCCCCTTTGGTTTACTTACCTAAACATGTGGACGTGTGGGGTGAGAATCCACATTCTACCTGAAGAGTATCTGACGGAGAAGGTGGCAGCCGGACAGATTGGAGTTGCTTATAATCCTCTCCCAGATAATAGTCAATCAACGGAGTAACTTTGCCCGCATTAAAATTGGATTTGATGCAACAGTCCCCTTGAGAAATTCAGTTCAAGCTCAGCTCTCATATGCTTCCATTAGAAAATTTCCTATCACTTATGAAAGGCTCTCATGATTCTGTGCAAGGCTTTAGTCATGAAGTAGATACCTGTAGTGAACTTGCTGAAATCAGAACACAAATCCACCAGCATGCTTCTCCGGGTTTGAGAGTAAAGTTGGAAGAAGCCATCCAGTATAAGTTTGCTCACTGGAAGAAAGATGTTAATAAGCCTAGCCCCCTCACCACACCTGGTACAAGCTCACATCAGCATGGGTCAACCAGACTAGAAGCTCTTGGGAAATTGTTTGAAGAATCCCCTACAAAGGTAGGTATGGACAAACAGCAGTTGATTGAGGTAGACAGCAAGGCGAAGGGGCTAACATGGGTGATTGGGTGATGAAGGAAGCAAACATTCAAATGCCAACTTGAGTAAATTAAAAAAGCATCAGAGTTTGAGTAGTACCCAGCAGTCCAACAAGTCCTTTGCTACACCAACCACCTAACTCTTGACTCTGGATGAAGGCAGCATAGTGAGTCCACTGGGAAAAAGGTGCCCGTTAGCTATACATCCAGACAGCTTCCTCTAATTGTTTTGAAGAAATGGATAGATAAATGGTTGAGAGGTGAGGAACAAAGAAAAAGATTCTACCTTTCAGATATTTTGAAGTCGAACGAACCAAAAAGAAGGAGGTTTCGTCGCACGAAGAACTGGAGCACGGAAAGAATGTACGTTGCATAGATTTTGAGGGTTTACAAATGCTGGTAGGTGGAGTAAATGAAAACAAATCGCAACTTTAGGGAATTTACTTGATAGGAAAGAACATGAATCAATGGTCAATAGTCGAAGTTGACTGGATCAATGGCTAGGATGAAAACTTCGACGAGGTCATATGACGAATGGAGAGAGAGAGAGAAAAAAAAGCTTTTAAGAATTTTATTTTAATAAAGATTTGACTGTTGTCAATCATACTTCGACTAATATGACTTCGACTCGCGTTATACAACTTTGACTGATATGACTTCGACTTGCGTTATACAAATATGACTTCGACTCACGTTATTTAACTTCGACTGAAGTTGAGACACTACAACTTCGTCTCGGTTGCAGTTTTCCAAGATCAACTGCAACTTCAACTGTAAGTTTGGCTGAAGTTCATTGTCAATCTAAGTGGTGATCAACTGTCAGTAGGCTTTCAACCTTATTCATTTTGTTACTTTTTATTTTTGATATTTTATTTCAAATTACACATGCCAATTTCTCTCCTAATTAATATGAATCTTTCATCTGGTAATAACTTAGTAAATGTATCAGTTAATTGATGATTAGTATCAACAAATTTAAGTAAAATATCATCATTATTTACATAATTTCTGATAAAATGATGTCTAACCTCAATATGTATGGTTCTTGAGTGCTGGATAAGTAATGTAAGGCCCCGAATTTTCTTTCCCGCTTATACTTTATGTATATGTTGTTTGCTTGTTCTTGCATAAATGGCGTACATGAAAATGGTGCATATTATAATTGTAAATTTTACATGTGTATATGCGTGGATGTGTATTATTATATGTGAATATAAGTAAATGGCCAATTTTGTGTATAAGGTATCTATTCAAATATTATGCATGTACTATCTAAATATTGAAGTATACCTTATATCACCCCTTTCATGGATGTTGTGTGCGAACATAAGAAATGCATATGTGTATGTACGTATGTAGGTTATCTTATATAGGCAATAATTGTATACCTAATTCTACATACATAACACCTTGGTATACTTATGTATGCATATGTATGTTAGTTGTAAACGTTGTTCATTTGCATGGTGTAGTTAAGGTGTACATTGTACTTGTACATTGCATGTACATATAAAGTGCAAGTATGATAGGTGTATTTAGTAGTGTATATGGAAATCCTATATTCCTCACGAATAACATGCATGTATTTTATGATAACTAGGTGAGAATAAGCGATTAGCTAAATTGTGCATAGTGTACATATTAAGGAATCCCATGCATATAGTACTTAAGTAATGTTGTGTAAGTTTAGTCTAATTACCGGTGTGCGTGTTATTGTATCTATCTATTTCGTGCATAATATACGTAAGTATGTTACATCCGTGTACGTATGCTATATATATATATATATATACATTGTATGCGTATGAAGATATTCATGTACGTGTTATTATCTTGATGTACCTATGTATGTATGTGTAGGATTAGTAGTAAATTTTGGATGGTTACATGGTGTAGTGGTGTATACACTATACTACATAGGTTTCATGTGCATATATGTGTGGATTAAGCATGTTTTTCTGCATGATTTTAAGTTCTGGCAGAAGAGTGTCTTGGCGTCAACATGGATGGACGCCCATGATGTGTCAGCGTCCATATCGACTGACGCCAACCCTAATGTAGCCGTCCATGGATATGGACGTCATATCCCTAATTTTCTGTGCGCAACAGAGCGTAGAGAGCACTCATTGGGCTAGGCTTCTGATTGGGGAGATGTCTCCCAACGGCTCTTACCTGTCCCTTCAACCCCTGCACGAGCCCCTCTTGTCCCCTAGTTTATAAAACACATCCTTTTTGCAACCTAGAGAGCTCTCTTGGCTCTTTACTAGAAAGGAAACCCTAACAGAGAGAGAGAGGAAGGACTGACCTTGGAGGGCTTGGATCCGGTTACTGGAGGCGTTTCCTGGCGATCTTCTACGACAAGGAGGAAGGCCATACGTAGGAGAAGGCTTCCCTGGCGTTGGACTGCGGCCTACAACCCCCTAGAACCCGGGCAAAGGAGTTTTGGAGGCTTCTTGGCACTGCCCAAGGAGAGCTTCTCCGACCATTTAGACCCGTTTGGAGATTTATTCAAAGGCAAGTAACCCATAGATCTCAATCCCATACATGTTCCCTAGGTCCCAGTAATTTTGTGGATTTTAAATCGTGTCCTGGACCCTCCTTTTCACTGGGTATTTGGAGTTCGGTCTGTGCAAGGAACTTGGCGTCAATACCATTGACGCCAAGATCTCCCATCGGCGTCCAGCGATCGTGCCGTCAAAACCCTTGAACGGCCAGAGGCTGCCGCCAAGTTCTTCAGGATAGAACAGTGAGCTGTTCTTCCTGGTAGATGATTATTTTCGATATGTTTTCGCAATGAGGATATAGTGTAAATTCTATATGCTATGTAAAATAGATAATGTGGTGTGTGTGTGGAAATTTCTGCATTTTCTGTGGATGGCATGAATTCTTTTCGGATTATTGAAATACATGTTGAGAAAAGATGGATTGTGCATGTTCATCTACTGTCTACCTAATTCCTGAGAATTTAATGCCTTAGATTTTTCTATACCATGTGTATATGTATCAGTCCATGCCCTGGAATTTTGAGAATTTTTCCATGACCGTGGGATTTACTGGAATTTCTGTTTTGGAAATGAAAGACATGCATAAAAATTGTAAAATTTACATTAAATGGTGTGCTGTGCAATAAATCAAGGGAAAATTTCTGTGATGATGATTATGTTCTGATCAGGGTTGTGAATGGTTAAATCTGATGTTCGAGTTATGTTCCATGTTAAAGTGAATTACGAATAGCATGAAACTGAATGTTTTAATTTCTGTAAATATAATATGACTCAGAAAAATCTGAAAAATTGTATGTGTTATTATAAACCTTAAAATTGTCTGTGGTTAAAATCTCATGTTATTTTGATGACAGTAAGTATTGTTATGGATTTTTAAGGTGAAAAATGACTATGTGAGCATGTAAATTGTGACTTGATGTGATTCAGTAGATTTCAGTATGGTTATATCTGTATTATGATTATTTGGTAGTTGCATCAGTGAAGTTAAAATCAGTGAATGAGGACTTATGTGTGTGTGAATTATGCATGAGTGTGTGTGCGTGAGACGTGAGAGAACAAGTGGTATTGTGTGTAACAGTTAATGTGATAAAGATAACCAAATATGCCCATAAGACACTGCCACCTTAGAGGCTTGGAGTTGTACTGTAGTAATGCCCCTACGGGAAAGCTCAATGCGTTATGTGATACCCTAGGAAAGGGTCTTGATAAAGTGTACACTCTGGCAAAGGGTCTTGTAAAATCCTGGAGGTGGACAAGTTCCACTAGTAATGGTGGAAGGGCTTTCCCCGGTTTCTGCAGAGACTAAGACTTATCACTGCGCCGGTGATTAAGTAAGTGAATGCGAAAGTGTGTGTATGTGACCGTCTAATGGTGGTTTGGGCTGTGTCTTGGCATTAAGTGAAAATAACCATAAGTGTGATGTGAAAAGTGACATGTGTTCATAGCACAAGGTATGTGCAAGATATGTGTAAATGTGGCACATGTTATGTGCAAAAGTGAAATGATAAGAAGTGTGTGAATGTGAAAGAGAATTAACGGAAATGTGTATGAGTATTGTGTGATAGAACAAAGTGAGTGTATGTGAAAGCCAAGGTTCATCATATGGTTGTGTGTAATGAGAAAATAGTATAAGTGTAAATGACAATAGTGTTAATTGATAAATTGATTATTGATGTGTATAAATGTGTGTGTGTATGTGTTGATGTATTAATTGTCAAATGCTAAAAGTGGTGTTACTATTAGTACCAAAATGTAGGTATATGCTTTCATATTCATGGAATTGAATGATTGGATGCACATGTGTTTAGTATCATGTTGTAGAGTTACAAGTGATCCCTATGCAAGGGTAATATGAATGTCACAGATTTTATATAAAATCAGCAAGCTAAATGTGAAGTAAATTGTTATGATTGCGTGCCAAGTGAGTTAGAAATCATGTTAGGAGTGCAACCTATCTGTATATGTTTTTCCCACGACTTAGTTATGAAGTTTTACAATGATGTGAGTAAAGTGTGAAGGTATGTGAATGTGTATTTGTACTTATGATAATGACACCATGTTATTAGAAATCTTGTTTAGATTATAATTTTACATGTGTTAGAATAGTTGTTTAATATAATTTCATGTGAAATTACTTGTTATGGCATAAGCATGTACGATTTAATTGCTGAAATTCTATTGAGTTAAATTGCTGGAAAATATGTATGTATTGAATCTTAAGTTACTTGCTGAGTCTATTGTGTAGACTCATACTTGCTAAACATTTCAGGAAATTTGTAGCGGAGAAGCTAGCAAGACTTGAAGTAGAGTTGGACTAAGTGATTGAAGACTTGTAATTTATCTTTCATAGTATGTAAAGCTACAATTGAAATTTTAGTTTTGTTCAAATGTACTTGGAGTCGGCTATGTATTTGGAACATTTTGTACTTATGTTATCTTTTGTTGAATTATACAGATTGTGGTATGTGGATTTAAAAGTTGATGGAATAAGATTTATTTAAATTCCGTTGCATTTATTTAATTCTATTTGTGTATATCTCAGCTCATTTGTTACTTGTTGGGGTATTCTCCCCTGTAGCGGCTTGCTCTCATCCGATGTGGGTTGGTATAACCGTACCGGGTGGAAGTGGGTCGTTGCAAGTAAAATATCACGACCCGAGAGAAAAGATCCAAGCTATGGAAGAACTAGTGATGAAGGTCACTCCATTAACTGACCATGTAGCAACTCTGATTTTTCAACCATAATAAAAAATTTTTTAATTAAATAATATGATAAATAGATTAAATTAGAATAAAGAAGGAATAAATAGAATAAAAGGGAATTAAATCAAAACCCATTAAGCTAAATTAGGATGGGTTGTACTATGGCCCAAACCCAAAAGAACGGGCCTAAATGTGAAGAGCCCATCATGGGATGGGAGCTAATTAAGTGAAATTCGTACCTAAAATTGTTAATAATTAGAAAAGGGTTAAGATAAACACTAATTAACCCAAAATTATCCAAAGGAGGAGTCCTCATCCCATCCTAACCCCTTGGCCACGAAATTAGACATCTTCCCTATCCTTTTAGGTAGATAATGGCTAGGAAATAGGGTGATAATTATGTAAATTCGGAGTTTGAAGAGGAGAGAAGAGTTTTAAGGTTTTAGGACTCTTACACTAGCTAAAACACCCCTAATTCGTCTCTACGAAGCCTCATTTCGTTGTTGGGGCTCTGGAAGACGAGGAGAGAGGGCTGAGGACGAGGAGCAAGGAGAGGAAGGGCTTGGAGCAAGGAGGTTCTCTCTTCTTCTTCGTCATCAACCCTAGGCTTTCATAACAACACAAAAAGATAGGCAATCTCTCAAACTCAATCTAATTAAACTCGACCCTAGATAGATCTTGATCCCCTCTATCAAAGCCCTATGGATTCCCCAATTTTCGTTGCTCTATGATGGAGTATTAAATGTATCAATCCCTGTCAACTCCATGTACCCGAACCCTCATGTTTGTTTTAAATCCATGAATCTACTTAATCTCATACCACGAAACTTTTATCATAAATACTGCATCATGTTAGGTTCTAATGATTCTGTTTTCCCTAAATTTCACCATGCATCCATTGCCAATTAATTCGTTTTCCATGACTGTGCATGTTTAGGTCACTGAAAAGTAATCTAGCTAAAGCATGCTCTATACATGTCTATTTTCTAATTACTCATGCCCAGTGGTAGATCTACATGTCTAGTTTCATTCAAGACCCTTTTCATGATTTTTCGTGGTGTATGTGATTTGTTCTGAGTTTTTAAAGTGCACTATGTCAAGTTTGGATGGCATGGACCAAATCCAAAGGATCCTGCACCATCTGCCAGAGCTCGGGCTGAGGCTCTGAGAACGCGATGGTCTGATATGTCGCGTCCTCAACCTCATCGCGACAGAGTGTCACGTCATCTCCTGAACGCGACGGGACCCTGCGTCGCGACCTACTCGGCAGGTCGGCCCGACCTGTCGCGACGCGCATACGCGTCGTCGCATCAGCGTCTCGGCTGGCACCTGAACGCATCGGACCCGTCGCGACCTGAACACGTCGGTTAGGTCTGTCGCAACCTGTCCAGTCAACACGTCGGCTACCCTTGTCGTGAACTGAACGCGACAGCAGCCGACGTCGCGATCTGACTGTGACGGCCAAAACCTGAAATTGCTTATATAAACCTATTATTTAGGCCATTTAAATCTTTTTAGCCTTAATGAAGTACTGTCATGAATAATTTCGACCTGTTAACTATTAATGAGTAATATTTACATGAAATTAATAAGTTTAAAAGCCATGTGCACAATCTTTCATACTCTCATGATTTAATTACACTTGCAGACACTTAACATAAATGTTTACCATGAGATCTTGTTAAATTACTCAATAATGTATCTGGTAATTAAGTATAATTAATCACTTACTTTTCCAATTATTAAATGACACTTGTCTTCGTTTTATTCGCGCTTTGTATACCGTTACCGCTTCCCTCGGCCTTCGAGCACTCGAGGCACGACAGACACTTGTTTTATACACACTCTCTCTTGGCATGGACCACCTCTCCGTTGGGAATACTCCTGACTAGACCAGGACTCCTTGTCGAGGCCTCCGTAAGTCTCCTTGGCTTTGGCGTACGTCCTTAGCCGACGAGTTGGTTGTACTCTTAAAACCCGTTACACCCATAGGGATCAGCATGATCCAACAGCCTTAGTGTGTTTCCTTCTTACCTTGTGATCACGTCAGACCATCTAGTCTGTGTTTTGGCACGGCTAGTGGGCGGTGGTGACTTCTACCAGACTGCCGGCATACGACGGTGTGCTGTGCAACTGTGACTATCATTTTTTATTGTGGTTTTATGATTACGTCTCTGTCTCATCTATCATCCTTGTACTCTCATCTGTTCACTTTCACTCTACCATCTCGTCTATTTCATCTACTGTTCTCATCTATTCTTGGTACTCTTTTTGGCCATCTATATGATTGTCTAAGATAAGAAATATGACTTATGCCAGTGCAATAGGGCCCGATCTGGTCTTGGGAAGAGCGCCCGAAAAGTGCCATTTGCCCATGGGAGTTAAAATGATCAGGATGTTGATATACATCCAGTGCCATTATACTATCAAGATTTGATCTATGACAATCAATCAGTGCTATATGTACAAGTGCTATCTATGCAAGTGCTATTGTTATGTGCCATATCGTTACATGGCCATTCCTTTATCATTACTCGTTGTGCTATTTTTCCTATACAAGTGCTATTGTTATCTTGTTATTGTTACTTTACTCTACATGACTATACTGATGATCAGTCTGTCCCCATGTAATTTTAATTAATTACATATGTATTTTGGTGGTTAATAAAACTAAACTAGATTTTATCAATAATATCTAATGAATATTTCATAAGTCTTAAGTACAGAAAAAATACCAAGGTCAAACAAGCCAATAAAGGTATGCATTACTTCTCTGAAGCCTTAATCTTTTCAACATGATAGTTCTCAGAGTCCATATCGATTTCTGTTGAAGATCATAACGATTTCTTTGTAAGTATAACGATTCTATAAGTCATCGCAACAATTTCTTTAGAAAGCGTAACGACTTGCCTGTCATAACGATTCTATAAGTCATCGCAACGATTTCTTTTGAAAGCGTAACGACTTGCCTGTCATAACGATTTTATAAGTCATCGCAACGATTTCTTTTGAAAGCGTAACGACTTGCCTGTCATAACGATTCTATAAGTCATCGCAACGATTTCTTTAGAAAGCGTAACGACTTGCCTGTCATAACGATTCTATAAGTCATCGCAATGATTTCTTTAGAAAGTGTAACGACTTGCCAGTCATAACGATTCTATAAGTAATCATAATGATTTCTTTTGAACTCGCAACGACTTGCTCGCCGTAACGATTCTATAAGTAATCATAACGATTTCTTTAGAACTCGCAACGACTTGCTCGCCGCAACGATTCTATAAGTACTCATAACGATTTACTTTATGCAACGATTTCTTTAAGCGCTCATAACGATTTGCTTTATGCAACGATTTCTTAAGCGCTCATAACGATTTGCTTTCTATAACGATTTGTTAAGTGTTTCACACGATTTCTTCAGTGAACACAACGATTTACTTTCTATAACGATTTGATAAGTGTTTCACAACGATTTGCTATATCTCATAACGACTTGGTCAATCTATCTTATTCATAACGATTTCATAAGTCATATAGACAACGACTTTATGGTTTGACACTTATCTTATCTCTTGAAGCGTTGACTAGTCAAAGTCCACGTCTATATCTCTCTGACACTCTTGCATTTATGAGATCTGAACGTACCTCTGAATGCATGCAGACTATATCATCAATTATAGTGCATCTTCTGTAAATATCTTTTAGAAGAAACTATTTAGCATTGCTATATTGGTGAATATTCTTATCATTGTTTACTAACAACTAAAGATAGCCTAGCTGTCTACTGTTCTAGCATTTAATTCATGTAGGGTTCTACAGACGTTCTGTCATACAACGTTGGACCATACAGACGGCAGAAGACATTATTCCTTTGCGTGCTCAAAAGGATAAAAGATTTTTGAAGCTTGCAAATGTCAAGCAGTCTAACGACTACCAATCTAAGGGACAACGGTTACTTCAACGGCCGGATTTCAAAAGAAGATATAAATTCAAGACAGAAGAGAAGAATAAAAACCAACTAAGCAGAGAACACTTGTTCAAGCAATTCAAATCTTCTGTCAGAATTCTAAGAGCCAAGAATTTCATTCCTCCTTGTGTTGCTCTTTGCTCTCCACTCTGTAGTGAAAATCTTGAGAGAGCTTGTGTAGTTCTGAGAGTGCGCTTAGCTTAGATTCTTTGCTCTCAGTGCTTGTGGCTTCAGATCTTGCTTGTCAAAAGCCTGATCTAGGGGCTTGAATTTCATTCAATTCTCTTTGAGGAGTTTTTCCCTTCGGTTGTAAAGGAAGACCTGGTGGGGCATCCAGGGTGTTGTTTCCCTTCGGTTGTGAAGGAAGACCTGGTGGGGCATCCATGGTGTTGTTTCCCTTCGGTTGTGAAGGAAGACCTGGTGGGGTATCCAGGGTGTTGTTGTTCTCTTCGGATGTGAAGGAAGACCAGCTGAGCTGGGTGTTGTTGCGTCCTTAGGGGGACTGTACCCTAGTTAGTGAAATCCTGAGTTGTTGCTCAGGGACTGGACGTAGGACTCCTAAGGAGAGGAGGTCCGAACCATGATAATCCTTTGTGTTGTGTGATTATCTTCTTTGTGTTTGATATTTAAACTAACAGTCACTAACCTCCTTCGAAGAACGTTTGTGTGAATGTTTTTAGTTACAGGTATCTTCTAGATTATTTTTTTAAAAGACCCATTCACCCCCCCTCTGGGCTCGTCAACTGGGCAACATATACTCTCCAGTTACCATGCCTTCTAAGACATTAACCACTTAAAGCATGGTTGTTCATATGAGATATTAAGTCCTACTAGGTGTTATTCGCTCATTCTGTATTATTATTTCATGTGTTTCAGGTGAGTCTGATGGAGATTACCACACTCATGAGGAAGGGACTGAGGAGGATGCTCAGGAGTGACCCGTTACGTCAACCCGTGCTTAGTAGTAGTTAGTTAGTTAGTTATGAGTCAGTTAGTCATTATGTAATAGTTTAGATTTGAATAAAGTACTCTGGGCCCTAGTTTTGACTCTGATTAGTCGATGTAATAGATAGTTGATGAATTATTAATGAAGATGGATTTTTGTTTGGTATTGTTCCAATTGTGCAATGGTTGTTGTTTATTTATCGCTCTGTACTATTTAATAACTGTAATTACGCTCCGATATTCCGCGTCGGGGTGTTACAGTTTTGTGACATCAGAGCCTAGGTTATTCTTATGTATAGGATGATCTAGGTTTAACCTGCCTTGACTTAGAGTCTAATTTCATACCTATGTGAGATGGGTAGAACCATGGGTAATAAGATAAAATAAACTCACACACGTACAAACTTAGTGCAACCTCAATATCTTATATTAAAAATTCTCTTTTGAAGGGACTTAGACACTAGCAATGGCAGCAGAGCGTGCACAACTCCGAGATATGCAACACACCATTCAGCAGCTCACTCTAGCATTACTTCAGGCTGTTGGAGCTAATGGTAACCGTGGAGCCGGAGATCTGCATAGGAATTTCCGCAATCTGAATCCGCCTCGTTTCAGTGGGACCACTGATCCTGACGAGGCCAAAAACTGGCTGAAGAAAATAGAATGTATTTTCCGCGTTATGCAATGCGCGGACGGAGATAAGTTACTGTTAGCAACATTCCAGCTCGAGATGGACGCCCGTGCGTGGTGGGAGTCCGTGGAGGCCACCAGGGCCGATGCACAGTTTACATGGAATGAGTTTAAGGAGCACTTCAACTCCAAGTACTTTTCTGAAAGAGTCCAAGAGAGAAAGGCTGCTGAGTTTTCCGCATTGAAACAAAGGAACCTTACTGTTGCTGAGTATGAAGCTCAGTTCTCCAGGTTAGCACGATATGCCAATCACCTGGTAGGCACTGAGAGAATGAAGGCAAAGAGATTTCTTAATGGGTTGAGGCCTGCATACATCACCCAACTGGCACCATTAGACATCCAGACTTATCCAGAAATGGTCAGGAAGGCACAACTGTTGGAGGATGCGACCGACCTCACCGATCGCATCAAAGGTAGAATGGTCAAGAAGGAGTAGACATCTGAAGCACCAAGCAAGCCCACCAATAGCAAGAAAAGGCCGTTAAGCATCACTGACGGGCCAAGCCAAGAGCGGAAGCCCAGAGTCTTCACCCCTATTGCCCCAAACAACAAGCCCAGATGCAAGCACTGTGACAAGCTAGGTCACACTGCCGAAGAGTGTTGGAGGAAGGTAGGCGCATGCCTACATTGCGGGAGTCGAGAGCATCGCATTCCCGATTGCCTCCTGCTGAAAGAAAATGAGAAGCGTCTGTTGCCCAGCTAGCAAGCCCAAAGGGGGGGGGTGAATGGGCTTCTTAAAAATACTGAGTACCTTAAACCTGTTCACAAAACAGTCACACAAAACACACTTCGATGGGTGTTAGAGTTAGTAAAGAAAGATAGTAAACGCAAAGCAAGCACACAGACAACACAGGGAATTTATCCTGGTTCGGACCTCCTTTCCACAGGAGTCCTACGTCCAGTCCCTGAGCAACAACTTAGGCTTTCACTACCCAAGGGTACACCTTATGGACCCTTACACACCCAACCTCAGCTGGTCTTCTCTTCACAATCCAAAGAGGAAATACACCACCCTGGATACCACCAGGTCTTCCTTCTACTCGAAGGGAACACACACCCTGGAAACCCCAGGTCTTCCTTCAACACGAAGGGAACACAAGAATGTGAAATGAGATCAAGCCCCTAGATTAGGCTTATACATTGCTAGATCTGAAGCTAAGACTGAGAGGGAAAGATCTACAGTGAGGGACACTCTCAGTTCTCAGAAGCTCTCAAGACTAACACAATGACTGCAGAGAGCTAAGAGCTAAACAATCAAAGGAGTGAGGCTTGGCTCTTCGAGATGCTCGCAGAAAAGATTGTAGTTGGTATTCTCAATCTCAAAGTTGTAATCTTCTGGAGCTTCAGTCTTCTTTATATATCTTCTATTTGAAATTTGAACGTTGAAGTGCCCGTTGTCTCTAAGCTTTTGTTTACGTTAGACTGCATGGTCCTGTAGAGCTTTCCGTTCAACGGTCTTCATGCACGCACAGAGAGAAGATCTTCTGTAATATCCTTTGGCTTCTATTTTGTCCAACATTGTATGACGAGTGCTGTCAGAGACCTGCACGCATTACAAGCTTAAACAATAGACAACTAAGCTGTCTCTGGTTGTCAGTCAACGTTAGATTGATTTTATACAGAAATAGAAGTTCCATTCTGTTCTTCTAAAAAGATGTTTACAGAATAAGCATGAGAATATAAGATATCGTTTGCATGTACTGCAGTGATACGTTCAGTCATAATAAATGCATGGTTGACAGAAAGATATACGTGAAGACTTTGACTTTTCAACGTATTAAAAAATGAGCTCGAAAATTAAATCATTATTTTCACATGGAATCGTTATATGCATGACTTATGAAATCGTTATGCAAATGAGTTGATATTCATGTAAATCGTTGTGCACTCATAAGCAAACCGATGCACATACAAATCGTTATGCATTAATAACCAAATCGTTGTAGAGACAAATCGTTGTGACTCCATAAGCAAATCGTTATGCACAAGTCGTTATAATCAAATCGTTAAAGACAATGTGAATGAATCGTTGATTGCTGTATGGAATCGTTACAGCGACCAAGTTGTTATGTAACTTGATGAATCATTACAGTAACAAAGTCGTTATGTAACTTATCGAATCGTTACAGGGATCAAATCGTTTTGAAACTTGATGAGTCGTTGTGACACTGAAATCGTTGTTCTCACTTATCAAATCGATGTGAGAGCAAATCGTTGTTCTTTCTTAAGAAATCGATGTGATCACTTATCGAATCGTTATGGAAGCAAATCGTTATGAATACTTAATGAATCGTTGCGATCACTTACCGAATCTTTGTGAGGGCAAATCGTTGCGATCACTTAACGAATCGTTGTGAGGGCAAATCGTTGCGATCACTTAACGAATCGTTGTGAAGGCAAATCATTGCGATCACTTAACGAATCGTTGTGAGGTAGACTACAATAGAATAGTAATGACTTATGAAATCGTTATAGAACCAAAATCAATGTGAATGAAGAAATCGTTATGATTCTAAGGAAATCGTTATAACAACTAGAGAGTCGATGTGCACTTAGAAAATTTCATGCTTTGAACTTACATTGCTACAGAGTAAATAATGCTTACCCATTTAGCTTGTTATTCCTTGTTTCATTTCCTGAGCTCAAATCTCATAGAAAATATGTTAGATTAAACTTTATATAGTTTTGTTAATCACCAAAATAGATATGTAATTTATTTAAATTACATGGGGATAAACTGATCATCAATCTCCTACTTTTTGGTGATGAAAAACTTAACAATAAGCAAAGATGATTTAAAATAAGTCTAAGCATAATTGCGGAAATAATATAAGGGATGTATTTCAGAAATGCTATATTTCTCCCCCTTTTTGTCATTAAGCAAAAAGTTAGCCTGAGAGACAAAGAAGAAGAGAAGTGAGAGCACACATAGAGAAGCAAAGATATTTATTGAGCATTGGAGGGTTCAGAGAGATAGAAGGCAGGAGACAAGAGAGATGCAAAGCGCCGAATGACAGGTAGCGCTTGGCGTTCCTGCTCTTCAAAATAGGCTTAAAATGCTCCAAGCTCAATGCAATAAGAGGGTCCCATGGTGGGAGCCATCCTCTTGATGTGAAGTTGTCTCTGATCCGATATGAAATCCCAATATTTGTCGTTGCCAAGAGCTGCCTTGTAATAGGTGAAGGAACCAAAACTGGCAAACTGAAGAAACTGATCAATTTTAAAAGGATAGAAGATCTGATGCTGCCGAAGTTCCTTCTTCAATTCTAGAAAGACCCTGTACCGTTCTTCCCATTTCATGAAGGAGTCCCGGACAAGGTGAAGAGAATTGGCATCCAAAAAGTCACCGGGAGTCAGAAGAGGTTGATTGGAACGAGCCTGAGAAGCATTTAGCTATTGAAGCTGTTGAGCTGATAAAGTGTAGAGCTTTTCCCAATCAGCAGGCGACAGCCTCTCACACTCAGATAGAATAGGGGCAAGGATATCTGCCTTGAGGTACCCCTGAAGATACTGCTTGAAGACAAATCTATGAAAAGAAAGGTTACGACCTTCTTGCACAGAGAGCCTGGCCATAACCTGAGCAGCTCGCTCAAACATGAGTGTGCCCACAGAGGAATCCATGATCAAGGAGTGAAGAGGAGGAAGGAACACCACATTAGGAATTACCAAAGTGGCAAAATCAACTTGGAGAGGTTCGGTGTGAGCAACCCTGGAACTGAGAGCACAGATAGCTTGCCTGAACTGGCCCAACTGCACTTCTGGAATGCTATTAAGATAGTAGTAATCACAATACATTTTGTAGTGCCGGATGAACTTGATTTCCTTCTGAATGAAAGGTCCAAAAGATTTTTATGGTGAATCTGAAACCATTCGGAGAGAGGGAGAGGAGCTTCTCTGGGTGGATATCTGGCGGCTTGAACACGACGAAATTGATTGTACAGATCTCTGTTGCTCTGAGCCCACTGCTCTTCAGTTTTGGCTTCAGTCATGAAATTTTTTTTTTACTGTTGAGCCTTGGAAAGAAAGGCATAGGGAAAAATGGTATTGAGATGAGCCGAAAGATTTTGGAAGGGAAGGCCAAAGAGGTGAGAAAAAACTACCTTTTGAAGATATTCCTTATAGATAGATTGTTTATTATTGGTGATAGAAAGAGAAAACCAAAGTGGAGGATAACAGGGTTCAGAAGCGATAGGATGGGTGGAAGTGAGTCTCCTCTTCTTAGGAACATGGCTGGAAGAGCCTGTCCTGTGAGAATGGGTCCCAACAGCCAGAACTGAACGAAGTATTGCTACTTCAAATTCATCCTTGATGTCCTGGATTTCTGTGTGAGCTAATTGGACACCCTCAGGAATAATAGTAATAAAAGAAGGAGGTGTACGTGGATGAAAGAGGGATTCAGGGGTGATGGAAGGGAGATCAGATGGTCCTGAAGAAGAAGGACCACTAGAAGAGGCTCCAGCTGAAGAAGATGCGGGAGGAACCTCAGCAGAAGATAAGGGTGGAGGAATAATGGTGGAGGAAGTAGGAGATGAAGGAGTTTGGGAAGAGAAAGGTGCAGGTGAGGAAATGGTTCTAGAGCGGGGTCGTTTGAAGGTGGTAGGAGTTGGAGGAGCAGTGGATGAGGTGGGTGGAGAAGGAGGGGCTGGAGTTGGAAGGGTAGAAAGGACAGAGGGCTCTGGAGCTACAGCCGATTCTTCTTCTCTTACAAACACAGATTCCACTGGAGGTGAAGCATCCACTGCCAGCCCTGCTAGCCCAGATTCCTCAGCAACAACCACTTCTTCAATGTGCTCATTCTCAACATGAATTGGCCCTGGTGGCCCTGCTGGGTTTGCAGACAAAGGCCCTGATGGCCGCTCTTCCTCTTGCTGCTGCTCTGCAATGACAGGCCCTGATGGCCTAGCTTCATTATCCCCAGAAGCCCTTGAAGGTTCAGACTGATCAACATTAACTTGCCCTAATGGCCTATTACTCTCTTCACTTGGCCCTGATGGCCCTGCACTACAAGAAGGAGGGGCATGAGATGGTAAGTGCTCCCTCACAAAAGCTGACAAATCCACAAGCACCTTCCTCATACTGTCATAATCGTTTCGTAGGCTTTCAAGTTCAGATGACAGTGCCCCTAATTCACGGGCAGATGAGCTTTGACTGATAAAAATGGAGGCCATATCTGACCTCACAGAACACAAAATTTTTCCTTGCTCATCCAGGCGCTCAACAATAGGTTTCAAATTGATTTTCAACTTATTTTTCCCAGACCTCCTGTGTGACTTACTGGTGAGGAGAGGGACTTCTTTAGCCACACCTTTTCCTTTGTCTTCTCTTGCCCTAACCACGGGCTCTACAGCATCATCAGTGTCTTCTGAAGCACTCTCCACGAGTCCTTCTCCGAGATGATCATCAATGGAGGCACTAGCAGCTTGTTCTGCTGTTGCCGGAACGGCTTGTTCCTCTTGAATCACAGGAATTACTCCTGCAGCTTCCTGGTCTTCTTGGACTTCGCCAATGATGGCTTCACTCTCAGCCACAGATGTTTTTGACCACACACCATTAACAATAGAAAATCCATTTTTTCTTAAGTTCCTGCGGCGGATAGCCTGCCCCATCTTTTCAGAAACATCTCCTACCACACTGATGCCATAATGTTGAAAAATTTTGGTCAGGAGATGGGCATAGGGTAGAGATACATTCAGCTTACTCTTTGTATCCCATACCTATGCACTTGCAAAATTTCATCCTTTCCAATATTACTTCTGCCGTGTTGATACTTTGATTCTGGACAGCCTAGAACATTAGGTCGGAGTCCGCCTTGGTGCAGGTGGAGAAGGTGGCACTCCTAGGGACTACTATTTGACATACAATGAAATGCAATAGGCGATTAAATGCACTTAACTGGTTGATATCTAGTTTACTATCCTTCAATCTGTATTCGGGACCAACAATCCCTAAACCTTTCGCCTAAATATCCACAGTGTGAACTCCACTGTGTCCAGAGGTAGTCACACCGAAGAGAGATGCCAATAGATCTCGTGTGACCCTAATCTGAGTTCCCTTGACCATGGAAGTCAAGGTCCCGTCTTCCTCTGTCTTCAGACATACATAGAAAGCTTTTACAATGTTCGGATAACTTACTTCTGATAGGGTGGCAATCTTTGTCCACTTCAATCTGTCCATAGTTGCGACGATACTGCCCATTCCGTTCTTCTGCAAGTCAGCCACATCCACTGCTTTGTGTCCGCAAAGCTTGATCTTTATTGAAGCAAATGTTTCCTGCTGCTCGGCCGTAAGAAATGCAGTTCCGTAGCCCCCGACGCTGCCGGAAACACCAGAAGAGGCCATGGTTTTGGATGGAAAGAGTTTCTTGAGGACTGGAAAGAGAAATGGAACAAGAACCCTCAAGAAATTTCAAGCGGGAAGCAGTTGGAAGCTTGAAATCTCAGGGAGTCGATGCCGGAGTCGATAGGGTATCGCCTCAGGCAGAAGGAAGAAGATGATGAAGGGATGCAAATCGTTGCCGCACAGATTTCGGGATATAAGAAAAATTAAAAGGAATGACCTTTAGAATTTGGAGGCGCCATGATGGCAGAAAACGACAAACTGACTAGTTCGATAGGAATAAACTCTTATAAAATAACGAACCATCAAGTCAAACTTAAAAGGATAGGCAATAATTGGAATTTTGCTCCATTGTTTTAAGAGGAAAAATAATTTAAATTCTGAAAATTAATATTTCAGTTTAAACAGATAATTCTTTCACAATTTACACATGCCTAATTCCCTTCTAAGAGAAGTAAATCTCTCTTCGGGTAAGGCCTTTGTGAAGATATCTGCTAATTGATTGTTTGTATCAATAAATGAAATATCAATGTTGCCATTTGCTACATGATCACAAATGAAATGATATCTAACCTCAATGTGTTTAGTCCTTGAGTGCTGTATTGGATTCTTGGTTAGATTTATAGCACTGGTGTTGTCGCATAACAATGGAATTGTCTTGATATGTAACCCATAATCCTCAAGTTGTTGCTTGATCAATAGGAGTTGTGTACAGCAACTTCCAGCAGCTACGTACTCAGCTTCAGCTGTTGACAGAGCTACTAAATTTTGTTTCTTTGAGGACCATGATATCAGACAACCTGCAAGGAACTGACAACAACCACTGGTGCGTTTTCTGTCTATTTTGCATCCAACGTAGTCAGCATCAGAGTATCCTACTAAATTAATTTGACATGATTTTGGATACCATAAACCTAAGTCATAGGTTCTAACTAATATCTAAATATTCTTTGGACATTAATTAAATGTGACTCTTTAGGATCTGCCTGATACCTAGCGCACATACATACACTAAACAATATATCAGGTCTACTAGCAGATAAGTACAGTAAAGATCCTATCATACCTCTGTAGATTTTTTGATCTACTTTCTTACCATCCTTATCACTGTCCAATCTTGTTGAGGTGCTCATTGGTGTGGGCAGTGGCTTGGCGCTTTCAAAACCAAACTTCTTTAAGAGATCCTTGGTATATTTGGCTTGACAGATGTGGGTGCCATCTTTTCCTTGCTTGATTTACAATCCAAGGAAGTAGTTAAGCTCCCCCATCATACTCATCTCGAATTCTCCCTGCATAAGCTTCTCAAAATACTTGCAAAGAGATTCGTCAGTAGAACCAAATATTATATCATCAACATATATTTGAACAAGCAAAATATGTTTGACCTTAGATTTGACAAATAGTGTGCTATCTACTTGACCTCTAGTGAAACCATGATCTAATAGAAATGCACTTAGCCGCTCATACCATGCTCTTGGTGCTTATTTTAATCCATATAGAGCTTTGTGCAATTTAAATACATGATTTGGAAAATCAATGTCATCAAAACCTGGAGGTTGTTCCACATAAACCTCCTCTTTTATGAAACCATTTAGAAAGACAGACTTTACATCCATTTGAAATAATTTTATATCTTATGCAGATGCATATGCAAGTAATATTCTAATAGCCTCAAGTCTATCCACTGGTGCATAGGTTTCATCGAAATCTATGCCTTCCTCTTGGGAATAGCCTTGAGCTACCAATCTGGCCTTGTTTCTTATGATCACACCAGCTTCATCTAATTTATTTCTGAACACCCATTTGGTGCCAATAACTGGATGATCTGATGGTCTAGGAACAAGTGACCATACATAGTTTCTCTTGAACTGATTCAGTTCATCTTGCATGGCTAAAATCTAAGATTCATCAGTGAGAGCTTCATTGACTGTCCTAGGCTCTATTTGTGAGACAAAAGCTAAATAATCTCAAGGGATTACATTACCTCTTGTTCTTACCCCTTCAGATGGATCACCAATAATGTTTTCAGGTGGGTGATCTTTCTTGTATCTCCATTCCTTTGGAAGATTCTCATGTACTATGTCCTTTTGTTGCAGGTCTTCCAGAGGTGGATCTTCCTTGTCCTCAATTGATGAGTTCTTTAGCTTTTTGGACAATTCATCTGCATCATCATTATCACTATCTTCTTCCTTTCTCAAGGAAGGGTTAGTTTCATCAAAGATAATGTGTACTGATTGCTCAATTAATAAAGTACGCTTATTAAATACCCTATAGCCTTTAGGTTTAGATGCATACCCCATGAAGATGCCTTCATCTGATTTTGCATCTAACTTACCAATGTCTCTTTTGCCGTTGTTGTGGATGAAACATGGACATCCGAATGTCCTGAAGTGACTGATCTTCGGATTCTTTCCCTTGAACACTTCATATGCTGTTTTCTTTAGAATCGGCCTGATCATCACCCGGTTGCTTATGTAACAAGTTGTGTTAACTGCTTCAGCCCAAAAGTACCTTGGCAGATCATATTCTGACAACATCGTTCTTGCCATATCCAGTAGGGTTCTATTCTTTCTCTCAACAACTCCATTCTGCTGTGGTGTTCTTGGTGTTGAGAAATTGTGTTCTATCCCTTTGTCATCACAGAATTTGTCAAATTTTTCATTATGGAACTCTCCTCAATGATCTGGCCGGTTTCCAACAATGCAGTACTTCTTATCTTTCTGAACCTTTTTACTGAAACTTACAAAGCTTTTAAATGTATCATCTTTGTGTTCCAGAAAGGATACCCATGTGAATCTTGAATAGTGATCTACTATAACGAATCCAAAATTCTTTCCTCTAAGACTTGTGGTCCTCATTGGCCCAAATAAATCCATATAAAGGAGTTCTAAGGGTTTAGAGGTTGTTACCACAGTCTTTGACTTGAAGGATGACTTGGTGTGCTTTCCTTTTGCACATGGTCCACAGACACCGTCCATTCTTGTGCTGACCTTTGGTAGACCTTCCACCAGGCTTTTCTTGATCAACTTTCTCATGCCATCCAAACTGCAGTGGCACAATCTTCTATGCCATAGCTCAGTTGACTGCTCCTTACTTGCTGCTAAATAGATGTCTTGATCTTTCAGTTCTTCAAGGTAAAGTACGTACAGATTCTTTTCTTTGTTAGCTTCAAAAATTACTGCTCCGTCCTTCATGATGCTGCACTTAGACTCTGGGAACTTGATTTGATGTCCTCTGTCACATAGCTGGCTTATGCTTCAAACCTTTTACGCATAGTACATCTTCAATAAGTATTTTCTCTTTATTGCCAACAGATCTGCATCCTATCACAGTTCCTTTTCCATTGTCTCCATATGTCACTGTGCCTTCTTTAGCTTTGAGGTGAGAGAACAACTTTATATTACCTGACATATGTCTTGAGCATCCACTGTCCAAATACTATTTGGATGCTCGAAGGTTTCTTTGAAATGAAAACATCAAGCTTTAGGTACCCAAGTTCTTTTGGGTCCTGGTTGGTTAGTGTCATCATTTTTTCTTTTAATTATTCATTTTTTTGTGTTTAGTTGGACAAGTTATTTTACTGTGACCTAGTCTGTTGCAATGGCTACAACATGTTGTTTTAGTTACCCTTTCATACGGAACATACTTAAAATTTGATTTATATGAAGTATCTTGTTCAGCTACAAATTTAGGAGTGGGATACGTTTTGGGGTATACTATTGTGTCTTCATTATCTGGGGGTGTATAGCCTAATCCTTGTTTTCTTTTTCCTGACCGTCTAGCACCTTTTAATATTAAGAAATTTTTCCCATTGATGAATTTTTCTAATGTACTAGATAGTTTTTCATTTTCTTTTGTTAGAGTTTTAATTTCCCTTTTTAATTCGTCTAAGGTTTCTTGTTTTTCTAATTTTATTATTTGTTCATTTTTATCTTTCAGATCTTCACATAACAGATCGTTTCTTCTTTTAAGTTAATTGATTTGCTTCTCTAGTTGTTCATTTTCAGATTTTAAGTCTGAATTTGTGTTTTCTAGGCAAGCATGATTTTTCTTTGTCATTTTTAGTGATTTACACACATCCTTATATTTTTCATAAAGTTCGTTAAATGCTTCTTCCAAATTGTCGGAATCAGATTCAGTACAAGAAGTGAAGGAATCAGATGTTACCTTTTCGTCGATGTTTGCCATGAAGGCCAGATTGGCCTTTTCTTCCTTCTCTTCACTTGAGATAGACTCGCTGTCAGAGTCGCTGCTATTGCTCCAAGCTGCTGCCATCGCTTTCTTTTTATATCTTCTGATTTCCTAGAACTGTCTTTCCTTTTGAATTCAGATTTCTTGAGCTTCGGACATTCTGCTTTGATGTGTCTGGGCTTCTTACATTCATAGCATATGGGCTCAGCTTTCTTTGGATCCTTTACTTCTAGATTCTTAAAGTCCTTATTTTTCTTGAAATATCATCTACCGGACTGATACTTCTTCTTTTTGGCTAAGATTCGTTGTAGTCGACTAGACAACATTGCTTCTTCATCTTCACTGTCTTCATTGCTTTCATTGTTATCTGAAAATTCTTCTGATGAGTTTTCTTCAGCTTTGAGAGCATTTGAGTGTTTCTTCCTGCTCGAAGACTCTCCCAGTCTCTCCATGTTGATTTCATGGGCCATAAGGGACCCAACAAGTTTCTCCAATGACATCCTCTTCAGGTCGTTGGCTTCTTCTATGGCTATTACTTTGGGAGTCCAAGAAGATGGTAGAGATCTCAGAATTTTTCTTACCATGTCTCCCATTTCGTAGGTTTTTCCAAGACTGGCTAACCCATTTGTGATGTCTGTAAATCTGCTGAATATTTGGGTTATTGACTCTCATGGCTGCATCTAAAATCTCTCATATTCAGTCACCAGTATGTCTATCATGGTTTCCTTGACTTTGTCGGTGCCTTCGTATGTGATCCTGAGCTTTTCCCACATTTCCATGGCATATTTGCAGGCGGAAATTCTGTTGAATTTCTTCTTGCTGAGCACACAACATAGAATACTCTTGGCTTTGCAGTTTAGGGAGATCTTTTTCTTGTCGTCTTCAGTCCACTTATCTCTTTCATTTGTAACCAACAAGTCTTCTTCTTCAACTATTGACCAGATTTGATAGTCGAGTCCTTGTAAAAAGTACTCCATTCTAGTCTTCCAGTATGTGTAGTCTTCTCCATCGAATAGAGGTGGCCGGTTGACAGACTGACCTTCGGAGTGACCTTGGGCTGCCATCTGATCTTTTCTCTTCAGATCGTTGGATCTTCTTCTTTGTCGAAGAGACTAGCTCTGATACCACTTGTTGCCCAGCTAGCAAGCCCAAAGGGGGGGGGGGGGGGGGTGAATGAGATTCTTAAAAATATTGAGTACCTTAAACCTGTTCACAAATAGTCACACAAAACACACTTCGATGGGTGTTAGAGTTAGTAAAGAAAGATAGTAAACGCAAAGCAAGCACACAGACAACACAGGGAATTGTAAGACCCCAGATTTTTTTTTTTTTTTCTCTTTATATATCTGTATGTATATGAATGGTGTGTTGGGTGTTTGGTTGTTGTGTGCTTAGCATGCGTAGTTCATTGTGCCTACTATAAGTTTTATACTTCTCTTGAGCATGAGCATATACGTATATATATATATATATATATATGCATACGTGTATTCGCGAGGAAGTGAGCAATTAGCTAAATTAAGAAGTAATATGAATGTTCTCTTTTCTTTTCCAAGAATCTTAGACATAGAATGATTGAATAATATTATGTATGCATTTTCTAAATATTGAAGAATATCCTATACTACCCATTTCATGGAATTTTGTATGAGAATATAAGAAGTAGATATGTACGTATGTATGTTATCTTGTGCGTGTGACAATTGTATACCTAATTCTACATGCATAACACCTTGGTGTATTTGTGTATGCATGTGTATGATTAGTTGTAAACATTGTTCATTGCATGGTTTAGTTAATGTGTACATGGTACTTCGTACATTGCATATGCATAAAGAGTTCAAGCATGGTAGGTGTAATTAATGGTTTATATTGAAATTCTAGACTCCTCAAGAATAACATGCATGTATTTTTATGATATTTAGGTGAGAATAGTCGATTGGCTAAATTATGCATGTAGTACATATTAAGGAATCCTATGCATATAGTACTTAAGCAATGTTAGGTAAAGTTGTGCAAGTAAATCTAATTACCGGTGCGCATGTTGTATCCATCTATTCCAAGCATAATGTACATAAGTATGCTACACCCGTGTGTGTATACTATATATGGTCAGCCTTATAAAGTTACAGTGATCGGCAAAACTTACTAAGCTTTGATATGTTGTAACAACTAAACTCAAGTATTCCTTACTATACTCAGTCCTATTGACTTTTCCTGATTTTGATATTTCAACAAAAGATAATAAATATTTAACACAAGTTTTTATAACATAAGAAAATTCATAAAGTCAAAAGGTCTATTAAGTGTGTTGACCCTGATCACTTCTTAGGTTATCACTACATGGAACTCAGGTTGACACTGTGAAATTACAAGATCAACTCTATGTGATGAATAATTAATCAAAACGGCAATCACCTGATTGAGGTCAATTCTAGAAAATATAGAGTTGATTCATTCGAAACTTCCTACTGACCCAAGTCAATTTGTTTATGTGTGTTAACATGCCATGCTATTAATTAATTGAAGCAAAATTATAGAATTTAACTCAACTAGAAAACATTGGATCCTTGGAATACAGTTAGAAGGAAAATTTTGATGAGTTCAAGTCTAAAGAGGATATAAATTGAAGGGTGAACAAGTTTGACTTTTCCTTCAGTAGGAGAGGGCTCCCTTGGAGAAGTCATATGTGTGTTTACCATTTTTCACCGGACCTTGGATTCTATATATGTCAAATCAAGTGTGTGTGTCCAAGGACTATTTTATCGAATAGATTATTCTTAGCTAACATAATTCATATCACCTCCTAATGATTTGCGAAGCCCTCATAATTCTCGTCATTTACTTTTCCGTGTGTTGAGTCACACCTATGTAAAACATCATGTACGCATAGGTAGATATCTACGTACATCTTATCTTAGTGTATTTATGTATGCTTATGTATGCCTAGGTATAAATGATATTGATTGCCTGGTATAGTAATATACATGTTACACCTTATATATTGTATGTATATATATAGTGTAAGCGTAGTTTCTGCATGTTTTTAAGTTCTGGCCGAAGGGCCAATTAGCGTCAATATGTTTATATTAAATATAAATAAGGTATGTATTGCATGGTGATAGTGTGGGTATAATACCGTATACGTATTGCATATATATATGCATGGTATGCATGGTTTCTGCATATTTTAGGGTTCTGGCCCGAAGGCCCATTGGCGTCAACCCCAGGCCGTTGAGCCAGTGTCAGCGTCCAGACATGGACGCCAACACTAACTCCGGCGTCCAGCGATATGGACGCCAACTTCTCTGACCTGCATGCGTTGCAGAGCCAGAAAATCCGGGAGCAAGGCATGGCCTCCATTGGGGGATGCCCCCAACGGCTCTCAGCTTGTCAAATCAGTATGGTGAGTGGGTGAGGGACTCTCATTAGGTCTGAACCCGAGTTTGGCCTCTCCCACTTCTCACTTCACCTTGCAAGAGGAGAAATAGAGGAGAGAAAAACCCTAGGTGAGCTGTGAGAAAAACCCATTTTAGAACCCTCAAATCCGACCCCTTGGACCTGGATCCGGCGCCCCCCTGCTGCAAGGAGGTTGCTGGACCAACGAGGAAGGCTTCCCCGACATCCCCTCGGCGTGGAGATCATCCAGGAGCCCGGAGGAGAGATCGTTTGGAGGCACTTTCTGCAACTTCTTGGGACTGCCCAAGGAGGTCTTCACCAAGCCTTTAAATCCCTTAGAAGAATTTTTGAAAGGCAAGTGACCTATCTATGATGTCCCCGTATGAGTCTAGGTGAGTTTTGTGATTTTTATGGATTTTTCCTCGAGTCCTAGACCCTCCTATTCACCCAAGATTCAGAGCTCGGGTCTGTGTTTCTGCACAGACCTGGTTCGACGGCAAGGTCCCTGGACGCCTGTGATGAGCTTGGCGTCCATCGGCCATGCCGCTGACCCTGAGTCAGCGGCCAGAGACCGCCGCCTAGTTTTTCTGGGCAGAACAGTGAGCTGTTCTGTCCCACTTATGCATTATTTTCGGTACATTTTCCGTGATGAGGATATATGGTAAGCTTATACTCTATGTAATTGTTAGTTGTGGTGTGTGAATGAATGTGGAATGTGTTGGTGAATGTAGGGTAATGGTATCTTTTAAACTTGTGAGCATGACATGTATATAATCTTGCAAATCCTTGTTCATGATTTGGATTAGTGTGAATGCCTTGGCTTTAGTCTAATCATGAAGGTCAGTGGGTCAGCATATGTGTTTGCAAATTCTAGTAATTTATCCATGCTTGTGTAACTTGCTAATAAATCCGATTCGGTAGAATAAAATGAAAGCGTGCAAGAATGGATGTGATGATTAATCTATAGATGTATGATTTAGGGTAAATTTGGTATTCTCAAATCATGCATATGTTAGTAGCCTCTGTTTAAAACAGTAGGTTGCAAATCGCAAGATGTGTTAAACCCCATGTTAATTTAAGTTGTTAATAGCATGCTAATTAGGTGTTTTATTTTCTGTGAATTCTATTTAGCTCAGAAAAATCTGAAAAATTGAGGGTATGATCTTGAACCCGAAAACAGCATGTGGTTAAAATTTCAGGTCGTTTGGATCAGTACATAAAAAGTTATGTGTTTTTCATGTGAAATATGATAATTGTGCATATGATCGTAATGTGATTAGATTTTGTTTAAACCCAACATGATTAGGGTGTTTATTGTGTGTCAAACTCTTGAAATTCTGTAGTACCATGTTAGGAAAAACAGAGGTATTCATGTGAGTGAGAAAGTGAATGAAATAAAGTGTTATGTGTAAAACACGTATTAAAACTCGGTATGAATAAAGTGTAAAAGTTGTGCCTATGTGACACTGCTATCCTAGAGGCATCGGGAGCCGTATATAGAAAAGTCCCTATAGAAGGCTCCATGTGATATAAGTTTGTCCCAAAGGCATTGGGAAAACCCCGGAGGTGGACAAGTACCACTGGATAGGGTGGAGAGGGCTTCTCCCGGTCTGCGCAGTTACCAAGATTCACCGCTGTATTGCCTAGGTGGTGAGTATGTGTATGAGTTGTGTCATGTGTTGTGTTATGAGTTGTGTTATGAGTTGTGTTGAGAGCTGTGCTAAGGAATGAGCACGAGCTATGAGATATTTGTTAGTGTCCTCTACTGGTGGTTAGGACTATGTGTCATGGCAAATTGTTTAAGTAATGAAAAATGAGTAAAATGTGAAATATGTGAATATGGCACGTGGTAAGTGCCCAAGATGCACGTGGTAAGTGCAATCGATGTGATATGTGACAAGTGAAAGTGAAAGAGAAAATGATGTGGAAATGAGTAAATTGTATAAGTGTGAACATGTGTACGTGTCAAACGTGTAAAAGTGAACAACGTGAATGAGTAGTATGAAATCATGTGAAACCGAGAATGTGAGAATGCGTTATTGGAAACCATGTGAAATCAGTAAACTCATGTTGTCATTATCGTGCTTATGTGTGCATAAATGCCTAGAATCCATGTTAGGGAAATTAGTGAAAATGAGTGCAAGATAGCTTGATTACTTGTTCACATGATGTGTTTTATGTATTATTGTAGCTCTCATGTGTAGATTTATAGTCATTGAATCATATGAAATCAGCAATCTAAAGCATGTGAAAAGGTTCGTGTATGTGTTTAAAACTATGTGAAATCCATGCTAGTTGTGTCCCCTTTCATGTGTGTAAATTGTTCATGTTGATAGCTTTCATGTTTTAGCTCTTTAAAAGACTAAAGTTCCTGAGCAAGTGGAATAGAGATCATGTGATAGGTGAATTTCATTTTACAAATCTGAAAGCATGAGTTATGTATAAAATTGTAGAACTTTCATGATAGGTAGAAAACTTGAATTGACTAGCATGCTATGTGTTGTTAATTGTAAAAGTGCATGTAGAAACCACTAAGACTTGTATGTGTATATCATGAGTAGTGTCGCTTGCTGAGTCTTTGGACTCACTCTTGCTTCGGCGTACAGGTTGACAGGTATCGTGCACTAGAAGGTAGCGTGGCGAGGATCATCATTAGAAGGCTATTTTGTGGAGCTGTTACCAGTTGTACTTTTCTTTTGCACAAAAAGGATTATTGTATGGACAATATTTTGGACATTGTAACTCTCTTTATTTTGTATTAATGTGGACATTGTCCTTCTATCTCGCTATTTAGATTATGGAATGTGTGTTGGTGACGGATTAAGAGTTGAGTTGTTTATTTTATTCCGCTGTACTCTATTGCTATCCAGGTACATATCAACCTATCGACCAGTGTTGGGTAAATGTCCCACTGTGACGACGCCCTTTATACCGATGGGGATTGGTATAATCGTACCGGTATGAAGAGGGTCGTTACAGAGATTGGTATCAGAGCATAAGGTTGAGACTGTACATGGATAGACCATCACCGTCACATCATTGCAATGTCTTCATAGGGAATTGTCCATATATATAAAATCTACTAATAGTAGATGGAAGATAATAGGAAGAATAGTTAGAATATAGTAACCTAGGTTCTAATTGAGTTATTTATTTTGCAGACTATGGCTGGACGTGGTAGACGTGGCGCTCAGTCTCGGAGGTATGAGCAGAACCGCAAGCTGAAGAATTTTGTGAAAGGACTTAAGCCATCAGTGAGGGCTAGGCTTCTGGAACTCGATTCACGTACCTTAGGAGAACTTCTAGGTGTGACCACCCAGCAAGAGAATGGAGCGGGATCTCTCCCAGAGGGGGAGGCAACTCCAAAGGAGAATATGATCAAGCCATTCCAAAGGCAAGATAAGAAGAAGGAGAAACCCTTAGAAAGTCAACAATCAACCGTGGCCTCAAGCATCGAGAAACCGGAGTGCATCCAGTGCGGGAAGCGTCATGGTGGGAGCGCATGTTGGAGAAAGGAAGGAAGATGTCTTAAATGTGGAGGCAAAGATCATCGGCTTAAAGAGTGTCCGAATCTGAAGACGAAGTTCACTCCGCGAGGCGCTCACCGACCGCGATATAGGAGCAAGGAGTGACTGGTAATGACCTCGGCAACGTCGCCAGGTACTCGATGCGATCTTCGAGGACGAAGATCTTTTTCTAGAGGGGGAGGGTGTAAGACCCCGGATTTTTTTTTTCTCTTTATATATCTGTATGTATATGAATGGTGTGTTGGGTGTTTGGTTGTTGTGTGCTTAGCATGCGTAGTTCATTGTGCCTGCTATAAGTTTTATACTTCTCTTGAGCATGAGCATATACGTATATATATATATATATGCATACGTGTATTCGCGAGGAAGTGAGCAATTAGCTAAATTAAGAAGTAATATGAATGTTCTCTTTTCTTTTCCAAGAATCTTAGACTTAGAATGATTGAATAATATTATGTATGCATTTTCTAAATATTGAAGAATATCCTATACTACCATTTCATGGAATTTTGTATGAGAATATAAGAAGTAGATATGTACGTATGTATGTTATCTTGTGCGTGTGACAATTGTATACCTAATTCTACATGCATAACACCTTGGTGTATTTGTGTATGCATGTGTATGATTAGTTGTAAACATTGTTCATTGCATGGTTTAGTTAATGTGTACATGGTACTTCGTACATTGCATATGCATAAAGAGTTCAAGCATGGTAGGTGTAATTAATGGTTTATATTGAAATTCTAGACTCCTCAAGAATAACATGCATGTATTTTTATGATATTTAGGTGAGAATAGTCGATTGGCTAAATTATGCATGTAGTACATATTAAGGAATCCTATGCATATAGTACTTAAGCAATGTTAGGTAAAGTTGTGCAAGTAAATCTAATTACCGGTGCGCATGTTGTATCCATCTATTCCAAGCATAATGTACATAAGTATGCTACACCCGTGTGTGTATACTATATATGGTCAGCCTTATAAAGTTACAGTGATTGGCAAAACTTACTAAGCTTTGATATGTTGTAACAACTAAACTCAAGTATTCCTTACTATACTCAGTCCTATTGACTTTTCCTGATTTTGATATTTCAACAAAAGATAATAAATATTTAACACAAGTTTTTATAACATAAGAAAATTCATAAAGTCAAAAGGTCTATTAAGTGTGTTGACCCTGATCACTTCTTAGGTTATCACTACATGGAACTCAGGTTGACACTGTGAAATTACAAGATCAACTCTATGTGATGAATAATTAATCAAAACGACAATCACCTGATTGAGGTCAATTCTAGAAAATATAGAGTTGATTCATTCGAAACTTCCTACTGACCCAAGTCAATTTGTTTATGTGTGTTAACATGCCATGCTATTAATTAATTGAAGCAAAATTATAGAATTTAACTCAACTAGAAAACATTGGATCCTTGGAATACAGTTAGAAGGAAAATTTTGATGAGTTCAAGTCTAAAGAGGATATAAATTGAAGGGTGAACAAGTTTGACTTTTCCTTCAGTAGGAGAGGGCTCCCTTGGAGAAGTCATATGTGTGTTTACCATTTTTCACCGGACTTTGGATTCTATATATGTCAAATCAAGTGTGTGTGTCCAAGGACTATTTTATCGAATAGATTATTCTTAGCTAACATAATTCATATCACCTCCTAATGATTTGCGAAGCCCTCATAATTCTCGTCATTTACTTTTCCGTGTGTTGAGTCACACCTATGTAAAACATCATGTACGCATAGGTAGATATCTACGTACATCTTATCTTAGTGTATTTATGTATGCTTGTGTATGCCTAGGTATAAATGATATTGATTGCCTGGTATAGTAATATACATGTTACACCTTATATATTGTATGTATATATATAGTGTAAGCGTAGTTTCTGCATGTTTTTAAGTTCTGGCCGAAGGGCCAATTAGCGTCAATATGTTTATATTAAATATAAATAAGGTATGTATTGCATGGTGATAGTGTGGGTATAATACCGTATACGTATTGCATATATATATGCATGGTATGCATGGTTTCTGCATATTTTAGGGTTCTGGCCGAAGGCCCATTGGCGTCAACCCCAGGCCGTTGAGCCAGTGTCAGCGTCCAGACATGGACGCCAACACTAACTCCGGCGTCCAGCGATATGGACGCCAACTTCTCTGACCTGCATGCGTTGCAGAGCCAGAAAATCCGGGAGCAAGGCATGGCCTCCATTGGGGGATGTCCCCTACGGCTCTCAGCTTGTCAAATCAGTATGGTGAGTGGGTGAGGGACTCTCATTAGGTCTGAACCCGAGTTTGGCCTCCCCACTTCTCACTTCACCTTGCAAGAGGAGAAATAGAGGAGAGAAAAACCCTAGGTGAGCTGTGAGAAAAACCCATTTTAGAACCCTCAAATCCGACCCCTTGGACCTTGATCCGGCGCCCCCCTGCTGCAAGGAGGTTGCTGGACCAACGAGGAAGGCTTCCCCGACATCCCCTCGGCGTGGAGATCATCCAGGAGCCCGGAGGAGAGATCGTTTGGAGGCACTTCTGCAACTTCTTGGGACTGCCCAAGGAGGTCTTCACCAAGCCTTTAAATCCCTTAGAAGAATTTTTGAAAGGCAAGTGACCTATCTATGATGTCCCCGTATGAGTCTAGGTGAGTTTTGTGATTTTTATGGATTTTTCCTCGAGTCCTAGACCCTCCTATTCACCCAAGATTCAGAGCTCGGGTCTGTGTTTCTGCACAGACCTGGTTCGACGGCAAGGTCCCTGGACGCCTGTGATGAGCTTGGCGTCCATCGGCCATGCCGCTGACCCTGAGTCAGCGGCCAGAGACCGCCGCCTAGTTCTTCTGGGCAGAACAGTGAGCTGTTCTGTCCCACTTATGCATTATTTTCGGTACATTTTCCGTGATGAGGATATATGGTAAGCTTATACTCTATGTAATATTGTTAGTTGTGGTGTGTGAATGAATGTGGAATGTGTTGGTGAATGTAGGGTAATGGTATCTTTTAAACTTGTGAGCATGACATGTATATAATCTTGCAAATCCTTGTTCATGATTTGGATTAGTGTGAATGCCTTGGCTTTAGTCTAATCATGAAGGTCAGTGGGTCAGCATATGTGTTTGCAAATTCTAGTAATTTATCCATGCTTGTGTAACTTGCTAATAAATCCGATTCGGTAGAATAAAATGAAAGCGTGCAAGAATGGATGTGATGATTAATCTATAGATGTATGATTTAGGGTAAATTTGGTATTCTCAAATCATGCATATGTTAGTAGCCTCTGTTTAAAACAGTAGGTTGCAAATCGCAAGATGTGTTAAACCCCATGTTAATTTAAGTTGTTAATAGCATGCTAATTAGGTGTTTTATTTTCTGTGAATTCTATTTAGCTCAGAAAAATCTGAAAAATTGAGGGTATGATCTTGAACCCGAAAACAGCATGTGGTTAAAATTTCAGGTCGTTTGGATCAGTACATAAAAAGTTATGTGTTTTTCATGTGAAATATGATAATTGTGCATATGATCGTAATGTGATTAGATTTTGTTTAAACCCAACATGATTAGGGTGTTTATTGTGTGTCAAACTCTTGAAATTCTGTAGTACCATGTTAGGAAAAATAGAGGTATTCATGTGAGTGAGAAAGTGAATGAAATAAAGTGTTATGTGTAAAACACGTATTAAAACTCGGTATGAATAAAGTGTAAAAGTTGTGCCTATGTGACACTGCTATCCTAGAGGCATCGGGAGCCGTATATAGAAAAGTCCCTATAGAAGGCTCCATGTGATATAAGTTTGTCCCAAAGGCATTGGGAAAACCCCGGAGGTGGACAAGTACCACTGGATAGGGTGGAGAGGGCTTCTCCCGGTCTGCGCAGTTACCAAGATTCACCGCTGTATTGCCTAGGTGGTGAGTATGTGTATGAGTTGTGTCATGTGTTGTGTTATGAGTTGTGTTATGAGTTGTGTTGAGAGCTGTGCTAAGGAATGAGCACGAGCTATGAGATATTTGTTAGTGTCCTCTACTGGTAGTTAGGACTATGTGTCATGGCAAATTGTTTAAGTAATGAAAAATGAGTAAAATGTGAAATATGTGAATATGGCACGTGTAAGTGCCCAAGATGCATGTGGTAAGTGCAATCGATGTGATATGTGACAAGTGAAAGTGAAAGAGAAAATGATGTGGAAATGAGTAAATTGTATAAGTGTGAACATGTGTACGTGTCAAACGTGTAAAAGTGAACAACGTGAATGAGTATGTATGAAATCATGTGAAACCGAGAATGTGAGAATGCGTTATTGGAAACCATGTGAAATCAGTAAACTCATGTTGTCATTATCGTGCTTATGTGTGCATAAATGCCTAGAATCCATGTTAGGGAAATTAGTGAAAATGAGTGCAAGATAGCTTGATTACTTGTTCACATGATGTGTTTTATGTATTATTGTAGCTCTCATGTGTAGATTTATAGTCATTGAATCATATGAAATCAGCAATCTAAAGCATGTGAAAAGGTTCGTGTATGTGTTTAAAACTATGTGAAATCCATGCTAGTTGTGTCCCCTTTCATGTGTGTAAATTGTTCATGTTGATAGCTTTCATGTTTTAGCTCTTTAAAAGACTAAAGTTCCTGAGTAAGTGGAATAGAGATCATGTGATAGGTGAATTTCATTTTACAAATCTGAAAGCATGAGTTATGTATAAAATTGTAGAACTTTCATGATAGGTAGAAAACTTGAATTGACTAGCATGCTATGTGTTGTTAATTGTAAAAGTGCATGTAGAAACCACTAAGACTTGTATGTGTATATCATGAGTAGTGTCGCTTGCTGAGTCTTTGGACTCACTCTTGCTTCGACGTACAGGTTGACAGGTATCGTGCACTAGAAGGTAGCGTGGCGAGGATCATCATTAGAAGGCTATTTTGTGGAGCTGTTACCAGTTGTACTTTTCTTTTGCACAAAAAGGATTATTGTATGGACAATATTTTGGACATTGTAACTCTCTTTATTTTGTATTAATGTGGACATTGTCCTTCTATCTCGCTATTTAGATTATGGAATGTGTGTTGGTGACGGATTAAGAGTTGAGTTGTTTATTTTATTCCGCTGTACTCTATTGCTATCCAGGTACATATCAACCTATCGACCAGTGTTGGGTAAATGTCCCACTGTGACGACGCCCTTTATACCGATGGGGATTGGTATAATCGTACCGGTATGAAGAGGGTCGTTACAGAATTTATCCTGGTTCAGACCTCCTTTCCACAGGAGTCCTACGTCCAGTCCTTGAGCAATAACTCAGGCTTTCACTACCCAAGAGTACAGTCCCCCTTATGGACCCTTGCACACCCAACCGCAACTGGTCTTCTCTTCACAATCCGAAGAGGAAATATGATAATATCACATTTATCATAAATAAATCATGCCATTTTATTGATTGATATGTGATTAATTCATAAGATTTCTATTGTCACAGACGATAATTGATTAAATTCAATTACATGTTGTATTTGCAGGTTAATGGGCCATTGAATGAAGTTCGTATTAGGCCAATGGACCAAGCAGTCCAACAGAGGCAAATCTGGCATTTTCATATTGTTGCAAAAACCCTAGCCGCCTGCTTTTCTTTCTCTCTCTTCCTTCCATTTTTCTCAAGATTCTCTCCCTATTTTAAAATCTCTCTCCTCTCATCTATTTAAAACCCCCCCTCTCTCATTCTCACGGAACTTTCTCTCTCTCTCTTTCTCACCACCGCAGCACCTTCCTCCTCTTCTTTTTCTCTTCTTCTTCCTCCTCCCCTCTTCTTCCCCTTCTCTTTCTTCCTCTCCCTCGGTTTCTCTCTCTTGCAGAAGAAGCAGAAGCAGCAGCAGCCGCCGCCTGGCCGCACCCCCTGCCGCACCCGAGCGCGCCCGGCCCCAGCTGCGACCCCACCAGGCCGCCCAGGCCCGCGCGCCCCCTGTCGCGCCTGCCTCCACGAGGCGCCCGCCCGCGCGCCTGCCGCCCGGCCGCCTGCCCGCGCCCGCGCGCCCCTGCTGCCCCGCCAGGCCGTGCCCAGCGGCCACGTCGCCCCCCCCCCCTCCTCTCTACGTGCATGCATGCACGTAGAGGAGGAGAGCCGGTGCGCCTCCCTCTCTCTCGCTTCTCTCTCTTCTCATTCTCTCTCCGCTCTCTCTTTTTCTCTCTCTCTTCTCTATCCTATCGCTCTCTCTCTCTCTCTCTCTCTCTTCTCTCGCGCTCTCTCTCTTTTCTTCTCTCGTCTCTCTCTCGCGCTCTCTCTCCCTCTCTCTCTTCTCTCGCGCTCTCTCTCTTCTCTCGCGCTCTCTCTCTTCTCTCTCGCCTCTCTCTTCTCTCTCCGCTCTCTCTCTTTTCTCTCTCTCTCTCCTCTCTCTCGCCTCTCTCTTCTCTCTCCGCTCTCTCTCTTTTCTCTCTCTCTCTTCTCTCTCTTAATTTTCTATTCTTTTTATTATCATTGTAACAGTAACACAATTTTATTGATTGTTTAGTGGATTATAATTTTGAATAGCATCTCTTGTTATCTCTCTCTCTTTATTTCTGCACTTAGCTTAGATTTATTTCACACAACTTAGTTTAAATATTACCACACTATTTCTTAACTCATTTTCAACTCTAAAAGCCCAACATTTTCAACTCTAAAATCTAGTTCTCCGTGGATTCGACTCGGTCTCACCACTTAACTACCGTTTAATCAGTTAGTGTAGGCCGGTTATTTGAGATTGTTAGTCACGTGTTTAACGACGCATTCGTGGGCTATCAATTTTTGGCGCCGTTGCCGGGGAATTAGATTTTTAGTTTTGATAATTTTGGTGTTTTTTTGTATATATTCAGGCTAACATTTTCTTTCTTTTGTAGGTATCAAATAAAAAGTGAAAAAAATCCAAAAATTGCATGAAAAATAAAGAAAATGGGTAAGTGAGGTGAGTTTTCTTCTCTCACTCTTTCCATTTGTTTTCATTTCCAAAAGAACGAGGGATTGCGTTGAAGGTAAGTACCATTAAAACCCTCTTGATTGAGTTTCCTTTTCTTAGTTGCCATGTTTAGACAATTAACAAAATCAAAATCAAAAAAAAAAAAAAAAAATCAATCACTTGAATCCAATCAAAGATGTCATGTCAAGAATAGAAACCTTCCATCTTTAGGACATGCATCATTTAGATTTTCATGTTTAGGTAGTTTCTTTTGTTTGAAAGTTTCCTTTCTTGTCGAAGATTGCGGGAGGCAAGGTGAGAATCTCAATCTCTTTAAAAAGCATGATCATGCATTGTCATGCTTGCATAGAACCCCTTGCTTGATTTTGTGGTGTGCACATCATTTCTAAAATACTTTAAGGGCAATTTCCTTAACAAGATAAGGTGGGGATTTGATCACCCTTCCTTAGCCCACAAACCACAACTTCCTACATCTTTTGCATTCCCAAGCCCAATAAAAGAAGTAGAAACTTGACCTAGGGTTCGCTTTGAGACTTAGGCCCACTTGGGCCCACTATCAAGTTTGGAGACTGGTGTCTAAGGCTAGAGGTTTATTGGCAAACGTCTAAGTGGACAAGTGGTTACTTAATTAGGTCCCTGTGAGAGCAGGGGGAACCTCCCACTTTCCCACCTCTTACCTGGCCAGTTAACGAGCTTGAGAGTGGATTTGAGTTAGGCCTCAGTTGATTAGTGAGAAATCAAATGTTTATATCTTAGGGGACCATCGGTGTCATAGGATTAATTGTTTGCTAACTTGTGTGAAAAAAAAAAATCAAATATTTCAAAACAAAAAAAAATTAAAAACAATATAAAAAAAAAGAGAGAAAAAAAAAGTCTCATCTTTCCCATTCATAATCATATGTGGGCCAACCCAGTGCATGATATAGGCCATGGCCCAAACCAAATTTCATCTCTCATTCAACGTGGCCCAGCCTACTTTGAAAATACACATTTCTTGTCAGCCCACTATGAAAGTACATCCCCTGGGGTGGCCCAACTCTCATCTTTTACCCAAGACCAGACCCACCATATTAATTTGTTCCATAATGGGCCATCTTTCACCCAAGGTGAAACACAGTATTTTCAATGGCCCTCCACCTCCACTTCTTACTCAAAAGATGAGCAATATGTCCCTCCTACAGAATTGAGTTTGCTTTACCAAGATCCACAAGGGGAAATTCAAGGACCATTTTTTGGTGCCGAAATCATATCATGGTTCGATCAAAATTTTTTGGTATTGATCTGCCGGTGTGCTTGACAAATGCTCCTGAAGGCACACCCTTCCAACCACTTGGAGAATTAATGCCACATTTAACACTTAGAGATCAACCTATTTTGGCCCAAGCCCAAAGTCCACATATCCACAACTTTCAACATTGGGCCCAATGCCAAATTGATATTCATGACAAAAGCCATCATGAGGGACATGTATATCCACAGTCCACTTATACTTCTCCCCCACAATCAGGCCTATTTGATGATCAATTTGGTCAATTTATGCAAAAATTCCATGATAACCAACAAATATTTGAGCAAACATTCACCCAACAACAACAAGAATTGGAGCAATCCTTTGTCAAAACTGACCTCCTGATTACTCAACTGATGGAAATCAGAAGGAGGCAAGATAGTCAGTCACCATGCCAACCCATTAACAATCTTGCACATCATTATCTTGATTGTGACCACAATTTGACTCTCAAATTCCATCCACAACTTCTCAGTCCAACATGATTGTGGACACGCCCACTTGGAAAATGAGAGATAATATTAATGAGTCAAATCAAGAGGAGATGGGTGCCACTGAAAATCAATCCATGGTCTTGGCCCAACTTGAAACTGACCATCAAGAAGACTCCATCCATAATGTCATATTGAGGAAAGCTCTAATGAGTTAGTTGAACTCAAGTTGGGGGAGAGGAAAAAGAGTGTCATCTAGATGTTAGGTCCAAGTTTGATGCGACATTGTTTCCAGAGGATGACAAAGAAGATGTGAGTGTGGAGAAAGAGCTGGGTGTAATCATCAATCATTCTTCTTGGGTAAGAGATGAATTAGCAATTCTGCCTAAAGTCCACATTGACTGGGACTCTCTTGATTTTGAGAAAGATAGAGAATTCCTACCTCTCCTTGAACTTGACAAATCCAATATGTTCATAGACATGCTACCATTAGCTGATTGGTCAACTGCACTTGAACCTTTTAAGCATCCTTGTGTTGAAAGTCATATACATTTCATTCCTGATCATGCTACTAATTTTGACTCAAGTCAGCCTGTGGAGTTCAAACAATCCTCTGAGCATTCAACTCAATCTGACCTGAATATTATGAAAGAGGATCTAAAAATGGAAGTTGTGGGTGAAAATGGTGAAAATAATAAAGTCCAAATTGAAGTGCTCAACACTTATAAAGATCTTAAGTGTACAAATGAATATTTCTTAATTGAAGATATGATCTTGAATACCCCAATTTCTCTATCATTTACTAATCTGCAGGGTACATTTGGACCACTTGACCCCCCATGGCTAATGATGCCTTACAAAGCAAGAATTTGGCATCAATTGATTGGTGGTGTTACGTGACCCTGTTACACCCATGTGTCTGGCTGAAGACGTTAAACTTAGCGCTTGTTGGGAGGCAACCCAATATTTTTAGGAAAATTGATTTCTATTGATTTCATTTTTTTTTTTTTTTTTTTTTTGTGTCTTAGGTGTTTGCTGGCCACTATCCTTGATAAAGCTAGTATGCAACCACCCGCATGTGATCATCAGGTTGCATCTCTCCTTTCTTACCTTACTTTGGCTGTATTCTATGTTCATTACTTTTATGCCATTGAGGACAATGTCATTCAAGTTGGGGGAGGGCAAGTCTTTCAAATCTTTAAATCCTGCTGAAACATCCCATGCATTATTCTGTGCTCATTAACTTCACATATCATTTCTCATGGAAAAATACCTCAGTCTAGAATGATTTTTACTCTAAGTATATACTTGTGCTAGTGGCACGCTAAAGGATGAAGTTTGCGGTTATGTTCTTAGCATTTTCCTCAAACTACAATTGAAATTTGATGAAACCTTCACACATGTATTAGATGATGAATAAATATCATTCAAGAGGGTGATGAGAGTTTTACCTAATACTCATGATGAAGATTGATATTCTACACTCTTATTGAAAACTAATCGTGGGGAAAAAGCTACATGCCTGCAAGTTATGAAAAAAAAATGATGATAAAATGAAGAAGGAAATCCCTAGCTTAGTAACCGGGCTTCAGCACCTCATGAAGTGTTGAAGTTCGCGTCAAACAGTGAACGGATATCCAAAGAAAGAAAAAAAAAATGATGCTGAAGGATGAAAATAAAAAGGCAGAGTGAAAGCTACCTGTAATTCGAGAATTTTATTGTAGGAGTGTAGAGTTGATATCATCTCTAAGTAATGGGTCAAAAACTCATACATTGTCTTAAGTAATGCTTATTGATCATAAGTGCATTCATGAAGGAAATGATAATTTTAACTGTATCTTGAGGAACTGTCTAATAATATGAACTGCATGATTGTCTTTGACACATGCTACTAGAACTGGAAATACTTATTGTTGATCAATCTTATCTCTGCTTTCTTGACATGAAAAATGATGTTTGAAGTTCCGGTTAGTCCTAATTATTCACTTGGGTGCATTGCTAAGGACTAGCAATGAGTAAGTTGGGGGATGTGATAATATCACATTTATCATAAATAAATCATGCCATTTTATTGATTGATATGTGATTAATTCATAAGATTTCTATTGTCACGGACGATAATTGATTAAATTCAATTACATGTTGTATTTGCAGGTTATGGACCATTGAATGAAGTTCGTATTGGGCCAATGGACCAAGCAGTCCAACAGAGGCAAATCTGGCATTTTCATATTGTTGCAAAAACCCTAGCCGCCTGCTTTTCTTTCTCTCTCTTCCTTCCATTTTTCTCAAGATTCTCTCCCTATTTTAAAATCTCTCTCCTCTCATCTATTTAAAAACCCCCCCTCTCTCATTCTCACGGAACTTTCTCTCTCTCTCTTTCTCACCACCGCAGCACTTCCTCCTCTTCTTCTTTCTCTTCTTCTTCCTCCTCCCCTCTTCTTCCCCTTCTCTTTCTTCCTCTCCCTCGGTTTCTCTCTCTTGCAGAAGAAGCAGAAGCAGCAGCAGCCGGCCGCCTGGCCGCACCCCCTGCCGCACCCGAGCGCGCCCGGCCCCAGCTGCGACCAGCCAGGCCGCCAGGCCCGCGCGCCCCTTGCCGCGCCTGCCTCCACGAGGCCGCCCGCCCGCGCGCCTGCCGCCCGGCCGCCTGCCCGCGCCCGCGCGCCGAGCCCCGCGCGCCCCTGCTGCCCCGCCAGGCCGTGCCCAGCGGCACGTCGCCCCCCCCCCCTCCTCTCTACGTGCATGCATGCACGTAGAGGAGGAGAGCCGGCGCGCTCCCTCTCTCTCGCTTCTCTCTCTTCTCATTCTCTCTCCGCTCTCTCTCTTTTCTCTCTCTCTTCTCTCTCCTATCGCTCTCTCTCCTCTCTCTCTCTTCTCTAGCGCTCTCTCTCTTTTTCTTCTCTCGTCTCTCTCTCGCGCTCCTCTCTCTCCTATCTCTCTCTTCTCTCGCGCTCTCTCTCTTCTCTCGCGCTCCTCTCTCTTCTCTCTCGCCTCTCTCTCTCTCTCGCTCTCTCTCTTTTCTCTCTCTCTCTCCTCTCTCTCGCCTTCTATTCTCTCTCCGCTCTCTCTCTTTCTCTCTCTCTCTCTTCTCTCTCTCTTAATTTTCTATTCTTTTTATTATCATTGTAACAGTAACACAATTTTATTGATTGTTTAGTGGATTATAATTTTGAATAGCATCTCTTGTTATCTCTCTCTCTTTATTTCTGCACTTAGCTTAGATTTATTTCACACAACTTAGTTTAAATATTACCACACTATTTTCTTAACTAAAAGCCCAATGTTTTCAACTCTAAAATCTAGTTCTCCGTGGATTCGACTCGGTCTCACCACTTAACTACCGTTTAATCAGTTAGTGTAGGCCGGTTATTTGAGATTGTTAGTCACGTGTTTAACGACGCATTCGTGGGCTATCAAAATACACCACCCTGGATACCACCAGGTCTTCCTTCTACTCGAAGGGAACACACACCTTGGAACCCCCAGGTCTTCCTTCACACGAAGGGAACACAAGAACACAAGAATGTGAAATGAGATCAAGCCCCTAGATCAAGCTTATACACTGCTAGATCTGAAGCTAAGACTGAGAGGGAAAGATCTACAGTGAGGGACACTCTCAGTTCTCAGAAGCTCTCAAGACTAACATAATGAATACAGAGAGCTAAGAGCTAAACAATCAAAGGAGTGAGGCTTGGCTCTTCGAGATGCTTGCAGAGAAGATTGTAGTTGGTATTCTCAATCTCAAAGTTATAATCTTCTGGAGCTTCAGTCTTCTTTATATATCTTCTATTTGAAATTTGAACGTTGAAGTGCCCGTTGTCTCTAAGCTTTTGTTTACGTTAGACTGCATGGTCCTGTAGAGCTTTCCGTTCAACAGTCTTCATGCACGCACAGAGAGAAGATCTTCTGTAATATCCTTTGGCTTCTAATTTTTCCAACGTTGTATGACGAGTGCTGTCAGAGACCTGCATGCATTACAAGCTTAAACAATAGACAGCTAAGCTGTCTCTTGTTGTCAGTCAACGTTAGATTGATTTTATACAGAAATAGAAGTTCCATTCTGTTCTTCTAAAAAGATGTTTACATAATAAGCATGAGAATAGAAGATATCATTTGCATGTACTACAGTGATACGTTCAGTCATAATAAATGCATGGTTGTCAGAAAGATATACCTGAAGACTTTGACTTTTCAACGTATTCAAAAATGAGCTCGAAAATCAAATCATTATTTTCACATGGAATCGTTATATGCATGACTTATGAAATCGTTATGCAAATGAGTTGATATTCATGTAAATCGTTGTGCACCCATAAGCAAACCGATGCACATACAAATCGTTATGCATTAATAACCAAATTGTTGTGACTCCATAAGCAAATCGTTATGCACAAGTTGTTATAATCAAATCGTTAAAGACAATGTGAATGAATCGTTGATTGCTGTATCGAATCGTTACAGCGACCAAGTCGTTATGTAATTTGATGAATCGTTACAGTAACAGAGTCGTTATGTAACTTATCGAATCGTTACAGGGATCAAATCGTTTTGAAACTTGATGAGTCATTGTGACACTGAAATCGTTGTTCTCACTTATCAAATCGATGTGAGAGCAAATCGTTGTTCTTTCTTAAGAAATCGATGTGATCACTTATCGAATCGTTATGGAAGCAAATCGTTATGAATACTTAACGAATCGTTGCGATCACTTACCGAATTGTTGTGAGGGCAAATCGTTGCGATCACTTAACGAATCGTTGTGAAGGCAAATCGTTGCGATCACTTAACGAATCGTTGTGAGGTAGACTGCAATAGAATAGTAATGACTTATGAAATCGTTATAGAACCAAAATCAATGTGAATGAGGAAATCGTTATGATTCTAAGGAAATCGTTATAACAACTAGAGAGTCGATGTGCACTTAGAAAATTTCATGCTTTGAACTTACATTGCTACAGAGTAAATAATGCTTACCCATTTAGCTTGTTATTCCTTGTTTCATTTCCTGTGCTCAAATCTCATAGAAAATATGTTAGATTAAACTTTATATAGTTTTGTTAATTAACAAAATAGATATATAATTTATTTAAATTACATGGGGATAAACTGATCATCAGCATCCTATGGGACAAAAGAAGCCTGGCCGACTGCAGGCCCTGCAAGAAGTGGAGACCACTGAGGAAGGTGGAGTTGTGGAAGGTACACTACCTATCTTTTCCCAGTCAACATTTGTTTTGTTTGATACTGGCACAACCCATTCCTTCATATCACAAGTATTTGCTGATACATTAAATGAAAACCTGCATCCATGGAATTTGTATTGCCTGTGACTACACCACTGGGAGAGAAAGCTCAATTAAACAAATACTTTCCATTAGATGATGTAAAGATTGGTGAACTCAATCTTAGAGCCGATTTGATTTGTATGCCCATGGAGGGCTACGATGTCATTCTAAGAGCCGACTGGCTATCCACATATGGGGCTTGTGTTGACTGTAGAAGAGGGAAGACAACATTTAGAATTCCCTAAATTGACCTTTACGGGATGTAGACACGAAAGGCATTTGTCTCTCGTCTCTGCTATTAAGGCTCAGAACATGATAAGAAAGGGCTGTGTGACATTGCTTGCCGCCATAGTGATTGAAAAGAAAGCAGCTAAGATATCAGGCATCCATATAGTGCAAGAATACCCTGATGTGTTCCCCGATGAGCTGCCAAACATTCCACTTGAGAGAGATGTTAATTTCTCAATTGATCTAACACCTGGAGCTGCACCGGTGTCACACCAACCCTACAGAATGTCCCCTGCTGAATTGAAGGAATGAAAGGAGCAATTGATGAAACTGCTGGAAAAAGGTTTTATCAGACCAAGTACTTCTCCTTGGGGAGCACCTGTGTTGTTTGTCAAGAAGAAGGACGGATCTATGAGATTATGCATCGACTACAGGCAGTTGAATCATCTTACTATCAAGAATAAGTACCCTCTGTCTCGTGTTGACGAATTGTTTGATCAGATATCAGGAGCCAAGTATTTTTCTAAGATTGACCTTAGATCGGGATATCATCAAATGAGGATTAAAGATGCAGATATTTACTAGACAACTTTTAGGAGCAGGTACGATCATTATGAATTTGTAGTCATGCCTTTTGGACTAACCAATGCTCCTGCAGCTTTTATGCAACTGATGAACAACATCTATGGGCCCTACCTCGACAAGTTCGTCATGGTTTTTATTGATGATATTCTCATATACTCAAAGACCAAGGAAGAGCATGAGGAGCATCTGAGGATCGCTCTACAAATACTGCGCAACAACAAACTCTACGCCAAATTGAGCAAGTGTGAATTCTGGCTCGAGGAGGTGTCATTTCTAGGCCATGTCATATCAAAGGACAGTATAGCTGTCGATCCTTCCAAAGTAGAAGCCGTACTCAACTGGGAGAGACTGACCAATGTCACTGAGATCAGAAGCTTTCTTGGACTGGCTGGCTACTACAGACGGTTCATAAAAGACTTCTCCAAGATAGCTGTACCTCTTACTCGCCTTACGCGAAAAGAGAACCCCTATGTCTGAAGCAAGGAGCGCGAGAAGAGCTTTCAGACACTGAAGCAATGCTTGACCTCTGCACCTGTCCTCGCATTACCAGTTGAGGGCGAAGGATTCTCAGTCTACACTGATGCATCTGGAATCGGTTTAGGCTACGTGTTAATGCAGAATGAGAAAGTGATAGCATATTCATCAAGACAGCTGAAGCCTCACGAAGTTAATTATCCTGTCCATGACTTAGAATTGACTGCTGTGATATTTGCACTAAATATCTGGAGGCATTATCTCTATGATGAACAGTTCATTGTCTATTCTGATCATAATAGTTTGAAGTACTTATTTTCTCAGAAGGAGCTCAATATGAGACAAAGAAGATGGCTGGAATACCTGAAGGACTTTGATTTCAATATCTAATATCACCCAAGCAGAGGTAATGCAGTAGCTGATGCACTCAGTAGGAAGCCAGTAGCGTCATTATGTTGTTTAGTCATGGGCGAGATGCAACTATTAGAGCAATTTGCCAGTTTGGATTTAAATATCGAACAGAGAAGTGACCAGATATTAGTGGCTAACCTTAGAGCTCAACCCGACATATTTGTTGAGATCAAGGAGCAGCAGGAAAATGATCCATTCCTAATCCGAGTCAAGGAAACCATAGCTGATAGACCCGATTTCTCCATCACTAAGGATGGGAGACTGTTATTTCAAGCCAGAACATGTGTGTCTGACAATGAAGAGTCGAAGAGAAAGTTGATGGATGAAGCCCACAAGACTAAGTATACAATTCACCCAGGCGCAACAAAGATATACCAAGACATGAAAAGGTCGTTTTGGTGGCCAAACATGAAGCGTGAGGTGGCTGAGCATGCTGCGCACTGCCTCACATGTCAACAGGTGAAGGCTGAACACCGTCGTCCTGCGGGTGTACTTAGGCCCCTGGACATACCTGAATGGAAATGGGAAAGTATTGGCATGGATTTCATCATGGGATTACCTCGAACTCGTGGTGGACTTGATGCTATTTGGGTCATAGTGGACCGTTTGACTAAGTCTGCACATTTCTAGCAATCAGAAGCACCTGGAGTGTGGATGTACTTGCAGCATTGTACGTAAAGGAGATTGTGAGATTACATGGAGTCCTCATGTCCATAGTCTCAGATCGTGACCCTAGATTCACCTCTAGATTCTGGAAGGGACTTCAATCTGCATTAGGTACTAAACTAAATTTCAGCACAACATTCCACCCACAGACAGATGGCCAGACGGAAAGAACTAATCAAATAGTGGAAGACATGCTGCGAGCCTGCACTATTGATTTTGAGGGATACTGGAATGAACGGCTATCAGTGATAGAATTCGCCTACAATAACAGCTATCAGACGAGCATTAAGATGGCACCGTTTGAAGCCCTGTACGGAAGAAGCTGTAGATCGCCAGTTTGCTGGAATGAGAAAGGTGAACAACAATGGCTGGGACCAGACATGGTACAAAACACCAGCAGAGATATACAGATCATCAGGGATAGGATTAAGATAGCTCAATCCAGGCAAAAAAGCTATGCAGATAAGAGAAGAAGAGACTTAGAATTTCAAATTGGAGATAATGTAATGCTTAAAGTGTCCCCGACACGAGGATTTCAAAGGTTTGGGATGAAAGGCAAGTTAAGGCCGAGATTCATAGGTCCATTTGAGGTACTGGAAAGAGTTGGCGAGGTGGCGTAGCATCTAGCACTACCTCCTAAGTTCTCCACCATACATAATGTCTTTCATGTATCAATGCTAAGGAAGTACATGTATGACCCATCACACGTAATCAGCTATGATGATATCATTTTGAACAAGAACATAACCTATGAAGAGAAATCGGTGAGAATATTAGACAAGAAGATACAACAGCTTCGGAACCGACCCATAACAGTGGCAAAGGTGCTATGGAGAAATCATGGAGTACAAGAAGCTACGTGGGAACCCGAAGCAACCATGCGACGGAATTACCCGGAGTTATTCAGTAAGTCATTCTTCCTCTTAGGATCATATGAATTTGGGGACCAAATTCTTTTAAGAGGGGGAGGATATAGAAACTCTGATTTTTAAACTATAAATAAAATAAAAATTTTAATTAAATAAATGTGATAAATAGATTAAATTAGAATAAAGAAGGAATAAATGGAATAAAAGGGAATTAAATCAAAACCCATTAAGCTAAATTAGGAATGGGTTGTACTAATGGTCCAAACCCAAAAGAATGGGCCTAAATGTGAAGAGCCCATCATGGGATGGGAGCTAATTAAGTGAAATTCATACCTAAAATTGTTAATAATTAGAAAAGGGTTAAGATAAGCACTATTTAACCCAAATTATCCAAAGGAGGAGTCCTAAACCCATCCTAACTCCTTGACCACGAAATTGGACCTCTTCCATATCCTTTTAGGTAGATAATGGCTAGGAAATAGGGTGATAATTGTGCAAATTTGGAGTTTGAAGAGGAGAGAAGAGTTTTAAGGTTTTAGGACTCTTACACTAGCTAAAACACCCCTAATTCGTCTCTACCAAGCCTCATTTCGTTGCTGGAGCTCTGGAGGACGAGGAGAGAGGGCTGAGGATGAGGAGCAAGGAGAGGAAGGGCTTGGAGCAAGGAGGTTCTCTCTTCCTCTTCGTCATCAACCCTAGGCTTTCATAACAGCACAAAAAGGTAGGCAATCTCTCAAGCTCAATCTAATTAAACCCCACCCTAGATAGATCTTGATCCCCTCTATCAAAGCCCTATGGATTCCCCAATTTTCGTTGCTCCATGATGGAGTATTAAATGTATCAATCCCTGTCAACTCCATGTATCTGAACCCTCATGTTTGTTTTAAATCCATGAATCTACTTAATCTCATACCATGAAACTTTTATCATAAATACTGCATCATGTTAGGGTTCTAATGATCCTATTTTCCCCAATTTTCACCATGCATCCATTGCCAAATTAATTCGTTTTCCATGACTGTGCATGTTTAGGTCACCGAAAAGTAACCTAGCTAAAGCATGCTCTATATATGTCTATTTTCTAATTACTCATGCCCAGTGGTAGATCTACATGTCTAGTTTCATTCAAGACCGATTTCATGATTTTTCGTGGTGTATGTGATTTGTTCTGGGTTTTTAAAGTGCACTGTGTCAAGTTTGGATGGCATGGACAAAATCCAAAGGATCCTGCACCATCTGCCAAGGCTCGGGCCGAGGCTCTGAGAACGCGACGGTCTGATATGTCGCATCCTCAACCTCGTCATGACAGAGTGTCAGATCGCATCCTGAACGCAACGAGACCCTGCATCGCGACCTGCTCGGCAGGTCGGCCCGACCTGGACGCACCACCCCGACCTGTCACGACGTGCATACGCGTCGTTGCGTCAGTGTCTCGGCTGGCACCTGAACGCGTCGGACCCGTAGCGACCTGAACACGTTGATTAGGTCCGTCGCGACCTGTCCAGTCAATGCGTCGGCTACCCCTGTCGCGAACTGAACGCGACAGCAGCCGACGTCGCGATCTAACTGTGACGGCCAGAACCTGAAATTGCTTATATAAACCTACTATTTAGGCCATTTAAATCCTTTTTAGCCTTAATGAAGTATTGTCATGAATAATTTCAACCTGTTAACTATTAATGAGTAATATTTACATGAAATTAATAAGTTTAAAAGCCATGTGCACAATCTTTCATGCTCTCATGATTTAATTACACTTGCACACACTTAACATAAATGTTTGCCATGAGATCTTGTTAAATTACTCAATAATGTATCTGGTAATTAAGTATAATTACTCACTTAATTTTCCAATTATTAAATGACACTTGTCTTCGTTTTATTCGCACTTTGTATACCGTTACCGCTTCCCTCGGCCTTCGAGCACTCGAGGCACGACGGACACTTGTTTTATACACATTCTCTCTTGGCATAGACCACCTCTCCGTTGGGAATACTCCTGACTGGACCAGGGACTCCTTGTCGAGGCCTCCATAAGTCTCCTTGGCTTTGGCGCACGTCCTTAGCCGACGAGTTGGTTGTACTCTTAAAACCCGTTACACCCATAGGGATCAGCATGATCCAACAGCCTTAGTGTGTTTCCTTCTTACCTTGTGATCACGCCGGACCATCTAGTCTGTGTCTTGGCACGGCTAGTGGGCGGTGGTGACTTCTACCAGACTGCCGGCACACGACGGCGTGCTGTGCAACTGTGACTATCGTTGTTTATCGTGATTTTACGATTACGTCCCTGTCTTATCTATCATCCTTGTACTCTCATCTGTTCACTTTCACTCTACCATCTCGTCTATTTCATCTACTGTTCTCATCTATTCTTGGAACTCTTTTTGGCCATCTATATGATTGTAAGAAATATGACTTATGCCAGTGCAATAGGGCCCTATCTGGTCCTAGGAGGAGCGCCCGAAAAGTGCCATTTGCCCATAGGAGTTAAAATGATCATGATGTTGGCATGCATCCAGTGCCATTATGCTATCAAGATTTGATCTATGACAATCAATCAGTGCTATTTGTACAAGTTCTATCTATGCAAGTGCTATCGTTATGTGATATATCGTTACATGGCCATTCCTTTATCATTACTCGTTGTGCTATTTTTCCTATACAAGTTCTATTGTTATCTTTTTATCGTTACTTTACTCTACATGACTATACTCTCTAGTTACCTTGCCTTATAAGACATTAACCACTTAAAGCATGCTTGTTCATACAAGATATTAAGTCCTACTGGGCGTTATTCGCTCATCCTGTATTATTATTTCATGTGTTTCAGGTGAGTTTGATGGAGATTACCACACTCACGAGGAAGGGACTGAGGAGGATGCTCAGGAGTGACCCGTTATGTCAACCCGTGCTTAGTAGTAGTTAGTTAGTTATGAGTCAATTAGTCATTAAGTAATAGTTTAGATTTGAATAAAGTACTATGGGCCCTAGTTTTGGCTCTGATTAGTCGATGTAATAGATAGTTGATGAATTATTAATGAAGATGGATTTTTGTTTGGTATTGTTCCAATTGTGCAATGGTTGTTGTCTATTTATCGCTCTGTAATATTTAATAACTGTAATTATGCTCCGATATTCTGCGTCGGGGCGTTACAGACCACCTCTCTTTGATGGAACTGACTTTGCCTATTGAAAGACAAGCATGGAAGTGTTTCTCAAAGGTCATGGCTACGATCTTTGGAGTGTGATCGAAAAAGGAGATATAAGGTCACTCTTAAAGAAGGTACATCAAAATTCTCTAAAGAAGATAAATAAAAGTTATCTTTGAATGTCAGGACAAGAAACACTCTGCTATGTAATCTCAATAAAAGATTCAACCACATCTCAGCATGCAACATCGCCTAGGAGATTTGGGATAAAATCTCTCTCACACATGAAAGTACAGACAAGGTAAAAGAAACGAAAGTGGACATTGTAACAACCAAGTACGAACAATTCAAGATGACATCGGGAGAATCCATCTCATAAATGTATGGAAGATTCATTGACATCACTAATGCACTGGTTGTACTAGGTAAGACACTAACCACTTATGATACGATAAGAAAGATATTACACTCTCTTCCAGGTGCTTGGACAACTAAGGTAACAACAGTCGAGGAAGCTCACGACTTAAAAAGGATACCCATGGAGGAATTAATAGGGTCACTCATGACACATGAATATCACATGCATCAACAAGAAGGAGGTGCATTAAAAAGGAAGACCAATGCTTTAAAAGTCAGTAAAGAATACAGTGGTTCAAAAGAAGAATCCAATGATCTCCAAATGAAGAAGATGAACTGGTCATGCTATCTAGAAGACTTTAAAGGATCCTACAAATAAAGAAATGTAATTTTCAGCAACGAAATTTGGTAGGAAAAGATGTGTTAAGGAAGAAGCTCTAGGAAAAAGTCAAACAATCTGCCGTGAGTGCAAACAACTGGGGCATCTCAAGTCTGACTATCCGAAACTTAAGAAGAAAGAAGATTATGATAAGAACAGGAGAAGGAGCACTAGCCACAAATACAAAAGGCAGTAAAAAAGAAAAGTAATGGCTTCTTGGGAAGATGAAGACTCTGGGTCACCCTCATGCACAGAGTCAGAAAAAGACGAAGATAAGATGAACTTGGCTTTGATTGCAGACCACGATCAGGTATTATCAAAATCATCATATGATTCATTTGCAGATAATGATGATGATTATACTATGGACGATGCTTTTAAAGAGCTATTTGAAAACTTTAAAAAAAATCACAGAGAATTAAAGATTTAAAAGAAGAACACACTAGAACACTTGAAGTAAATAATCGATTAACTGAAGAAGTAAAAAATCTCACAAAAATAAATAATTGATTAACAGAGCAAGTAGAAAACTTTACAGAAGAAAATAGCTAGTTAGAAGCTAATAAACTAATTGCATAATAGAATCAATTGCATCTCACTAAAGAAATGACAAACAACAAACCTAACCTTTAAAGAAATAGGTGAATTCACACAAACCAGAATAAATAAAAAACCAACAACTCGTGAACAAACAACAAATGACATTGTGATTAATCGGTTAAAAGCTGAAAATTATTGATTAAAAACTATTGTAAATAAATTCGCTATAGGAAGGAAAATAATAAAAATGGTATTAGAAAGTCAAACTCATGATCGAAAGAAAATAGGATTAGGATATAATCCACCTGAAATGGAGAAACTATAATATATCATCTTGTCTATCCAATGCCAAAATTTCTTAGAGAACAAATTAACATTAACGATATGTGTCACAATTGCGGTAAACTCAGACATCACAAATGGAACTGACCTAAAAGGTTTAAGAAATGGGTGGTAAAGAGCTCACAAGCTATTGACACTGACAAAAAGGGACTCAAGAAAAATTGGGTACCTAAAACTCTCGGGTATGCAAGATGGTGCTGGAGCAACTATAACCAAATGATTCTAGATAGTGGCTGCTCCAGGTACATGTCAAGATATCATTAAGCGTTCATAACTGTAATATCCCGACACAGAATATCGGAGTGAGTTACAGTTATATATATAGTATAGAGCATAAAATAGACATCAAACTATTGCACAATTTGGAATAATGTCAAATGAAACAACTTTATTGATAATTCCACTAATCTCTATTACAATCACCGATTCAGAGCCAAAACTATGGGCCCAGAGTATTTTATTTACATAAAACAAACAAACTTACTAATATTAAGACATCTAGATAACATCACATCGGGTCACTCTTGCGTTTGCTTGTCCCTATCCTCATGCATGTGGTAATCACCATTAGACTCTTCTGAAACACACATAACAAGTAGCGCAGGATGAGCGATAATGCAAGTAGGACTTAATATCTCAAAAAATAGGCATACTTTAAAGTGATTAATATCTTAGATAGCAGAATAACTAGATAGAACGATCAAGAGAGTACTAGCACATGATAGCAAGAGAACAATAGTACTTTTCAAAAAGAATATAGCACAACTAGCACGTTAAAGTAATGGCCATATCACGAGATAACACGTCACGATAACACGATAGCACACTAGTCAAGATAACACTTTGATTGTCTTTAGATTATCAAGATAACTAGCACTTGAGTGTAATGCTGAATACTCTGATTATTAAACTCTTATGGGCACTAGCACTTTCGGGCACACCTCCTAGGACCAGATCGGACCCTTTATAATGTTGTCTAGCATTGGTCATGTGTTCTTTATCTTTATGCAATCAGTCAAATGGCCATAGCGAGTGCCAATAATATATGAGAATAATTGAAGAATAGATAAGAGTATTGGAAAAAATGAATAGATGAGTGATTAGAGTATAAGTGAGAACTATATGTCAATGCACATAAAATGACGGTAAATTAAGTGATAGTAACAGTTGCACAACACACATAGTTGTGTGTTGGCAGCCTAGTAGAATTCACTAACCGTCCACTGGCTATGCTACGAACACAGTCTAGAGGTCCGGCGTGATCTCAAGGTAAGAGAGATATCTAAGGCCGTTAAATCATGCTGATCCTTAAGGGTAAAATAGGTATTAATGGTACAACCTGCTCGTCGGCAATGGACGTCTGCCAAAGCCAAGAAGTCTTATGGAGGCCTTGACAAGGATTATCTAGTCCAGTCAGGAGTATTCCTAATAGAGAGTCCATCCAAGTTAATAAAAGTGTGTATAAAATAATTATCCATCTTGTCTTGAGTGCTCGAAGGTAGAGGGGTGCGATAATGATATCCGAATCAGGCGAATAAGATGAAGACAAGTTCATTTAAAATAATGGAAAAATTACATGAATATTTTCAAGTAATAACCAGATATATTATGAAGATGGTTTTTGTAAGATCTCATGGCAAAATTCAATATTTGGTATGTGCATGTGAGAGAAAATCAAAGATAGCATATGAGAGTCATGAACATATCTTTTAAATAAGAAAATCATGTAGATATTATTAAAAGTTCGTTAACATGATGTCATTGTTCATCATAGAGCATTATGAGGGTTTAACCATGATTAAAGTGCATGGATTAGCAAGATTTAAGTGAATATTAGGGTTTCTGAAAATGCACAGAGAACCCGACGTCGATACCTGTTGCATTCAAATCGCGATGGTTAGGTCTGTCGCGTTCAAGAAAATCGATGTAACCCATCGACTGCTGAACCGACATCGACTGCTGAACCGAAACGCGACATGCTGTCTGGTCGCAGTTAAGGCAAGTGCGACGGGGTTCTGGGTTAGACAGAAAGAACGCGACACAGGGTACCGTCACGTTTAGAACGCGACTCGATGATGTGTCACGACCCAGTTGAAAACGTGAGCGATCGGGCCGTCTCGTTCTCAGGGGTCCTACCCGAGCCCTAAAAGGGGATTAAAGCTCTTTGGATTGCGGTCCAGTCTTCCAGGGGCTTGATACAGGGCCTTTAAAAATTAATATCAAATCGTATGCTAGATGAAAAGTCATGAAATCAATTTTAAGGGAAACTAGACTTGCAGGAGTACAAACAGTAAAGAGTAATTAGATTATTAACATGGTATCCAAGTGCTATGAATAGGTTACTTCATGATGAACCCAAAATCTGACACAATGGACATGTATTAATAAATTTGAACAACATGCATAATAGAAATTGAGGAAAAAGGTATCAATGGATTCAGGACATTGAGTACAATCTACAGTAAAAATTTCACACCCCGAAATAAGGTGTAAACATGGATTGAAAAGAAATTCTTAACAGATCTTTGGGCATGAAATACTCTTAAACCACATGATAGAAATTGGGGAAAACATGAGACTTTTGTTACTGGAATCATGGACTATCTAGGGTCGAGTTCAATTAACTTTTGCTTGAGAGATTGCCTACCTTTGAGCGCTTTTGTGATCCTAAGGTAAGAACATAAAGAACGCGAAGAACTCCCTTCCAAGTCTCCTTCTCCACGAAGTTCTCCTCCAATGGCCTCCTTCCCACATCCAAGAGTTCTCAAATGAGCATTAGCGTCGGCCAAGGACGAGATTGAGGTGTATTTGAATGTTTCAGGTTAAAGCGTCACTATAAACTTCTAACTCTTCCTCCAACTCCGAATTTCCATATTTATCTGATATTTTCCTTGCATTTATCCTCCTATTGGTTTGGGGTGGGCTCTAATTCCGTGGCCAACAAGTTAGGATAGTGTTAGGACTCTTTTCTAGGTATTATGAGTCATATTTATGATTTATTTGTCCTTTTTAATTTATTAATAATTTAGTTACGAATTTTGAACTATTTATCTCAAATCCTTCTATTGGACTCTTGCTTTTGTCCCAATAAATCATATATGAACCATTAATGAAAGTCCATCTCTTGTTTTTACTTAATGAGTTTTAATTTATTCATAATTTTTTAATTTAAATTATTTATCTCAATTAAATTTTGAGAGTTGCTACATCCTCTCCCTCTTAAAAAGAATTTGGTCCCCAAATTCATATGATCGTATTAGGAAGAATGACTTACTGAATATATCTGGATAGTTCCGTCTCATGGTTGATTGACAAAATACTTTATGTAGAAGGATTAAAACATAATCTGATCAGTATCAGTCAATTGTGTGATAAGGGACATGATGTGCAATTTAAGGCAAAAGAATGTATCATCACATATCTACGATCAAAAGAGATCATGTTCACTGCCAAAAGAGAGAACAACATGTATGTGATTCATTTGGATGAGTTGAAATAACCAGACATTTGTTTGGCAACTCAAAAGAAAGATGAAGCAAAACTGTGGCATTGAAGACTTGATCATGCAAGCCAAGGTATTCTACAAAAGCTTTAGAAGTTTCAACTAGTGGAAGGTCAGCCAAAGCTTAAATTCAAAGATAATTATGTATGCAACCCATGTGTTAAAAGAAAACATGTCAGAAGTAGCTTCCAAAGCAAAAACATAGTCACAACTCAACATCCACTAGAACTTCTGCTCATGGATCTATTTGGACTAATGAGAACAACCAGTCTAGGTGGAAAGAACTATGGTTATATCATTGTTGATCATTACTCAAAGTTTACTTGGGCAAACTTGATCCAAAAGCGATGAAGGTATACTTCTTCGATATGTCTTCAAACCCAAAGGCTATCATGTATTTAATAAAAGAACTCTACTTAGGGAACAAACTGTTCATGTTGTATTTGATGAAACTAACTTATTGCAGAAAGAAAAGTTTCTTGTGAAGATAATTGTCACGTCCCGAGAATTACGCAGCGGATATTAGTTCGAATAATTCGAGTCGATATTTCGAGACGTGGACAGTCGGCAAATAAGCCTCTAGCTAGCACGCACTAAATGTGTATCAACACAACATCATAATAGGGCCCAACAGATGATCTCAATAAAAACTGTATTCAAATCTCAACTCATTTTATAAAAATTGGAAACTAGTACAAGACTGAGACTCAAATAAAAAAGGAAAGTACATTTACCCCTCACTTCCTACTACAGGTTCTAACTCTCAAAATAAACTACGATAACTAGACTCATAATTGAGACGCTCATCACTCGGATGCATTCCCATCCTCGACTTGCTCTTCCTCTTGAACTTCATAGTCACCTAGATTGGGAAAAAGGTAGGGGATGAGCAAACTAGCCCAGTAGGATTTATATCTCAATGTGCGGGCAATGATATAAGTGATTAACATTTTATAACTAGGCAAGTACGATGAATGATATGCACGAACAAACAAAAACTCATTAAAACATGATATAAAACAAGCTGGATAGAGTGTACAAGATAGAATAAGATTTTTGAACAAGGTGCCAAGAAAGATCTAGCAATAGATCACTTTGCACAAGCACGCAAGATTTCACTTGATGTCAATAGTTTTCAAGAAAGCAAGATATCACTAGTTGCAATAAATGCAGGATGGCCATATTACGCAAGCAAGCAAGCAAGATTGCACAAGCACGTTCAAGTAACACTAATCAGGCACGTAGACACCAATGTACACCAAGAAAGATCCATCAAGAATGTACACCAGGACACGTGTATGTGGTTATGTATCAAACATTCAACAAGCAAGAAAGTACTCCCAGCGCAGATGCAACGCCAGTAATCATTATACCCCATGGTTAACAGTATATTTATGACTCGCCGTCATTGGGGCTAGACTGGAGCCCTTGGACACACTCCGTGCCCTGTCAGCCATCTCATGTAAAATTTTAAATGTAGATACCCACAGTCATAAATAATGGCCAATGAGAGTTTCAAAAGTAAGCATGTGTAATGTCATGTTCATGATGATGATGAGAAGAAATAAATAAATTGAACATGATTCCATGAGGACAATAATCAAGAGATAAATTCGGCAGCTAAATGATAGATTTACAATTTTGTTCAATCTTTACAATAATAGCTTTAGTCTAGATGGCAATTCACACTCACGAGAACAAGAAGAGAAGGAAGTGCACGCCCTAGATGTATAAGTGTGTAGAAATGCACATGTGTAAGTTCACAATCTGTCGGTCTCAAACTCTCGGAAAAACACTTAACATGACGGCATGCAATGAACAATGCATTTAGCTACAAATGGGTTTACAAGATTTTAAGATAAATTTATCACTTAAAGCAAGCTAGAATGGTAACAAGAGTAAATCACAAGTTTCATGTATGATCATATCATAAGAAAGCAATTAGAATAATATTCATGTAATTAAGGATTTTTCAATGGGTTAAACACTTTTAAGCCATTAAATAGACATTATGTAATAAACAGACCCAAAATATGCAATATGTTGTAAAGGTAGTGTCGGCACAACCCATGCTGGTGTCGACACCATGCTTCAAACACAAAGCAAAAAACATGAAAAACTGGTCAAGTAGTGTCGACACTAGTTCCAGTAGTGTCGACACTACAGTAGTTCCAGGTAGTGTGACACTGAGGTAGTGACTAGATCAGTTTCCCAAAACTTTCTGGGAAAAACTGGGACAGTGTGTCGACACTAGATGAGGTAGTGTCGACACTGGATAGCTTTCCCAGAACATTTCTGGGCTGTTTGGGACAGGGTGTCGACACTAGATGAAGTAGTGTCGACACTAGAGAGCTTCCCAGAACACTTTCTGGGCTGCTCTGGGACAGTGTGTCGACACTAGATGAGGTAGTGTCGACACTAGCTGCCCTCCATGACAAAACATATGGTCAAGTGTGACCCGAAAATATGTCTCATGCAGTGATTCACTACCCTCTTATAACTCTCTAACTAATGATATTTAGACAAAATGTTCAACATGAAAGATGACGAGACAACTAGTAGAAGAACTTTTCTGTTGAGGATTTGATCTAATTCGGTCTCGAATCCAGATAAAACATATGAAGAACAGAAAGTCAAGTGTAGCCCGAAATCCCAGTATCATGCAGTGACTCTCTTCCCACGCCTGTAACTTTCTAACCAAGGACTTTTGGACAAAACGTCCAACATAAAAGATGATCGTGACTTCAATTAGAAAAACTTTCGTGAAGAAAGTTCAGTCAAGTTCAGTCTCGAATCACGTGCATAATAAGAAGAACGGGAAAATCCTAACAGTGCGCGACTTTGGAAAAACACTCATAACTCAAAATATACTCATTAGAATTCGATGAAACCAGTGGGAAAAGAAAGTTAACTTGATGCTCTACACATTGGTATAGGGTATATTAAGGTTTGGCCGAGAAAACCTACCTTATGGGTTGAAGAAGTCTCATTTTTCTCGAAACCCGAGTTCAAACCACTCGGAGGAAAACACTTACTGCTCCGTGTATACTGCATGAAATTTGAGAATTCCACTTGGGTTAGAACGTAGCCTTGACCCTCTTTCCAGGGGTAAAGCCTTTCAAGGTTTGGTTTAGGTTGACTCACCTTTGGTCGACTTCAAGATGATGGTCTGTGCAGGTCGCAGCAGACGAAACAGGGGAAGAAGAACGACTTGGTGTGGATGATCTCCTGCTCCCAGCCACCAAGAACTTCTCCACACGACCCCAGCAAGTTCTAAAACTCGTTCCTAGGGTTTGGTGAAGAGTATTTAAGCAACCACGGTGTTTTAGGAGTCCTATTATAACTAGGAAAGCTAAGCTGCGGTTTTTACAGGGCAGTTTCCTATCTTTTGAGGATTCCTTCCTCCCTTAGAGTGTGTGAGGCTTTAGGAAACCTCCCACCATAGATAGGCACGAATTTGGGTTGCCAAGAATGCATGATTGCATCCCAATTCAACTCAAATTGCCTCTTCTAATTTCAGCCTATTTAGAGTTACGAATTTCCATGCATTTCTATCTTTATTTGATTATTGGGCCAATTGATGTCCATTGACCCGCTTATGATATTGGGTCATTAATATAATGTTGGAAGTCCCTCCAACACTTTTATTTAAATTAGATTCCTTTATATACTAAAATTTTCGGGGTGCTACAATAATTTTGTAGGAGAATTAATAAGAGAAAGTTCTAGTGGACAAGTAAATGGAAAAAAAGAGCCATCACTTGAAACATTGCAGATTCAACTAGCACAAGATCCTGATTTGCCAAAGGAGTTGAAATTTATCAAGGATCATCTAAAGGAAAATATCATAGAAGATCCACTTGATAAAGTGCTCACTAGGAGTAAGATCATTCAATGTGATTATTTAGTGTTTGTTTCACAATTTGAACAGAAATCAGTCGATGACATCTTAAAAGATGAATCTTGGATATTAGTAATGCAAGAGGAACTTAATCAGTCCCAAAGAAACCAAGTTTGAGAACTTGTGCCTAGACCCAATGACCATCTAGCCGTAGTCCCCAAATGGGTGTTTAGAAACAAAATGAATGAATCAGATAACATAAATAGGAACAAGGCATGACTGGTTGCTAAAGATTATTCATAGGAGGAAGGCATAGACTATGATGACGTATGCTCTTGTTGTTAGATTAGAAGCCATACAAATTCTGCTTGCCATCGCTTGTGCAATAAATTTTAAATTATTTCAAATGGATGTTAAAAATAATTTTCTCAATGGTTTATTAAAGAACGGGTTTATGTGGAGAAACTTGAAGGATTGAAGAATAGTCAATTTCCAAATCATGTTTATTTCTGCATAAAGCTTTCTATGGGCTCAAACAAGCTCCTCGAGCTTGGTATGAACGACATAGCACTTTTCTACTCAATCATCATTTTTACGCGTGAAAAAGTTGATAGTATTGTTTATTAAATGTCAAATAAAAATATCTTGATAGTCCAAATACATGTAGATGGCATTATCTTTGGTGCTATTGACGAAACTTTATGCAAGAAATTTAAGAAGCTCGTGTAGGGAGAGTTTAAGATGAGTATGATGAGGGAACTCAATTACTTCCTTAGATTACAAAATAAGCAACATAAAGAAATAATACATATTAATCAAAGCAAGTACATCAAGGATATGCTCAAGAAATTTGTCTATGACAACACCAAGACTATGCCCACACCAATGAGCACATCTATGAGGTTAGATACTGATGAAAATGATAAGACTATAGAACATAAAATATATAAAGGTATGATGGCTCACATTTATATTTAACAACAAGCAGACCAGATATACTCTTTAGTATTTTTTTGTGCTCGTTTTCAAGCAAATCCAAAATATTCTCATCTGACATGCATTAAAAGAATATTTAGATATATTGATGGGACTCCAAAACTTGGTTTATGGTTTCCTAAAAATTACAACTTGGAATTAATTGGTTATTCAGACGCTGATTGCATCGATTGCAAAGTTAGTAGAAAGAGCACCAACGACACTTGTCAACTCTTTGCAAGATGTACAATTTCATAGTCATCAAGAAAATAGAGCTCAGTTGCATTATCCACTACTTAAGCAATGTACGCGGCAGTTGGAAGCTGCTGCGCACAACTTCTTTAGATAGAGTACCAATTGGAAGACTACGGAATCAAGATGAACAAAGCTCCTATGTTGTGCGACAACACAAGTGCTATTAACTTAACTAAAAATCCTATTCAACATTCAAGAACCAAACACATCGAGATACATCACCATTTCATAAGATTCATGTTGCTTTAGGAGATATTTCATTGAGTTTCGTAGATAATGTACATCAACTGGCTGATATCTCTATTAAAGAATGTCTGAGGATCATTTCACTACGATTCGAAGGGAATTGGGCATGTGTAATCCATGAAAGCTTAAGGAATTTATGTACACATTTACTTGAAACATGCTTGAATGGAAATATCTAGTGATGTGTCTGAGAATCCCTCTCTACGGTCCTTTCCAAATCTTAATAAAAATAATCAATTATTCTACATGTCATTCAAGAAAATAATTAGTTAATTCAAGTGTATAATAAGTTAATTTTATAAATAATAATATAATAATAATAATCCAAGTCTTTCCTAATAACATCACACCATCTCATTTTAGGCTTCCCTAGCTCTTGTACTGGTATCAACTAAAATTTTGTCACATCTTTTAATCGGCGCCGAGTTAGGGCGATGGTGCACGTGTCTAAATCATTTAAGTATATTTTCTCTCATTTTTCTATCAATTGGAGTATCCCCAAATCCTCACAGAAGCGCTCATTCCTAATCTTATCTTTCTTAGTCTTACCGCACATCTATCTCAGCATCATCATCTCTACCACACACATTTTTTTAATGTATTCCTTTCACACTACCTAACACTCGGTACCATATAATAAAGTAGGTCTCACTCTATTCTATAAAACTTTACTTTAAGTTTCAAAGGTATGCAACTTGTAGAGGACTCCTGATGCACTTCTCCATTTTTGCCAACCTGCTTAATCCTGTGTGCCACATCGTCATAAATCTCTCCATTCTCTTGGATGATAGACCCTAAGTATCGAAAGTTACTACTCTTAGGAATGTCTTGTCCATCAATTTAAATCATATCTTCTTGTAACACCCTCTTATTATTATAATTATATGCATAAACTCTGACTTACTCCTACTGATTTTAAAACCTTTAGATTACAAGGCATGCCTCCAACTTTCTAGCTTAGCATATAAACCATCATACTCTCATCAATTAAGACAATATCATTCGTAAATAACATACACCAAGGGATATCATCATGCAATTGTTTAGTTATCTCGTCTATAACCAGAGCAAAGAGATATGTAATTAGAGCAGAACCTTGATGCAAACCTATTGTGACTGAAAATTCACAAGTGTCTCCAGCAATAGTTCTCACACTAGTAGTGGCACCCTCGTACATATCCTGGATCAAGTCAACATATCCTTAAGAAACTCCTTTCTTTGTTAATGTCCACCAAATCAAATCTCTCGGTACTCGATCATATGCCTTCTCCAAATCAAGAAAAACCATATATAAATCTCTTCTCATCTCTCTATACTTCTCCATTAACTGTCGTAATAAGAAAATAACTTTTGTAGTAGATCTACTTGGCATAAAACCAAACTGATTTTCTGATACAGTAGTCATACATCGCATTCATTTCTCAATTACTCTTTCCCAAAGTTTCATAGTGTGACTCATAAGCTTAATGCCACGGTAATTATTACAGTTTTGAATATCTCCTTTGTTTTTATAGAAAGGAACCACAACACTTTTTCTCCATTCTTCTGGCATTCTCCGTTCCTTCAAAATTTTATTGAAAAATTTAGTTAACCACTTAATACCAATGTCTCCTAAGGCTTTCCACACTTCAATAGGTATGTCATCCGGTCCTAAGGCCTTACCCAATTTCATTTTTCCTAAAGCATCACCCACTTCTGACATCTTAATACGCCTAAAATATTGATATTTATCACATTTTGTTAACTTATGATTCTTTCTAAAGAAATATCCTTAAAGCAATCTCCATTAAGTAATTTCTGAAAATAGCTACACCATCTCTCTTTAACCTCTAGATCTTAACTAAAATATTTATCTTTATCTTAATGCAACGAACATGATCTAGATCTCTACTTTTCTTTTCTCTTAATTTAACAAGTTTAAATATATCTTTTTCACCCTCTCGGTTCCTAGTTTATTATATAATTCTTCAAACGCCTTTGATTTAGCTTCACAAACTATTCTTTTAGCCCTCCTTTTAGCTACTTTATAAGCTTCTAAAGTTTGACTATTTTTTTTACTTTGTCAATCCTTAAAACAATATCTTTTAACTCTAATAGTATTTTGAATTTTCTCACTCCACCACTAAGCCTCTCTTTCTACATTCCTTTTGATTTTAGATTCACCTAAGAGTTGTTTTGCTACATTCTTTATACAATTTGAAACATTATTCCACATTACCTTAACTTCTTGGTCTAAATTTTAAATATTTTCTTTTGCTAGATGATTTTTAAATGTTTCCGAATTTTTACTTTTCAAATTCCACCACCTAATCTTAGAGCAATTATTTATGATGGTTTTTTTTTAAATTTTGGGATAAGGACATCTATTATTAGTAATCAATATTGTGGGGCTAAACTCTCTCCAGAGATAACTTTGCAATCTTTACACAAAACTCTATCAATCTTTCTAATAAGAAAATAATCAATTTGACTCTTATGTGTACCACTCTTATATGTTATTAGGTGTTCGTCTCTCTTCTTAAAATGTAATAGCAATTACTAGATCATAGGCCATAACAAAATCAAGAATACTAGTGCTCATGTCATTTCTCTCGCCAAAGCTAAATCCTCCATGAATCCTCTCTCATATCCTCTATTACTTTTACCTACATGGCCATTAAGATCCCCAGCGATAAATTTTTCTCTTCACTAGGGATTTTTGGATCAATCTATCAATAGTTTCCCAAAAATACTTTTTAATGCCCTCTTCTAAACCCACTTGTGGTGCATATGCACTAACTACATTCATAGTAACATCACCTACAATAAGTTTTATCAAGATAAGTCTATCCCCCAGTCTATTAACTTCTACTACTTTCACTTTTAAGTCTTTGTCTATTATTGTAGTCACATTATTTCTAGAGTTACTAGTTCCTGTATACCAAATTTTATAAACATCAATTTTTTAACTTTAGATCCTTTCCACATAGTTTCTTGTAAGCATGTTATGTTAACCCTCCTATACTTCATTAACTTAACCAACTCTAAACTCTTGCCTGTTAAGGTTCTTATATTCCAAGTAGCTAGACAGATTCTATGTTTTTGGACTAACTTATTTATCCGTGTTCGCCCAACCCCACACGGGAACCCTTGCCTACTTAACACCGCAATCGGGGGCCATTGCGGCGCGTCGCTTCTAGGGAATGTCCTAGCCAACCCTTGCTCACTTATCATTCCATATGGGTTTCCGATGTAACACGTCACTTCTAGGGAACACCATAGTATTAGCACAAATATTTAGATCAAAATTCATGTAAGGATTTGACATTTTTTTTACTGTTGACTATCAACCTAACGTAAATCCTCCTCCTTTCTCACCCACGGGCTTGGGACCGGCAATGGCGGAGTTAAAATATCTTACTTAAATAAGTGGTTAATCTTATTTACCTTACTATTGATCATCTCAAATGTCACACAAATACTCATTACCTTCTCTGTCATATCATTGTTGTAAATCCAATTACTTTTTGAAATCTCATCCTAACCATTGATCTTCGAAACCATACGCCACGCGCTGCACTCAAATTGAAACCGTCTCTAACATCTCTTCCCCTCCTAAATGTCGGCGGTTTCTAACCTTTTGAAAACACATTTTTCCTCTCCGGCTTCTTCATCCCCTCGAATGTAGCCAACTGCTACCCACTTTCTTTCTGCAGACGAAAACCCTTATATTTTCAAGGACACAGATCTCTCACGTGCTTCACCTTTTCGCCTCTCGTCTCAAGTAATATCTCATTTTGCTCATTCCCGATTCTAAAGCTCGAGTATTTTTCATCAAAATAATGGTTATTATGTTCTCTCCTTCATTTGGGTTTTTGCTTTCCATTTTTTCGTCACAAGTTAATCCATGGCCCCTAAAACCTCTGCCATTGCTATTGGGGATATTAGATGCATTGTGTCTCAATGCAAAATCATAGACTTGATGAACTAGAACAAAAAGGCTTGGACATTCGAAAGATGATCAAAGATTCAGAACTGGAAAGAGTGTGCTTGATGAAGAAATTGGTGTACCCGGAATTGGTCAAAATTTTTTACTTCAACATGGTATCTCCTAAGCACAAGAATATGAGTACCACACTAAAGGGTCAAAAGATTGAAATCACTAAATAAAAGTTGATTTGGTATTTCAAGTGCTCAGCAACAGGGATCACACTTGAGAGCAAGGTTCTATTGAAAGACATGTATGAAAAGTTGGCAGAAGCGAAGTCTAAATGATGCAACATCATACGTAGCAATCCGTTATTTTAAAAAATACATAAATTAATTAAAATCATAAATAAAAGTAAATAAATTAAAAACTATTAAGTAAAAACAAGAGATGGGTTAAAATTAATAGTCCATACTAGAGTTATTAGGTCAAAATAAGAGTTTAAGATGATTGAATAAAAGAAAATATTATTAAATTTGTAACCCCATTATTTCTTAATTAAAACGGGGTAAGTAAATCATAAATACAACTCATATATATCCAAATTAGAGTCCAAATCCTACCCCAATATGTTAACTTCTATCTTAGCCCAAATAGGAGATTTGGATGTTAGGAAATCTAGATAAACATGAAAATTTGGAGTTAAAAGGAAGTTAGAGTTGTATAGAAATTAACAATACAAGATCTATAAATAAACTCTCAAACCCTTCATGGCCAACCCTATAACTCTTCTGAGACATTTTAGACGTGGAAGGGAGGCCAAAGGAGTAAGGAATCGAGAAGAGGAGCTTGCTAGAAGATCTACAAGTTCATTCTTTGACTGCTAGCCCTAGGAAGATCATCTCGACCAAAGGTAGGCAATCTCATAAGCAAAACTTAATTAATCTCATCCATTGGTTGCTCTTGATTTTAGGAACAAAAGCCTATCTTTCCCCAAATTTTATCATGCTATTCTTGTCAATTCATACTTGAAGTTTTGTCACGAATATGTATCTGCCCCATAATGTTCACCCCAATTCTTTTCATTCATGCTTTACCTCGTCTTGTGAAATTTTTTCCATACATACTACATGATGTTTGGAACACGTTGGCATTCTTTTCCCAAATTTCTATCAAGTGTTCTATACGAATTTCTTCACTCTTGGTCATTGTGTCATGTAATTGGTTCGTTATGAAAGAACCTGATCATACCACGCTGTAACGATGATGAAACCCTAACTACTTTTTACTATTTAATCTCCTGCAAGTCTGGTTTTGTTTAAACCAAGTTTCACAATTTTTCATTATGTATACGTTGAGATTTCCGTCGTTTATGGTCATTGTGTCAAAATCCCATGGAAGCGAACCGCAATCCAAGGAGGTTTGATTTCCTTTTTGGTTTGAGCAGGAACCCTAAGATCACGACATATTACATCGCGTTCTCATCAGGGTTGCGACAAGCCCCCTATTGCGTTTTGAACGCGATAGGCACTGTGACATGTTCTTCCTGTATGACCTAAGATGCCTTGTCTCATTCTGTTAAAGCATACGTCACCATCCTAAGGTACCTTGTTGTGACCAATCCAAGGGTACGTCGCCTTCTCAATTTTTTGTCCAAAAACCCTGGTTTTCATCTATTCTTATCTTAAGTTTGTGTATTTACTCCATGTTAAGTTTATGCTAAGTTTGTAACGTAGTAATAGAAGTCATATCATGATGAACGTGCAATTTCTCTTAAAAGCTATGCACTTGATCTCTGTATCAAAATCCATGATATCACACACACACACCAAAACCATACATCCCAAACTTGCAATGTCAATAAAATGTTCCATAATACATCTGGTAATTTATTAGAATTTTGTACATAAATCTCTCTATTTAATGGACTTGTCTTCGTTTCTACCGATTGATTTGGAACACGTTATCGGTGCTTTAGTGTTCTAGAAGTCCTATAAAACATTGAGCAACTAATGTTTCCACACTTTTTCTTTACTTGGACGAACTCTCTATCAGATATTCCATCTACTAGACTAGTGAATCCTTATTCAAGACCTTTGTAAGTCTCCTCTGACCATGGAATCCCACGTGGTCGACGAGTGAGTTGTACCATTAACACATATACGCCCTAAGGGGTCATGCTGGACCTGTAAGGCATGCTCCAACCAGCCATAGTACTATCGTTGACATCGCGCTGACCTCTTGACCGTGTTACTGTCACAACTAAGTGGTAGACCGCGATATTTACCAGACTGCCAATACCCGAAGGTATTGTTGCAACTATTACTATCACATGTTTTAAATGTTGTTTTACGTATATTGACCTATAGTTCTCATTTTTTCTTATTCACTTATCTATTCACGTTCTCTCTATACTCTCGCCTATTATTCAATTACTCTCATCTATTCTTGGTACTCTCTATGGCCATTTGACTGATTGTTTAAAGATAATAAACATAATCAATGCCTGGCAATATAAAAGGAGCTCAGTCTGGTCCTTGGAGGTGCGCCCAAAAGTGCTAGTGTCCATTGGAGTTAATTGACCAGAGTGTTTGGCATTACACTCAAATACTATCTATCTCGACTATCTAATAACAATCAAAGTGCTATACTATACTCAACTCGTTGTGCTATGTGCTATTGCATGCTATTCCGTACTATTCATGCTATGGCCATCCTGCTCTTTGTGTTATACTTAAAATATGTGCTATTTGTGCTATTACTCTCTTGACATTACTTGATTCGCTCTGTCATGAGTCACTCTGCTCTTTAATACATTACTCACTTAAAGCATGCATCTCTATGAGATATTAAGTCCTACTGGGCATTGTCGCTCATCCTGCGCTATTTGTGAACATTTTCAGGTGAGTCAAAAGAAGAGAACAACACTTACGAGGAGGGGTACGAGCAAGAGTGAACCTGATGTGACCACGGAAGCGTCCAGTTATCTTAGAGTCTTAGTATAGTTTGATAATTACTTTTTATTAGTTGTAATGAAGATAATTGGGCCCATAGAATTGTCCCTGAATTAGTGGTTGCAATAGACATTAGTAGAATTATCATGAATATATTGATTTAATATTATTCAATTGTTCAATAGTTGATATCTGTTATACGCTCTATACTCGCACTATATTAACTATCTCCATTTCGATATTCTGCATCGGGGCGTGACAGTTTTGTGATATCAGAGTATAGGATGTTTTAGGATGAACTACCATGACTACTTGTTGACTATCGTACCTATTCTAGGATTGGGTAGAACCATGGTTAACACCTAAAAGATATTCACACATGCACTAACTTAGTGCCACTTTAATATCCTAATGTCAAATTTATTTTTGAAGGAACTTAGGAATTTGCAATGGCTACTGAGCATGCTCAAATGCGTGACATAACAAACCATTCAAGAACTCACTCACGCACTTGTGCAAGCCACGCAAGGCGAAGGAAACTGTGTAGCTGGCAATCTTCATCACAACTTTAGGAGCATGAACCCACCCTGATTCGGTGGTACTACCGATCCTGATGAAGTCGAGCACTGGCTTAAGGAGATTGAGAGAATTTTCCATGTTATGCAATGCGCGGATGTTGACAAATTATTGCTTGCAACATTTCAACTGGAAAGAGATGCCCACGCATGGTGGGAATATGTTGAAGCGATCAGAGCTAATGGTCAGTTCACTTGGAATGAGTTCAAAGAAGCGTTCAACTCCAAGTACTTATCTAACCAAGTCTAAGAGAAGAAAGCTATAGAGTTCGCTGCACTCAAACAAAGGAATCTATCTGTAGCTGAACACGAAGCCCAGTTCTCCAGACTATCACGTTACACTAATCATCTTGCTAACACTAAGAAGATGAAGGCGAGACAATTTCTTAATGGACTCAAGCCTCAATATATCACACAACTAGCTCCTCTCGACATCCAAACCTATGCCGAGATGGTCAAGAAAGCTCAATTGTTGGAGGATGTGACTGATTTCACTGATCGCATCAAAGGGAGGATCGTGAAGAAAGAGCAAGCTTCTAGTTCAATTAGTAATAAGCCAACAAACGGCAAGAAGCAGCCGTTCAGCATCACTGAAGGACCTAGCCACGAGAGGAAGCCCAAGATTAGCACCCCCCTCTACACCAGCCAAAGGCAACTACAAGCATTGTGACAAGCGTGGTCATACCGTCGATGAGTGCTGGAGGAAGGTAGGCACATGTTTGCGCTGTGGAAGTCGCAAGCACCGTATTCCCGACCTCCCTATGGTGAAGGAACATGAAAGATGAAACAAGGAAGACTGCAAGTTGTGCAAGATACTGAAACCACTGAGGATGGCGAAGTGGTAGAAGGTACACTACAATCCTTTCTCAATTAACATTTGTTTCAATTGATATTGGCGCTACACATTTGTTCATGTCTCAAAACTTTGTTGATACTTTGAATGTTAAACCTGCATCTAGGGGTTTTGACTTCCCTATCACAACACCACTGGGAGAAAAAGTAAAACTTAACAAATATTTTCCATTAGTTGATGTTATGATTGGAGATCTCAATCTATGAGCCGACTTGGTATGTATCCCATGGAAGGCTATGATGTTATACTGGGAGCCGATTGACTATTCACACATGGGGCTAGTGTTGATTGTAGAAGAGGGAAGTTCATTTAGTGAATTCCCAAGTGACATTCACTGGACTTAGACACAACAGACGTACATAGATAATCTCTGCCATACACCCACAACGGATAAGGAAAGGATGTGCGGCTTTCTTTGCAGACATAGTGGTGAAAAGAAGAGTCTAAGGTAGAAGACATACACATAGTCCAGGACTACCTTGACGTTTCCCCGATGAACCTTCTAGGAATTTCACCTGAACGAGATGTCAATTTCTCTATCGACTTGATCCCTGGAGCTGCACTGGTATCACATCAACCATATAGAATGTCACCTGCTGAGTTAAAAGAGCTAAAAGTACAACTGATGGAGTTGTTAGAAAGAGGGTTCATTAGGCTAAGTACTTCCTTATGGGGAGCACCTGTTCTATTCGTCAGGAAGAAGGATGGATCCATGAGATCGTACATCAACTACAGACAATTGAATCAATTGACTATCAAGAACAAATACCCATTGCCTTGAGTCAATGAACTCTTTGATCAAATATCTAAAGCTCGATACTTCTCCAATATTGATCTTAGATCTGGCTATCATCAAATGAGAATCAAAGACGATAACATCTACAAAATGGTCTTCAGGAGTAGGTATGGATATTATGAATTCATCATCATGCCTTTTGGCTTAACCATGCTCCTGCAGCTTTCATGCAACTTATGAACAACATGTACCGGCCATAGCTTGATAAGTTCGTGGTCATCTTCATTGATGATATTCTCATATATTCTAAGACCAAAGAAGAGCATGAAGTGCATCTGAGATAGCTCTGCAGATCTTATGCGACAATCAACTTTATGCTAAATTAAGCAAATGCAAGTTCTGGCTAGAAGAAGTGTCCTTCTTAGGCCATGTCATCTCTAAAGATGGTATAGTTGTTCATCCCTCCAAAGTTGAAGTTGTGCTTAATTGGAAGAGACCAACCAATGTCACAGAGGTTAGAATCTTTTTGGGACTGCTGGCTATTATAGCAGTTCATAAAGGATTTCTCCAACATTGCTATACCTCTCACTTGACTTACTTGAAAGGAGAAACCCTATGTCTATAGCAAGGAGTGTATAAAAGCTTCCAAAATTAAAAGAATGTTTGATATCTGCACCTTTTCGCGCTCTACCTATTGAAGGAGAAGGTTTCTCAGTTTACACCAATGCTTCGAGAATTGGTTTAGGTTGCGTGCTTTGCAGAATGATAAAGGCATTGCCTATTCTTCAAGACAATTGAAAACTCATGAGGTCAACTATATCATACATGATCTAGAGTTGGCCATTGTAGTCTTTGCACTAAAGATCTAGAGACATTACCTCTACGGTGAGCAACTCACTATCTATTCAGATCACAAAAGTTTGAAGTACATATTCTCTCAAAAGGATCTTAATATGAGACAAAGAAGATGGCTAGAATACTTGAAAGACTTTGACTTCAACATTCAATACCATCTAGACAAAGGTAATGTTGTAGCTAATGCTCTTAGCAGAAGCCTATGACATCTTTATCTAGTCTAGTTCTTGGCGAGATGCAACTATTAGAACAATTTGCAGGGTTAGACTTGAATATTGAACAAATAAATGATCAAGTTTTGGTTGCCAATATCAAGATTCAATTTGTCATATTTGTAGAGATCAAAGCTCAACAAGACAACAGCCAATTCTTGGTTCATGTTAAAGAAACTTTAATAGAGAGACCAAACTTTGCCATGACTGAGGATGTAAGAATTATTATTCCAAGGAAGAACATGTGTACCTGACAACGAAGATCTTAAAAAGAAGCTAATGGATGAAGCTCATAGAACCAAATATACTATCCATCCTGGTGCTACCAAGAGGTATCAAGACATGAAAAGAACATTCTAGTGGCCAAACATGAAGCGAGAAGTAGCTGAACATACTGCACATTGTCTTATTTGCCAACAAGTGAAGGCAGAACATTGATGTCCTTCAGATGTACTCAGACCACTCGAGACCCAGAGTGGAAGTGGGAGAGCATTGGCATGGACTTCATCATGGGTTTACCTAGGACTTGTGGTGGACTCGAAGCCATATGAGTCATTGTAGATCGACTAATTAAGTCTGCACACTTTCTACTAATCAAAAGTAAGTGATCTGTAGATGTGTTAGCCGCTCTTTATGTCAAAAGAGATAGTGAGATTACATGGAGTTCCATCATCCATAGTCTCAGATAGTGACCCGAGTTTTGCCTCTCATTTTTAGAAAGGACTTCAAACTGCACTTGGTACTAAATGTGAACACGCTTAATACGCCACAAAGAAATAATTAAAAAATAAAAGATTTTTAAATAATTGAGTAGAGTAGAACGAGGTGAAAGAGAAAGAGGGTGCGTGTGTGCACTATAGATGGAGGTGTGATCGCCAGGTACTCGAGGGTACTGAAGGAGAGAGCAAAGGAGGATTACTTACCTTCACCCAAAGATCGCGACAGTTTAAGGGGTGGGTTGACTGTTACTTCTCCAACCGGCCGGCTGGCGAAGAAGACTTTAGCTTATTGGCTACCTTGCAAGAAGATAATAAAAACAAGTGAAGTATATGATTAGGCTAAGTTGTGTAGAATCATATTCAAAAGAAGTGGAGAGAAACTTGCATGCATGGGCTTGAACACACTATGTGGTGGTGGTGTAAAACCCCTAAGAACTAGGTAAGGAGTGAATGAAGTGAAGTGTGTGTGAAATTATGGTGATGGTGATGAATGCACTAAAAGATGAAGTAAAAGAATTAAATGAAGAGAAGAAAAATCTGATGAAGGACTCCTGGTGCAACAGTGATGGATGAAGAGAAAGAAGACTCCTCCTTTACTCCATTGAACACTTGAAAGGTTGAAGCACAATCTCCTCCAATTGAAGAAGACTTGAAGCAGGCATGGGGTGAGGTTCTTCTCTTCAAAGCTTCGGAGTATAGCTCTTCAACGCAGCAGGGCTTCGCCTATGATCTTCGACTCTCTTTTAAAACAATGGTCACATGGGTTCTTTTATAGGGGTAAATATGTAAATCGCGACAGACACAGTGGTCGCCTTTAAAGGTGAATCGCGACCGCCAAAGCGTCGTGGTTCAAAAACCTTCCTTACTTCGACTGGCTCTTTCCAAACTTTGAAAATAACAGTTATCAAAATCGCGACGACATAGAACGACACGTTTCTAACACTTCCAATATTGATTAGATTTTTGCCAATTAATAAGAGGAAATTAAGAATCACGATGACATGCACTGTTGCGTTTTGAAAAGAATCGATCTTGTAACGACCCTCTTTATACCGATACGATTATACAATCCACGTCGATATAAAATGCGCCGTCACAGTGGGACATGTACCCAACACAACGTAGTAGGTAGAGATGTACACAAATAGCAATGGAAAGTACAACAAAAATGAAAGAAATTCTTATTCCATCATCATTACACACATTCCACATTCTATATATTGGCAATGAAATTAAACAAAGTCCATAAGTAAACAAGTCCGTAACATAACATTGTCCACATACTAGTAAATGGAAAGCACAATCTAAGCAAACAGTCTTCCAAAGGCTCCGCTACTCCTCTCGCTCGGAGTCACTCCTCACTACGTCCTCCTCAATCACAGGAACACCTGTCTCACCTGTATGTTAAAGCAAGGATGAGTCTTCACAAAAGACTCAGCAAGCAACCTATTGACACATCCTTACACATATCACATTCACGCCACTCAATTTAACATAAGATCAATTTTACCACACGGTTCATGTCATAATAAATAATTCATAACATGCTATCTACACATGGACTTAAATCATGGTATCAATTATAACTCATACATAACATATTTCCAAATAACTTGATCATGGAATTAAACACATGGTTACTAGCAAACCTAGCATGATATTTATCAATTTTCACATGCTTTATATCACATATTCACACATATTTCTTGCTATTTTAATATAAATATAACATGAACACATGGTTTCACATTATTCCACAATGTAACACATTTGCACATCACTTTCACATGATCACTTGGCACATTCACACATAGTTCAGATCTTTACACATTATTTTTTCCGTGACACATAATCCGAACCACCATAAAGAAGGACACACATATCATAACACTACCTCACCTAGGCATTATAGTGACGAATCTTGGACTGCGAAAACCAGGAAGCCCTCTGTAGTGCCCTAGAATTTATTGAATTTATTCTGTACATTGTGTTTATTTCTGCATAAATTGAATGCTGTTCTGTGTAGAACTAGGCGTCAAGATCATTTGACGTTAAAACTTGTAAGCGGCAACATCGCATGCCGTTTATGGGATGTTAACGACGACAGGCATTGACGTTTAATCATTTTTCTGAATTATTTATTATGGGCAAGACTATAAACGACATCATCGATGGACGTTTATATTGGGTAAGACGGCAACCTATGTTGACGTTAATATGACTTGCCTGTTTTTGAGCTTTCCGTTCCGGATTAAGGAGATCGGCCGTTTCGGGAAGGTTTTAATGAGCGGATCTGATGCGTTTAGATCCGAGGGTCAGATTAGGTTTGGCCTTTGCTTGAGAGGTCTTTATAAGACCAGATCTCGTAGATAGAAGAGGTTTTTGCTCTGGTTCTGGAAGAGGAAAAGAGGGCCGAGGAAGGGATTTTGCAGAACAATTGGTGTTGGTTCGTGCGATTCAGAGGCTTCTACACCGAGGTGATACATAGAACTTCATAACCAAAGGCTCATCCAAGCGGAGGAACTACCCAGAAGAAGGTTTGGATCGCTTGAAGACGGAGAGAAGAACTGTCTCCCTGGCGAGACGGGCTTCTTCGAGCTCGGATTCGACACTCCATTAGGAGGGATTAAGGCAAGTTGCATGGGGGATTTGTTTAGGATATGTTATACTATGTATTTAACATTTTCCATATTTTTAAAGCATGTAAACAACCTACGGAAGGGTTAGAAACGCCGTTATTGCATGCAGGTTTCTGTGTTTTCTGTGTCTTAGAACTAGACGTCCAGGTATTGCCGTCTATAACATGTAAACGGCAATATCGACTGCCGTTTAGTTCATCCGAAATATATATGTTTTCTGTTCTTACTATATGTAAACGGCGCTATGTGTCGCCGTCGGTTTGTGTTAACGGCGCTATGTGCCGCCGCCTATAATTACTTAACGACAACGTATGTGGACGTCGACTATAGTAAACGTCATACCAATTGACGTCAAGTTTAACAGAATCATATATTTCCAGAAATCTGAGTGAATTGGTTTTAAATGTATAATTTATGAATGTATGCGTTTCAGCCATGTAATGTTAGAGTATGTTATTGTTATGGACTGTCTATTGCTATAATGTGCAGGTTCTATATATTTATATATATATATATGAATTGATGAACATGCATAATTACACGACAATGATCAAGGTTTAAATTGTATAAGATAAGTACAATGATGTAAAAGAAAGCATGTTGATTGATGTTTAGATTACTGCAATAGATATGATATGTCAGTAATCCCTGTTCCATGTGAAAATTGTGAGCTTTTCTCAATATTAAACCATGTTAGTTAGTTGATTTAATAGAGTTAATTTCATGAAAAATAGTTGCAGAAATCAGAAAATTATGAAATTTGGCATGTGTATTGAATTACTGATTTCGAATTTCTGTTAAAATTTCAGAATTTTCAGACATGTGTACGTTCTGTTATGAATTTCTGAACAATATATTACACATAGAATTGAATAAAAATGCATGAAAATGCAAGAATGAATATTAGTATCATGATAGAAATCTGTTGTACAGTAAATAGGATTTCAGAACTGAAAGTGTTGTACTTTGAAATATTGCATTGACACAGGTTAAATTGTATGAAATGAAATGTACTATCTATTATACATGTTAGTGTATGCATTATAACAATGATGCCAATAAGACATTGCTATCTTAGAGATTCCTACAAGGAACTACACCGTAGATGCCCCTATGGTAATGGTTCACCTACATGTAAAGAAATGAATCCGTGGGCAACGGATTGAAATCCTGGAGGTAGACTTGTTCTACTGGCCAAGGTGGGAAGGACTTTCCCCGGTTTGCGCAAATACTATGACTTCATCACCGCATTGCCTAGGTGATAAGTGAATGTTAAATGACTACTGATCTCTAATTTAGTGTGGGCTATGTCTTGGCATTATAAGAAAATGATTACATGCTACAAGTTATATTCTACATGCTACATGTTACATGCTACAAGTTACATGTCTACCTGTTCTACATGCTACATACTACATGTTATATGATTACATTCCTACATGTGAACTTGTTCAAAGGATTTCATGTTATATGTCAATGTTTAATATTACTACATGAAAATTATTGTGTAAAAGAATAGTGCATGCATAAATGAGAAATTGACACATGAGAATTGTTGTAGGTCACATAACATCGAATAGATTCCATGAATAAGTAATTCCATGCTACATGTGAAACATGTTTTATTTCCTTAATAGTTAGAATCACTATGAAATGAATGATTGCCAATGGACTTAGAACTATAGTAAGAAAAGTATATGATATCAATGAATGGAATGCTAATGTACTACCATGTTTTAAAACTAATATAATGTTAATATCTTGAACTGTCTTTCATGTGATTTGCTGGGTCTTGTAGACTCATACTTGCCTAACATTTCAGGAGAGCCAGAGGATACGGAGGATTAGTGCAAACTGACTCAGAGCGGGAGGACGTGGAGACTTAGCTTGATTTAGAGAGTTTTAGAGTGAATCTTGTATGTGAGGATCTTATGTAATTTCCTTTATGCAACTGATCTTTGAAATGTAATAAACCTTGGACTATTGTTATCTTTATGCATTAGATTTACTTTTGAATAAATGCTGATTGCAAGTGTTTAATTCCATGTTCTGTTAATTATCATTGGAATTGAATAGTTATTTGTGTATATTTCAACCTGTATTGTAATTGTTGGATTCGTTCCACTGTAATACCTCTACTAGATCCAATGTGAGTTGGTGTAACTGTACTGGGTCTAAGAGGGGCGTTACAGAGATTGGTATCAGAGAGATCCAGGTTGAACATGTACATAAATAGAATATCAGTATTGTATTCATATTTCAAGTCTGCATAAAGAATTAGTCCAAGTTATGTAGAATGATAGGTTATTAAATAGGATGCTTATTTTGCAGTCTATGGCGACTCGTGGACGTAGAGGAGCTGGCCCGGCTCGAGGTGATGAGTCAGGGGTGATCAGCAGGCTCAGGACCAGACTGGTGTACCTTTGCCACCCCCACCACCACCTGTAGACTACGGAGCATTGATGCAAGGATTGGTGCATGCGATGCAGACTCAGGCTCAGACTACAGCGGCATTGCAGGCGCAGGTTCAGGTCGGTAGCTGCAAGAATTATTCAAGGTGTTAACTGGAAGAGTTGTTATCTAAGAGATGTTTTGGATTGTAGGCACGGGCACCTGCTCAGGAGGCAGTTTTTGGAGGAGTGCCTATGATGGAAAGATTCAGGAGGATGACCCCGCCTTTCTTTAAGGGAGAGAGTGATCCCATTCTTGCGGAGAGTTGGCTTAGAGAGACGGAGAAGATCTTTCGTGCCCTTCGTTGTGCGGAAGAGGAGAGAGTGACCTTAGCTACTTATATGCTGCAGGTAAAGATAGATTTTAAGGAGCTTATGGGTATTATTTGGAATTATCTTAGATGTACTTACCTTCTTTTCAGGAGCGTGCCGACGTGTGGTGGTCATCTGTACTACGCACACAGTTTGAAGATGGTGCTATGGAGGTTGCATGGACTGAATTCGTCCGCTTGTTCAAGGCGAAGTATATTCCAGAGCACGTGCAGGACCGCATGGAGCAGGAGTTTTTGACGTTGACCCAGGGGTCAATGAGTGTACTTGAGTATGAGGCAAGATTTGCAGAGCTATCCAAGTATGCGCCTCACATTGTAGCAGATGAGCGGAGGAAGGTAAAGAAATTTATCATGGGGTTGAAGCCGTCCCTGAGGACGAGACTAGTGGCATTAGGACATCGTTCCATGGAGGAAGCTTTGTCAGCAGCTTGCATGCAGGAGGCAGAGATGGAGGTTTACCTTGAAGAAGAGAGCTTCTTTGAAGAGGCCAGCATCAGCTTCCAGCGGCAGGATAAGAAGAAGAAGACCCCAGCTTTTCAGCAGAGAGCAGTGGTTCCAGCGAGAGCAGCGGCACCAACTCCAGGCGGAGGTATGATTGCAGAGAAGCCAGTGTGTACCCAGTGCGGGAAGCGTCATGGAGGCGAGGTGTGTTGGGTGACTTCCGGGAGATGCTTGAGATGTGGTGATAAGAACCACAAGATCAGAGACTGTCCGAAGATGGCGCAGCAGACTGCAGCGGCAGCAGCACCAGCAGCAGCGAGACCGGCACCGAGAGCAGCAGGGAGACCGAGGGCTCGGCTCGAGTGTTCGCCTTGGCGAGAGACGAGGCAGAGTTGGCAGAGCACGTCACTGAAGGTACAATTTTAATTATGGGAATGCATGCTAGAGTCTTATTTGATACCGGTGCCACGCATAGTTTTGTTTCCGAGAGATTTGCCAAGGTCTTGATAAGGAGAATGGTCTAGTTTCGGAAAAGTTGGAGGTTCCCTTGTCTGTGCATACTCCAGCAGGAACTATCTTGACCGAGCAGTGTTTTTCGTCGCTTTCTGTGTGCATTGAGGAGCAAGTTTTGCCTGGTAATTTCTATTTGCTGAAGATGAAGGATTATGATGCTATCTTGGGCTTTGATTGGCTCGAGGAGCATTATGCTCTGATGGATTGTCGGCGGAAGCTTATTGTTTTTCGGATTCCTGGAAAGGAAGAGTTTGTTCACCCTTTGCCCAAGATCATGTCGGGTAAGTTTGTGATTTCGGCTTTGAAGGCAACTCGGATGTTGAGCAAGGGTTGTTCTGGTTTTCTGGCTAGTGTGGTTGTGACGAGGATTCGAAGAAGGTTTTATCTGTCGAGAATATTGAGGTGGTCAGAAATTTCAGCGATGTCTTTCCTGAAGATTTGTTGGGTTTGCCACCTGTAAGGGAGTTAGAGTTTGGCATTGAGCTTGTACCCGGCACAGCACCTATTTCCATTGCACCTTATCGCATGGCGCCAGCGGAATTGGCAGAGTTGAGGAAGCAGCTGCAGGAATTACTTGATAAGGGCTTCATCCGGCCGAGCGTTTCGCCATGGGGAGCACCTGTTCTTTTTGTGAAGAAGAAGGATGGATCGATGAGGTTGTGCATAGATTACCGTAAGCTTAACCAGGTAACTGTTAAAACAAGTACCCTTTACCTCGTATTGATGACTTGTTTGATCAGTTGCGAGGAGCTTCTGTATTCTCTAAGATTGATCTTCGTTCTGGCTATCATCAACTCCGAATTAAGCCGGAAGATTCTGCTAAGACGGCTTTTAGAACAAGATATGGCCATTATGAGTTCCTTGTCTTACCCTTTGGTTGACAAATGCTCCAGCAGTTTTTATGGACCTGATGAATAGAGTTTTTCGACAGTATCTGGATTCTTTTGTGGTAGTCTTCATTGATGATGTGTTGATTTATTCGTCCGATGAAGAGACTCATAGCGAGCATCTGAAGATTGTGTTGGGTGTCCTGAGGGAGCATAAGCTGTATGCTAAATTCAGCAAGTGCAACTTCTGGATGAAAGAAGTCCATTTCTTGGGTCATGTTATATCTGGAGAAGGTGTGTCTGTAGATCCAGCTAAGGTGGAAGCTGTTCTTGATTGGGAACACCGAGATCTTCAGCTGACATCAGGAGTTTTCTCGGTTTGGCTGGCTACTATAGGAGATTCATCGAAGGGTTTTCTTCTATTGCGGCGACTTTGACGAGGTTGACAAGGAAAGGAGTCAAGTTTGAGTGGTCAGAGGCTTGTGAAAAGGCGTTTCCAGGAATTAAAGCTCGTCTGACCTCAGCGCCAGTGCTTGTTTTGCCCAATGATGTAGATTCTTTCTCTATCTACACAGATGCTTCGAAGATTGGGCTTGGTTGTGTTCTGATGCAGGGTGGTCGAGTTGTGGCGTATGCTTCTAGGCAACTTAAGGAGCATGAGCGCAACTACCCGACCCATGACTTGGAGTTAGCAGCTGTGGTCTATGCTTTGAAAATTTGGAGGCACTATCTATATGGAGTTAGATTTGAGCTCTTCTCAGACCACAAGAGTCTCAAATACTTGTTCTCGCAGAAGGAGTTGAATCTGAGGCAGCGGAGGTGGATAGAATTCATGAAAGACTATGATTTTGAACTGTCTTACCATCCAGGGAAGGCCATGTAGTGGCAGATGCGTGAGTAGAAAAAGGCAGATGATGAGGCAAGACTGGAGAATGCTTGAAGACGCTTCGAGTTCTTTGGCTGTTCTAGAACCTCAATTGTGTAACGTGTTCATGGCGCAGTTGTCTTTGAGATCTTCTATTCTTGATCGGGTCATTGCGTTGCAGAAAGATGATCCGTTGTTGCAGGAGTTGGTTGGAAAGAGCGGAATTACCAGAGATGAGGATGATGTGATTCGCTTGAATCTTAGGGTATGTGTCCCTAATAATGTTAATTTGAGGAAGGAAATTTTGGAGGAGGCGCATAGATCTCAGTTCTCTATTCACCCAGGCAGTGGGAAGATGTACAAGGATCTGAAGCGTTCTTTCTGGTGGTCTGGCATGAAGCGTGATGTGGCTGAAGTTGTGGCGAAGTGTCTGATTTGTCAGCAAGTGAAGGCGGAGCGTCAGCGACCTTCAGGTTTGATGCAGAGGTTAGATATCCCTCAGTGGAAGTGGGAGCAAGTGACCATGGACTTTGTATCCGGATTGCCTAGATCGGCTAGAGGAATGATTCCATTTGGGTGATCGTTGATAGATTTTCGAAGAGTGCTCATTTCCTTGCCATGAAAAGAAACAGTCCGTTGAGAGCTTGGCCAGACTGTATATTAATAGTATTGTGAAGCTGCATGGGATTCCGAAGTCGATTATCTCAGATCGTGATCCGAGATTCACTTCCAGGTTTTGGCAGAGTTTGCAGCAGGCTTTTGGCAGTCAGTTGAAGTTGAGTTCGGCATTTCATCCGCAAACGATGGACAGTCCGAGAGGACTATTCAGACGTTGGAAGATATGCTTCGAGCTTGTGTTTTAGAATGGAAAGGTGATTGGGAGCGCCATCTATCTCCATTGTAGGTATGGCACCTTTGAAGCTTTGTACGGGAGACCCTGTAGATCCCCATTGTGTTGGGAGGAGTCAGGAGATCGACATCTGGTTGGACCTGAAGTAGTGCAAGAGACTTCAGCAAAGATTCAGATGATTGTGCAGAGAATAAAGGCGGCTCAGGATCGTCAAAAGAGTTATGCAGATGCAAGAAGGAAGGATTTGACATTCGAGGTTGGAGACCATGTTTTCCTTAAGGTTTCGCCAACCAGAGGTGTAGTAAGATTCGGAAAGAGGGGTAAGCTGAATCCGAGATTCATTGGACCCTTTGAAATTCTGAAGAAGATCGGGAATGTGGCATACCAGTTAGCTTTGCCACCATCTTTAGCAGCGGTGCATCCAGTATTTCATGTATCCATGTTGAGGCAGTATGTTAGAGATCCGCTCATGTGATCAGTTATGAGCCGATTCAGTTGCAACCAGATTTGTCTTATTCTGAGCAACCTGTGGAGATTCTGGACAGGAAGGTGCAAGAATTAAGATCAAAGTCCATTCCCTTTGTGAAGATTCTATGGAGGAACTTCTCACGTGAAGAGGCAACGTGGGAGCTTGAAGAAAGAATGAAGAAGCTTTATCCGTCCTTGTTCGGTGAGTAACTCAACTCAATCTTCGAGGACGAAGATTATTTTAAGGGAGAGAGGATGTAGTGCCCTAGAAATTTATTGAATTTATTCTGTACATTGTGTGTTTATTTCTGCATAAATTGAATGCTGTTCTGTGTAGAACTAGGCGTCAAGATCATTTGACGTTAAAACTTGTAAGCGGCAACATCGCATGCCGTTTATGGGATGTTAACGACGACAGGCATTGACGTTTAATCATTTTTTCTGAATTATTATTTATGGGCAAGACTATAAACGACATCATCGATGGACGTTTATATTGGGTAAGACGCAACCTATGTTGACGTTAATATGACTTGCCTGTTTGAGCTTTCCGTTCCGGATTAAGGAGATCGGCCGTTTCGGGAAGGTTTTAATGAGCGGATCTGATGCGTTTAGATCCGAGGGTCAAGATTAGGTTTGGCCTTTGCTTGAGAGGTCTTATAAGACCAGATCTCGTAGATAGAAGGGGTTTTGCTCTGGTTCTGGAAGAGGAAAAGAGGGCCGAGGAAGGGATTTTGCAGAACAAATTGGTGTTGGTTCGTGCGATTCAGAGGCTTCTACACTGAGGTGATACATAGAACTTCATAACCAAAGGCTCATCCAAGCGGAGGAACTACCCAGAAGAAGGTTTTGGATCGCTTGAAGACGGAGAGAAGAACTGTCTCCCTGGCGAGACAGGCTTCTTCGAGCTCGGATTCGACACTCCATTAGGAGGGATTAAGGCAAGTTGCTATGTATTTAACATTTTCCATATTTTAAAGCATGTAAACAACCTACGGGAAGGGTTAGAAACGCCGTTATTGCATGCAGGTTTCTGTGTTTTCTGTGTCTTAGAACTAGACGTCCAAGGTATTGCCGTCTATAACATGTAAACGGCAACATCGACTGCCGTTTAGTTCATCCGAAATATATATGTATTTTCTGTTCTTACTATATGTAAACGGCGCTATGTTCGCCTGTCGCCGTGGTTGTGTTAACGGCGCTATGTGCCGCCGCCTATAATTACTTAACGACAACGTATGTGGACATCGACTATAGTAAACGTCATACCAATTGACGTCAAGTTTAACAGAATCATATATTTCCAGAAATCTGAGTGAATTGGTTTTAAATGTATAATTTATGAATGTATGCGTTTCAGCCATGTAATGTTAGAGTATGTTATTGTTATGGATCTATTGCTATAATGTGCAGGTTCTATATATTTATATATATATATATGAATTGATGAACATGCATAATTACACGACAATGATCAAGTTTAAATTGTATAAGATAAGTACAATGATGTAAAAGAAAGTAGGTTGATTATGTTTAGATTACTGCAATAGATATGATATGTCAGTAATCCCTGTTCCATGTGAAAATTGTGAGCTTTTCTCAATATTAAACCATGTTAGTTAGTTGATTTAATAGAGTTAATTTCATGAAAAATAGTTTCAGAAATCAGAAAATTATGAAATTTGGCATGTGTATTGAGATTACTGATTTCGAATTTCTGTTAAAATTTCAGAATTTTCAGACATGTGTACGTTCTGTTATGAATTTCTGAACAATATATTACACATAGAATTGAATAAAAATGCATGAAAATGCAAGAATGAATATTAGTATCATGATAGAAATCTGTTGTACAGTAAATAGGATTTCAGAACTGAAAGTGTTGTACTTTGAAATATTGCATTGACACATGTTAAATGTATGAAATGAAATGTCACTATCTATTATACATGTTAGTGTATGCATTATAACAATGATGCCAATAAGACATTGCTATCTTAGAGATTCCTACAAGGAACTACACCGTAGATGCCCTATGGTAATGGTTCACCTACATGTAAAGAAATGAATCCGTGGGCAACGGATTGAAATCCTGGAGGTAGACTTGTTCTACTGGCCAAGGTGGGAAGGACTTTCCCCGGTTTTGCGCAAATACTATGACTTCATCACCGCATTGCCTAGGTGATAAGTGAATGTTAAATGACTACTGATCTCTAATTTAGTGTGGGCTATGTCTTGGCAACTATATGAAAATGATTACATGCTACAAGTTATATGTCTACATGCTACATGTTACATGCTACAAGTTACATGTCTACCTGTTCTACATGCTACATACTACATGTTATATGCTTACATTCCTACATGTGAACTTGTTCAAAGGATTTCATGTTACATGTCAATGTTTAATATTACTACATGAAAATTTGTGTAAAAGAATAGTGCATGCATAAATGAGAAATTGATACATGAGAATTGTTGTAGGTCACATAACATCGAATAGATTCCATGAATAAGTAATTCCATGCTACATGTGAAACATGTTTTATTTCCTTAATAGTTAGAATCACTATGAAATGAATGATTACCAATGGGCTTAGAACTATAGTAAGAAAAGTATATGATATCAATGAATGGAATGCTAATGTACTACCATGTTTTAAAACTAATATATAATGTTAATATCTTGAACTGCCTTTCATGTGATTTGCTGGGTCTTGTAGACTCATACTTGCCTAACATTTCAGGAGAGCCAGAGGATACGGAGGAATTAGTGCAAACTGATTCTGAGCGGGAGGACGTGGAGACTTAGCTTGATTTAGAGAGTTTTAGAGTGAATCTTGTATGTGAGGATCTTATGTAATTTCCTTTATGCAACTGATCTTTGAAATGTAATAAACCTTGGACTATTGTTATCTTGTATGCATTGGATTTACTTTTGAATAAATGCTGATTGCAAGTGTTTAATTCCATGTTCTGTTAATTATCATTGGAATTGAATAGTTATTTGTGTATATTTCAACCTGTATTGTAATTGTTGGATTCGTTCCACTGTAATACCTCTACTAGATCCAATGTGAGTTGGTGTAACTGTACTGGGTCTAAGAGGGGTGTTACACCCTCTCCACCCTAACCAGTGGTACTTGTCCACCTCCAGGATTTCATCCTGATGCTCACAGGATATCACTTACGCATTGAGCCTTCCCATAGAGACTTTTCTACAGTACGGCTCTACAGCCTTCTATGGTAGCAGTGTCAATTTCGGCACAACATTCACTTAATCACATTATTTGAAATTAATCACATGTTTAACATCATTTTACCTGCACTTAATGGTCCATTCACATGCTTATAAATCAAACGCATGTCTTTTAGGTTACAAAACTTATCATGGCTGTCTAACATTATTAAAACATGCATAACAGTGTCTAAACATGATTCTAACCAATAGAAAATATCGTTTCATAACTAATCATGCTTAATATATCTTTTAATAACTCACAACTGGAACCAGTACTTATAGATGTCAGAACATGCTCTGATTTTAACCATAACCTCTACGCATGAAATACATCAGATGGTTAAGTTTTTGGAATTTTCATGATAGTACATCTATTTTTAATATTTAACAGAGATCTGATGCAATTTAATAAGATAATTTAATTAGACATGGTAGACAGTCTATAGACATTCTAATAGTCTTAAAACATGTATATAGTAACCCTAAGTTCATAAAAATTTTTTGTAACAATATCATACATCATACCTATTTAATCTGAATTTAAATCTGTCAAAACATGCACAATTTCTCATAACAGAAATTCTATAATTTATAATTATGATCAGAAATTTAACAGGAATTCATGATTTGACGTAATAAACATACCTGGCCAACCAAAAATTTTGTAACATATGCAAACATTCACAAACCCTCGAAAAATCACATCATATAGATTGAAATCACTGTTCTGTAAAATCAGATGAACTTGACGGCAAGGGGCTTGTCGTCAGGATGGGTTAATGGCACAATCGACTACCGTTAACTCAGGAACTTGGCGACAAGAAAGTTGTCGTCAATCTCCTGTCCGCAGAAAGTGCAGACCGAACACAGAAAAATATGGAATTTGGGGGTCCAGGACATGAATTAAAAATCCAGAAAAATTTCTAAACTCTAGGTGATATGTCTAGGGATGAAACCCCTAAGTTACTTGCCTCTCTAAAAACCCCTAAAGATCGAATTTTGGCAATGAAGCCCTCCTCGGACAAGCCAAAGAGGTGATGTTCCACGCTTTGATTCGACCACCACGCTTTAGCAGTCGATCCCCCGGCGTTAGGAGAGCTTCTCCACCTTCAATAGAGTCTCCCCTTTGCAGAAGATCGCCGGTGAAGCCTTCAGATTGCCGGATCAACCCTCACAAGTTCTCTCCTTTTCTCTCCCCGAAACCTAGAAAACCTCTTAGAGCCAAAAGTCCTCTTTTAGCCGAGATGACTTGGTTAAATAGGCAATAGGGTCGTAGGAATCCTAGGTTATAAGAGTCCTAACCGTTGCGGGGTTACCTGATTAGTATCCCGGAGAAATAGGGATAGTTTCAGATCTGGAATCCCAAACACAGCTGGTGAAGTAAACGGCCACATAGCTGCCATCAACCAGAAATAGGCGTCAATCGATGTTGACATATAGATCTTTTGGCCACATAGTCAATGACACAATTGTTGCCGTCAACTAGCCCTTAACGTCAATGGATGTTGGCGTTAAGGAGAGTTTCGGGCAGAACAATACAACATCAAAACAGTCATACAATGCATAGAAATGGAGGGCCTTACACCCTCTCCCCCTAAAAGAAAACTTCGTCCCTGAAGTTAGAGCAAAAGTACTAACCAAACAGTTGGAGATACTGCTTCTTCATCGCCTCCTCAAGCTCCCATGTAGCCTCCTCCCGTGAGAAATTCCTCCATAACACCATCACGGATGCAATAGCCTTGTTCTTGAGGTGCTGAACCTTACGATCTAAGATGGCTACTGGTCGCTCCACATAAAATAAGTCTGGCTGAAGCTCCACTGGCTCGTGACTGATAACATGTGACGGATCTCGCATGTATCTCCTGAGCATGGACACGTGGAAGATAGGGTGCACACTTGCTAGCGCTGGGGGTAAAGCTAGCTCGTACGCCACACTGCCCATCCACCTAAGAATCTGAAATGGGCCAATGAATCTTGGACTCAACTTGCCATGCCTTCCAAACCTGACCACGCCTCGTGTAGGTGAGACCTTGAGAAAAACATGCTCGCCAACCTCGAACTCTAAATCCTTCCTTCTATTGTCGGCGTAGCTCTTCTGTTTATCCCGCGCTGCAACCAACCTCTGCCTGATGAGCTGAATCTTATCCGAAGTTTCTTGCACCAACTCAGGTCCAACCAAGTGCTTATCACCTGTCTCCTCCCAACACAAAGGAGACCTATAGGGCCGACCGTACAAACCCTCGAATGGAGCCATGCCTATACTTACATGAAAACTGTCATTATAGGCAAACTCCACAAGAGGTAGGTGACGTTCCCAGTCACCCTTCCAATCAAGCATGCATGCTCTCAACATGTCCTCGAGCGTCTAAATCGTCCTCTCGGACTGTCCATCTGTCTGAGGGTGAAAAGTCGAACTAAGCTTCAACTAAGAACCCAAAGCCTCCTGGAGACCCTGCCACAGCCTCGATGTAAACCACGGGTCTCTGTCAGAGATAATAGACTTCGACACACCATGCAATCTCACAATGCTGCCAACATATAGCCTCGCCAAGCTCTCCACAGACTGTTTCTTCCTCATGGGCAAGAAGTGAGCAGTCTTGGAGAAACGGTCCACAACCACCCAAATCGAGTCATTGCCCTTAGCTGACCTGGGCAAACCCGTCACAAAATTCATGGTGATCGCTTCCCACTTCTACATAGGTATCTCCATCTTCTGCATAAGGCTTGATGGTCTCTAACACTTGGCCTTCACCTGCTGACACACCAAACACCGGGATACAAACTCTGCCACATCCTTTTTCATACCTGACCACCAGAAGGATCTCTTCAAATCCTGGTACATCTTGGTGTTGCTTGGATGAATGGAGAATCGTGACCTGTGAGCTTCTGCAAGTACTCGCTCATGAACTTCCACGACATCCGGTACACATACTCGGTGCTGAAACTTAATAACACCGTCCTCATCACGAGCAATGCCTACCTTGCCCACCATCTCTTGAAGTTTGGGATCAGCTCCCTGCTGCTCAATCACCTTGTCCAACACAATGGATTGGATAGACAACTGGGCCACGAAAGCCTGACATAACTGTGGCTCTAACTCGGTCATAGCAGATGCTGCATCCTCTAACATCTTCCAATACTGCTAAAGTAGGGACCTCTTCCTGCTGAGCACATCTGCCACGACATTCGCCTTCCATGGATGGTACTAAAGCTCGAAGTCGTAGTCCTTAAGAAACTCAATCCACCTTCTTTGCCGCAGGTTCAACTTCTTTTGAGAGAAAAGGTACCTCAAGCTCTTGTGGTATGTGAACACCTCGAACTTGACACCATAAAGATAGTGTCTCCAGATCTTCAGTGCATGAACCACAACCGCTAACTCCAAATCATAGGTCAGATAGTTACGCTCATGCTCCTTTAGTTGGCGAGAAGCATAGGCAACTACCTTACCATGCTGCATCAGAACACAACCAAGGCCTATCTGTGAAGCATCTGAATAGATCGCGAAACCCTCGGCACCGCTAGGCAAAATCAACACGGGTGCAGATGTCAGCCTTGTCCTCAGCTTCTGGAAACTGCTCTCACAATCCTCATACCACACATACTTAACCCCTTTCCTGGTCAGCTTGTTCAAAGGTGCTGCTATGGAGGCAAAGCGTTCAATGAATCACCTGTGATAGCTTGCTAACCCAAGAAAACTCATGATCTCATATGGTGTCCTCGGAGTCTCTCACTCTAACACCGCTTGAACCTTCGCCGGATCAACAACAACTCCAGCGCTTGAGATGACATGCCTAAGGAAGTGAACCTCGCGCATCCAGAAGTTGCACTTGCTGAACTTGGCATACAGCTTGTGCTCTCAGAGAACCTATAGAATAATTCTCAGATGCTCACGGTGTGTAGCCTCATCAGGGGAATAGACTAGGCATCGTCTATGAACACCACAACAAAGCTATCCAAATATGGCATAAACACCCTATTCATGAGATCCATGAATGTTGCAAGGGCATTAGTCAGACTAAATGGAAGCACAAGGAACTCATAGTGTCCATAGCGGGTCTTGAATACAGTCTTGGACACATCCTCTCCCTTTATCCTCAACTGATGGTAGCCGGATCGCAGATCTATCTTGGAGAACATGGATGCATTCTGCAGGTGATCAAACAAATGATCTATGCACGGAAAGGGTACTTGTTCTTCACTGTCACCTGGTTGAGCTTCCTGTAGTCAATGCACAGCCTGTGGAAACCATCTTTCTTCTTCACGAATAGAACAGGTGCGCCCCATGGTGACACACTAGGGCAAATGAACCCCTTGTCAAGCAACTCCTGCAACTACTTCCTCAGCTCAGCTAACTTCGCAGGTGCCATCCGGTAGGGAGCCTTAGAGATAGATGAGGTGCCTGAAAGCAACTCTATAGTGAACTCTATCTCCCTTGCTGGTGGCAATCCAGACAAATCATCAGGGAACACGTCTCAGAACTCCTGTACAACCTCAATCTCCCCAAGGGTAGGTGACTGATCGGCCTTAGGAACTAAGACCACACTGGTAAGGAAAGCGTCACAACCCTTGTTCACCATCCTCATAGCCTTCATGGCGGAGATCACAAACCTTCCTGCAAGATTCCTTGGCAAAGGATGTGATAACTCATCCTCTCCAGGAATACGGAAAGTAATCATCTTCCCCCTGCAATCGACTAAGGCATAGTGCTCCTCAAGCCAATCCAGACCAAGTATAGCATCATAGTCCTTCATCTTAAGCAAGTAGAAACACCCGAACAAGCCTCAATCTTCAATGCACACAGGCAAGGATGGGATGCACTTCCTTGTCACTACCGTACTAGCTGGTGTGTGTACAGACAAGGGAACCTCTAACTCCTCTACCTCAACTTCAGACTCTGCCGCTAACTGCTTAGCAAACCGCTCGGAAATAAACGAGTGTGTAGCACCCGTATCAAATAACACTCGACCCTGCACACCCATTACTAAAACCGTACCTTCCGTGATGTTCCTTGCCTACTCTGCATCCTCACATGCTAGTGCATACACTCGGGCTTGGGCCCGAGGCCTTCCTGGCTTCCCTGTCACTGGTGCCGCTGCCGCTGCTGGGGCTGGCGCTCCTCTCTGAGCAAACTGCTTAAGTCTAGGGCAATCTCTGATCTAGTGCTCGGTGTTGCTACACTTTAGGCACTTCCCTGCTAGCTTCCAACACTCTGAGCTGCCGTGTGTCCTTCCGCAATGAGGACACGCCTTCTTGTCACTGGGCCTGAAGCTGGGTGTCTGGGGTGCAACTGCTGACTTACTCGGCGCTACTACACGCTGTGGCTGCGGGTACACGGCTGCCTTCTTCCTGTCCTGCCTCTAGAAAGGTGGTGCTGACCTCTTCTGGGCTGCCCTCTTCTCCTCTATATACTGATCCATCTCGCTCTCCTACCTACATGCTGCGCTGAGAGCCTCATCTAAAGTCCGATGGTCAAATGCCACCAGCCTCGACCTGAGTGATGGTTTGAGCCCCATCACAAACTTCTTGGCCTTCCTGCACTCATCTACAACAATGTGGGGAGCGTACTTGGAAAGCTCGGCAAATCTGGCCTCGTACTCCAGGACAGTCATGGAGCCCTGTGTAAGAGATAGGAACTCCTGCTCTATCTTATCTTGAATGTGCTCGGGAATGAACTTGGCCCGGAAGAGTCTAGTGAACTCTGCCCAAGTCACCTCTAAAGCACCATCCTCATACCTCGTACGTAGCATAGAGGCCCACCAAACATCAGCTCTCTCCTGCAAAAATACAACCCATAAGCACCATCCAATCTAAAATCTTAATCTTACACAAGTACATATACTGTAAGTACCTGTAGCATGTTAGTCGCTAGGCTAACTTTATCCTCTTCTGCACACCTGATAGCACAGAAGATCTTCTCCACCTCTCTCATCCAGCTCTCTGCCAAAAGGGGCTGACTCTCCCCCTTAAAAGAAGGCAGAGCCATCCTCTTAAACCTCTCCATGATGGATGGGCCACCATGGCCATGCTCCTGGGGAACTGGAGCTGGAGCCTGAGCCTGAGACAACAAGCAACACATAAGCAATCATACAATTAACAAAATAGACTACTCCCTATTTAAAAACTCTAACCTGTGCCTGCAACTGAGCCTGCAATGCAGCCTGAGTCTATGCCTACGTCTGCATCGCCTGGACCAGGCCTTGCATGAACATGCCATAGTCCACAGGTGGTGGAGGAAGTACCGTGGGACCCTGGGGTGCTGGGGCCTGCTGCTCACCCCACTCCTCACGTCTCTACTCGTCCTCCCGAGCCTGGGTACCATGCCTACCACGGCTCACCATTGACTGTAAAACAATTAACTCAGTTAGAATTTAAATTACTTAGTCATAACCATTTTCTTAACTATCTTTAATTCATTATTAAATGTTTTCCACATGTATGGACTAATTCTATAAAGACTTTGAAATATTGTGTAGATGATGGCTTGTTTATGTACAATCTCAACCTGTTGCTCTGATACCAATCCTTGTAACGACCCTCTTCATACCAGTACGATTATACCAATCCACGTCGATATAAAGTACGCCATCACAGTGAGACATGTACCCAACACAACATAGTAGGTAGAGATGTACACAAATAACAAAGGAAAGTATAGCGAAAATGAAAGAAATTCTTATTCCATCATCATTCCACACATTCCACAGTCTATATAGTAGCAATGAAAATAAATAAAGTCCATAATTAAACAAGTCCATAACATAACATTGTCCACATACTAGTAAATGGAAAGTACAATCTAAGCAAATAGTCTTCCACAAGCTTCGCTACTCCTCTCGCTCGGAGTCGCTCCTCACTACGTCCTTCTCAATCACGGGAACACTTGTCTCACCTATATATTAAAGCAAGGATGAGTCTTCACAAAAGACTCAGCAAGCAACCTATTGGCACATCCTTACACATAACACATTCATGCCACTCAATTTAACATAAGAAAATTTTTACCACATGGTTCATGTCATAATAAACAATTACAATGAATAATTCATAACATGCTATCTACACATGGACTTAACTTAAATCATGGTATCAATTATAACTCATATATAACATATTTCCAAATAACTTGATCATGGAATTAAACACATGGTTACTAGAAAACCTAGCATGATATCTATCACTTTTCACATGCTTTTATATCACATATTCACACATTTTCTTACTATTTTAATATAAATATAACATGAACACATGGTTTCACATTATTCCATAATGTAACACATTTGCACATCACTTTCACATGATCACTTGGCACATTCACACATAGTTCACATCTTAACATATTATTTTTGCCGTGACACATAGTTCGAACCACCATAAATAAGGACACACATATCACATAACACATACCCATCACCTACGCATTATAGTGATGAATCTTGATAACTGCGCAGAACCGGGAGAAGCCCTCTCCACCCTAACCAGTGGTACTTGTCACCTCTAGGATTTCATCCTGATGCCCACAGGATATCACATACACATTGAGCCTTCCCATAGGGACTTTTCTATAGTACGGCTCCACAACCTTCTATGGTAGTAGTGTCAATTTCGACACAACATTCACTTAATCACATTATTTGAAATTAATCACATGTTTAACATCATTTTACATGCACTTAATGGTCCATTCACATGCTAATAAATCAAACACATGTATTTCAAGTTACAGAACTTATCATGGTTGTCCAACAGTATTAAAACATGCATAATAGTGCCTAAACATGATTCTAATCAACAGAAAATATCGTTTCATAACTAATTATGTTTAATATATCTTTTAATAACTCACAACTGGAACCAGTACTTACAGATGTCAGAACATGCTCAGATTTTAACCATAACCTCTACGCGTGAAATACATCAGATGGTTAATTTTTGGAATTTTCGTGACAGTTCATCTATTTTTAATATTTAACAGAGGTCTCTTGCAATTTAATAAGATAATTTAATTAGACATGGTAGACAGTGAACAGACAGTTCTAACAGTCTTAAAACATGTATACAGTAACCCTAAGTTCATGGAAATGTTTTTGTAACAATATCATACATCATACCTATTTATTCTGAATTTAAATCTGTCAAAACATGCACAATTCCTCATAACAGAATTCTATAATTTGTAATTATGATAAAAAATTTAACAGGAATTCATGGTTTGACCTACTAAACACACCTGACCAACCAAAAATTTTGTAACATATGCAAACATTCCCAAACCCTCGAAAAATCACATCACATAGATTGAAATCACTATTCTGTAAAATCAGATGAACTTAACGGCAAGGGGCTTGCCGTCATGATGGGTTAACGGCACAATCGACTATCGTTAACTCAGGAACTTGGTGGCAAGATAGTTGTCGTCAACCTCCTGTCTGTAGAAAGTGCAGACCGAACATAGAAAAACAAGAAATTTGGGGTCCAGGACACGAATTAAAATGTAGAAAAATTCCTAAACTCTAGATGATAGGTCTAGGGATGAAACCCCTAAGTTACTTGCCTCTCTAAAACCCCTTGAAGATCGAATTTTGGCGATGAAGCCCTCCTCGGCCAAGCGAAAGAGGTGATGTTCCACGCTTTGATTCGACCTCCACGCTTTAGCAGTCGATCCCCCGGCGTTAGGAGAGCTTCTCCACCTTCAATAGAGTATCCCCTTTGTAGAAGATCGCCGGTGAAGCCTTCAGATCGCTGGATCAACCCTCACAAGATCTCTCTTTTCTCTCCCCGAAACCTAGAAAACCTCTTAGAGCCAAAAGTCCTCTCTTAGTCGAGATGACTTGGTTAAATAGGCAATAGGGTCGTGGGAATCCTAGGTCATAAGAGTCCTAACCGTTGGGGGGTTGCCTAATCAGTCTTTCGGAGAAATAGGGACAGTTTCAGATCTAGAATCCCAAACACAGTCGGAGAAGTAAACGGCCACATAACTGCCGTCAACCAAAAATAGGCATCAATCGATGTTCATGTCTAGATCTTATGGCCACACAGTCAACGACACAATTGTTGCCGTCAAGTAGCCCTTAACGTCTATGGATGTTGACATTAAGAAGAGTTTCAGACAGAATAATACAACATCAAAACAGTCATACTGTAGCGTATTGACCGTTTGGATCGTGGCTTAGTGGTTGTGGAGGCCAGTGTGTGGCCTGTGGTGTTTGTTTCAAGTACTCACACAGGTTTTTGGGGCTTTGTGGGCCGACAGTTTGGGCCCAAAGCACCCATTGGTTCACTGTTTGTGAATGTGACATGGCTGGACGTCATGTTCTGAACGCGACGGTCCTGGGTGTCGTATTCTGGCTACCGCCGATTCGAGGTCTTCATCTACATGTCCGCCGCGTGGCGCGCAATGGGCGACCCACTGGCGTCAGCAGTGAGAAGGCGACGGGCTCCTACGTCGCATTCTTGTCGCAACAGTAGGGTACGTCACGTTCTCAACTCTGAGGGGTTTTAGATAAGGTAGGCCGAACAGAGCTCAGAAAGCTCTGCTCGGCCAGAAAGGAGTTTTTGTGGAGGATTTTGGGTGATTCGAGGTTCTGGTGCCGTTTTTGGCGTGGTCTCTCTGCGAGGACGTGCTACGGAGTGAGGGAAACGCCAGGGTATCACCATTCTTCGCGTTCTTCGCGAAGGTAGGGAGATTCTGCCCTATTTCTCATGATGGATCGCATGTGAAGCATGTGTAGCTTGTTATTTACACTAAAGATGTTAGATATCATGCTAGGGCAACAAATAGAATGTGAATAATTGCTTATCATGGTGTTTTACATGGTTTGCATGGGGAATCTGGAGATGGGTTCCCAGAATTAGGTCACTGTCTGTGAAGACGACAAACCTGCCTGTCACATTCAGAACACGACAGTCCGACCCATCGCATTTTTCTTCAGAACCTGCCGTATCGAGGCGTCACGTTTTCAAGGCGACAGTGAACCCCATCGCGTTAAGGATTCCGATGGCAATGGTCTTGTACATGGTTATGTGATTATCGGATTATCGATATTTGTTATGCATGGCAATGGTAGGCGGTGCATTGGCACTTGTGGAGTTTGAGGAACGTGTTGTTCACGTGGTTTGAGGAGTGTTTACGTGGTTTGTGTGTGCGTGGCGAGTAGTACGACGCCTATCGTGGTTACCTCTTCAGTTGGGAGCCCCAGATTTTGTGTGAACTAGGCACGTTAGTGCTCAGGGCTTGTCCCGGTACTTGTGTACCATTGAGGTCTGTGTTGTCTTCCTGGACACCCTCACTCTTGTGTGGAGTTGTACGTCCAGCTGAGGGAAAGACGACAGTGGGACATCGACTTGTGAGAGTTTGTATTTTGTCGCTTGTAGTGCGCTCGTGGTTGGGGGTTACGGACATCAGTAGACGTACTAGGCCCTAGCCAGTCCTATTTTCCAGTGCCTCACTTTAGGGAGCTCGGGCCGGAGTCGCTAAAGGTGCCAGGCATGGGCCTGTGGCAGTGTGGTCTGCAGGAGTGGTGTTGGTTGGTCTCCACAGTTTCTTGGCTTGTTCTAGTGGAGCGGTAGCTGGACCTTTCTTCCGTGGCTGCGAGACTGAGAGGTAGTCCTATGTGGTTTGTCCGGGTCAGTTGCTGGTGTCGCGAACTAGTCTTCGTGGCCCGAGTGTGGCATTTTCCTACTTTGACACGAACACCTGGCGAGGTTTGCCATTTATTTATTAAAGGTTGATTTTTTTTAATGGCATGCGGTAAGTAGTATTTACAGCTTTAATATCCTGCGTAGATAGTTCTATAAATTGCTAGCATAGCTTCCTGCTTCAGTACTTGTGAGTTTGGTTTTGTTTAGCTTTTGGGGGAGTTTCTCTACTGAGCCAGTGACTTGTGAGGCTCACCCCTACTCTTTCAAGTGAGGGAGAGCATGAGGCTTCTCGCCCTTCTTCCAGTTCGGAGCCGCACCGTAGCGTAGTTGGGTCTGCACCACCAGTAGTGTAATCTTCTTTCTTTGTACACCTCGGGGTATGCCCCAAGTCGTTGTTGTACTTGTGTCTGGCTACAGTTGAGAAAATGGCTATGCATATTTCATGTAAGTATTTGTGAGATGACAATCTTTTATATATATTTGAATTGTTTCCTTTATATTTCTACAGACTTGTGAATGGTATCCCTTGCGAGGCTACGGCTCGTTCGCGGGAGGCGGAGTCGGGTCAAGCTCGTTATTAGGTTAACGGGTTTGAACGACGAGGACCGCTACAGTTGGTATCAGAGCAAGGTCCCTGTGAATATAAAGAAATAAAAAATTTACTTAGCCTGTTCTCTACTTTAGCCCACTGTTGGTAGTTGATTCTAGTTTTTGTATTGATTTGTTGTATGTTGTGTGGTTGGAATGATGTGTGTGCAGAATCAGAAATGGAAGACAGGAGATATTTGGGAGGTGGTGGAGATGAGCCGGAGGAGACCACACATTAGATGATAGAGAGATTATGGGAAAGCATCACAGATATACGGACGAGATTGGATCATCAGGCACCAATACAGTCAACAACAGTGGTACCACCGATTGTAGAGGAGGCAGTACCAGTAGCACTACCCCCACTACCGCCAGGAGTTGAGATACCACCCGTTGTACCCATACTCCCAATAGTACCAGCACGGTCAGCTAGTGCAGAGGAGTCTACAGCACTTGTGGAGAGGTTCTTGCGGTTGCAGCCCCCTACGTACTCAAGAGGTCCCAACCCAGATACAGCGGAGCACTGGCTGCACGAGATAAAGAGAGTGTTTGTTATGATGAGGTGTCCGCAGGCAGAAATGGTGATACTTGCTACATATCAGCTACGAGGCTTTGCACAGGAGTGGTGGAGGTTGAAGATGTAGATAGTGTTTGTAGGGAGGACAGAGGACACCATCACCTGGCCCGAGTTTTTGATGGTATTCAACAACACTTTCTTCCTAGTTCAGATACAGCAAGCCAAGAGGGAATAGTTCAGGGCTTTGTAGCAGGGGAATCTGTCAGTGTTAGAGTACCAGATGAGGTTTATGGTGCTAAGTAGATATGCTCCATATGTAGTTACTGATAATGCGATGATGGTGGAGTATTTCATTAGAGGTCTGCGACCAAAGCTACAGGATGCAGTGATTCCCCTCATGTGCAGGACGGTGGAGGAAGCGGCACAGAGAGCAGCTATACTAGAGAGGACTGTTTAGGCTAGATAGGGGCAGTCTCAATCAGGAGGTTCAGGCAGTTTTCGGCTTCCCTAGCAGTCTACTGGCATCAGCAAGGGTAAGACACCCTCAAGAGCTTCATCATCGACAAGTTTTTCCAAGTGGGGTAATAAGTTGAAGAAGATATTCAGAGGGGGAGGACGAGGTGGTGGCAGGCAGCAGGGATATCAGCAGGGCCGAGGTTACAGGCCAGCTCCGGAGGAGTCGCAGCAGAGCACAACAGGGCAGCTCGCAGCTTTTCCAGGCTTCAAGTGTTATAATTGTGGGCAGTCAGGGCATTTAGCTAGGAATTGTCCGCATCCTCGGGAGTACAGTTATGGCAGAGGAGCACAGTAGTAGCAGCAGCCATTCCAGCAGCCAGAAGAGCGAGGCAGAGATGCACCTTTCAAAGAGGAGGACGGGGTCGAGTTATGGCAGACACCAGAGCTCAGGCGGAGGCATCCAATTTAATTGATCTGGGTGCTTCGCATTCGTTATTTCTGAGGATTTCATTGATAGCATGGTATATCCCCTAGAAGAAAGGCAGTGTGAGTTGATTGTAGAGGCTCCCTCTGGTGGTTTCATGCTTAGTTCTTATTTCTTAGATGAGGTTCCGATAGTAATTTAGGGGAATCAGATGCCAACAAGACTGTATGCACTTTCATTGAAAGATTATGATGTGATTTTGGTGATGGATTGGTTGAAAGCCTATGGGGCATTAGTGGATTTTAGAAAGAAGAGAGTCAGATTTTGTAGGCCTGGTGGAGCAGTGTTTGAGTTTCAAGGTATGCCCTTCTACACTCCTAAGTTTATTATTTTTGCACTTAGGGCTAGAAGGTTGATTAATGCGGGGAGTGTAGCGTACCTTGCTTCAATTAGTCTAGTAGAGTCCAGTAAGTCTGTTGATATGGTACCGGTAGTCAGAGAGTGTGCAGACGTGTTTCTAGAGGAGTTGCCAGGGTTAGATCCACATAGGGAGGTGGATTTCACAGTCGAGTTGCAGCTAGACAGTATGGCGATTTCAAAGGCACCCTATAGAATGGCCGACAGAGCTGAAGGAATTTAAGAAGTAGTTGTAGGAATTATTAGAGAAAGGTTTTATCAGGCCCAGTCATTCGCCATGGGGAGCACCCGTTTTGTTTGTCAGAAAGAAAGATGGTAGTTTGAGAATGTGTATTGATTACAGGCAATTGAACAAGGTTACAATCAAGAATAAGTATCCACTTCCCAGAATAGATGATCTATTTGATCAGCTCCAGTCAGCTAAGATATTCTCCAAGATTGATTTGAGATCAGGGTATCATCAGCTGAGGATTAAGGAAGAAGATATTGACAAGACAACTGTCAGGACCAGATATGGGCATTATGAGTTTGTTGTTATGCCATTTGGATTGACTAATGCACCAGCAACATTCATGAATTTGATGAATAGGATATTCTACCCTTATCTGGATCAGTTCATTGTGGTATTATTGATGATATATTGATTTATTCAGCGTCAGAGGAAGAGAATGCAGCACACTTAAGGATCACATTGCAGACTTTGAGAGATCATCAATTGTATGCCAAGTTTAGTAAATGTGAGTTCTGGCTGAAAGAGATTCAGTTTTTGGGTCATGTGATTTCAAGTGAAGGTGTTGCAGTTGATCCGGCCAAGGTAGAGGCAGTGATGAAGTGGGAGGAATCGAAGACAATGTCAGAGATTAGAAGTTTTCTAGGTTTGGTAGGATATTACAGGCGGCTCATCTAGGATTTCTCGAAGATTGCAGCACCAATGACAAGATTGATAAGGAAATGAGTACCCTTTGTATGGTCTTCAGATTGCAGGCGTAGTTTTACAGAGTTGAAGATGAGTCTTACCACAACACCTATACTGGAGATTCCGTCAGGCAGCGGGGGATTTTTATTGTATACAGATGCATCTAGAAGAGGTTTGAGAGCAGTGTTAATGCAGCATGGAAAGGTGGTAGCCTATGCATCCAGGCAATTGAAGAGGCATGACGAGAATTATCCTACACATGATTTAGAGTTGGAAGTAGTTGTGTTTGCACTGAAGATTTGACGGCATTATTTGTATGGTGAAAGGTTTGAGATATTCACTGATCACAAGAGTTTGAAGTACATCTTCTCCCAAAAAGATCTGAATTTGAGGCAGCACAAATGGATGGAATATTTGAAAGATTATGACTTCAGTTTGGCATATCATCTAGGCAGAGCTAATGTGGTGGCAGATGCACTAAAAAGAAAGGCAGTTATGAGTCATATGATGATTAGAGAATGGAAATTGTATGAAGATGTGGCAGAAAATTTATTGTATGTGCCAAATAGTCAGCGGTGAGCAGTGTTAGCAAACAGTGCAGTGGAACCTTCTTTATACTGGTAGATAGTGGAAGCGTAGAGGACAAATGAGAATTTGGTTGATATTGTAAGAATGGAGGAGGTTACACTTGATGATGGCAGCATGGTCAGACTCAAGGGTCGGTTGTATGTTCCAGCAGATGCTGAGGTGAGGCAGAAGGTGTTAGAGGAAGCTCACAAGTTCAGATACACCATCCATCCAGGTAGTACTAAGATGTATCAAGATTTGAAGAAGCATTTCTGGTGGCCTAATATGAAGAAAGAGATTGCTGAATTCATAGCAAGATGTTCAATTTGTCAGCAAGTGAAGGCAGAGCACCAGAGGCCAGGAGGACTGTTGCAGCCATTGCCCATTCCACAATGGAAATGGGAAGATATTGCCATGGATTTTGTAGTTGGTTTGCCCAGAACATCAGTAGGTCACAATGGTATTTGGGTTTTTGTGGACAGATTGACCAAGGTTTGCAGGTTATTGGCAGTAAGCATGACATGGACTGTGGATAGATTAGCCAGATTATATGTAGACAGAATAGTACCATTGCATGGGATTCCAGTTACCATTGTTTCAGATAGAGATCCCAGGTTCACTTCAGGTTTCTGGAGGAGTTTGCAGAGAGTGATTGGCACAGAATTAAGGTACAGTTCATCTTATCATTCATAGACAGATGGGCAGACAGAAAGAACAATTCAGACAATAGAAGATATGTTGAGAGCTTGTTGTCTAGTATGGGGAGGTACTTGGGAGCACCACTTGGGCATGGTAGAGTTTGCATACAGTACAGTCATCATGCAAGTATCAGAATGGCACCTTATGAAGCTTTGTATGGAAGACCGTGCAGGACACCACTGAATTGGCATGAGGTAGGTGAGAGGCAGGTTATGGGTCCAGAGCTAATTCAACAATGTGCAAAAATGGTAAAGTTTATCAAGGAAAAGCTTCAAACAGTGCAGAGTCGTCAGAAGAGCTATGCAGACACCAGACGTAGACCATTGCAGTTTAAAGTCAGTGATTATGTGTTTCTAAAGGTTTCTCCTACCAAGGGTGTGCTCAGGTTCAGCAAGAGAGGGAAATTGAGTCCAAGATATATTGACCCTTTCCAGATATTAGAAAGGATCGGTAACAGCCTACAGATAGGATCTCCCAACGGATTTCACAGATGGTCATGATGTGTTTCATGTCTCAATGCTCATAAGATATATCCAAGATCCTTCCCAGATGGTCAGTTACCAGAGAGATGATCTGAAGCCAGACATGACGATGCCAGAATATCCAGTACAGATTACAGGTCGCAGAAACCAGAAACTGAGAAATAAGGAATTTGAATTAGTAAAAGTCTGATGGGAGAACAGACAGGGCAGAGAGGATACATGGGAGTTAGCAGAGGAAATGATGAAAGTGTATCCATACTTGTTTGAGTAAGTCTTTAATTCTTTTAGGTGATAGTACCATGCTTGTTTAGTTGAAAATTTTTGCTATTGAGCTTTCTTTCTAAATTTCGAGGATGAAATTCTTTCAAGTGATAGTAATGTAGCGTATTGACCGTTCGATTGTGGCTTAGTGGTTGTGGAGGCCAGTGTGTGGCCTATGGTGTGTGTTTCAGGTACTCACACAGGTTTTTGGGGCTTTGTGGGGAGAAAATTTAGGCCCAAAGCACCCATTATGTAGCAACCCAGTATTTAATAAATAAATAAATCAAAAAAATTTAAAGAAAAAGGAATTAATTAAAACCCATTAAGCAAAAAGAAGTGATGGACTTTGTTAAATGGGTCATATAAAGTTATTGGGCCAAAATAGAGATTTTTAAAGGTGGAATAAAAAGAAAATACCCTAAATTTGTATCTTTATTATTTCCTAAAATGGAAAAAGTTATTAAAAATATTAAAATAGTTAATATGGGTTGGAATTGGACTCCTAACCCTACCCAAATTGACTAGGTATGAATTTGCAACCCAACCTAACCCCATTAGGAGGTGGAAAGCTTGGAAGGTTGAAAGAAATAGAGGAAACTTGGAATTAAATAGGAATTAGAGTTGTAGTAGGAATTAGAAACAAAGGAAGCTTAAATACACCCCAACCTCTCCATGGTTGGCCCTAATGCGTTGCTGAGGCTTGCTGGACGTGGAGGAGAGGCCAAAGGAAGGGAGAAAATGTGGGGAGAAGGCTTGCTGAAGATCTAACCCTTGTTCTTCGAGTTCAAAGCCCTAGAAGACAAATCGACCCAAAGGTAGACATTCTCACAAGCTAAACATAATTCATCTCGTCTGTAAGGTGTTCTTGGTATCAGGAACAAAAGCCCTCTGGTTGCTCTAATTTTCATCGACCATATCTTGAGATCTCTATTTTTGAAGTTATGCTATCATCTTGTCCCCGAACCCTCATACTTAATTTAGATCTCCATGTACACTTGATCTCATACCACAAATTTTTTACTGGTCATACTGCTCGTTGTCAGGAATCTTTTGCCACCGTTTTCCCCAATTTTTATTTAGTATGCTACTCGAACAAATTCTTTTTCCTTCACTGTACATGTTATGTGTTCTTCGTGAATGAACAGAATCAAAACCTGTCCAGACCATGATCACTTTCAAATTCCTATTTACTGTATGTACCCTTGCATGTCTAGATCCATTTAAATCTGGTTTCACGATTTTTAATCAACTGTACACTGAGATATCAATTTTTAACCTACCCTGTATCAAAACATGGAAAGCTTGGACCGCAATCCAAGGCAAATATTTTTCATACTCGGGCTCAGGCGCATGACCTGAGAATGCGATGGCCCGATAGGCCATGTTCTTAGGGGCTGATCGTGACTAGAAACCTGTCGTGTTCTGAACGTGACAGGATCTGGCGTCGCGTTCTAGCTACCTGTCCTGACCGACCCGTCGCGACCTTTGAAAGACTCTGTCGTGTTCTGGATTGTACCCTGTCGCGATCCTTACAGGGGTGCATCGCCTTGTAGACTTTTGCACCTGAACCCTAGATTTTTGGTGCTCTTGCCCTTCTACAGTGATTATACCTCATATTAAAAGTTTTAAATGAAGTAAATAATGATGCTATAATATGAACATGTGTTGATTGATTTAAAAGGCACACACATGATCTTTCCTATCTATTGATTCTTGTAAGGCCCTCGAACTTTTTTCTTATTATTCAGATTTCTGTTATATTAAACTTAGTTATTTTGTGAATATTGGTTGTGTATATGTGCATATATGTATATACATACATATTTCTGTACAAATTGTTCTAATTTAATTGTACAAATTGTATTTAAATAACTTGGTGTATAGAGTATGTAATTTATAAGGTGAATACATGTTTATCTAATTTCTGTGTCTGGCCGAAATGCCAGTCAACGTCAACATCCCTTGACGTTGAGGGCAGGTCGACGGCAACCATAGTGTCGTTGACTCTAAGTCAGCGTCCAGATCGATGGCCGTTTATTTCCTGTTAACGGCAGAGAAATGGCCGTTTACTTCTCAATTTTTGTTGCAATTTCAGATCGGGAAACGACTGCATTTTCTCCAGTTCTGGATTTGGAAACCCACTCCAATGGTAGGATCCTATCCCTAATGCGTACCCCGATGCCTTAAGCCTATAAAATACCTCATTTTAGGCGAGAATAGGTTCTTTGGGCTCTTGGGAAAACCTAGGGCTCTCTGTGCGAAAACCTAATTTTGACGAGCTTTGATCTGGCGATTGAGGAGTTCTCCTAGTGATCTTCTATGACTGGGAGGTACTCTTAGCATAGAAGAAGCTTCCCCGACTCCGGTGTGCGACCTACATCGACACAAGGACCGGATCTGGCTAGACATGAAGAAAACACCGAGGTAAGTTCTTCTTTTGAGGACTTTACAATTGCTGATTGGGAAGAAGCATATGCTGTTTTGTTTGAAAAGTTATGTGAACTGAAATTTGAAAATAAAACTCTGAAAAAGAAGATAAACAACATATTGCATAATCCTCAAGAGTCTGAACAAATAAATCTTTTGAATGATGAAATTGTGAACATGAAAAAGGAACAAGAGTGTTTTAATGAACAAATTGATGTCATCAAAGAAAAATGTCAGTCCACTGAAAAAGAAAAATTAATCTTGTTAGATGAAAATGAAAAACTCAAAAAGGAAAAGGAAGTAATTCAAGAGGAACTGAAAGATGTCCAGAAAGAACTGAATGACAAAAAGGAAACCTTGTCAAAGGTAAACAAAACCTAGAAGCTATTTTAGGAGTTCGGATGAACCCTACCAAGCATGGCCTAGGTTATCAGTCTTAAAATAATAAGAAATTTGGACAAACCTTGATAACCTCATTTGTTCAAGGAAGCACTTCCTATGGCAATTCTGAAAAGAACATCAAAGAAAAATCACATGAAAGAATTCAAGCCAAAAATCAACAAGATTTAAAATCCAGTGTTAGACCAACTTTAAATCCAAAGAACAATGAAAACCTTTCAGTTGGTTCAAAACCCTACATCAAAAAGAATAAAGGTTTCACACCACAAAAGATCATGATGTGCACAAGCTGCAAAAATCTGGTCACACTGATGATAAATGCAGATCAAAAGCAAAGAAGATAAAGCAAATCTGGATTCCAAAACATCTTGTTGCTGAGTTGAAACAACTGATGGGACCCAAAGCAATTTGGGTACCAAAATTCTCTTTCTAAATCTTTTTGCAGGAATGTCTTACAGCCCACAAGAAAGATAAGCAGTACCTTGATAGTGGCTGTTCAAGACATATGACTGGAGATAGAGAAAATTTTTCCACATTGATTGAAGAAGATGGTGGACAAGTGATTTTTGGAGGTAAGAACAAAGGACAAATCATTGGAACAGAAAAAATTGGTAAGAATCCTTCAAGCTCCATTGAGAATGTCTTGCTTGATGAAGGCCTTGATCATAATCTTCTGAGCATCAGTCAACTGTGTGACAAAGGCCTTAAGGTAATTTTTAATTCTGAATTTTGAGAAATTATTGAAAAAGATTCTGGTAAAATAAAAATTTCTTGGTCAAAGAATAATAATGTTTACTTGGTTGATTTGAATGATCATCATCATGAAAATCTTTGTCTTGTTGCCAACCAGCATGATCTATTTCAATTGTAGCATCGAAGGTTAGGTCATGCTAGTGAAAATGTTTTGAATAAATTGTTAAGATATGCTCTTGTGAATGGCTTGCCGAAAAATGAAGAAAAAGAAAAATGCAATTGTATGTGCTGCTTGTGCCCAAGGTAAATAAACTAGGAAGTCATTCAAATCTGTTTCACCTTTGATCACTTCCAAACCCTTTGAATTATTGCACATGGACTTATTTGGTCCTACTAGGACACTCAGTCTTAGTGGACATAGATTTGGGTTTGTAATAGTGGATGATTTCTCTAGATTTACTGGGTGTATTTTCTATCTCACAAGAGTGACACTTTAGAAAACTTCAAAGAATTTGTTGATAAAATTGAAAATGTAAAAATAAATAAAATTCATTCCATTCTTACTGATTATGGAGGAGAATTTGACAATAACTTGTTTTTGATTTTTGCAGGAATGAAGGAATTGATCATAAATTTGCTTCTCCAAGAACCCCTGAACAAAATGGAATTGTTGAAAGGAAGAGTAGAACATTGGTGGAGATGGCTAGAACCTTGCTGATTGAAAGAAATCTTCCAAGAATATTTTGGGCAGAAGCAGTCAATACTTCATGTTATATTCTCAACAAGGTAATGGTAAGACCTGTCCTCAGAAAACTTCCTACGAACTCTTGAAAGGTAAGAAGCCTCACATTGCTTATTTAGAGTTTTGGAAGTAAAGTCTTCATCCACAACAATGATAAGCACGATCTAGATAAATTTGAAAAGAAAAGTGATATAGGCATCTTTCTGGGATATTCTGAGAATTCATGGTCATATAGAGTTTTCAATAGTGAATCAAAAACTGTGGAGGAAACTCCTCATGTTATATTTGATGAAAATTGTGAGAAACTTACTAACCATAATTTCTGTAGGAACCAAGAAGAAGATGCTGAAATTCTTGAAAAAGAATCAGATCAACAGTGGAAAATGAAGAACTTGATGAACATGAAGATGTGTCGACACAACAAAACACTGAGTCGACACCAGAGCAGGTAAGTATAGTAACAAGAGGTAATTTCAGATACTCCAAAGCTCATCCACTTGAGAATGTCGTTGGAAATGTCAATGATAGAGTTCATACTAGTCTCATCATTCAGAAATATCATTGAACAAGATCAAATGGCTTTTATATCTCAAGTGGAACCCAAAAATATTGAAGAAGCTTTAAAAGATATTCTTGGGTAGAAGCAATGCATGATGAATTGAATCAATTTAAAAGAAATAATGTTTGGAGTCTAGTTCCCAGAAATCCTGAAAATTCAATAATAGGAACTAGATGGGTCTTTGGAAATAAATTGAATGAGGAAGGCAAAGTTGTGAGAAATAAAGTTAGACTGGTTGCCAAAGGATATAATCAAGAATTTAGAGTTGATTTTGAGGAGTCCTTTGCACCAGTAGCCAGGATAGAAGCAATCAGAATTCTAATGGCATATGCATGTTCCAAAAATTTCAAATTGTTTCAAATGGATGTGAAAACTGCCTTTTTGAATGGTTACATAAAAGAAGAAGTGTTTGTAGCTCAACCTCCAGGATTTGAAGATCATGATAAACCTAACCATGTTTATAAGCTGCATAAAGCTCTTTATGGTTTGAAACAGGCTCCAAGAGCATGGTATGACAGATTGAGCAGTTTTTGGTTAGTAAGAATTACTCCAGAGGTAAGGTGGATCAAACTCTCTTCACAAAATCAGTCCACAATCACATCATTGTAGTTCAAGTTTATGTGGATGATATCATTTTTGGATCCACTATCCTTCACTGTGTGAATAATTTTCTAATCTCATGCATAGTGAATTTGAAATGAGTTTGATGGGAGAATTACAATTCTTTCTTGGTTTGCAGGTTAAACAACTTGAGGATGGATTCTTTATTAATAAAGCCAAATACGTCAAAGAATTGCTCAAAAGATTCCATTTGAACAAGCCAAACCAGCAACTACTCCCATGAGTACAAGCATCAAATTGGACAATGATGAAAAAGGTAAATTGGTTGATGCAAAGCAATACAGAGGTATGATTGGATCTCTCTTGTATCTTACTGAAAGTAGGCCAGACATTCAATTTAGTGTATATCTTTGTGCTAGATTTCAGTCTAGTCCAAAGGAAAGTCACTTGCATGCAGTTAAGAGAATTTTTAGATATCTCTGTGGCACTTGTGATTTGGGTTTATGGTATCCAGTTGGATGTCATGCTGATTTGATTTCATATTCTTATGCTGATTATGCTGGATGTAAGCTTGATAGAAAAAGTACTAGTGGATATTGTCAATTCTTAGAAAATTGCATGATAACATGGGCATCCAAAAAGCAACACTCAGTTGCACTTTCTACTGCAGAAGCAGAATATGTTGCTGCAGGGAGTTGTGCAGCTCAAGTGTTGTGGATTAAAAGTCAATTGCTTGACTATCATATTGATATTGGATGTTCATCTATCATGTGTGACAATACTAGTGCAATCAATCTTTCTAAAAACCCAATTCAACACTCTAGAACAAAACACATTGAGATTAGCATCATTTTCTAAGGGATGAAGTTGCAAACAAGAACATTAAACTAGAATTCATCCCCACTGAAAAGCAAATTGCAGATATTTTCACAAAACCATTGGTTGAAGATAGATTCACATCTTTAAGAAGAGAACTTGGAATATACAACATGGAATAAAAATTGAAAACAATTGATTTCTTATGCAAAGATTATTTGGTATATTAAATGGTGATTTGTGGAAGAACAAGTTATGCTTGTCTGAAAACTTTCATTATGTGTTGAGGAAAATCCTCTGCCAAGTACCAATAATCTATCTTGTGTAAGAATCATTAATTTCAAATTAAAAAAAATTGCTGTTGATGTGCTTAAAACATGATTGTCATGTATGTTTGTTTGATGAAAGTGAATGCTGAAATTCAGTATGAACTGTTTGAATGCTGCATGCCTTATTGATGCACATGTTGAGGGGGAGCATTTCTGCTTGAGAAGCAAAGGTAAGCAGAGAATTAAGTTCAAGTAAATCAGGATTTTACATAAAGCCTTTTGAGAACAGACTGCTGAAGTTGGTTAGGAAAATGATGAGGTGATGTGAGTTTCTGTGAAATTTCTAAGCTGTGAATAAATCTCTCACTGAATTCTATCAACACATGTTCATCCTTCTAGTCCTCAATTCCTCGATTCATTTGATCATCCTAACAAATCATTTATTGAAGAAGGATCTTCTTTGTTTTTCATAAAAAAAAAATAGATGAGATCAATAATTCAGGGGGAGTTAAAGACTTCATTGCTATTTTTCTCTCATTAAACCCAAAAAATTGATTCAATGTGTTGATTAATATCTAATACATGAAATGCTCATTAACTCTGCTGAAGAAAACAAGGATTGACCTGTTATTGTTATGATGTATTCCTTCATTAACACTCTTTTATATTTTGAACATCTAAGTAATTTGATTTCTTTATTGGAATTAGTTCAATGTGTATTGACTTTACACATTACTTTTAATCTGATAAGGGTAAATTTGTGTCAAATTTCTTATGTGCATTTACAAAAAAAAAAAAAAATTCTTCTGACAGAGCAATGACATTTACCTGAGAACTGCACACCTTTCACAAAAAGTGAAGAGCCATGTATGTCATGAGGGTTTTGTTATCTTTGTTCTAAGGGGTTACATATTAAAATGCTAAACCAATGTTAACTGAGTAACTGGAAATATTGACGTCTGATAAACGTATATTCCATGTAAAAAGGTTTCATTCACCCCTTGAAGAAGGATAATTAGTAAATCTTTAGTAACTAGGGATTCTGGTGTGTAAAAAGTATGTATACTTGAGTGAAAAAGGATTTACTATATTGAATGTTCATTGCTTCAGTGTTAAAGAAAAGTCAATCAATCAAATGACCAACTTAAACCTAAAATTAGATCTTTCAAGAGTGTTTAACTTCAATACAATTACCTTAATCCTAAAGAAATCACATTACCTTGGCTTAGTAAAAGTGTAAAAGGTTGCAATTGACCGAATAGAATATCTTATTTCAATTAAAATTGTCTTCCTAGTGCTTCAGAATTTTTAATAATCAAATCATGTCAGATATTTTTCAACCCATTAAGCCTATGTTGGATTTATGATGAGAAAATTGGGAATGAATTCTTTAACATATTAAAAATCCCTGAATAATTGATTTCAGATATTACTTGTCATTCAAAGATTTCCTTCTCATTCTTCTAAAAATTCAACAATTTTTGTCAAGTCAGGTCGACACACTCTTTTGCCGTGTCGACACCAGAGTCTGTCAGGTCGACACACTCCTTCTCTTGTGTCGACACAACTGGGTTTGACCGCTGGACCTTGTTAGGGTTAAATGAACCGACGTTCATCTAATCCCCTTCTTGTGGTGTCGAAAGCCTTTTTATATGCCCTAAATCCCAGGTCGACCCTACCCTTTGCGATTCCCACACCATTCAAACTCTTCCCTCCTCCAACCTTCTAGGAAACGATCCCCTGCGTTTCCTGTTTTCTCCTCTCTTCACTCGTCCAACCTTCATCCCTTCTCATCCTTCCCTCCATCATGCCTCCCAAACAAACTCCAAGGAGAGGAGCCAATCCAGGGCTGCTGCAAGGGGCATTGTGATTGAAGAACCCAACTGAAAAGGAGGAGCAAGTTTCGGCATGATCTTTCCAAGAGAAAAGGTGTGTCCTCTCCTTTCCGAGACTCCATCCAAAAGGGGAAGGCAAACTCCTCAGAGTAAAGGCAAGTCTCCTATGCAATCTCGCTACCCAAGGAGGAAGCTTATTCCAGATTCTAGTGACTCAAGTGAAGCAAATTCATCTTCTGAATCCTCTGATTCTTCTGAGACTCCTGTGGTCACCTCATCCCAGATTGCTACAGAATGAAGGTCCATTCTCAAGCCTAGGGCTGTCGAACTATCTAACGAAGCTTTTGCACTTGCATTCCCAGAATTTATCCCCTTCTTTCAATTTCAAGGATGGTTGCAATTTATTTCAGAGTTCAGAACTTTTTATCCCCGTTTGGTTTCAAGAATTCTAGTTGAACTTGGTGGATGTTCTAGAGGGCTTCAAGTCTGAAGTCAAAGGTTTTCCTATCCTTTTTACTCCTGAACTGGCTTCTGAACTGTTTCATTTCCCTAATGATGGTGAAGACTATAGTGAGTTTGAGTTTGATCTTCATGAAGCTTACACACTTCTTACTGGTCTTCCACATGATAAGAAAATTCTCGACAAACTCATGTTACAAGGTTTAAACACCAATACTTTTCTTCCAATTCTTCGTTGGTTCATCACATCCTTACCACCATTATCACACCTCAGGGTGGTGGTAGGAATAGACTAACTGATATTCAAAGATTTGTGATGTACTGCATGAAGAAGAATATCATGTAAATTTGAACTTAATCATGACTCAAATCATGTCTGAAACAAATAGGAAAGATCTTCACCGATCTTTACCTTATGCTGCCCATTTGACTACTATTTTCAAGCATTGTGGAGTTTCCTTTGTGAATGAAAGGTTCAAAAGATTCCACAGAACAACATTTATTGTCTGCATCATTTGCAAAAGTTCATGGGATTTAGAATTGACGGAGATCAAGTGATTAGAGGGCCAGTTGTAGAGCCAGAGCCAGAGCCACAAGCAGAAAATGTAGCAGAAGAACAAGCTCCGGAACTTGTTGCTCCACAAGCTGATTTAGTGGAACAGACATTTGTTAAGGTTGAGGTTTCCTCATGAAACTCCAATTTCACCTACACCTCATGCATCTCCTCCTCCTTCAAATATGCTTGTCCCTCCAAATTTTTTCCATCAACGCTCAGCTTCCACTTCTTCTGGTGGATCTTCTGTTCCACCTGAACTCTATAAGTTTCTCCAAGTTTAGTTTGATAACCTCATTCATCAATGAGAGAAATATCTGATAGATTTGAGCTTCGAATTCAAAGGTTGGAAAATTCAGTTAATGCACAGTTTGTAAGACAACAAAGCAGTTGAGCATGCCACTAGGAGGTTCAACAGATTGATTGTGACATTGGGTGATGCTTGCACCCAACTACAAGATCTTCAGCTCAAGACTCAAGGAGTTCTAGCTTCAATCTTGGAAAACACTCTACAAGGACTTCAGACCAGCAAAGAAACTGTGATTCAAGTGTCTAAGAGTCGTTTGTCCTTTGCTCATATTGTTGAAGATATGGATAGAGTAAAGACACTCATTACTCATATTGATAAGGAGATAGCAGATCTCAGGACATATTTCAGTAATTTCAAGCAACATGGCACAGTTCCTAGTTCATCTACTGCTTCTCAACATTCAGCTCATAGTCTTGGTGTCTTCCAAGAGAACATGTATGAAAACCATCATAGAATGGAAGATCTTTTGCACACTAGACTATCTACTATGCAAACACAACTGAGAACCAATTTGTTTGCTTTGGAAGCAAGGATGAAGAACACTTGAAAACATTTTACTACCAATTCCTCCTCCACCTCCATCTACTTGATGTTTCTTGTTTTTTTTTTTTTTTTTTTTTTTTTTTTTTTAATCAAAGAGGTCACAGAGTCACAACCAGCTAAGTGCACTACTCCCCAGAGAGGAGTAATGTTCTCACTCCCCTGGTGCACCACTGTGCCTTATATATTTAATAATAAAACTGCTAGTACAAAAACACTGGGGCATACCCCTGTCAAATCTCCTGAAGAAAAGATAAAGCAAGGCAGTTCAGCCCATTCTAACACTCCTAAGGCCTGATCTATCTAGAACAGCCGCCCCTCTACAAGAAAGAGGTATATCAGCCCGCCAAAAAACATTGTTGCACATGGTGATAACCGCGTGATTAGCCACCCATCGGCAACTTGATTAGCCTCCCTGTAGACATGTGATACACTAGTGTCCTAGTCATGCATGTGCTTGAGAATCACACGCCACCATCTTAACGTCGACCAAGAATAACAAGTATGGTGCTCCAAAGAAGTAACCAAAGTAAGCGAATCTGAATATATCGCAGATAGCCGAACCCCCAAGGAAGAAGCAATACGAAGGCCATCACAAAGTGCACGCGTCTCAGCAAGAAGATTGTGGCCCTCCCCATAAAAGAAAGCAAAGGAGACTAATGGGCACCTGCACTGTCACGTATACAGCCGCCGCCACCACACATGCCGGATTTCCTTTAGACGCACCATCTACATTAAGGCAATAGTTAGATAAAGGAGGAATCCAGCGAACAACCTCAACTGCTTGTTCTTGATCTTATGGGTGAATCCATAAGCCAAAAGGACACTTAGATCACAGCTAGATGGCGTGGCAGTAAAGCTCTGACAGGACAAGGCAGATTCGATGTGAAACTTGATACGTCTGACCATATCCTGCACCCGAGTTTGCTTACCCTCAACCTGGCGGAACACCTGCTCTTCCACAGCTCCCACATAATCAAGAGTAGACCGTATAAGGCATGAAGCCAGTAGCTGTACTCATATTGGAGTGAAGGAGAATCTTCCAAATTCTAACTGTAATGTTTGGATGAAGATAGATATCATCACTATGTAGAGGCACCAGCCACCTCCACAAGCTCTGAGCCGGTGCCTGTGGATAAACCATGATTAAGATCCTCCACCTGATTGAATCACAACACGAACACCTAGAAGCTATTTGTATACCACAGTCCATGATTGTTTGATCCACTGGGACAGCTCGATGAAGCAGCTTCCAGCAGAATAAGGATGCCTCTGGGTAAAAAGGCAGAGTGCCATAATTTTCCGAATAGGAGGACGATAGATGTGACGGAACGCCTCGGTCAAGCCCGTTAAACCGATAACGCACTTGATCCGAGTCCGCCTCCCGCGAACGGGCCGAAGCCTCGCAAGGGAAACCAAACCACAGTCCGTGTAAATACAAAGGAACACACCACATTTTCATATATATTTCACAAGTTTACATAGCCAAATTTCCACAAAAACTAAAAAGAAGTACAAGAGCCTGGGGCATACCCCAAGGTACAACAGAAGAAAGTAAACAACTAACTAAACTACACTGCTGGAGCTACTCTGCTGGAGGTACAGACCCTGCACCGCTACGACGCGGCCCTGAACTGGACGTCGGACGGGAAACGTCCTCCTCGCCCTCACCTGTGGGGGTAGGGGGTGAGCCTCTCTAGTCACTGGCTCAGTAGGGAACTCCCCCAAAGCCGAACAAACCACAAACCACAGGTACGAAACAGTAAACAATACCACAACATATATATAACAGCTAAGCAGGTAAGTAAAGCTGTAAAGTACTCACCGTCTGCCGTCTACGAGAAACAACTGTAGTAACTAAACGGCAAACCCAAACAGGTGTACAAGCTAGAGTAGAGACAGCCAACACGAGCCACGTAAACTGGTTCGCGACACCAGAAACTGACTCGGACAACTAACACAGGTAAACCTCTCAGTCTCGCAGCCACGGACGAAAGGTCCAGCTGCCGCTCCACGTAAAAAGACAAGCAACTGTGGAGACCAACTAAACCACCACAACCTGCAGACCACACGGTCACAGGCCCATGCCTGGCACCTCCAGAGACCCTGGCCTGGGCTCGCTAGAGTGAGGCACTGGAAAGGACTAGCTGGGGACCAGTGTCGACTACTGGTGTCCGTACCCCAACTACGAGCGCGCTACAAGTGACTAAAAACAAACACAACTGTCACTGTCCCACTGTCGTCTTTCCCTCAGCCGGACGTGCAACTCAAACACAGAGTGAGGGTGTCCAGGTCAGACGACACAGACCTCGACGGCACAACACAAGTACCGGGACAAGGCCCCGAGCTAACAGCCTGGCTCACAAAGAACCTGGGGCACCCAACTGGAGAGGTAACCACGGTAGGCGTCGTACTACTCGCCACGTACACAAAACCACGTGCACGTCACACACAAACCACGTGAAACCTCACGTAAACCACAAGTGACCACTGGTCCACTACACGTGAACCTAACTGCCTCGCGTACACAACGCGCAGTCACCGAAGTAAACAACTAACAGCATACCTTGTATGCTAAACACGTAAACCAAGTGCACTCAGTGCACCTCATGCGTTAACACACATGCATTATCGATAATTATTGTACTTAATCATTTCTGCTCATAAAAAGTAGGCGGCCACATCGATTGCCGCTTACTGGGAGTCAACGGCAAGGTTCCTGGCCGTTAACCTCCTGGCTGAGGATCTTGGCGGCAAGCGATGTTGACGCCAAGTTCTCCGGCCATAAACCCTGCAGAAACCCTAATCCGGTCCTGCGGGTTTTCTAGCTGTTCTAATTACTGGAAAACATGCAAATGCATACCCTCTAGCATAACAGAACCCAATACAACCCGTTTAAACATGATTCAAACAATAAACTACTCAAACCACCCATTATTCCATATGGTGCAACTCTATCCAAAGATGGATTATCATGCTGGTTCAAGTAGTTACGATGTGTTTTAATGTTTCTACGGAGCTACCAGGGTTCGTCCCCTACCTCAGAACGCGTTAGAATCTCCCGCAATCCCCCGATTCACGCCGAGCCCTCCGCGAGCTCCCACGCGAATTGCACCACGCCGCGACGTTTCCTCGCGCAATTCGGCGACGCCACGCGTTCAACGATCGTCCAACTACTCCTCGGTACCTTTTAGAAGCTTCAGAAACACCGGAACACAAAGCTGGGGCAAGAGGGGGAGAGGGTGAGCTGAGAAAGCTGCCCTCGGGTGGCATATAACCTGCAGAACTGTCAGGTTGGCGTCAACCCCCTTGTCGCCTACATGCACCGCCAGCCTAAACGTCCACCACTACTGCCGCCAAGTTCAAGAAGTCAACGTCCATAAACCTGGACGCCAACAGTCAACGACCACCCCTTGGCCGCCAACTCAGACAGAACAGCAGCAGGTTCTGTTTCAATTCAGAACCGATCCTGCTCTTCACCTGCTCCAACCACACAATCACACCATGCATTCCACACACCCAACTCACACTGGCCTCACAACGGCCGCCACAACCATAACACACACGATCCGCATGGATCCGAAAGGCACGCGATGTTACATTACTATCATCTAAAAAGAAAATTTCGACCTCGAAATTCATAACACAACACAAAGTCAAACAACTTCAGCATACACAACTTTACAAGCACTATCATCTAAAAAAAATACACAGGTTTACTCAAACAGATAGGGATACCCTTTAGCCATTTCAGCGGCCAACTCCCAGGTATCCTCACCACCCAACCTATTTTCCCATCTCACTTTAACCAACTCAATTTCCTTATTTCTCAACTTTCTGATCTTTCGATCCGTGATCTGAATCGGATATTCTAGCATTGTCATGTCCGGCCTTAGATCACCACCTTGATACCTGATTATCTGAGCTGGATCTTCAATGCATTTCCTCAACATAGAGACATGGAAAATATCATGCACATCTGCAAAATCAGCTGGCAAGTCTAGCCTATAAGCTGTTTCCCCAATTCTTTCCAACACTTGGAAGGGTCCCACATACCTCGGACTCAACTTTCCAGATTTGCCAAATCTCATAATACCTTTACTCGGGGAAACTCTAGAAAAACAAAATCTCCCACTTCAAATTGAAGTGGTCTCCTCCGCACATCTGCATAACTTTTCTGCCTACTTTGGGCTGCTTGCAATTTTTCTTTGATAAGCTTCACCACTTCCGTGGTTTGCTGAATCAATTCAGGCCCCACCAACTGCCTTTCTCCCATTTCATGCCAGTTCAACGGAGTTCTACATGGCCTTCCATATAAGGCTTCATACGGTGCCATTCCGAGACTGGTATGATAACTATTATTGTAGGCAAACTCAACCATTCCCAAATGATGCTCCCAACTACCTCCCCAAACTAAACAACAAGCTCGCAACATATCTTCAATTGTCTGAATGGTCCTCTCTGACTGACCATCTGTCTGGGGGTGATAAGCGGAGCTATATCTCAACTCAGAACCAATTACTTTCTGCAGACTTCTCCAAAAACCAGAAGTAAATCTTGGATCTCTATCTGATACAATAGTCTTCGGAATACCATGCAGTGGAACAATTCTTTCAACATAAACATTTGCCAACCTGTCCACTGTCCAAGACATACTTACTGCCACTAGTCTGCATACTTTAGTCAATCTGTCAACAAATACCCATATTCCATTATGCCCGGAACTCGACCTTGGTAAACCTGCCACAAAATCCATAGTAATATCATCCCACTTCCACTGTGGAATGGGTAACGGTTGCAATAGACCTCCCGGCTTCTGATGCTCTGCTTTAATTTGTTGACAAACGGCACACCTTGCCACAAATTCCGCTATTTCTTTCTTCATATGAGGCCACCAAAAATGCTTTCTTAAATCATGGTACATTTTAGTACTACCTGGATGGATAGTGTACCTTGATTTATGAGCCTCTTCTAAAACACGCTGCTTCACCTCTCTTTCTGCAGGAACAAACAACCTGCCCCGAAGCCTAACCACACAGTTATCATCAATAGAAACCCCTTCCATTTTCACAATTTCAGGTAGGCTTGAATCTGCTCTCTGAGCCTCAATAATCTGCCAATACAATGATGGCTCTACAGCACTAGCAGCTAGAATTGCCCGTCGCTGACTGCTAGGCACATACAAGGAATTTTCCACCACTTCTTCATATAATTTCCATTCTTTAATCATCAATAAACTCATATATGCCTTCCTACTCAAGGCATCAGCTACAACATTGGCCTTACCCGGATGGTAAGCCAAACTGAAATCATAATCTTTCAGATACTCTACCCATCTGCGCTGACGAAGATTCAAATCTTTCTGCGAGAAAATATATTTCAAGCTTTTATGATCTGTAAAGATTTCAAACCTTTCGCCATACAAATAATGCCTCCACATTTTCAAGGCAAAAACAACTGCAGCCAATTCTAAATCATGAGTGGGGTAATTCTCTTCTGCTGGTTTTAACTGCCTGGATGCATAGGCTATTACTTTACTATGCTGCATAAGCACTGCTCCAAGACCCCTTCTTGAAGCATCAGTATAAAGCACAAAACCACCACTCCCTGCCGGTAATGTCAATATAGGTGCTGAAGTAAGTCTTTTCTTCAATTCCGTAAAGCTTCTTTGACATTCACCGGACCACACAAAAGGCACACCTTTCCTGGTCAACTTAGTCATAGGTGCTGCAATCTTGGAAAAATCTTGAATAAAGCGCCTATAATAACCTGCCAACCCCAGAAAACTTCTAATCTCGGTTATTGACTTAGGCACTTGCCATCTCATTACCGCTTCCACTTTGCTTGGATCCACTGCAACTCCTTTAGCTGAAATAACATGACCCAGAAACTGAATCTCTTTCAGCCAAAATTCACACTTACTGAATTTGGCAAACAACTGGTTATCCCTCAACAATTGCAGCGTAAACCTTAAATGAGCTGCATGCTCCTCTTCAGATGCTGAATAAATCAGAATATCATCAATAAAGACCACAATAAATTGATCTAAATATGGATGAAATATTCTATTCATCAGATCCATAAAGCCTGCAGGAGCATTAGTCAACCCAAAAGGCATTACCACAAACTCAAAGTGACCATATCTAGTTCTGAACGCTGTTTTATCTATATCTTCTTCTCTAATTCTCAGCTGATGGTACCCGGACCTCAAATCAATTTTAGAGAACACTTTTGCTGACTGCAACTGATCAAACAAATCATCTATTCTTGGTAACGGGTACTTATTCTTGATGGTCACATCATTCAGCTTTCTATAATCTATGCACATCCGAAAACTCCCATCTTTCTTTTTCACAAATAAAACCGGTGCTCCCCACGGGGAATGACTCGGTCTAATAAACCCTTTCTGCAATAACTCTTCTAATTGCTTTTTCAATTTTTTGAGTTCTGCTGGTGCCATCCGATATGGGGCTTTAGAGATTGGCATGGTACCCGGCAGTAACTCAATAGTAAAGTCCACCTCTCTATGTGGAGCTAAACCAGGCAAATCTTCCGAAAAAACATCGGCAAATTCCCTAACCACGGGAACTGCTTCCATTGGCTGACTAGCCTCTACCAAACTCACTGAGGCTAAATAAGCCACACACCCATCATTTATCAATTTTCTAGCTTTTATTGCAGAAATCAAAAACTTAGTGGTATAGAAAGGCATACCTTGATACTCAAACACCGCACCATCAGGATGACAAAATCTGATCATTTTCTTTCTGCAATCAAGCATTGCTCCATACATCTCAAGCCAGTCCATACCCAGAATAATATCATAATCAGTTAACTGCAGGGCATACAACCGACCCGGCATCTAGTTCCCTTCAATCATAACAGGAGCTTCATCTATATAGCTCGAAGTGAGCAAAAACTCACCTGAAGGAACCTCCACTACCAACTCACAAAACTTCTCCTCTAAGGGATGAGCTATGCAATCCAGAAATTCTTCGGAAATAAAAGAATGAGAGGCACCCGAATCAAATAAGACTCTTGCTGAATATTCATAAAGAGGTAAAGTACCTTCTATCATATTCGATGCCTCTGCCTGAGCTCGGGTGATAGCCATAACCCGACCTCTTCCTCGCTGCTGCGGTACTCCTCTGCCACGACTTGCCTGAGGCTGCTGGAACTGCTGAGGTTGCTGCTGCTGCACACCTCTTCCATAACCATATTCTCTTGCATAGGGACAATTGCGGATCAAATGTCCCGGCTGATTACAATTATAACACCTGTATCCTGGAGGAATCATAGGCTGCCTGGCAGTGCTCTGCTGAGACTCCTCCAACTCAGGCTTACCACGGCCTTGCTGATACTGCGGACGACCTCCCCATCCTCTTCCTTTTCCTTTAAATGCTTGCTTCAATTTCTGACCCCATTTCCCAAAACCAGATGAAGAAGGTCCTGCTGGTGCCTTGCCCTTGCTTGCACCTACTGTCTGCTGCGGTAGCCGAAAACTACCTGAACCTGACTCACCTGCCTGGCGAGTCCGAATAGACCTCTCTAGAGTAGCTGCCCTCTGAGCTGCCTCTTCCACTGTCTTACACATGAGAGGAACTATCGCATCCTGCAATTCCACTCTCAATCCTCTGATAAAATACTCAACCATCATGCTATTATCAGAAACAACATAAGGTGCATAACGGCTGAGTGCCATAAATCTCATCTGGTATTCTAAAACCGAAGAGTTACCTTGCTGAAGAGTTCGGAATTGCTCTCTTTTCACTTGCTGTACTTGGATCGGAAAGAATGTATCATTAAATACCTCAAGAAACTCCGGCCAAGTGATAGCTTCTTCTGCCCTGCCTGCGAAGGTGGTTTGCATCTTCAATCGCCACCATTCTAAGGCAAAACCTCTCAACTGGTAAGCAGCTAATACCACTCTATCTGCTGCTGAACATCTCATAGTCGCAAAAACCCTCTCAATTTCATGAACCCAATGCTCAGCTGTATCTGGATTCGGCCCTCCTGAATAAGTAGGCGGCTGCAATCTCAGAAATCTTTCAACTTGCATCACGGGTTCTTCAACTAACTGCACTGGTGGTGGTAGCGGTACAGGTGCTACAAAAGGCACCTCCACTCTCGGCGGAACTGGAGCAACAGGTACTGCCTCTCCTTCCCCAGGTGACAATGCAACTGGCGGTACTGGCGCCTGCTGGTCCATTCTTGCTCTAATATCCGTGAGGCTTTCCCAAATCCTTTCTATCATCCGCTGGGTGCTTTCCTCCGGATCATCTCCTCCACCACCCCAATCTCTCCTATCAGCCATTCAGAAATTTCTACATACACAAAATACCAAACAAAAATCAAAATCACTAATTATCGAAAACCAGGGTCCCTACCAGCAGTGTAAGATGACCAAAATAAGGCTATGTATCATTCTAATTCCCTTATATTAACACGGACCTTGCTCTGATACCAACTGTGACGGAACGCCTCGGTCAAGCCCGTTAAACCGATAACGCACTTGATCCGAGTCCGCCTCCCGCGAACGGGCCGAAGCCTCGCAAGGGAAACCAAACCACAGTCCGTGTAAATACAAAGGAACACACCACATTTTCATATATATTTCACAAGTTTACATAGCCAAATTTCCACAAAAACTAAAAGAAGTACAAGAGCCTGGGGCATACCCCAAGGTACAACAGAAGAAAGTAAACAACTACTAAACTACACTGCTGGAGCTACTCTGCTGGAGGTACAGACCCTGCACCGCTACGACGCGGCCCTGAACTGGACGTCGGACGGGAAACGTCCTCCTCGCCCTCACCTGTGGGGTAGGGGGTGAGCCTCTCTAGTCACTGGCTCAGTAGGGAACTCCCCCAAAGCCGAACAAACCACAAACCACAGGTACGAAACAGTAAACAATACCAACAACATATATAACAGCTAAGCAGGTAAGTAAAGCTGTAAAGGTACTCACCGTCTGCCGTCTACGAGAAACAACTGTAGTAACTAAACGGCAAACCCAAACAGGTGTACAAGCTAGAGTAGAGACAGCCAACACGAGCCACGTAAACTGGTTCGCGACACCAGAAACTGACCCGGACAAACTAACACAGGTAAACCTCTCAGTCTCGCAGCCACGGACGAAAGGTCCAGCTGCCGCTCCACGTAAAAAGACAAGCAACTGTGGAGACCAACTAAACCACCACAACCTGCAGACCACACGGTCACAGGCCCATGCCTGGCACCTCCAGAGACCCTGGCCTGGGCTCGCTAGAGTGAGGCACTGGAAAAGGACTAGCTGGGGACCAGTGTCGACTACTGGTGTCCGTAACCCCAACTACGAGCGCGCTACAAGTGACTAAAAACAAACACAACTGTCACTGTCCCACTGTCGTCTTTCCCTCAGCCGGACGTGCAACTCAAACACAGAGTGAGGGTGTCCAGGTCAGACGACACAGACCTCGACGGCACAACACAAGTACCGGGACAAGGCCCCGAGCTAACAGCCTGGCTCACAAAGAACCTGGGGCACCCAACTGGAGAGGTAACCACGGTAGGCGTCGTACTACTTGCCACGTACACAAAACCACGTGCACGTCACACACAAACCACGTGAAACCTCACGTAAACCACAAGTGACCACTGGTCCACTACACGTGAACCTAACTGCCTCGCGTACACAACGCGCAGTCACCGAAGTAAACAACTAACAGCATACCTTGTATGCTAAACACGTAAACCAAGTGCACTCAGTGCACCACATGCGTTAACACACATGCATTATCGATAATTATTGTACTTAGTCATTTCTGCTCATATAGGAGTAGGCGGCCACATCGATTGCCGCTTACTGGGAGTCAACGGCAAGGTTCCTGGTCGTTAACCTCCTGGCTGAGGATCTTGGCGGCAAGCGATGTTGACGCCAAGTTCTCCGGCCATAAACCCTGCAGAAACCCTAATCCGGTTCTGCGGGTTTTCTAGCTGTTCTAATTACTGGAAAACATGCAAATGCATACCCTCTAGCATAACAGAACCCAATACAACCCGTTTAAACATGATTCAAATAATAAACTACTCAAACCACCCATTATTCCATATGGTGCAACTCTATCCAAAGATGGATTATCATGCTGGTTCAAGTAGTTACGATGTGTTTTAATGTTTCTACGGAGCTACCAGGGTTCGTCCCCTACCTCAGAACGCGTTAGAATCTCCCGCAATCCCCCGATTCACGCCGAGCCCTCCGCGAGCTCCCACGCGAATTGCACCACGCCGCGACGTTTCCTCGCGCAATTCGGCGACGCCACGCGTTCAACGATCGTCCAACTACTCCTCGGTACCTTTTAGAAGCTTCAGAAACACCGGAACACAAAGCTGGGGCAAGAGGGGGAGAGGGTGAGCTGAGAAAGCTGCCCTCGGGTGGGCATATAACCTGCAGAACTGTCAGGTTGGCGTCAACCCCCTTGTCGCCTACATGCACCGCCAGCCTAAACGTCCACCACTACTGCCGCCAAGTTCAAGAAGTCAACGTCCATAAACCTGGACGCCAACAGTCAACGACCACCCCTTGGCCGCCAACTCAGACAGAACAGCAGCAGGTTCTGTTTCAATTCAGAACCGATCCTGCTCTTCACCTGCTCCAACCACACAATCACACCATGCATTCCACACACCCAACTCACACTGGCCTCACAACGGCCGCCACAACCATAACACACACGATCCGCATGGATCCGAAAGGCACGCGATGTTACAATAGATGCCTGGAGAGCGCACCAATTCATAGGCGGATTTGGTGGAAAATAATCCGTTGGGGCTGGCCGCCCAGAAGACAGCATCCTCATCAGCAGACAAGTTGATATTCTACAAATGGATCTCCGGAATTACTGATCTCATTGGATGTTGAATATCCTGAACCACCTCCTGCAAAGAAAAGTTACCTGGAGCAACAACGTCTGGAAACACATCAGCCAGTGGTTGGTGACCGAACCACGCATCCTTCCAGATATTAATACGGTTACCATTACCATGCACCCATCGAGTATTTGCATGAATAAGAGCTAGGGCAATCTTACAAATCTGGACGGGCATGCCAGGGAGCTTATCAAAGGAACGAAAACGCTGCCTAGCGTACAATGGCCAGACCGAATCGCCATGCATAATATGCCAAAACTGTTTGATAACAAGTGCCAACTGTACGGACTGCATATTACGTACTCCCAGTCCACCTTCAACCTTTGGACGTTGGATACATTGCCATGCAACCCAGTGCCTCCTTCTTGTTGGGTTGAGTGTGTTTTGGAACTTCCTAAAGTTGCAATTTAATGATATCCAATGAACATCACTCATACCTTTGATTTTGATGATGACATACTGTGATATTGATGATAACATGTTGTGATTTTAATGATGAGATATTGTGACATGTTGTGACTTTGATGATGATATGTTGAACATGTTATACATTTTGTACATATCACAATAATGCTTAAACAACATGTTTTTGATGTTTAATATCTTATATTGTAATGATAATATCTTGTACTAATGGTTTATGTGTTAATTTTCAGGTTCACACATTTTTGTCTTGGTGAGGTCGACCTCACCTCAGGGCAGGTCGACCTTAGTCCCAGATTCCAGCAGAACAGTTTTACAGAAATGGGACAACAGGTCGACATCACCTCAGGGCAGGTCGACCTTAGACCCAGTTTCCAGCAGACCAGTTTGCCAGATTAGGACAGTAGGTCGACACTAGCTAAGGGCAGGTCGACACACTCCGGCTGAAAGTAAAAATCGTGAATTTCTCTGTACACGTGGATGCTTGGGATTTAAGGGATTTGACCTAGGGTTCCGTGCCCATGCACCCCAAAGCACTTTATGGACATATGGGGCTATAAATACCCATGTTCCTTGTACCCCAAAGGAAGGAGAGCCCATACACTTCCAGAAGAAGCCTTTTGGCGGCCAAAGGGGGTTCTCCAGATCTGTCTCCATCTCCAGAAGCTACAAGCCATCCTTTCAAGAGGAAGATCAAGGGAATCAAAGGGAATCCCTGGAGAGAAGGTTGCTGTGCAAGGCAAGGGAGCAGATCCAACTGAAGAGGCTCAGGAGAAGAAGGATTCCTGGCATTTCAGATGCCATCAAAGCAGAGCATCGCCAATTGAGGAGGATCTCCATCGATTTCCATCAAGGCTCCTCAACTGAAGCGTCTGCAAGCCTCTTCATCGAAGAACACTCTTTCTACATCCATTTCCCTCATCTTAGAGTTTGTTCTTCCTTATTTCGTCTGTGAGATTTGTGCATGAAGTTTGCACAGATTTCTGTGTACGAATTTGTTTGAATCAGATCATTGCTAGAGGATCTGATCTCTTTTGTGTTTGATCTAGCTTTTGTACTCTGAGCCGTCGAGCTCAGGTTTGTGAGTCGTCGCACTCACTGTGTGGTTTGAGCCATCGTGCTCAATTTGGAGTCGTCGTACTCCGGTTGTTGTTTTGAGCCGTCGTGCTCAGTTTGGAGTCGTCGTGCTCCAGGTGTTTCTTGAGTCGTCGTGCTCAAGGGTGTTTGGAGTCGTCGTGCTCCAGGTGTTTCTTGAGTCGTTGTGCTCAAGGGTGTTTGGAGTCGTCGTGCTCCTGTGTGAGTTGTACTCAAGGTTTTTGAGTAGTGTGGCCTCACTGTGTGAGGGGTGGACGTAGGAGTCACTGGAGGTGATTTCCGAACCACCTAAAAATCCTCTGTGCATTGGTTTGAATTGTGGTTTGCCCTTGTATCTCGCTAGATGCATGCATAGGGATTTCGTTCACACTACTAATTGATTTGCTCACACACCTAAATCTCACCTCAGATCAGTAAATTAATTGGGTGATTTGATCTCTGATTAGAAGTAATTATTAATTGCTTAAGCTTCCGCGTTAATTGGTATTAGATCTATTCAACCCCCCCTTCTAGATCTGATCCTTCCACCCATCCGTTCCTAACAATTGGTATCAGAGAGGGTTAATGTCTGATTACTGATCTGATTTGATTGCTTCTGTTTGATCTCTGTGTTAATTGCTTGAATTGTTTGGTTTCTCTTTCACCATCTCATTCTAATTGATGGATTCTCGAGGATTTGTAGCCGAAGGCCATTCCATTAATAGACCACCATATTTTGATGGGTCTGATTACTCATACTGGAAAAATCGCATGCAAGTTTTTCTTAGGGCTCAAAACTATGAAATTTGGAGGATAGTTGAAGTGGGTCCTTATGAAAATCATGAAGATGAGGAGAATTGGACTAGAGAGCAAATTAGGAAAGCTACTCTTAATTATAGTGCCATGAACATGCTTCAGTGTGCAGTCCACCCTAAAGAATATTCAAGAATATCCATGTGTAAATCTGCTAAAGAAATGTGGGATAAACTTGAATTGATGTATGAGGGAACATCTCAAGTTAGGGAAATCAAAGCAAACATACTTGTTTCTGAATATGAATTATTTATGATGAAATCTGATGAATCAATTTCTGAAATGTTTGCTAGGTTTATGATAATTGTCAATGGACTGAAGGCATTAGGTAAGGAATACACTGATGCTGATCTGGTAAGAAAAACTTTGCGCTCTCTATCTTCTGTTTGGCACACAAAGGCTACAGTGATTGAAGATTCTAAGGATTTATCCAAAATCTCCTTGGATGAACTCATAGGATCTTTAATGACTTATGAAATAAATCTGAAGAGAAATGAAGAACACATGCTTAAAGCTAAACCAGTAGCTCTTAAGGCTTCATCAAGCAACAAAGAGAAAAATCAAGAAACATCAAGTTCTGATGAGTCTAATTTTAATGAGGATGAACTTGACATCATGACTAATCAATTCAGAAAATTTCTAAAATTAAGAAGAAGAAAATTTAATGAAAAGAAACAATATTCTTTTAATAAAAGGAATGCTTCTTCTTCAAATGTGAATGACAGCAGAAATCAAAAAACTGATGAAGATATTGTTTGCTACAGGTACCACAAGAAAGGACACATGAAAGGTGAGTGTCCTGAGATCAAAAAGGACAAATATGAGAAGAACAACAAATTGAAGAAGTCAAAAGCCATGATTGCAACTTGGTCGGATGAAGACCAAAGTGAGGATGATGAAGAGAACTCTTCAAGTTCAGCAAATGAGGAGTTATGCTTCATGGCTAACAGAAGTGATGGAAAGAACTCACAAAGAAAAGGAGCAAAAAGAATTCAGAAAACTATGGCTCTCACAGCAAAGTCTAAGAGTTCAGAACACTCTTCATCCTCTTCAGAACACAAGAGTTCAAATGGGTCTAAAAGGTCAGGTAAATCAACTCCAGATCCATTTGTGTATTCTAATTCTGATTCTGATGAAGATGAGGGCATGTCTTATGCTGAATTGATTAAATTCTGTGAAAAGATACAAAGTCGTAATGTACAACTGAACACTAAAAATAAAGACTTGAAAAAGACTTTAAAACATTGCCATAAAGAAAGTGAAAACTTGAAGAATACACTTGAATTGCTCCAGAAAAATGACAAAGATCCTTCAGAAGATATTGAGAATTTGAAAAATGAAGTTGAAAAATTAAATTCTGAAAAAGAGAATTTGGAAGATGAAGTCCAAATCTGTGAAACTAAATTGAATGGATTGAAAGAAAACCATGAGCTATTGAAATCAAAAGTCATTGATCTGGAAAATGAAAAAGAAGAATTGATTGATCTCAATAACAATTTCAAATTTGATAATGATCAATTAAACAAACAAATCTCTAATATGGCTCATGATCATCAAATAAATGAGAGATGCAAACAACTTGTTGAAGAAAATTGTCACTTAAAAAGGAAGATTGAAGGCTTGTTCCATGACAGACCTTTGGACAATGAATGTAGCAATTTGAATAATAAAATTTCTAACTTGGAAAAACAAATTGCTCAATTTGAAAATGAAAAGAACAAGATGAAAAATGGTTTGGATGTCATGCTAAACAAGCTTCAAACTTCAGAAAAAGAAGTTGTTGCATTAAAAGCTGAAAAACAGAAGATTCAAAATGAATTAAAGAACACAAGTCTTGCTTCTGTTAAAACTAAGAAAAATGAAAAGAAAAGTACAATAACATTTGTGAAATCTGCTGTGAACAAGAACCCTGATATCTCTAATGGAAAACTAGTGAAAGTTCTTGTTCAGAAACAGAAAAAGAAAAAAGAGGATGCTACTGTCAAGAGGACTCATATGCTTCCTCCATCAATCCAAAGGGCTCCAAGGCAAGTTCAAAATTCATATCATGCCAAGAGCCACCAAAAGGTACCTCCTTCCCCCCATGGTAAGCCTCCTCACATGAAAAGGAGATTCCAGAAAATGCATACATGCCAAGGTAAGAACCAGGTAAGAAATGCTCTCATTTGCTTTAATTGTAATAAATCTGGTCATCTTGCCAAACATTGCTGGAAAAGAAATCAAAATTTCAATAAACATGCCAAATCAGTCCAATGCTTTCATTGTTATAAAATTGGTCATATTTCTAGGGACTGTTGGTACAGAAATGATTTTGTTGAGCATGCTCAGAAATTTCAGTCTAATGCACATGCTCATACACATAGGAATAAACATCATGTTCACACTGAAAATGTTCAGAAATTCCATGTGTATAGGCATAGAAATGTTGCACAAAATCATTCTGTTTCTGCTCATATTAAAAATCCAAAAATAGAAAACTTCATGAAAACATAGATGCATTGATAAAGGCAAAAAGAAAATATGGAACTAATTCTACTCATAGTTCTATCAATGAAAGAAATGCATCTATACAAAAATTAAAAGCATCTTGGATTCAGAAATCTTTGTTGCAATCTAACATTGATTTCATTGCAGGACCCAAACAAGTGTGGGTCCCAAAACTAGCTTGATCAGCAAGCTGAGAAGTCTTGCAGCCATACACCGTAAATGGATTCAAGATATTGGCTGTGCAAGACTAGAAATGACTGGAGAACACAGGTAAAATCTTTGAGAAAGAAATGAAGATTGTTCAGGTAAAACTTCTTTATCATTTCAAACTTGAATTGATTGAATTGGAATGAATGTTAATCTTTATCTGAACAATGAGAAATGTGTTTTAATGCTACTCCCATCAATGAACTTTATGTCATAACAATTGGAATCATATTTGTGTTATCATGCATGCTTAATTGTTCCCATGAGTCTGTGTGCATACTAACTGATTTGACTTCTTGGTATATCAAATGATGACATGTGGAAAAACAAGTTATGCTTGTTTGGAAACTATCACTATGCGTGAGTAAAATACTCCGCCAAGTACCAAAAGTCATGTTATGCTTAAAGGTAATTGTGCTCATAATCATGTGTGAATTGCCTGCTAACTTTTTCATTCCATGCACATATTAAGGGGGAGTAAATTTGAAAAAGTGCAAAAATGTTTTTCAATAAATGCAATGAATTTCATGCTAAAAATAAAGTGTAATTGACCCTTTTTGCAGTGACTATGTGGTATATCAAATGGTGAAATGTGAAAGGACAAGTTAGGCTTGTCTGGAAACTATCATCATGCGTGAGAAAAATTCTCCGCCAAGTATCAATAGTCTTTTCTGCATAAAGGTCATCAAGCAAATTGAAAATCTCAAAAACTTTATTTTGAGTCTTTGCAAAATTCTTCTCCTTCAATAAATTGCCTGTTGATATATGCTTGATCATGTTCATACTCTTTCTGTGCAAATTGCTTGGAATGAACATATCTGAATTGCTTAAATGATCATTTCATATCATGCATATCTTATGGGGGAGTGAATTCGAAAGAATCTTTGAGTGAAATGCTGGAGAAATTTGCTGGAGAAATATTCTGTCATATCTGATTCATCATCAACTCCCATTCAGTTTGTTGACAAATATTCTTGCTCATAAATTCCTCACTCTCACATTGCATTGACATTCTTGGTATATCAAATGGTGATTTGAAGAAAGACAAGTCAGGCTTGTCTGGACACTTTCACTATGCGTGAGTATATTTCTCCGCCAAGTATCAAGAGTCTTGTATGCAATTGTTGAGGGGGAGTCATTGTCATATCTCTTGACCTTACTTGTCTATCTTGAACCCAAATTCATCAGAATTTTTGAGTCCTTGTGCTATTTTCTTATGAGAGAATTAAAACATTGAAACTAAAATCATTGTGCATTTAGTTTAATTTCAAAGATTCAGTATCATTTCAAGGTCATGCAATCTTAATACTGAATGTCTTTAAAATGGCTTGCAAAACACTTGTAGGCACATGAGTGGCTTTAATATTTCACATGTGTATGTTTAAGCTTTATTTTTACCACATGTTAAGAATAACTTTTCTAAATTCATATTCATGACTTTTCTGGTCAAAGCAAAAATATTCCTGTAAAATGTCAAAAGAAAAATGATCAATCTGGAAAGATACAAACAGAGCAATGCAAATTCTTGAACCACTGAGTAACCAGGTCATTTCACCTAAAAAGTGATTTGTTTCGCGTCAAAAAGTGGAAATCAAAGTTTTCAACTCTGTATAAGATAATGAAAGTTAAACCACTGAGTAATCAGGAGATCTTGCATCTGATCAATGTGATCTCTTGCACTGAAAAGTGAGATTTAACTAATTTATTCTTGTATTCTTTCCCAGTTAAAATTGAAAGAAATTCAAAAGGCCAGGATAGAAAAGCTTAAGACCTTAATTAAGTCATGTTTCCTGAGTTTAGACCTATTATTTTACATTGTGTTAAACTTAAAGCTCCTAACATCCTTGTTAAATATTCCTGCTCATTCATATAGGTCACCTTATTTCACATTTTCATCTTTATTTTAATTACATTAGATCATTATAATTTGCTATTCTTTGTGTTGAGTGTGTCTTTGTGATTAAACTTTGTTGCACAATAAAAAACACAATAATTTCTCTCAACTGATAATATCACTTTGCCTCACTTATTTTGATCATTTCTGACCATTCATTTCTTATATTTCATTTCTTGATCTCCTACCATCCTTGTTTCTCTCTCTTGTCTATCCTTTTGATGTTGTCAAAAAGGGGGAGAAAAGGGCACATCAAAGGGGGAGAAGGAACATTAAAAAGGGGAGAAAAGGGTCTTCCATAAAGGGGGAGAAAAGGCCTTTAAAGGGAGAGAAAGTTCTTTAAAGGAGAAAGGTCAAAGTGTGTATATGGTCAAAGGGTGATTTATTGTAGTCAAGGGAGTCAAGATATTGGGAGATTGTGCATATGTTTTGTCATCATCAAAAAGGGGGAGATTGTTGGGTTGAGTGTGTTTTGGAACTTCCTAAAGTTGCAATTTAATGATATCCAATGAACATCACTCATACCTTTGATTTTGATGATGACATACTGTGATATTGATGATAACATGTTGTGATTTTAATGATGAGATATTGTGACATGTTGTGACTTTGATGATGATATGTTGAACATGTTATACATTTTGTACATATCACAATAATGCTTAAACAACATGTTTTTGATGTTTAATATCTTATATTTAATGATAATATCTTGTACTAATGGTTTATGTGTTAAATTTTCAGGTTCACACATTTTTGTCTTGGTGAGGTCGACCTCACCTCAGGGCAGGTCGACCTTAGTCCCAGATTCCAGCAGAACAGTTTTGCAGAAATGGGACAGCAGGTCGACATCACCTCAGGGCAGGTCGACCTTAGACCCAGTTTCCAGCAGACCAGTTTGCCAAATTAGGACAGCAGGTCGACACTAGCTAAGGGCAGGTCGACACACTCCGGCTGAAAGTAAAAATCGTGAATTTCTCTGTACACGTGGATGCTTGGGATTTAAGGGATTTGACCTAGGGTTCCGTGCCCATGCACCCCAAAGCACTTTATGGACATATGGGGCTATAAATACCCATGTTCCTTGTACCCCAAAGGAAGGAGAGCCCATACACTTCCAGAAGAAGCCTTTTGGCGGCCAAAGGGGGTTCTCCAGATCTGTCTCCATCTCCAGAAGCTACAAGCCATCCTTTCAAGAGGAAGATCAAGGGAATCAAGGGGAATCCCTGGAGAGAAGGTTGCTGTGCAAGGCAAGGGAGCAGATCCAACTGAAGAGGCTCAGGAGAAGAAGGATTCCTGGCATTTCAGATGCCATCAAAGCAGAGCATCGCCAATTGAGGAGGATCTCCATCGATTTCCATCAAGGCTCCTCAACTGAAGCGTCTGCAAAGCCTCTTCATCGAAGAACACTCTTTCTACATCCATTTCCCTCATCATAGAGTTTGTTCTTCCTTATTTCGTCTGTGAGATTTGTGCATGAAGTTCTGCACAGATTTCTGTGTACGAATTTGTTTGAATCAGATCATTGCTAGAGGATCTGATCTCTTTTGTGTTTGATCTAGCTTTTGTACTCTGAGCCGTCGAGCTCAGGTTTGTGAGTCGTCGCACTCACTGTGTGGTTTGAGCCATCGTGCTCAATTTGGAGTCGTCGTACTCCGGTTGTTGTTTTGAGCCGTCGTGCTCAGTTTGGAGTCATCGTGCTCCAGGTGTTTCTTGAGTCGTCGTGCTCAAGGGTGTTTGGAGTCGTCGTGCTCCAGGTGTTTCTTGAGTCGTCGTGCTCAAGGGTGTTTGGAGTCGTCGTGCTCCTGTGTGAGTTGTACTCAAGGTTTTTGAGTAGTGTGGCCTCACTGTGTGAGGGGTGGACGTAGGAGTCACTAGAGGTGATTTCCGAACCACCTAAAAATCCTCTGTGCATTGGTTTGAATTGTGGTTTGCCCTTGTATCTCGCTAGATGCATGCATAGGGATTTCGTTCACACTACTAATTGATTTGCTCACACACCTAAATCTCACCTCAGATCAGTAAATTAATTGGGTGATTTGATCTCTGATTAGAAGTAATTATTAATTGCTTAAGCTTCCGCGTTAATTGGTATTAGATCTATTCAACCGCCCCTTCTAGATCTGATCCTTCCACCCATCCGTTCCTAACACTTCTAACTCCGTCAGACCCATTCCAGAAGAAGCAAGCAGAAGACCTCTCAATAAAAGAAATAACAGTACGAGGAATGCAAGAGGTGGCAGCTAAATAAACAGGGACTGATGAGATAACCGAGTTGATGAGGGTAACCCGCCCCGCTTGAGATAGGAATTTAGATTTCCAACTGCCGAACTTGGAACTCACTTTGTCCATTAAAGACTTATAGTCCACCACCAAGGACCGACCAGGACGTAGCGGAACTCCCAGGTAGAACAACGGACCAGATTGCCGCCTGTAACCCGTGATATCCACCATTCTTTGAACAGAATGGGCCGAAGCTTTATCACCAACCATAACGGAGCTTTTGTGTTGATTAATAACGTGGCCAGAGGAAGACGAATACTGCCCCAAGAAAGATACCAACCGCCTCACATTTTGGCAACAACCATTCAAGAAAACTAGAGTATCATCCGCATACAGAAGATGGGAGGGAGCGGGACAGCCTCTTGCCGAACTTGATGTTTCTTGTTTTATTTTGATGATGTCAAAGGGGGAGAAGGACTAGTTTGGCTGGGCTAAAGAACCATTTATCATTTTGGTTGTCTTGTTTATTTTGGATGTTGTCTTTTAACATGCTATTGAATGGATATATACATTTTGGATGATGGATACTTTGGTAATTGAACACTTGTATGTTTGATCTTTTTGAAAGTGACAAATGGATGACATGATTGTTGTTGAAGTGATCAAAATCTTGAATTTCATTGCTATGTTTCACATTTGTGAGAAATCAAATCAAAATGATGAATCATAGTTGCCATCATAAAAAATCGGGAGATTGTTGGATCTCTTATTTTGATGATGCCTAAATATGATTCATAAATATGTGGAAATCATGTTGACTATATCTTATTTAAACTTCATATTGTTTTTCCATGTGTACCTCAAGCAAAAGAGAGAAGACATGTCCAGTGGTGTCGACACAGTCCAGCTGTGTGTCGACACTAGTTCATTGTCCCAGAACCATGATTTCCGCAAGTGCCCAGTGGTGTCGACGCAGTCCAACTGTGTCCCAGAAGATTAGTTTGAGGCTGATGCTTGGTGTGTCGACACATCTGTGTGTAGTGTCGACACACTTCGAATTTTTTGCAGAATCCAAATTGCTGAGACACGTGGATGTTTTTGCTAGGGCCTTTTTGAGCGGGAATTTCCGTGCCCCCAGATCCAAAGATATTTTGTGGATCCTTGGGACTATAAAAGCCCCTTATCCACTTGGCTTTAAGAGATATAACATCAAAGCATTCATCTGCTCTCCAAGCTTGCAGAGTTCTCCAGCCGATTCCATGAAAAAGACTTCAACCTGGCGATGTGCTTCCAGATCTGAAGGAATTGAAGCATCGTGCACCTTGGATAATCCATCTAGAGAAAGGATTCAAGTCTTCAGATTCTTCTTCCTGAAGATAGAGCAGAAGAGCTAGTCCCCTTCGTTGAACCAGAAACAGGGACCTTCGAACCAGATACTTCCAACTTTGGTTTTCAACTGTTCTGTCTGGTTCCTCATCTCAAATCCATTCTAGAGTGTGTGCTTTGTGAAATTGGTACAGTCCTTGTGCCCAATTCCGTGTGTGTGGTTGAATCTGAGATTTCTAATTCTCAGAGTGCGTGTGGTGTGTTGTGACTTTTCTGAACTGGCAAGATAAGCCACAATTGTGTGTGTGTGTGGATGGTGGATGTAGGATACACTATTGTGTAATCCGAACCACCCTAAATCTCTTTGTCATTGTGGTTTGCTTGTCTCTTGCGTTAGATGCTTGATAGGCTCGCTAGAATTTCATCATCCAACTTGTCTAATTCGCTCAGAATTGTCATTAATATTTAGATTTCACTCTCAATCCTATCTATCTAAGATCCTGATCAAGTGTTTTTCAAAATATAGTGAAATCTATTCAACCCCCCCTTCTAGATTTCTCCATTGCAGTTTTTCCGCAACAATTCACAGTTGACGGCAACCCCTTTGTCGCCAAGTTCTTGAGGTTTTACAGAATGACTGTTTAATCTCTGTGATATGTTTGACGGGGTTTTGGGTATATGTGCATGCTGTGAAAATTTTATTTCGTTAAGAACAGTCATTAGGTCATATCACGAGGAAGTGTCGAATTTCTGTAAATAGTTTTAATTATTAAAATTTCTGTAATGGGATAATGGTCATGATTTGACCATGATAATTCCTGAATAATTAGATCCATGGTATATTAGGGTTTCATAAATTTTCCATGATCATGTAATGATTGTTTTTAGGTTTTGGAACTGTTAGGCACGACTGTTTTACTGTGAATCATGGTTAATGAATTCTTGTTAATTATGTGTGAGATTTGTTTTACATTGTGAAAATTTGTATACTATTCCAAAAAATCTGAAAAGTTGGGTATGTGATATATAACCTATGTACAGCCTGTGGTAAAAATCTCGTTCTATTTTGATAACAGTAAGCACTATTTTTAGTTTAATAAGTCATATAACCATGACAAAAATGTTTAAGTTAATCACATGGATTTCATTAATTAACAACATGATTAGGACGTTGTTATGATTTAATTGTTATTGCAAATAGTAATATTGTGTTATATAAACTGAAGCATGTGTAATGAATTGAAAGGGTATGTAAATGTGCTAAATAGTGAATGTGTATAATGTGAATACGTGATTAGGTGAATGTGTAAATTGTGCTGAGATTGACACTGCTACCATAGAGGGCTGTGGAGCTATATTGCAGTAAAGTCCCTACGGGAAGGCTCAATGTGTGTGATATCCTATGGGCATTAGGATGAAATCTTGGAGGTGGACAAGTACCACTGGTTAGGGTGGAGAGGGCTTCTCCCGGTTCTGCGTAGTTAACCAAGATTCGTCACTGTGTTGCCTAGGTGATGGGTATGTGTATGTGTAAGTGTGTCCTTCTAATGGTGGTTTGGACTATGTGTCACGGCAACTAAGTGTAAAAGTGTGATTATGTTGATGGGAACATGTAAATTGTGCAAATGTGAAAGATGAGCATGTGAAAGTGTTAAATGAATGTGTTAGCATGCAAATAGATGTGAACTTGTGTACATGTGATTTATTTATATGAAAACAGCAAGCTAAACATGTAATTAAGTGTAGTGACTATATGTGAAAATGCTTAGATACCATGCTAGGTTTGTTAATTACCTTGTATGTAACTCTATGTTCTAATTTGGTAGAATTGTGCAATAATATGAATAGAGTTTGAATTATAAAGCATGTTACATGTTATGTGTAGGAAGCATGTGTAGGATGATTATCTTATATTGTCAATTGTTATAAGCATGAACCATGTGTTTCACCTTATTGATAAAAGACTAGCATGTGTGTGTGATATGTGTATGGATGCCATCCTTGGATTGCTTACTGGGTCTTTTTAGACTCATACTTGCTTCGGCGTACAGGTGTGACAGGTGTCCCCACACTTGAGAAGGACATGGAGAGGAGTGACTCCGAGCACGAGGAGTAGCTTCACGTGTGGACCTTGTTACTCTCTTTTCATTAGTATGTAAACCTTGAAATTGTAAAATTCATATGGACAATGTATTTAATTTAAAATTGTAATAATGTGGACATTAGTATTTCTTTTATTGCTATATAGACTGTAGATAAGATGATGATGATGGAATGAGAATAATTCTTTTTAATTTCCGCTGTAAATTTTGATATTTGTGTACATCTCAATCTATCATTTAGTATTGGGTAAATGTCTCACTGTGACGGCGTTCTTTGTACTGACGTGGATTGGTATAATCGTACCAGTATAAGGAGGGTCGTTATAGAGATTGGTATCAGAGAAATGTTGAGATTGTACATGAATATACCATCATCTTCACAATATGCTAAGTCTTTATAGAATTTGTCCATATATGTAGAAAATGTCTAATAATGAATGAAAGATAGTTAAGAAAATCGTTAGGACTAAATAACTTAGTTTCTAACTAAAGTTAAATTGTTTTACAGGCTATGGCTTCTCGTGGTAGGCGTGGTGCCCAGGCTGGAGATGATGAGCAGAGGCGTGAGGATAGGGGTGAGCAGCAGGCCCCAGCACCACAGGGTCCTACAGTTCTTCCTCCACCATTGCCTGTGGATTATGGAGTGTTCATGCAAGGTCTGGTTCAGGCTATGCAGACCTAGGCCCATACTCAGGCGGCACTGTAGGCTCAGCTGGAGGCTCAGGTTAGAATTGTTAAATAGAAGTAGCATGCCATTATTAAAAGTATGATTGTTATATGTGTTCCTTATATTGCTTGTTGTGGTAGGCTCAGGCTCCAGCTCCAGTTCCCCAGGAGCAAGGCTATGGTGGTCCTTCTATCATGGAGAGATTCAAGAGGATGGCTCTGCCCTCTTTTAAGGGGGAGAGTCAGCCCCTATTAGCGGAGAGCTGGAGGAGGGAGATTGAGAAAATCTTCTGAGCTATTAGGTGTGCCGAGAAGGACAAAGTTAGCTTGGCCACCTATATGCTGCAGGTATTTAAATTATATGCATGTATTTGTGTTAAGTTTAGATTTTGTCTAGTTTGGTGCTTATGGGTTGTGTCTTGCAGGAGAGAGCCGATGTGTGGTGGGCCTCTTTGCTTCGCACCAGATTCAAGGATGGTGCTATCGAGGTGTCTTGGGATGAGTTCACGAGGCTTTTCCAAGCCATGTTCATCCCAGAGCATATCCAGGACAAGATGGAGCAAGAGTTCCTTTCTCTCATTCAGGGCTCCATGTTGGTCCTAGAATATGAGGCCAGGTTTGTTGAACTATCCAAGTATGCACCTCACATAGTTGCTGATAAGCGCAGGAAGGCGAAGAAGTTCGTGATGGCCTTAAGCCATCACTGAGGTCGAGGCTTGTGGCGTTTGACCACCGTACGCTAGATGAGGCTCTCAGTGCTGCGTGCAGGCAGGAGGGCCAGATGGAGCAGTATCTGGAAGAGAAGAAGGCATCGCAGAAGAGATCCGCGCCACCTTTCCAGCGGTAGGACAGGAAGAAGGCAGCGTACCAGTCACCACAGCGCCCAGTGGCAGCTAGTAGTCAGCAGGCAGTTGCACCGTGGTTCCCCGGCATCAGGCCCAACGACAAGAAGGTGTGCCCTCACTGCGAAAGAGCACATGTTGGTACCGAGTGCTAGAAGTTAGCGGGGAAGTGTCTCAAGTGCGGAAATTTCGAGCATCAGATCAGAGACTATCCCAGACTTCAGTAGGGTATTCAGCGTGAAGCGCCAGCCCCAGCAGTGACAGCAGCAGTAGCTCCAACAACAGGAAGACCAGGAAGGCCTTGAGCCCAAGCTTGAGTGTTTGCTTTAGCACGAGAGGATGCCGAGCAGGAGGAAAATGTCACGGAAGGTATGGTTCTATTCATGGGTGTGCACACTCGGGTTTTGTTTGATACGAGTGCCGCACACTCGTTCATTTCCGAGAGGTTTGCGAAGTAGTTAGTGGTAGAGTCAGGAGTAGAGGCTGAGGAATTAGAGGTCTCTTTGTCTGTGCACACACCATCAGGTACGGTATTAACTAGGAAGTGTATTCCGTCTTTACCTGTGTGCATTGAGGACCGAGGTTTAGATGTGTGCTTCTTTTTGCTTAAGATGAAGGACTATGATGCAATTCTAGGTCTGGATTGGCTATAGGAGCACTATGCTTTAGTAGATTGTCATGGGAAGAAGATTAATTTCCGTATTCCTGGTGAGGATGAGTTCTCGCATCCTTTGCCAAGGAACTTTGCGGGAAGGTTTGTGATCTCCGCCATGAAGGCGATGAGGATGGTGAACAAGGGATGTGACGCTTTTCTTGCCAGCGTGGTCATAGTACCGAAGGCTGATCAGTCACTGACCTTTGAGGAGATTGAAGTAGTGCAAGAGTTTTCAGACGTATTTCCTGATGATTTGTCTGATTTTCCACCACTTAGGGAGATAGAGTTCACTATAGAGTTGCTTCCAGGCACCTCTCCTATCTCGAAGGCTCCATATCGGATGGCACCCGCGGAATTAGCTGAGCTAAGGAAGCAGTTGCAGGATTTGCTTGATAAGGGATTTATTCACCCTAGTGTGTCACCATGGGGCGCACCTGTATTATTTGTGAAGAAGAAGGATGGTTCCCTCAGGTTGTGCATTGATTATAGAAAGCTCAACTAGGTGACTGTGAAGAACAGGTATCCCTTACCGCGGATAGATGATTTATTCGATCAGCTGCAGAATGCATCGGTGTTCTCTAAGATTGATCTGCAGTCCGGCTATGATCAGTTGAGGATTAGGAGTGAAGATGTGTCTAAGACGGCCTTTAGGACTCGTTATGGACATTATGAGTTTTTGGTGCTTCCATTTGGTCTGACCAACGCCCCTGCAGCGTTCATGGATCTCATGAACAGGGTGTTTAGACCTTATTTGGATAGCTTTGTAGTGGTGTTTATCGACAATGTGCTAGTTTATTCCCTGATGATGCTACACATCGTGATCATTTGAGGGTTGTTCTGGAGGTTCTCCGAGAGCACAAGCTGTATGCAAAGTTCAGTAAGTGCAATTTCTGGATGCGCGAGGTTCATTTCCTTGGGCATGTTATCTCAGGCGCTGGAGTAGCAGTTGATCCGGCAAAGGTCCAGGCTGTGTTAGATTGGGAGATTTCAAGGACCCCATCAGAGATTCAGAGTTTCTTTGGTTTAGCAGGATATTATTGAGGGTTTTGCATCTATCGCCGCACCTTTGACTAAGCTAACCGGGAAGGGTGTGAAGTTTGTGTGGTCTGAGGATTGCAAGAGTAGTTTCCAGCAATTGAAGGAAAGGCTTACTTCTGCACCCGTGTTGATCTTGCCCAGTGGTGTAGAGGGTTTTGCTATCTACTCAGATACACCTTTGATCGGTCTTGGCTGTGTATTGATGCAGCATGGTAGGGTAGTGGCGTATGCTTCTCGCTAATTGAAGGGGCATGAGTGTAACTATCCGACTCATGATTTGGAGCTTGCGGCAGTGGTTCATGCACTGAAGATCTGGAGACACTATCTTTATGATGTCCAGTTCGAGGTGTTCACTGACCACAAGACTCTGAGGTATCTCTTCTCTCAAAAGGAGTTGAACCTGCGGCAAAGAAGATGGATTGAGTTCCTTAAGGACTACGACTTTGAGCTTCAGTATCATCCCGGGAAGGCGAATGTCGTGGCAGATGAGCTTAGCAGGAAGAGATCGTTGCTTCAGCAGGATTGGAAGATGTTGGAAGATGCAGCCTGTGCAATGACTGAGTTAGAGCCATTGTTATGTTAGGCTTTCGTGGCTCAGTTGTCTATCCGATCTACGATGTTGGATGAGGTGATTGAGCAACATAAGGCTGATCCCAGGCTTCAGGAGATGGTAGGCAAGGCAAGTATTGCTCGAGATGAGGACGACGTCATTAGATTTCAACACCGAGTTTGTGTTCTCGATATTGTGGATGTCCGTGAGCGTGTATTAGCAGAAGCTCACAGGTCGAGGTTCTCTATTCATCCAGGCAACACTAAGAGGTACCAGGATTTGAAGAGATCTTTCTGATGGTCTGGTATGAAGAAGGATGTGGCCGAGTTTGTATCTAGGTGTTTGGTATGCCAGCAAGTGAAGGCCGAGCGTCAGTGACCATCTGGTCTTATGCAGAAGATGGAGATCCCAGTATGGAAGTGGGAGGTTGTCACTATAGATTTTGTGACGGGTTTGCCCAGATCAGTGAAAGGCAATGACTCGATTTGGGTGGTTGTTGATTGTTTCTCCAAGACGGCGCATTTCTTGCCTATGAAGAAGAAGCAGTTCGTGGAGAGTTTGTCTAGGTTGTATGTTAGTAGCATTGTGAGGTTGCATGGTATGCCGAAGTCGATTATTTCGGATCGAGACCCGAGGTTTACTTCGATGCTATGGATAGGTCTTCAAGAGGCTTTGGGTTCCGAGTTGAAGCTTAGTTCGACATTCCATCCCCAAACAGATGGGCAGTCTGAGAGGAATATCCAGATGCTCGAGGATATGTTGAGAGCGTGTGTGCTGGATTGGAAGGGTGATTGGGAGCGTCATTTGTCTCTCGTAGAGTTCGCCGCCAACAACAGCTTTCATGCCAGCATTGGTATGGATCCATTTGAGTCTTTGTATGGGCGGCCCTGTAGATCTCCTTTGTGCTGGGAGGAGACTGGTGATAGGCAGTTGATTGGTCCGGAGTTGGTGCAGGAGGCTTCAGATAAGATTCAGCTTATCAGGCAGAGGCTTGTTGCGGCGTAGGATAGGCAAAAGAGTTACACCTACAACAGAAGGAAGGATTTAGAGTTCGAGGTTGGCGAGCATGTTTTTCTGAAGGTTTGCCTACTCGAGGTGTTGTCAGGTTTGGCAGGCATAGCAAGTTGAGTCCTAGATTCATTGGCCTGTTTGAGATTCTTAGGCGAATGGGCAACGTGGCATATGAGCTAGCTTTACCCCCAGCGTTAGCTAGTGTTCATCCTGTTTTCCACGTATCTATGCTCAGGAGGTATGTGCGAGATCCATCTCATGTTATTAGTCATGAGCCAGTGGAGATTCAACCAGACTTGTCATATGTTGAGCAACCGTAGCTATTCTTGACCGGAAGGTTCAGCACCCAGGAACAAGAGCATTGCGTCCGTGAAGGTGCTATGGCGGAACTTCTCGCGAGAGGAGTCTACTTGGGAGCTTGAGGATGCTATGAAGAAGAAATATCCCCAATTGTTTGATTACTTCGTTCTAACTTCGAGGATGAAGTTTCTTTTAAGGGGAGAGGGTGTAAGGCCCTTGAACTTTGTTCTTATTATTTGGATTTCTGTTATATCAAACTTAGTTGTTTTTGTGAATATTGGTTGTGTATATGTGCATATATGTATATACGTACTTATTTCTGTACAAATTGTTCTTATTTAATTGTACATATTGTATTTAAATAACTTGGTGTATAGAGTATGTAATTTATAAGGTGAATGCATGTTTATCTAATTTCTGTGTTTGGCCGAAATGCCAGTCAACAACAACATCCCTTGACGTTGAGGGTAGGTTGACGGCAACCATAGTGTCGTTGACTCTAAGTCGGCATCCAGATCGATGGCCGTTTATTTCCTGTTAACGGCAGAGAAATGGCCATTTACTTCTCAGTTTCTGTTGTGATTTCAGATTGGGAAACAACTGCGTTTTCTCCGGTTCTGGATTTGGAAACCCACTCCAATGGTAGGATCCTATCCCTAATGCGTACCTCGATCCTTAAGCCTATAAAATACATCATTTTGGGTGAGATTAGGTTCTTGGGCTCTTGGGAAAACCCAGGGCTCTCTGTGCGAAAACCTGATTTTGACGAACTTTGATCCGGCGATTGAGGAGTTCTCCTGGTGATCTTCTGTGACTGGGAGGTACTCTTAGCATAGAGGAAGCTTCCCCGACTTCGGTGTGCAACCTACATCGACACAAGGACCGGATATGGGGGGATTTTGGGCGTCTTCTTGGCTTGGCCGAGGAGAGCATCTTCGAGTAATTAATCCCATCAGTGATTTTATTACAGGCAAGTGATCTAGGGATCTCATCCCTATCCATGTCCTTTATGTCCTAGGATTTTATTGGATTTTTCCTCGTGTCCTGGAACCCCAAATTCTCTTGTATTTGTGCGATCAGTCTGCACTTCTGCAAACAAGAACTTGACAGAAGGCTTGCTGCCATCAAGATCTTGAGTTAGTGGCAACATCGTGTGCTATTAACCCCAGTTGGCGGCAACCCCCTTTGCCGCCAAGTTCTTCAAGTTTTACAGAATGATTGTTTGATCTCTGTGATATGTTTGACGGGGTTTTGGGTATATGTGCATGCTGTGAAAATTTTATTTGGTTAAGAACAATCATTAGGTCATATCAAGAGGAAGTGTCCAATTTCTGTAAATAGTTTTAATTATTAATTTTTTTGTAATGGGATAATGGTCATGATTTGACCATGATAATTCCTGAATAATTAGATCCATCGTATATTAGGGTTTCATAAATTTTCCATGATCATGTGATGATTGTTTTCAAGTTTTGGAACTGTTAGGCATGACTGTTTTACTGTGAATCATGGTTAATGAATTCTTATTAATTATGCGTGAGATCTATTTTAAATTGTGAAAATTTGTATACTATTCCGAAAAATATGAAAAGTTGGGTATGTGATATATAACATCTGTACAACCTGTGGTAAAAATCTCGTTATGTTTTGATAACAGTAAGCACTGTTATTAGTTTAATAAGTCATATGACCATGATAAATATGTTTAAGTTAATCATATGGATTTCAGTAATTTGCAGCATGATTAGGACGTTGTTATGAGTTAATTGTTACTGCAAATAGTAATATTGTGTTATATAAACTGAAGCATGTGTAATGAATTGAAAGTGTATGTAAATGTGCTAAATAGTGAATGTGTATAATGTGAATACGTGATTAAGTGAATGTGTAAATTGTGCCGAGATTGACACTGCTACCATAGAGGACTGTGGAGCCATACTATAGTAAAGTCCCTATGGGAAGGCTCAATGTGTGTGATATTCTATGGCATTAGGATGAAATCCTAGAGGTGGACAAGTACCACTGGTTAGGGTGGAGAGGGCTTCTCCGGTTCTGCGCAGTTAACCAAGATTCGTCACTGTGTTGCCTAGGTGATGGGCATGTGTATGTGTAAGTGTGTCCTTCTAATGGTGGTTTGGACTATGTATCACGGCAACTAAGTGTAAAGTGTGATTATATGGATGGGAACATGTAAATTGTGCAAATGTGAAAGATGAGCATGTGAAAGTGTTAAATGAATGTGTGAGCATGCAAATAGATGTGACCTTGTGTACATGTGATTTATTTATATGAAAAGAGAAAGCTAAACATGTAATTAAGTGTAGTGACTATTTGTGAAAATGCTTAGATACCATGCTAGGTTTGTTAATTACCTTGTACATAACTCCATACTCTAATTTGTGCAATAATATGAATAGAGTTTGAATTATAAAGCATGGTACATGTTATGTGTAGGAACCATGTGTAGGATGATTATGTTATATTGTCAAATGTTATAAGCATGAACCATGTGTTTCACCTTATTGATAAAAGACTAGCATGTGTGTGTGATATGTGTATGGATGCCATCCTTGGATTACTTGCTGGGTCTTTTTAGACTCATACTTGCTTCGGCGTACAGGTGTGACAGGTGTCCCCACACTTGAGAACGACATAGAGAGGAGCGACTCCAAGCGCGAGGAGTAGCTTCACGTGTGGACCTTGTTACTCTCTTTTCATTAGTATGTAAACCTTGAAATTGTAAAATTCATATGAACAATGTACTTTATTTGGAATTGTAATAATGTGGACATTGGTATTTCTTTTATGCTATATAGACTGTGGTTATGATGATGATGATGGAATGAGAATAATTCTTTTTAATTTTCGCTGGAAATTTTGATATTTGTGGACATCTCAATCCATCATTTAGTATTGGGTAAATGTCCCACTGTGACGACGTTCTTTGTACCGACGTGGATTGGTATAATCGTACTGGTATAAGGAGGGTCGTTACAGAGATTGGTATCAAAGAAAGGTTGAGATTGTACATGAATATACCATCATCTTCACAATATGCTAAGTCTTTATAGAATTTGTCCATATATGTAGAAAATGTCTAATAATGAATGAAAGATAGTTAAGAAAATGGTTAGGACTAAATAACTTAGTTTCTAACTAAAGTTAAATTGTTTTACAGGCTATGGCTTCTCGTGGTAGGCATGGTGCCCAGGGTCGAGATGATGAGCAGAGGCGTGAGGATAGGGGTGAGCAGCAGGCCCCAGCACCACAGGGTCCTACAGTTCTTTGTCCACCACCGCCTGTGGATTATGGAGTGTTCATGCAAGGTCTGGTTTAGGCTATGCAGACCTAGGCCCATACTCAGGCGACACTGCAGGCTCAGCTGGAGGCTCGACTAGAGTTGGCCAGCCTCGACTAGAGTCCGTTACCTACCTACGTGAGTTGTGGTTAGACCCAAGAGTATCTAGTTAAAATGTACCCACACATGCACAAATTAAATTCCACATCAATATCATAACAACAAGTTACTTTTGTAGTAACTTAAGCAACTAAGATGACTGCTGAACGTGCTCAGATGAGGGGCATGCAACAAACTATCCAAGAACTCACCCATGCGCTTCTGCAAGCGGCACAAGGTGGGGGAAATCGTGGCGGTGCAGGCGAACTGCATCAGAACTTCAGGAGCTTGAACCCACCTTGGTTTAGTTGTTCCATGGATCCAGACGAAACCGAGCACTAGCTTAAGGAGACGGAAAGAATTTTCCCTGTAATGCAATGTGCAGCTGGGGACAAGGTGCTACTAGCTACCTTTCAACTTGAGAAGGGCGCTCGCTCTTGGTGGGAGTCCGTGGAAGCGACCAGAGCTAATGGTCAATTTACTTGGGCCGAATTCAAAGTGGCATTTAACTCCAAGTACTTCTTGGAGCATGTCTAAGAAAAGAAGGCTACGAAGTTTGCTGCTCTTAAACATAGGATCCTGTCTGTAGCTGACTATGAAGCCTAGTTTCTATACTGGCAAGATACACTGAGCACCTGGTGAATACCGAAAGGATGAAGGCTAAGCGCTTTCACAATGGCTTAAGCCTCAGTGCATTACTCAACTGGCCCCTCTCGACATCCAGACATTTGCCAAGATGGTTAAGAAAGCGCAACTGTTAGAAGATGCTACGGACTTCACCGACCGCATCAAGGGGAAGTTCGTGAAGAAGGAATTTACACCGGTCTGACTACTGCTAAGCCAAATATTGGCAAGAAGCATCCTTCAGCATCACGGAAGAAAAACCAAGTCAGGAAAAGAAGCCCAAGGTATTTGTTCCCAATATTCCAGCGAAAAGCGATTACAAGCACTGTGACATGCCAGGTGTAACGGCCCTGGATATTTATGCCCAATAAGGCTCTACATCTAGATCCGCCTCCCGCGAACGGATCGACGCCTCGCAAGGGATAGCTCGTACACATATCAGTAAGAATTTAAAAGACAACTATAACAGTATAATACACAAGAAAGTACATGTGCTCATATCTGTATGTAGCAATTTACAACTGTCCCAATACATTATTACATGCCCAATTAAAAGAGTACAACTACCTGGGGCATACCTCGAGGGAGCACAAGCTCACACAACACAACTAACTCTACCGCTGGTGGTACAAGTCTACCACAACACCTCCGCAAGCCACACAAATGGCAAGCCCTGAAAAGAGCTGTAGGGGAGTGAGCCTCAACAAGTCACAGGTTCAGTAGGGACCACCCAAAACAACACACAACACTGAAGAACCTCAACCCCAGAGGGTCTCACTGGCAACGCCGATAGCCAAACCATGTGATGCTCACAACAATACATGATTAACAATAATTAAATATAATCTTATCAGCTAATACAAATCTCAAAAGAGAAGAGGAACAACAGGACTAGCACAACACCACTAGTCTGCTAAACAAATGTAATGCCTAGGCCACAAGCCTCACAGGCAAATCATTACAACAACTGGTCACTGAAGCTACAAGCTTCACAAGCAACCTACCGACGTAGGGTAACAGGACTGGCATCAACTAACCAATCCACCTCACACCAACACCTCACACCAAAACATAATTGGAAACTTATCCAGAGACGAGTAAAAGCAACACGTGGAAGGTCACTCCACAGACCTCCACTAAACACAAGTCCACCTCAACACCTGAAGGGACTGGAACACAAAGTATCACAACACAAAACTACTCACAAAGGGTACAGGTACCTACTACCACAAGGTACCACCACGGATCCACAACCAGTATCGTGCCACCACCACGGCACACCACAACGGGTAAAACCTCAACCAACCTGTCACCACACACAAGCCACAACTAGTGACAAAGCACGAGTCGGAAAGCACGATGCCACTACATGGGAACAGACTACGTTCATGACGCCAGTATCAAACCAGAACAACACAACACAAGAACTACCTCTCAGTCTCGCAGTCACGGACATAAGGTCCAACTGCCGCTCCACAACCACAAGCAAAGAACAATGGAGACCAACCAACACCACACCTGCAGGTCACACACCCCGCAGGCCCATGCCTGGCACCTTTAGGGACTCTGGCCTGAGCTCCCTAAAGTGAGGTACTGCAAACACAGGACTAGCTAGGGACCAGTACGTCTACTGGTGTCCGTACCCCAACCACGAGCGCGCTACAAGCGACTGCACACCCACAAACACAAGTCGCTGCCCTCAATCGTCCTTCCCTCAGAGGACGTACTACACAAACACAGGAGTGTGGGTGGTCTAGGACAGATGACATAGACCTCGATGGTACCCAGTACCGGGACAACCCCCGAGCACACACACGTGCCTGGCTCACAAAAAACCTGGGGCACCCACTGAAGAGGCATTCCGGAATAGGCGTCGGACCACCAACTCGGCAACACACAAACCACGATATATATATATATATATATATATATATATATATATAATTTGTATTACAAACCACGGTACAAATGTGAAGAATAGCTTGTCCTGGTCACCCTGTGACCACAAGCTAACCTACACAGACACATTCACGAACCACGTTAAACTATAGTAACCAAGCTGTCATTGGTCATATCATGACCTCCATTGCCACCCTTAAACCCAATACACAGCAACCAATAACCGCGTCACACACCTTATACTAATTAAACCACCCTAAATAACTATAAAGACATTAAGGAACCGCAGCTAGGTTCACAGCGGAATCTCACTGCCAAACCATCACAAACTAATTATAGAAGTTATACCACAATAGAGTTTGAGCCCTGCTCACACTCAAAACTACGCAACACCATGACCACTACGTAAACGACACGCTCCTTGAGTGCTACAAGTGCCCAAGCACCGTCCATGCACAACCAACCACGATAATCGAATAATTATGCCAACATGCACAATATAAAGCCTCTCAGACCTGTTAACGCGATAGGGTCCTTGGTCGCCATTAGAATGCGGCCTCTCGACATGTCGCGTTCAAGAACCTGAATGTGACGGGTCGACCTGTCGCGTTCAGAACGCGACAGGGGGCTCCGTCGCCATCACAGGCGAAAACCCTAATCCGGAAACCCTTCTCCAGAATTTCCATGCAAACCACCCTAAACGATAATCCACCCGGTTTTCATGCTTATTCTTTGCCTAAACATGGTATCTATTGTTTATAAAGCATTAAACAAACTAAACATGCACCACACGCGATCCACACAACAAAACATGGTGGAATCTCCCTACCTTCACGAAGAATGCGAAACCGATAATCACTCGGCGTTTTCCCCGCTCCACGCCATGTCCTCGCGGCGAGAACACGCCAATAGCACCGCCAAGCCATCGAATCGCCCAGCAAAACCCCGCAGCAAGCTCCCCTGGCCGAGCAGAGCGCACTGCAGCTCTGTTTTGCCAACCTTACTTAAAAACGCACAGCGGTTAAGAATGCAACATACCCCTCCGTCGCGACCTGAATGCGACGGAGTAGGGCGTCGCCTTCACATGGTCAACGTCAGCATGCCGCCCCAGCTTGCGACACGTGGTGCGCATGCAGACGACAACCCAAACAGCGGCAACAGGAACACAACCACCAGGGCTGTCGCGTTCAGAACGCGATGCAGACCCTTGTCGCATTCACAGACAGAAAACTTGTGAGCACTTTGTGCCCAATCTGCCTGTAACGACCCACTTCCACCCAGTACGGTTATACCAACCCACATCGGATGAGAGCAAGCCGCTATAGCGGAGAAAACCCCAACAATATACAATGAGCTGGATATACACGAATATAAGTGAATAAAGCAACGGAAATTGATAACTCTTATTCCATCAACAATTTTAAATTCACATACCACAGTCTATATAGTCCATAAAATAAATAACATAATCATAAACATCCACATAGCCAGTCTTCCAATTACAATAATACTAAAGTTCGAATTACACATTTCATCACCTACTAGCAAATGGAATACAAGTCTTCAATCTAATCTTCACGTTCCTTGTTGGATCTTGCCATGTTTTCAACTTCTAAATCTCCTGAAATGTTAAGCAAGGGTGAGTCTACACAACAGACTCAACAAGCAACTTAAAAATCACAAACCATACACTTATCACACATGCTTTCTAACAATTTAACATTTTACTAACTTACTAGAATTTATCATTTAATCTCCTATATGTTCACGCTATAATAAGGATTAAACATGAAATCTTTTAAACAAAACTATACTAACACATGTAAAACAACGGTCTAAACATAGGTACTTATGCTTTCATTTTCTATGATTTCACGTAATACTAACACATGACATCTTTTCAATTTATAACATGTTACTAACACATGTTTATCATATAATTATTATCACACTAACAATTTACAAAATCCTACACATAGTACTAAATAAAATGTAATGTTCATCATTTAACATGGATCATATTAACACATGTATTTATCTTTTTCATGACATGTAGCATATGGATACCACTTATGAAACAAAGCATTTAAATAAAATCATGTAGCCAATGTTATGTAGTATGTAAACAAATTCAAGCAATTCTTTAACCTACATTATGCAACATTCAATTAATCATCATGTAGCAAGTGATCATTTAAACATGCAATGAATATTACATATAGTAATTGACATGTAGTTCATATGGCATATAATCATGTAGCATGTAGACATGTAGCATGTAGACATGTAGCATGTAGTCATATAGCATGTACCGTGTAGTCATGTAGTCATGTAGCATTTAACATATAGTAATGTAGTCATTTAACATTTAGTTGCCAAGACATAGCCCGCACTATTATAGAGATCATATAGCACATTTTCATATAGTCATTCGCTTATCACCTAGGCAAAACGGTGATGAAGTCATGGTATTTGCGCAAAACCGGGGAAAGCCCTTCCCACCATTCCAGTAGAACTTGTCTACCTCTAGGATTTCAATCTGTTGCCCATGGATTCATTTAGTCATTTCATATAGTTGAACCATTACCATAGGGGCATCCATGGTGTAGTTCCTTGTAGGAATCTCTATAGTAGCAATGTCTTATTGGCCAATTGGGAATGCAATACATATATATATATATATATATATATATATATATATATATTCATGCAATGATGAAACTATCACATATACTAATATTTTCATATAGCTATATCATGCTCTTTTTGTGTATTCATGCATGATTATTAAAATGACAATACCATATCGCCTACCATATTTTCTCAGTTTTGAAATCAAATCCTACTGTGATACAGCAATCTATCATGGTACTACTTTTATCCAATTTAACATGCATATACATTATCATGTCCATTGATTTCTATATGCATTTATCATTCATAAAATCATAGCAATATGTAGAGAGCTCAGAATAATGTTAATTTTTAACCACAAGATGAATATAGTATAAGGGACATATATGTAATTTATCAGAATTTTTGAAGTAGTAAAACTATTTTTAATTTTACACATAGATTTCAGGTAAATTGGCAAGATATTTCAATTTGAACATGGTAGATAGTAAATAATTCATTTTCACAGATATAAAACATACTCACCATGTACTACTTCATCAAAATTTCTGAAAATAATAACAATCAACATGCATACTTATTCTATCATATCATGGTGTAAAAGCATTCTGAAATTAATAGCACCTTGTACAGTACATAAAATTCTACAAAATATTAACCACAGTTCAGACACAACACAAGAAACATATCTGAAACTTTTCATAATTTTCAGAGTATAAACACTATTTTTATTAATTAACACAGATTACATGGAATTACTATGAAAAATCATTTAAATATGGTTTACAGTGATATGTTGGTTCTAGCAGATCTAAAACATGAGAACAGTCATTTCAAGATTACCCAAAATTCCTTAATCCATAACATACAAAAATACCATTTAATCAGAATTTACCACAATCAAAACATAATTATTCTCAATTAATAGAAATCCTTCTAATTATTATCATGCTCAGAAATTTGGTAGATCCTCATGATATGACCTAAATATCATTGTTGACAAATCCTGATTTTCTCAACATACATAGACCACCAAACAAACAAATCACATTACAAAGATTAATCAGTATTTCTGCAAAAACAGGTGAACTTGACGGCATAGTCCTGGCCGTCAGAAGAAGTTAACGGCAGGATCCCTCACCGTCGACACAAGAACTAGATGGAAACAAGTTGGCCGTCTACTTCCTGTCTGCACACAGTGCAGAGTTAACACAGAAACAAGTGAATTTAGGGGTCCAGGACACGATTTAAAAATCCGTAAAAATATACAAACCCTAGAGAACAAGTCTATGGATCGAGATCTTATGCTACTTGCCTGGGAATAAATCTAAAAGGATCTAGATTTTCCGGTGAAGCCCTCCTCGGCCATGCCAAGAAGAGGTCAAAACTTGCTTGAATCCGATCTTTCTTGTTGATGTAGCTTGCTCCTCGGAGTTTGGGATGATTCTCCTATGTATGGGTTATCGTCCAGTCGGTGCAGGTTGCCAGAAGGTCCTTCCAGTCGCCAGATCTAGCTCTTCCAAGATCAAGGTTCGCACAAGAAAACCCTAGCTCTCCCCAAAGACCAAAAGAATTCCCTCGGCCGAAATAGGGAGATATTTTAAGCCATGGGGTCGGGGATGCATTAGGGCAGGTTATCCTCCTGTTGGGAAGGTTTCCAAAACAAGAACCCGGCCAAACCGCAACCGTTTTCAAATATGAAAACGCACACAGCAGGAAAAGTAGGCGTCCACCTTTGGTGCCGCCAACATCAAGGTAGACGTCCATCGATCTGGACGCCAATCTCCATGGCCATTCAGTCAGCGGCACAAGATGCTGCCGCCAACTGGGCATCTCAGCCAGAATTTAAATATTCAATAAAATAAATGTACTAACACATCATAAGCAACTTAATGGTTATGAAAATAAGTAGATATTACATGCACAAAGTTAAACACATACCTATATACATGTACTCAACATAATTACATTCAACTTGCATAGATTTAAATAAGTATACTATGTACTTCTACATCTTGATAATGCCTGCACATTTAAATAAAATTCATATACAAAATAATTTTGTGTATACTTATATGCTATACGATAATAATTACATACCATATGCACTACATCACTTAAATACACAATGTACATAATATAAATGTAATATACACACACAAGAATAGCATATATTATGCTCATGCACATAAGCAAGTAAATATTTATATTATGCACCAAATAAATAATATTAAATGCACAAAATTTGGGGGCCTCACACTACCGGCCCACCAAGCCTCCCAACATGTGCACATATCAGAAACACAGTCTAATGGGCCACACATTGGCCACCAAACCCGCTAAACAAGGATCCGCAAAGATCCAAAAAATGCGCTACGTTACATTACTATCACCTAAAAAGGAATGACGTCCTCGACATTCAAAACGAACCACAGTAAACCAGACTATCACCTAAAAGGTACAAAGCCATAAACATAACAAGTAGGATACTCTTCCTCTGCATCTGCCTTTCAAACCATATGTGCTAACTGATTCATCTATTCATTTCCAAGCTTGTTCTGCTTTCCATTCTCTTTTCAATTCATTTCACAATGCTTTATTCCGTGGATTCAATTTGCCATTTCTTATCTTTCGACTGTAGGCGATTCTATCCTACCGGTGGCGCTTTATCTCCTTGGACTCAACCTGCTTCCACATTTTCCTGGCTGTGTTTGCAACACTTCTTTTTGGGCCATTTTTCTTGCTCAAAACCTTTCACTTTATTCTGCTACCTTTGGGTGCTCTGCCGTACTAAACCTTGGTTAAATCTTTGGATTCCTCGGTGCCATTCTATTATTTGCTTATCGCTGTCAGTCGTTACTCTGCTTTATCTGTATCCACATTTTTAACTGCTTGCCTCTTTGCCCATACTTCCATAACTCATATTTTTCCACATACCATTGCCTTTTACTCAACTGTGCACAAACCCTAAGCTTTCTCTTAATCATTTAATCCTTCGATAACCTATAATTATCAAATCTTCCACGCTTCCGCTGCGCTACTCTGATCATACCAACATTTGGCAAAATACTCCATAAACTCTGATCTCAATTCTAACTTTACTGGCTTCCCAAATCATCTTACTTATTCACTTAACGCTGGAAGAGAATACTGATATTTCTGATCTGCTTTTCTTAATATTTCTATTCTAATTGTGCCACTTACTTAAATTCAGAATTCTAACGCACCACTGTTAACATATCTTGCTTAACTCATATTCTCTAGCTGTCGTTGCACTTTTCTTATCTCATAATAACACTGCTTAACTGATTCGGCTCATATTCAAATTTTTAACTATATTGTGCCACACTGAATTTTGTGCTCTACTATATTACTACTAATACTTTACCCTTTATATATTCCTCACTTTAAACAATATTCTCTGACTGACTCAACAAACCAGATTCATAACTCTTTACAATTTCCATTCTCGTTGCTGTGACACTGTCCTTTCTTACCGGAAAACAATGCTTACTTAATTATCTCTGCACTGCACATACTCTAATGTCTGCCTTACCTCTACCAAAGTCTTGCTCAATTATATGACGTTCATCTCAAAATTCCTTACCACTAAGCTGATCAAACTTTCCTCACTTTTTTTTTCTGTTCTATTTTGCCACACTTTAATCTGCTCGCTATTCCTTAACTGATCTGTAGTACTTTGGAAATATTTATAACAAAATTTATCCATTATCTGAATTACCTTGCTGCAGGCTATTACACAAATTCTTGCTGCACACTCCTTGAACTATCTGATTATCGCTGCTCTATAATCTGCCACATTCTTTATCTAATTAATAATATTGAACTTTAACTTTACTGCCAACATCATAATACCTTTTCTGCAAAATATTTCTTTCAACTATTCTGCTAACTGACTAATCTCACTGTACCACTTACACTGCAATCCTTCTTATTGAAATACTGCCATAACCAATAACTGAAACTATCTCTTTTAAACACAGTAACTTATTCTGCCTGATTCCTTTATTCTGCATTATTGAGTTACTACCAAATACCATCATTTTCTCTGCTATGGCCCATTTACAGATACCCATTCACAATCTGTCTTGCTGTTCCACTTATTTTGGTGTTGCTTAACTGCTTCTCAACTGATCCATATTTTTCTAACACAAGCTTTACCTTTTTATTCCCACAAACTGCACACAAATGCTAACAACTCTGCCCTTATTTTCAACGATGTAATCCTTTACAAGACATTTTGCGAACCCTTTACAGACTGCTAGTTACTAACTGGATATCTTTCTTGTAAAATTCTCAGAAAAATTTGGCTACACATTGCTCTTCCTTTACTCTTCTTTACCCAGCTGGTCACCTCTGCACATGCTTACATAAATCTCTATATCAATTTTCCATTAACATCATTGTTCACAACAATATTATTTTCAAACTTTTTATTGCAACCATCTCTAATCACAAATACACTTAATCTGACTGCCACACATTGCTACTCCTCTGTTTTCTTTACCCTCATTTCAAGCTAAACTACCTCACTCAATCATTTCAAACCTGGCATATCATTAATTACACTGCTCCTTAACATTTATTAATACATATCTCAAATACAATAATTACTTCTGCTAAAATTCTCAGCCACAATTCACGCATTCAACAACCCTGATCACACTGTTCTATTCCTCATCATAACGTTGTTCCCTCTGCTATCCCATCATATCATTACCTTATACCTATCTCTACCAACTTTGGTCCTCACTAAAATACTTTTACTAGATTCCATAATTGAATTCACTAATCCCTTCAATTTCTACAACTGAAAACCTTTAAACAACTATACTTTACCCGCAACTGGCATCCTGATGTGACCACTCACATAGTACCACTATCCATACCGTTCCTTAACAACTACCAAAAACTGCCATCTTCCTTACAACTATAATATTCTTTGCCATTTCTAACAGTTGTCAATCTAACAAACAATGACACACAATTCGCATATCAAAAACCCACGTGAAAACCACACTGGAAATCACATAAAACCACAGACTTACTACCAGCAGTGGACATTAAACCATGTCTTGGGACATTGTAACTTCAATGTCTTTTCATATTCTAACTGGGCCATGCTCTGATACCAACTGTAACGGCCCTGGATATTTATGCCCAATAAGGCTCTACATCTAGATCCACCTCCCGCGAACGGACCGAAGTCTCGCAAGGGATAGCTCGTAACGTGTCCAGTAAGAATATAAAAGACAACTATAACAGTATAATACACAAGAAAGTACATGTGCTCATACCTGTATGTAGCAATTTACAACCGTCCCAGTACATTATTACATGTTTAATTAAAAAAGTACAACTACCAGGGGCATACCCCGAGGGAGCACAAGCTCACACAACACAACTAACTCTACTGCTGGTGGTACAAGTCTGCCACAACACCTCCGCAAGCCACACAAACGGTAAGCCCTGAAAAGAGCTGTAGGGGAGTGTGCCTCAACAAGTCATAGGCTTAGTAGGGGCCACCCAAAACAACACACAACACTAAAGAACCTCAACCCCATAGGGTCTCACTGGCAATGCCGATAGCCAAACCATGTTATGCTCACAACAATACATGATTAACAATAATTAAATATAATCTTATTATTAATACAAATCTCAAAAGAGAAGAGGAACAACAGGACTAGCACAACACCACTAGTCTGCTAAACAACTGTAATGCCTAGGCCACAAGCCTCACAGGCAAATCATTATAACAACTGGTCGCTGAAGCTACAAGCTTCACAGGCAACCTACCCACGTAGGGTAACAGGACTGGCGTCAGCTAACCAATCCACCTCACACCAAAACATAATCGGAAACTTACCCAGAGACGAGTAAAAGCACAACACGTGGAAGGTCACTCCACAGACCTTCACTGAACACAAGTCCACCTTAACACCTGAAGGGACTGGAACATAAAGTATCACAACACATAACTACTCACAAAGGGTACAGGTACCTACTACCACGAGGTACCACCACGGATCCACAACCAGTATCGTGCCACCACCAGGGCACACCACAACAGGTAAAACCTCAACCAACCTGTCACACACACAAGCCACCACTAGTGACAAAAGCACGAGTCAGAAAGCACGACGCCACTACATGGGAACGGACTACTGGTTCATGACACCAGTACCCAACCCGGACAACACAACACAAGAACTACCTCTCAGTCTCGCAGTCACAGACATAGGTCCAACTGCCGCTCCACAACCACAAGCCAAAGAACAGTGGAGACCAACCAACACCACACCTGCAGGTCACACACCCCGCAGGCCCAAGCCTGGCACCTTTAGGGACTCTGGCCCGAGCTCCCTAAAGTGAGGTACTGCAAACACAGGACTAGCTAGGGACCAGTACGTCTACTGGTGTCCGTACCCCAACCAGGAGTGCGCTACAAGCGACTGCACACCCACAAACACAAGTCGCTGCCCCAGTCGTCTTTCCCTCAGCCAGACGTACTACTCAAACACAGGAGTGAGGGTGTCCAGGATAGACGACACAGACCTCAATGGTGCCCAGTACCGAGACAAGCCCTGAGCACACACACGTGCCTGGCTCACACAAAATTTGAGGCACCCAACTGAAGAGGCATTCCGAAATAAGCGCTGGACCACCAAACTCGGCAACACAAACATATATTATATATATATATATATATATATATATATATATATATATAAATATATATATATATATATATATATATATATATAATCTGTATTACAAACCACGGTACAAATGTGAAAAATAGCTTGTCCTGGTCACCCTGTGACCCACAAGCTAACCTACACAGACACATTCACAAACCACGTTAAACTATAGTAACCAAGCCTGTCATTGGTCATATCATGACCTCCATTGCCACCCTTAAACACAATACACAACAACCAATAACGGCGTCACACACCTTATACTAATTAAACCACCCTAAATAACTTATAAAAGACATTAAGGAACCACAGCTAGGTTCACACTGAAATCTCACTGCCAAACCATCACAAACTAATTATAGAAGTTATACCACAATAGAGTCCGAGCCTGCTCACACTCAAAACTACGCAAACACCATGACCACTACGTAAACGACACGCTCCTTGAGCGCTACAGGTGCCCATGCACCGTCCATGCACAACCAACCACGATAATCGGATAATTATGCCAACATGCACAATATAAAGCCTCTCAGACCTGTTTAAAGCGATAGGGTCCTTGGTCGCCATCAGAATGCAGCCTCTCGACATGTCGCGTTCAAGAACCTGAACGCGACGGGTCAGCCTGTCGCGTTCAGAACGCGACAGAGGGCTCCGTCGCCTTCACAAGCGAAAACCCTAATCCGGAAACCCTTCTTCAGAATTTCCATGCAAACCACCCTAAATGATAATCCAACTCGGTTTTCATGCTCATTTCTTTGCCTAAACATGGTATCTACTGTTTATAAAGCATTAAACAAACTAAACATGCACCACACGCGATCCAGACAAAAAAACATGGTGGAATATCTCTACCTTCGTGAAGAACGCGAAAACCGGTAATGTCATAGAAATTAGGAGTTTGAGAGACCAACTAATAGGAGAGACCAACTAATGTCATAGAAATTAGGAGTTTCTTAGGACTGGCTGGTTACTACATGCGGTTCATAAAGGACTTCTCCAAGATCACCGTTCCTCTCACTCCTCTTACATGGAAGGAGAATCCTTACTCTTGGAGTGAAGAGTGTGAGAAGAGTTTCCAAACTCTAAAAGAATGTCTGACCTCAACACCTGTTCTCTCTCTTCCAATAGAGGGAGAAGGTTTCTCTATCTATAACGATGCCTCAGGAATTGGGCTAGGCTGCATACTGATGCAGAAGGGAAAGTCATTGTCTATTCTTCAAGACAACTGAAGACGCATGATGTCAACTACCCTACGCATGACCTAGAGTTGGCTGCCATGGTCTTCGCCTTAATAATATGGAGACATTATTTATATGGTGAGCAGTTCACTGTCTATTCAGACCATAAGAGCTTAAAGTATTTATTCTCTCAGAAGGAACTTAATATGAGGTAGAGGAGATGGCTAGAATACCTAAAAGATTTCGACTTCAACATCTAGTACGATCCAGGCAAAGAAATGTTGTGGCTGATGCTCTCAGTAAAAAGCCGATGGCATCTTTATCGAGTCTAGTTCTTGGCGAGATGCGACTACTAGAACTATTCGCGAGGTTAGACGTGAATATTGAACATAGGATGATCGAGTCTTGATTGCCAAATCAAGATTCAATTTGACATGCTGGAAGAGATCAAAGCACAACAGGACACGATCAATTCTTGGTGCGCATTAAGGAAACATTACCTGAAAAAACTAACTTGAAAAGACCGAGGATGGAAGGCTTGTATTCCAAGGAAGAACATGTGTCCCAGACAATGAAGAACTGAAGAGAAAGTTAATAGAGGAAGCTCACCAGACGAAGTATACTATTCATCATGGAGGTACCAAAATGTATCAAGACATGAAAAGAACATTTTGGTGGCCAAACATGAAAAGAGAGGTAGCCGAGCATGCTACTCATTGCCTTACTTGCCAACAGGTAAAGGCAGAACACAGGCGCCCTGCTAGCGTACTCAGACCCTTAGATATTTTGGAGTGAAATGGGAAAGTATAGGCTAGGACTTCATCATGGGTTTACCAAGACTCGTGGTGGACTTGAAGCCATATGGTCATTGTCGACTGACTAACCAAGTCCGCACACTTCCTACCTATAAAGAGTAAGTGGTCTGTAGAGGGTATTAGCCGCTCTATATGTCAAAGAGACAGTGAGACTGCATGGAGTTCCATCATCCATTTTCTCGGATCGAGATCCTAGGTTCACGTCTCATTTCTGGAAGGGACTGCAGACTGCCACTTGGTACTAAGCTCAATTTTAGTACTGCATTTCACCCACAGACTTGATGGGCAGACTGGAGAACCAACCAGATTGTTGAAGACATGTTAAGAGCTGTACTAGAGATTTCCAAGGCTACTGGAATGAGCACTTATCTTTAATTGAATTCGCCTATAACAATAGTTAGCAGGCGAGTATTAAATGGCCCCATTTGAAGCACTCTATGGCAAAACTGTAGATCTTCTGCTGCTGGAATGAGTTGGGGAACAGCAATGGCTAGGTCCAGACATGGTACAAAATACAACCAGGGATATATAGGTGATTCGAGATCGGCTCAAGATTGCTCAGTCTAAACAAAAGAGTTATGCTGACAAGAGGAGGCGAGATATAGAATTTCAATTGGGGGACCATGTACTCTTAAAGGTATCCCTCCCGGGCATTCAAAGGTTTGGTGTTAAAGGAAAGTCAGTCCTAGATTCATCAGTCCTTTTGAACTGCTCGAAAGGGTTGGTGAGGTTGCTTACTGGCTGGCGTTGCTACCAAACCTGTCATTCGTACACAATGTGTTTCATGTCTCCATGCTTAGAAAATATGTGTACGATCCTACGCACATCATTCACATGAGAAATTGGGCTGAACAAAGTCATGACAAATGAGGAGAAGCCCAGTCAAGATAATAGAACGAAAGGTACAACAACTCAGGAACCGTCCCATTCATGTGGTTAAAGTTCTGTGGAATAACCGTAGAGTAGAAGAAGCCACCAGGAACCTGAATAAATCATCAGGCGAATTACCCGATCTTTTCAGTAAGACATTCTCTCCATGATAGTCATATGATTTGGGGACCAAATTCTTTTAAGAGGGGGAGGATGTAGCAACCCGGTATTTTAATAAATAAATAAATCGAAAAATTTACAGAAAAAGGAATTATTAAAACCCATTAAGAAAAAAGAAGTGATGAGCTTTGTTAAATGGGTCATATACAAGTTATTGGGCCAAATAGGGATTTTTAAATATGGAATAAAAAGAAAATACCTACATTTGTATCTTTATTATTTCCTAAATGAAAAGAGTTATTAAAAACATTAAATATTTAATATGGGTTGGAATTGGACTCTAACCCTACCCAATTGGCTAGGTACGAATTTGCAACCGACCTAACCCCATTAGGAGGTGAAAGCTTGGAAGGTTGAAAGAAATAGAGGGAACTCGGAATTAAAAAGGAATTAGAGTTGTAGTAGGGAACAAAGGAATACACCCCAACCTCTCCATGGCCGGCCCTAATGCATTGCTGAGGCTTGCTGGACGTGGAGGAGAGGCCAAAGTAAGGGAGAAAACGTGGGGAGAAGGCTTGCTCAAGATCAAACCCTTGTTCTTCGAGTTCAAAGCGTAGGAGACAAATTGACCCAAAGGTAGGCATTCTCACAAGCTAAACCTAATTCATCTCGTCTGTAAGGTGTTCTTGGTATCAGGAACAAAAGCCCTCTGGTTGCTCTAATTTTCATCGACCATATTTTGAGATCTCTATTTTGAAGTTCTGATCATCTTGTCTCTGAACCCTCATACTTAATTTAGATCTCCATGTACACTTGATCACATACCATGAAAGTTTTACTGGACATACTGCTCGTTGTTAGGAATCTTTTGCCACCATTTTCCCCAATTTTCATTCAGTATGCTACTAGAATAAATTTTTTTTCCTTCACTGTACACTGTTCTATGTTCTTCGTGAATGAACAAAATCAAACCTGTCAAGACCATGATCACTTTCAAATTCCTATTTACCGTATGTACCCTTGCATGTCTAGATCCGTTTAAAACTAGTTTTGTGATTTTTAATCAACTGTACACTGAGATATCAATTTTTAACCTACCCTGTATCAAAACATGGAAAGCCTGGACCGCAATTCAAGGCAAACCTTTTTCTTGCTTGGGCTCAAGTGTAGGACCTGAGAATGGACGGCCTGATAGGCCGTGTTCTCAGGGGCTGATCTCGACCAGAAACCTATCGCGTTCTAAATGCGACAGGATCTGGTGTCGCGTTCTGGTTGCCTATCCTGACCGACCCGTCGCGACCTTTGAAAGACTCTGTCGCGTTCTGGATGTACCCTGTCGCGATCCTTACAGGGGTACGTTGTCTTCTAGACTTTTACACCTAGACCCTAGATTTTTGGTGCTCTTGCCCTTCTACAGTGATTATACCTCATATTAATAGTTTTAAACGCAGTAAATAAAGATGCTATAATATGAACATGTGTTGATTGATTTAAAAGACACACACATGATCTTTCCTATCCATGATTCTCTTCATCACATGCACATACTTGTAACCACCCAATATGACTTGATTTGACATGAAATATCTCATAATATATCTAGTAATTTACTTCAATAATGTATATTACATTTCCCTATTTCAATGGACTTGTCTCCGTTTCTCGCAATGTTTTGGGAATACTGTTACCGACACTCCATTGTTCTAGAATTCCTCTGGAACGTCGAGCACTTGTTTCTATATACACTTTCTCTTGACTTGGACAAACTCTCTGTCAGATATTCCTTGTGTCGGACTAGTGAATCCTTGTTCAAGGCCTCTGTAAGACTCCTCTGTCCATGGATTCCCACATGGTCGACGAGCTGGTTGTACCCATACCTATGATACCCTTTAAGGATCAGGAAGATCCAAACGGCTTTTAGAATGCTCTCTCGCTTTTATCTTGAATCACGCCGGACCCCTGAACCAGTGCATAACATGGCCAGTGGAAGGTTAGTGAATTCCCCATGACTGCCAACACCAATTGCGCGTGTTGTGCAACTGTTATTATCGCCCGTTTAATCGTCGTTTCATGTGCAATGACCTATAGTTCTCATCTATACTCTACTCACTCATCTATTCACACTCTCTCTACTATCTCGTCTATTCATCTAGTACTCTCATCTATTTCTTGGTACTCTCTATTGGCCATTTGACTGATTGTCTAAAGATAAACATTATGACTAATGCTTGGCAATATAAAGGGCCCGGTCTTGTCCTAGGAGGTGCGTCGAAAAGTGCTAGTGCCCACGGGAGTTATTTGACCAGAGTGTTTGGCATTACACTCAAGTGCTATCTATCTCGACTATCTATATGACAATCAAAGTGCTATGCTATACTCGACTCGTTGTGCTATCATGAACTATATTGTGCTATTTAAGTTATGGCCATCTTGCTCTTTGTGCTATACTTGACGCTTGTGCTATATGAATCATGCTATCGTGCTATCACTTGCTTGAAAATACTTGACTCTCGTTCTCTATCATTAGTTACTCTACTCTTTAATACATTAATCATTTAAAACATGCCTGATTATGAGATTTAAGTCCGACTGGGCGTTATCGCTCACCCTACGTTATTGTTGTGTGTTCTCATGTCAGACCGAGGATGATACTTACACTCACGAGGACGGGAATGACCAAGAGTGAATTCAAGAGTACCCTGGCGTCTTAGTGTTATGTTAGAGTCTTAGTTTAGTCTTTTACTTTTATCCAATGTAACTGGGCCCTATAGAATGGCTCTAATATTAGTGATTGTAATAGACATTTGAGGAATTATTAATGAGATGCTTTGCTTTAGTATTTCTTCTTTGTCCAATGGTTTGATGTCTATTATACGCTCTGTACCCGTTTACTTGCAACTGCCTCACGTTCTGATATTCCGCGTCGGGGCATGACAGTTTTGGTTTACTATTTGTGAACGTGACAGGGCTGGACGTCGCGTTCTGAACGCGACGGTCCTGAGTGTCGTGTTCTGGTTACCGTCGATTTGAGGTCTTCATCTGCATGTCCGTCGCATGGCGCGCAGTGGGCGACCCCCTGGCATCAGCAGTGAGAAGGTAACGGGCTCCTACGTTGCATTCTTATCGCGACAGTAGGGTATGTCGCGTTCTCAATTCTGAGGGGTTTTTAGCTATGGCCGGCCGAACAAAGCTCAGAAAGCTCTGCTTGGCCAGGAAGGAGTTTTTGTGGAGGATTTTGGGCGATTCGAGGTTCTGGTGCCATTTTTGGCATGGTCTCACCGCGAGGACGTGCTACAGAGCAGGGGAAATGCCAGGGTATCGCCGTTCTTCGCGTTCTTCGCGAAGGTAGGAAGATTCTGCCCTGTTTCTCATCATGGATTGCATGGGAAGCATGTGTAGCTTGTTATTTGCACTAAAGTTGTTAGATATCTTTCTAGGGCAAAGAATATAATGTTAATAATTGCTTATCATGGTGTTTTACATGGTTTGCATGGAGAATCCGGAGATGCGTTCCCGGAATTATGTCACTGTCTGTGAAGGCGATGAACCTGCCCGTCGCGTTCAGAATGTGACAGCCCGACCTGTCTCATTCTTCTTAAGAACGTGCCGTATCGAGGCCTCGCATTCTGAAGGCGACAGTGAACCCCGTAGCGTTAAGGATTCTGATGGCAATGGTCTTGTACAAGGTTACGTGATTATCAGATTATCAATATTTGTTATGCATGACAATGGTAAGCAGTGCATTGGCACTTGTGGAGTTTGAGGAATGTGTTGTTCACGTGGTTTGAGCGCTGTTCACGTGGTTTATGTGTGCGTGGCGAGTAGTACAACACCTACCGTGGTTACCTCTTCAGTTGGGAGCCCCAAGTTTCGTGTGAGCCAGGCATGTTAGTGCTCGGGGCTTGTCCCGGTACTTGTGTACCGTCGAGGTCTGTGTCATCTTCCTGGACACCCTCACTCTTGTGTAGAGTTGTACGTCCAGCTAATGGAAAGACGGCAGTGGGATAGCGACTGGTGAGAGTTTTTGTTTTGTCGCTTGTAGCGCACTCGTGGTTGGTGGTTACGAACACCAGTAGACGTACTGGGCCCCAGCTAGTCCTGTTTTCCAGTGCCTCACTTTAGAGAGCTTGGACCAGAGTCCCTAAAGGTGCCAGGCATGGGCCTGCGGCAGTGTGGTCCTCAAGAGTGGTGTTGGTTGGTCTCCACAGTTTCTTGGCTTGTTCTAGTGGAGCGGCAGCTGGACCTTTCGTCCGTGGCTGCGAGACTGAGAGGTAGTCCTGTGTGGTTTGTCCGGGTTGGTTGCAGGTGTCACGAACTAGTCTTCGTGGCCCGAGTGTGACGTTTTCCTACTTTAGCACGTACACCTGGCGAGGTTTGCCATTTATCTATTAAAGGTTGATTTCTCTTAATGGCATGCGATAAGTAGTATTTACAGCTTTAATATCCTGCGTAGATAGTTCTATAAATTGCTAGCATAGCTTCCTGCTTCAGTACTTGTGAGTTTGGTTTTGTTCGGCTTTTGGGGGAGTTTCCCTACTAAGCCAGTGACTTGTGAGGATCTACCCTACTCCTTTCAGGTGAGGGAGAGCAAGAGGCTTCTCGCCCTTCTTCTAGTTCGGAGCCGCACCGTTGTGGAGTTGGGTCTGCACCACTAGCATTGTAATCTTCTTTCTTTGTACACTTCAAGGTATGCCCCAGGTCGTTGTTGTACTTGTGTCTGGCTACAGTTGAGAAAATGGCTATGTATATTTCATGTAAATATTTGTGAGATGACCATCTTATATATATATTTGAGCTGTTTCCTTTATATTTCTACGAACTTGTGAATTGTATCCCTTACGAGGCTACGACTTGTTCGCGGGAGGCGGAGTTGGGTCAAGCTCGTTATTAGGTTAACAGGTTTGAACGACGAGGACCGCTACACATACAATGCACAGAAATGGAGGGCCTTACAGATCTTCTTGTGGGAATCGATCTTTTGAATAATAGAAGGTAAGAAATGCGACGACCTGAGTGGACGCATTTATAATTCGCAACAAAATCTTTCTAAAAACCATTTTGGAAATTGCCAAAGATCGATTATGAAAATTATTAAACGCGACGACTATAATAGACGCGATTATAAAACATAACAGAAGTTGGAATAGGAACCCGATATGCGACGGAGTTACCCGTCATGGATAAACTTCCTAAACCGCGACCACTGTGTTTGTCGCAAATCAGATTGTGCATAGAGGACCCCTAAAAGCCCTAGAAAAATTCCTAAAAATCCTATAAAAATAAAAATAAAATAGAAAATCACTCAAATAGTTAATTGAAGATAACCACTTTGAGGCATTGTAGTATAACATGAAATTTACTCAATATGTTGTCAAATTTGGCGTGTCTATAGCTTCCTCGTCTTGGCATCTACTTTGTAAGGAAGTGGAATGTAAAGACACAAAATGAAAGCAATGGAATGAAAGGAATTGAGTGGAGTGAAGTGGAATGACTGAAAAGTAGATGCCAAGGTGTGATGAGACTTGCCCTCAACAACATATGATGAGAGTTGTTCTTCAGCTCAAAATGAAGCGGCTTAGAGAAAGCCTCAAGAGATAACTCAATGTTCGAACGAAGGGAAAGGGTGTGCACATGGGCACGAAGGGAGAGAGATCAACTTTCAGTGTAGGGAAGTACCTACGGACACAATTCGGTAGGTTTCATCATTGGAGAGCATTTACCAGCTTGTGGATGTGCTGCAGCCAAGATGGATCTATAGGAAAAATAGATGAATTGATATAGGAATCCAAAACAAGGGTTTCTCAAAAGACAGTCTGAAAACATCAACAAGATAAATTGAGTACTTGACTTGGAATGGAATATTTCATGTTAATTCGGATTAAGAATAAGTGGCTCTCCTCAGTTAAGTATGAGAGTAATTCTCCAACAATGAGCTCAAAGATCCTATATGATGCATGCTAGGATAAAAGAAAAAGATTAACAAAAATAAAATAATCAAAGATAATATTGTTACGATGCTGAGTTAAGTTAGAACACCAAGATTTCCAGGCGTGGGTCCATCGTCCTCTTTGCAAAGCGTAACGGCCTATCCTTAAGTCATAAGAATCCTCTGAAATTATCACTATTTTTGATGGTGGAGAGGAACTCAAACTTCAGATTCATCAAAGCCTCGATGTCCTTGATGTGCTCTAATAAAGTATACCATATAGTAAATGTAGAGGTACCATAGGAATCACCGATGATAGACATGAATCTTACGACAAGGGATGCAAATCCAAACCTACGCTGAAAGACTGATTAGTAATGACAAGCAATAGATATAAAGCACTGGAATTGAAATGACGATGCGATAAGGAATGTGGACACGTATACTTACCTGATTCGCAATGACTGGGTCCATTGTGTTTTAAGCTCAGTAGTCGGACTGAGAGTCGAAGTGGGGCGCTTGAATCACGACGTATGTGTCAGTCGCGATTTTCATCAATGCTCCAAATCCTACCCAAGGCCAAATCTGTTTGCCTGTTTCATGGTTGTAGTGTGTTTGGGACTTGGCCTCCGGGCTTGCATGACCATGGGGCTATAAAACACCCCTCTTCTTGCTCTCTCCATGCATTTGGAACTCTCCAAAGCTCAAGATTGAAGCACTTTCCAAGGGAGAAGAAGAAGAGAAGGAGAAAGAAGGTGAAGAGCCATGGACCATTGTGATGCTCTCCCCTCCAAGAGACAAAGAACTGGAGATTTTCTAAGATTACACAAGGTGGATGGTCATATCTATAGGCTAATTCAAGCAAAACTGGTGAGTGCATGATTTTGTTGCATTGAATTTGCATGTTCTTGTTCTTGTTATTCTTAATGTTCTTCATGTTGTTCTTGTTCTGTTCCTGTCAATTTTTCTTTTCTATTTTTTCTTCCAACCATACAACCATGGTCGAACCATCTATTTCCCTACCCAATGACCATGTGACCATATTCTCCAACCCATGACCAAATCACCTATCGACCACCACTTCATGGCCAATTAACCAAACCTATAGGACTACCCACTATTTTCAGGCACTAGGTGATATATGTGATTACCATGGCTCCAAAAATTGACCTCCTACATTAGCCTCGACATGAAATCCATCCTCTCTAGGTGAGGAATCCAAAATCTCGCCATCCACGCCAAGCGTTACCATGAGATTCAACTTGATTGGGCGGCGATGGGGGCTCTAGTTGAATTATAGCACCCACAAACCCACACCTTTCAATTCAGAACCTTTGAAGCCACTATTTTATTAGAAGAAGTTGAGCTTTTGCTAGGATTGAAGCAGATGAAGAGAGGGGACGAGGATGATATGGCGGTCATGCCGAGGGGAGTTACATGCAAAGAGTTACTGGAGAGCTTCATGGGGGGCAGAAGAACGGCCCAAGACGTCCAAGCCATGAAAGGAATCAACTTCCAAAAATTGGCGGCTTGTACGATCAAGGGGTTGCCAAAGGCAGAAGATGACGAGAAGCTCGAGAGGGTGATGAAAGGATTCGCCATATGCCTAGCGGGTGCACTCCTCTTTCCATCCGTGGACAACGTACTCGAAGAGGAACAACTAAGTGCGGTGTGCAGCATATGGGAGGGAGAGAGGTTGGGACCGGCGGTGCTAGCCTTCCCCTATAGTGGACTCATGGTGATGAGCTTTGGTAAGCCTCCTTATGGCTCTATGTTGTTATTCACATGTTGGGTTGACTTGCACTTCAAATTCGATGTGAACAACGAGGCCAAGAGCTTGTCCCGGATCTTCTTCAAGAGCCCGCTCCGACATATGGATAGCTTGGTGGGCCTAGAAGGGTGCGTTGCAAATCGCGTGCCTCAACTTAAGACACAGGCGGACTAGCATGATGACCTCCGAAGCATGCCAAGAAATGCCTTCACTTGTACTCCCACGCCACTTCTAGCCAAAGACTTGCAGGTGAGGCTAGCACCCAGTGTGGAACTACGGCTCATCGGGGCAACCGAGTTCGTGCTTTACAACGCACACCACTGCCTCTCTCAAGTTGGACTTCCGAGGTGCAACTTTGAAGGGACATCACATCTCCCGCCGATCAAAAGAGAGAACTCGGAACCAACATCGAGGGGAGGAGGCAGACACCATCAAAGCGCTCTGGAAGATTTGTACTTTTAGGCAGCCGATTCTGAACGTAGAAGAGATAGAAAGTGATTGGATGACCTATGTAAGAGAACTCAAAAAACTAAGGCCCAGGTGGCCGTTTGTAAACGCAATGATTATTCTCTTAATAAGAAATAAATTACATCCTTTATACAGCCAAAATTCACTGTGTACAATGGTTGAAACTTCCAAAACACTGTGATTTTTTCTAAAAAATTGGCCCACGGGTGAGCTTCATAAATCACGATAGACACAGGCATCGCGCTTAAATGTATGATCTGTGACCACTTAGGCCGTCGCATATTCAAAAACTACGACCACTTACCCCATTGCGCTTCAAATTGTACTTTAAAATTTCAAAAATCGCGCCACAAACTCAGTGCTGGGGTAATGATGGCATCTCTAAATCGCAACAACCTATACCATCACGTATCAAATTTGGGCTTGAAAATACGTGATGCCTGAAGCCGTCGCATTTTAAATAACAACAATAAGCTAAAAAACCCGAGAGCCCCTCCTTCTCCCTCTTTCGACACTTCGAGCTCTCAACTCTTTCCGATCTCTCTTCACTCTCTTGCTCTCTCCCTCAATTCTCTACAACTTCGATGATGAAGATGAGCGCCTCTGAGCTCCGGCAATGAGATGGTGCGGTGGTGGAGGAAGAAGGGTCGCCGGCGCCAGCGACAACGATGGTGGCGATGGCTACAGAAGAGGTGGAAACCCCATACATTTCAGCGAGGCTGATAGTGGAGGAGTTGTTGGCCATGGGGGAGGGAACGGCGTCGGCGCCAGCGGAAGAAGGAATTCTGGCGGTGGCGATGGAAAAAGAGGAGGAGACAACGGCGTTGGCTCCGGGAAGAGGCTCTGGCGAGGACGATGGGGTCGCAAGGCACCCCCACGTGGAGACACGGTGAGTTTCCCTAACCCTAAGCTTGTAATTTGTGAGAAGGAAGAGAGGATGGTCGTTGTGGCCAGAGAATAAAGAAAGTGAATCGCGACGAGACCAATCGTCATGATTAAAGTGTTGAATCGTGAGGACTGAAGCCGTCACATTTCAAACTCAAATCGTGACCTCTGAACTGATCGCAATTCAGAGGGCCACTCAAGACCTGGAATTTGGCCATGTTTTGAGCATTTTTAGTGGATTTAACGGTATATGCCTTGTATTGACTTGTGCCATTGTTTTTCTTGTGTGTAGGGGATCATGAGGCCTCGAATCCACTGCCCGTGGTGATCGCGGCATACCGCAGGCTCCCCGACTTCCAAAGGGAGCAGGTGAGGGCGATGGGGTTCGAGCCGATCCTAGAGATCGAGCCATTTTATGTGGACAGCCCCCTCATGCAAGCGTTGAGAAAGAGGTGGGATGGGACGAGCTGGGCCTTCTTGTTGCCTTGGGGGCACATGGTGCCCAGCCTGGAAGATGTGGCCAGGATCACCAGCCTCTGAGTGGATGGGGAGGCGGTGACAGGAGTTACCTATGCGGATTATACGGAGTTTGAACAGGATTTGTAGGGGTTGGAGCCAGCGGGCGTAGATGACCTCGGCAACCGGCGGATGGTTGACCGAGTTGAGCTGTTGGAGAGTTTGGGTCTACGGGGAGTGAGGCAGACAGGAGAGGAGCCGATGCACGAATTCGTGCAGCGAGCAGTGAGATTGGCCAGGGCACCCAAGACGAGGATAGGGTGGACCGGGACCTGAGGAGGTTCATGGTATTGTTTTTTGGGAAGATGTTGTTGGGGACTAAGGGGAGACGACATCCATTGCCGGTTTCTGGAGATCCTAGAGGACCTGGAGAGAGTAGGAGATTATGCTTGGGGAGAGGCTTTTCTAGCACACACCTTCTCCGACCTGTCCAGCAGCACTGGCAAAGAGACTACAGTGGGCGGGTTCACCCCATTTCTCCAGGTACATGATTTTTCCTTAAGCTTTTTTAATTTTCCTGCATTAAACTTTTTAGCCAAAGAATCAATGTACTCATGTGTGCAGATGTGGAGTTACTACTATATTCCTCTAGGGAGGGCTACAGAGGTGCGACTAGATGCACTTCCCCTCGCCCGACGATGGCTGCCGGTGGTGACGGCTGCCTCATTCTCCCTATAGCTGGACACCCTCAAGCACGACATCCGAGATTTCTCGGCTCTCCTAGTACGTGCTCTACCTTAACCCATGCATTTATTTTGATATGATATGATATATGACGTTTTGTGTGCATGTATGCAGGTGGTATGGCAGCCTTACGTGGGCATGACAGATGAGGGCCAGCCCTGGGTGGAGGGTGGTCTACCTCGTTTTGAGCGGGACCTTTGGATCCATTACCTGAACGAAATCGAGCCTCTCCGCCTAAGGCTCGCCATGAGGACGTTGGGGCTGCACAAGGTGTGGCTGGAGGAGGTGGAGCCGAGAGGAGTGGGGAGGAAGACCAGGGGGAAGGCGAAGAAGGTGGACTGGCACCTTCGCTTCCCCGACCAGTACGCCGACTAGCATCGTCGGGGTACCATGGTGGAGTCCGATGTTGCAGACAGCCACGCATACCTCCAGCGCTACCAGGAGGTATACGAAGATCAAGACTGATAGGGTATGCACTTCTAAACTCTGCTTGTTCAATATAATGTATATGATTTGACTAATGAATGTGTGCATGTGCAGAATACTCGTGATGACCTGATCGAGACCCTCCGTGCCTAGCTGGCGAGCATAGAGGTACAGCTAGCCGAGGCACGGGAGGCCCTAGTGACACTGGTGAGTATGAATGATTTATCTTTGATGCATACCTTGGCATGAGCTGACATTACTTTCATGTATAGCGTGCTGAACAGGCTACTGTGGGGCATACCGATGCTGCGGGTGCCTCCACAAGTAGGAGTGTACCTGACCCCCAGGTTGCCTCGCTCCAAGAGCAACTGATTGTGGTAGTGGCTCGTGCGGAGAGGGCAGAGTGCGAGCTCACTATGCGGGAAAGTTCTTGACAATAATATACATGTGTATTGAAATTCTTGTGACTTACACGTGTTCTATTCTGTGCAGACCGCCGTGCTCTAGGGTGCCACCACCCAGGTCACCCTGGCAGGTGCAGAGGTGGCGGAGTTGACGGAGTAGCTATCCGAGCTGCTGACCCAGGCCTCCCAGCGTGACTCCGACCTACCCCGGGAGGTGGCGGAGCTATGTGTGCCCTTCACCGTGGAGCGGAGGGAGCGCGAGCACGGATATACCTAGTGGGAGTGTGAGCATAGCCGGTAGGAGTAGGAGTGCGGCAAGTGGGAGGTGGAGCGGGAGCGCCTCTCCCAACAGGTGGTAGATGCTCGCACCAGCCTGGGCATCTCTGAGTGGCTACTCCGGAGGGCTGAAGATTGGTACCGACGTGGCAGGGAGCACGTCATGAGGGAGGGGCAAGCCAACACTTACTCCTCGAGCTTCATTGCGACATCCTTTGGGTACCAGAGGAACATCTAGGAGGGACGTGGTGCCCAGCGGTCTACTGACTCCCACGCCTCTATGAGGCCACTGCCTCCTCTCTCGGCGGTGGACCCTGGCGAGGCCAAGAGTAGCAGGCATCCCCGGCCAGCGGAGAGTGGTGGCGAGAGCTAGGCCACTATCATACGACTTGGACTTTTGCTTTCTTTTCATGATGATGTGTACCCAGTAGGGTACCCTTTTGTATATGATGTACTTTTGCCTGGCCCCCTTTTGGCCATGATATATAGTGGAATGTTTTGCCTTTCTTCTACTCGTGCCTGAGAATCACTTGGAAAAAAAGATTAGTTAACTATTCTGACTCATCCCCTTGCTTACTAAGTGAGTCAGACTTCGTGATTTGTCAAAGGATTGAGCCTTTATTTAAATAAGGCATAAATAAAAAATGAAATAATGACAATGCGACAAGCAAGCATGCAAATGCTAGCAGAAATTTAAGCGATGAGCATGCATTCAATGCATTCATGCAAATGAGAAGAGACTTAGTTTGTCATTCATTTTTGGCATTTTTAAAATTTTGAAATATTCATTTTTTTTTAGACTTTGAAATATTCAACTTTTTTGCTTTTGGAATATTCAAATTTTTTGTCTTTTGAAATATTCATTTTTTTTATTTTGAAATATTTGATGTTTTTGGCTTTTGAAAATATTTAATTTTTTTTAAATTTTGAAAATAGGCCGCAACCCAGTGTAGTCCCTTCTTAAAAAAATGCGCAAAACGAATGGGATCCACTCTAAGTGGAGAAACGTGGTACTCGGACCTTTCAATTACTCAATCATCATTAAAAGTTCATTAATGATTCTTAGGTGTTTTAAACATGGGTTAGACGTGCTTAAGTGGTGCCTTCACCCAAGGTAGCTTTGGCGACGTCCTCTCTAGTCAATCGTTGTCTTGCCTTGAACCTAAGACATATAGGTAGGAGAGAAGGGAAGCGTGATTTTAGAAAGTTTACTAATAGTTTGGGTAACCGGGGAGACACTCATCCTCTTCCTTACACTCATTGGGGTTCAGTCTTTGGCTTGTGGGGGGTTTTTATTAGCACGCTTATGACCATGTTCATTTGAATCTCTGCGGGGACTTTGTCACTCTTGACGTGCTCTTTATTCATGGTTTGCCTTGTTTTGGCTCTTTTGACATTGACTTGGCTTGTTTTATTTTCTTCTCCCCTTATTGGGACATGACATCTACCCATTAAAGTGTCGGACAGATTCAAAGGTCAATATCGCAGGTTCCCATTCCTATTGGCGGACCGAAAGGAAGAGAAATGCTGGTGTCCTAGACTCTAGGCTAAGCATGATCTTCTTCAGATTCCGTGCTTCTAGTTCCCCAGGGTGGGCGTGTAAGTGTGTGTGAGCATCGACACCTATGGTTAACTCACCAAGAATAAGGAATGAATTAAAAATGATGATGTTTTCATTTTAGGGTCCTTACACCACGTAAATCCAAACTCCTATCTAGGGGGTAATACTTTTTAAGATAAAGCTCATTCCAAGGGTGGGAGAGTTCCTCACCCTCAACGTTCACTAGCCTGTACGCGTTGCCAGGATATACTTTTTTAATTACGTATGACCCTTCCGAGTTTGGTTGGAGTTTTGAACGAGGAGCACCGGGTTTTACAAATATTCTTTTAACGACCATTTCTCCGACCTTGAATTTTCTCTCAATCACTTTTTTTTGGTAAAAATGAGTGAGTCTATTTTGATATGATTTTGTGTGTTCTACGGCGGCCAGACTCTTCTTATCTAAAAGCTCTAGTTGTGCAAGGAGCCACTCGCGTCACCCATCGATTGACAGGTCCCTGTCAAGCTGGACTCTTAGTGAGGGGATGAGAATCTCATATGGTACTACCGTCTCCATTCCATAAGTAAGGGCGAACGGGGTTGTAGGAGTACGAATTGAAGTGTGGTAGGCCCATAGAGTTTCTGGAAGCATATCTGGCCAGTCCGAGAACTTGTTAGCCTCACACGTCTTTTTTATGATCTTGATTAAAGTTTTATTTATGGCCTCTGCTTGGCCATTGCCTTGCAGATAATAAGGAGATGAATGATGCAATGCAATTTAATACTTATTGCAGAGGTTCTGAAGCTCCTGAGAGATAAATTATGGCCCGTTGTTGGTGATGATGGTAGTAGGGATGCCGAATCTAGTGATGGTGTTCTTCATGATGAATTTGCATAGCACTGTTGCCTTGACTTCTGCATAAGCTTCCGCTTCCGCCTACTTGGTGAAGGACTCCGTTGCAGGGAGTATGTATGATTTCGACTTATTTAGGGAGTTGGAATCACCAAGGGGACCAATGATGTTGAAGGCCCACATAGCAAAAGGCCATGGGGAAGATATGGAGTGGAGTGTAGAGGATGGAGAATGATTTTTTTCGGCGTGCAGTGGGCACTTAACACACTGAAAAACATAGATAGAACAATCCTTCTCTAAAGTGGGCTAGTAAAAGCCTTGCCCAAGGTTTTTCATAGCAAGCATTTGACTATTTACATGGCCACCACACACACTTGAATGAGCTTCCTCAACAACTTTCTATATTTCATCATCATCCAGACATCTTAGCAAAACTCCGGTGAGACCTCTTCTATAAAGCACATTACCAACCATAGTGTACTTCTGGGACATTCTCCTTATGTGTAAGACCCAGCTTCCCGGCTTTCCGTCCGGTGTCCTGGATGACTGGCCACTAATGCGTCCAGACTGGGTGACGCGTTAGTGTTGCGTCGTGGGTGTCCGATGCGACAGTCATCCTTGTCGCGACGAGGGTGTGCGTCGCGTTCTTGTCGCACCTTGCTTGCCTGTCGCGACCGGTCAACGGGTCGCGACAGTGTTTGTCATGTTCTGTTGTGCGGTCGTCTGACGCCTGTCAGAGTGGCAGGTGCGTCAGTACGGCCTGTCATGTTGTCACGGCATCCGGGGAGGAAGCGTTCTTGTCGCGGTCCGTTGACCCGTCGCGTTAAGGTTCTTAACCCGACGGGGCGGTCCGTCGCGTCTCAGGGGCCGAAGGTTAAAAGCCTTGGTCGGCGCCCCTTTCCCTCTTCTCTCCTCTTATTCCCTTTCCCCTCTTCTCCGGCGATGGGGAGGTTCCCCTTCAATGATCGGGGTGTGGTGGCACTGGCGGGCTCATGGCAGAGCGGCGGAGCGGCATCGTGGAGCGAGGAGGAGGTGTCGTGCCGTCGTGAAGGCCCTCTTTGAGGTTCGTTCTTCGTGAAAGGTAGGGATTGCTTGAACCCTTCTCGATCCGAGTGGGTTGGGAGCCCCTCGGGGTTTATAGATAGTGTTTATTGCTTTCCCCATGCTCCCCTCCCCCGTGTGGAATGTTTGTAGCTTGTGGGCGGCCTCGGGATCGAGGATCCTATCGGTCTGCCTCTCTACTGATGTCGCGATGGCTCGGCACGTCGCGACATCAGAAGAGGCGTCGGCCCGGTCGGGCACGACCTTATCGCAACATGGTTGGCGGTCGCGATAAGGGTCGCTGTCGCGACACGTTTCTTGGTTGCGACAGGGTTTGCTGTCGCGGCACTTCGTCCGGTCGCGACAAGGCTGCCGCGGTGCCCTTCCCCATCGTGATGGTGTCATGACGGCCTTAGGGGTCGTGACAGTACCTGTGTGGCCTTGGGTGCTTCCGTGGGCTCGGTTGTGTGTCGATGTGTGCCCCACAGCAGGCTTTTCCCTTAGGACCTTTTGGTAGGGAACGCGGCAGGTTACCTCCCTGCATTCAATGACTGAAGGTGACACCTTCGAGGCCATGTCCTGGCAGTGGTGCTAGGAGGGTCACGTCCGACTAATAATCGATTGACTGGCGGTCAATCGATTATTAGCAGAGCGCCGGGTTCCCGTGCTAGCGGGTGGTGTTCCAAGGCTCCGGCTTTTCCATACACGTTTGGTTGGCCGACGGCCCTCTTGAGGGTCCGTGCGTGCCTCTCGCTTGCTGGGCTTGTTGTGTGTTACAAGCCAGCAGTTCGGCGTGGTTTTTTTGTGCTGCCCCGCCTGTTCGCCCGGTGCTCGGCACCTAAGGGCTTGTCTCCAATCTGAGAGGTTGTTACCGTTACCTGGGACCCCCATCCTCGGGTGCCCCTGAGGGAGGTATCGGGGCAAAGAGCATGCTCGAGTGGACAGCCTAGTGTGGCGGACTCTGGAGCTGAGGGGAAAATGGTGGTATGGACAGCGGCATTGAGTAGTTTGTAGAGCTCTCTTGGCTAGGCCTGGGACACCGAGGACGCCGGAGTTCTACCCGGTGCAGGCTAGCCAGTCCCTTGTCTCACTGCCTCGCTCTACGTTGCTTCCAGAGCCGCGTAGGGAGGTTAGGCATGAGGCCGCAGCTTGGCCAGGCTACGGTGTTGCGTGTGTGGTGTGTTCTTGGCGGTTCTATCTCGCTTTCCGGGGAGGTTAGAGGCGAGAGCCGGCTGGCGAGGGGAGAGGGTGTGGACGGCGCATCCTCCTCATAGCTGCCAGTGGCGGTGGCTTGGTTGGTGTTGTTGTGACGACGCTTCCTCGCGACGTTTTCAAGTGTTATCCGTTGCCCTAGCTTGCACGGCGGTTATTGTAACACCCCGGCCCCCTTGGGCCTTAGGCCCCGTCCTTGAGGTCGCGACAGGCGCCCTGGCCGCGACATGGTCGCGGCGGAGTGGCCTGCCGCGACAGGATTGGCGGTTCGTGTCGCGGTGGGGGTGACTGTCGCGTTCTTGGCGCGTCGCCCCTAGCTGTCGCGACTATGTTCTGACAGGACTTGACCGCTGTCCTGTCCGTCAGAACGGTCGTGTCGGGTGGCAGGGTCGTCGGCGTTGACGCGACCTGTCAGGCCGTCGCGACTGCTTTTCCGGTCTTCGAGGTTTGACCGTGCTTTTGGTGTCGCGCCTTGGCGGGCGGTCGCGACATGGTCGCGACGCTCCTGGGCGTCGCGACAGTGTCTTGTCGCGCCGGGCCGCTGCGCCGCGTTCTGGGGGCCATCGGTTCAAAACCGAAGGCGCGCCCCATTTTCCCTCTCTCGCCCCTTTCACTCTTTCTCCCCTCTCTCGAGCTCTCTCGCGGTTTCTCGGTGTTTCTCCTTGCTCGCGGTGCTCGTGCTGAGGCGTGGACGTGCCGTTCGTGCAGGGGTCGTGCTTGCGGCGTGCGGTGCGAGGAGGAGGAGGAGGAGGAGTTCTTTCCTACGAGAAGGCCTTAACGGGTTCGTTCTTCGTGTGGAGGTAGGGACTCTTGATCCTCTCGCCCTAAGCATGATCCCTTCCCCCTCTTGACCGTGGTTTCCTTGTGGTTTGGGGTTTGGGAGTGTGAGAACTCCATGCTCGAGTTGAGTGAGGTTTCCTTCGAGCGTAGATCCATGCTTTGAGGGATCGTGGGTGGTTTGGTGGATTTATAGCTTTCAATATACATGGTGCATGATCCCCTCCCCCATTGTGGATGTTGTTTAGCGTTTTGAGGAGGGTTCCCGGAGAGACTGTTCCGGAACCCTGCTCGGCTGGTGACGCGGTCGCCTCGGAGGCCGCGATCATGTCGCGGTGGTGCGCCCAACCGCGACATGGTCGCGATGCTCCTGTGCGTCACGTCCAGGTCGCGACCTGCTAGGGCGTCGCGACATGGTCGCGACGGCCCGCTGCGTCGCGACTCCGACCGAGAGACAGGTTTGGTCTTTCCCGTTTCCGCTCTTCTTTTACTGTTCCCGTGGCACTTGTGCTAGTTCCCTAGTGCGGTCTACACTAGTCTTTCGCCCGGTGCTCGGCACTTGAGGGCTTGTTCCGTGTGAGAGGTTGTTACCGTTACCTGGGACCCCCGTCCTCGGGAGCCTGTTGAGGGAGTACTCCGGGCTACGAGTGTGCTCGAGTTGGCAGCCACTTAGGCGGACTCCGGAGCTTAGGGGAAAACGGTGGTTAGGACAGTGGCATGTGAGTCGCTTGCAGAGCTCTCGTGGGTGGTCTGGGACGCCGAGGACAGTTAGGAGTTCTACCCGGCGCAGGCCAGCCAGTCCTTCTTCTCACTGCCTCGCTCTTTGCGGCCCCGGAACCGCTTAGGGAGGCCAGGCGTGAGACCGTAGTCCGGCCAGACTACGGCGGTTACTGTTGTGTTACTTGTGTTCTACCTCGCTCTGACGAGACGTGAGGGTCAGGACCCGGGTCGAGGATAAGACGTCGGTGGACGCACCTGACCGTGACTAGTGGTAGTGCTTCAGTAGCTAGTGTCCCTTGTCCAGGCGGAGTTCCCTCCGTCTGTGTTTTACTAGCCGTGTGGTGGTCACGACGGGCAGTCGTACGGAGTTTCCGACCGAGAGTACTTTCCGTACCGTGCTAGCTTTAGCTTCGCTTCCGCACTTCCTTTTGTAGGTAGAAAGATATCAACTGCCGTCTTTCCTTTATTAATAGTTGTATATGTTCCCCTGCCTGTTTAGAGCCAGTAGGAGATTGGTAGTCCCTACTGAGCTTCTGTTGTGAAGCTCATCCCTCTGTTTTCCAGGTGAGTCTTCCCAGCAGCGGCAGGGCGCGCGTCGGGCGGAGGAGACGGGGCGGTAGTCTTGGTCCCCGTAGCTAGCAGTGGTTCCCCCTCTCAGTGTACGTCACCCTCGGGGTATGCCCCTAAGGGACTTGTCTCTCCCCTTTCCTTACTTGTACTAGTGTGCGTGCGTTGGGACTGTACTTAGAGCGGTACGCAGCGGTCTCGCTTTACCTTCCTGTTTCCGCTTGTACGCTTCTAGCTTAGCAGTTGACGTTTACCTCCGTTACATATCCTGTCAGACGCGTGTTCTAGCCCTTCCGGGTCCCCCGGGTCCGTGGGCGGCGACCGCGAAAATCGGGTCCTCGGCGTGGGCCGAGGGTCGGGTTCTCGGGTCGTTACAGTTGGTATCAGAGCTTGGTCTGACAGGACTTGTAGTGGATCTAAACTGCAACAGTAAGTCCCAACAATAGTACAAGTACACTGCTAGCCGCCCGAGAGGTATTTGTAACCTTTGTCAGTTGTGTTGCCATGTAGGTTATGGCTCCGCGTAGGCGCAGTCAGGCTAGGCAGCTGGTTGAGCAGCAGGATGAGTCCGACGTGCCCGCTCAGGGGCAGGTTCAGGAGGAGGTGTCCGTGGAGGAGTCAGTGGCACAACCTCAGGGTGCACAGGCAGCAACAGCAGAGGCAGCGGCGGCAGGTGGGCAGCAGCAGCAGGAGTACCACCCTCAGCCTCAGCAGTATGCAGACTGGTTTCCCATGGCCGAGCAGTTCTTCAGAGCTATGTACCAGGGAGCGTGGCAACCCGGGCAGGCAGCAGCAGGTATCCCGTTTCCGGTGCCTCCCCCAGCGGTACCGGAGCAGCAGCAGGAGGTGGAGCCAGAGGTGGAGCAGCCAGTCCGCCAGCAGCGGTCGGGTACTGGGAGTACCCGGTCCGGTCAGCGGAGGGCAGCGGTGTCGGAGGCGAGGACCGCTCTCCTTGAGAGGTTCCTGCGTCTTCGCCCACCAATGTTCCACGGTGAGTATGATCCCGATAAGGCAGAGAGCTGGACCCATGAGTTGGAGCGCATCTTCGAGACGATGGAGTGCGCTGAGGAGGACCAGGTTCGACTAGGGGTGTACCAGCTCAAGGGAGCAGCCCACGAGTGGTGGAGAGTTCAGAGGCAGACGCACTTCCCAGAGCAGCGGTTGGAGCGGATCACTTGGCAGCGGTTTGTGGAGGTCTTCCACGGCGAGTACTTCCCCGACTATGCTCGACGTGAGAGACGGGATCAGTTCCACACGTTGGTTCAGGGCGACCTCACAGTTTCTCAGTACCACCAGAGGTTTGTCCGGTTGTTGAGGCATGTGCCTCATGTAGCAGGCAGTGACCAGGCTTGTGCAGAGAGGTTTATAGCAGGGCTGAGACCAGACCTGAGGTGGGGTGTGACGTCACACATGTGTACCACCTTGGGAGAGGCCGTGGCGAAGGCCACCGCCTTGGACAGAGAGACCTGGCAGCCTCAGCAGCAGCAGCCGCAGTAGCAGCAGCAGGGAGGAGCCTCTTCCAGGTCCTCGCCTTACCAGCGTCCAGCAGGCAGCCGCGGTAGTGCGACTTCCTCTTCCTCCGGCTCGGGCAGTTCTGGCAGTGCCGGAATTCGCTCGTAGTTTAGGAAGTTGTCTACTCGCGGGGGCGGACGTAGCCGTCAGCAGAGGCGTCAGTCCAGGTTTGCAGAGCAGTCAGTACAGCAGGGTGCTGAGCAGGGCAGTCAGGAGCCAGTGTGCTACACTTGTGGTTTGCCAGGCCACTTCAGGAGGGATTGCCCCATGGGGCAAGCCCCGCAGCAGCAGCAGCCAGTGCAGTACGCGCAGCAGCCACCTCAGTACCAGTACCCTCCCCAGCAGCAGGCACCGCGCCAGCAGCAGCGGGGGCAGTACCAGCAGCCAGCTCAGCAGTTTCCGCAGCAGCAGCAGTACCAGCCGTACCAGCAGCAGCAGCAGTACCCCCAGCAGCCGCCACAGCAGCAGCCGGCACCGCAGCGTGGTCGTGGTCGTGGTCGTGTGATGGCGCTCACCCGGGAGCAGGCAGAGGCGTCAAACTTGGTTATAGGTACTCTACCTATCCTTGGCAGAGCTGCTCGTGTTTTGGTTGATCCCGGTGCTTCCTTGTGTTTTGCTTCCGAGAAGTTTTTCGAGTCTCTTGCTTGTCACGCTCCTGAGAGGCAGTGTGACGTGATGGTCGATCTCCCGTCTGGTGACTATATGCGTTCCTTTGGTTACCTGGAGGGTGTGGTGGTCGAGGTTGAGGGTCACCAGTTGCCGGCCAGGTTGTACGCGCTGCAGCTTTGCGACTTCGACGTCATCCTGGGCATGGACTGGTTGGAGGCTCACTCAGCCGTGGTTGATTGCCAGAGGAAGACCGTTCGGTTCGAGATACCTGGAGCACCTGTTCTCTGCTTTCGAGGTATCCGGTCTACCCGTCGGCCGTTCATTTCTTTCTGTAAGGCTCGTCGTTTGATCCGTGATGGCTGCGTTGCTTACCTTGCTTCGGTCTGTTCCTTGGAGCCTAGCGGGTCTTCAGTTTTTGATGTGCCAGTTGTTTCTGAGTTTTCTGACGTGTTTCCGGAGGATCTACCTGGGTTGCCGCCTGAGCGAGAGGTAGAGTTCTCCGTCGAGCTTTTGCCTGGTACGATGCCTTTGTCCAAGGCACCTTACCGGATGGCCCCGGCGGAGCTGCGTGAGTTGAAGCGCCAGTTGCAGGAGCTTCTTGAGCTGGGCTTCATTCGCCCGAGTCGTTCGCCGTGGGGTGCGCCTGTTTTGTTTGTGCGGAAAAAGGATGGTAGTCTTCGTTTGTGCATCGATTATCGGCAGTTGAACTAGGTCACTGTGAAGAACAGGTACCCGTTGCCGAGAATTGATGATTTGTTTGATCAGTTGCAATCGGCCCGAGTTTTCTCGAAGATCGACTTGAGATCCGGCTACTACCAGCTGCGGATCAGAGAGTCGGATGTTGGTTTGACGGCTTTCCGTTCCAGGTACGGTCACTTTGAGTTCGTCGTGATGCCGTTTGGGCTGACGAACGCACCTGCAGCATTCATGGATCTGATGCATAGGGTGTTCAGTGAGTACCTAGACCGCTTTGTTGTTGTTTTTGTTGATGATATTCTGGTCTACTCGGCTTCTGAAGAGGAGCACGAGGAGCACCTGAGGATCGTGCTGGAGACCCTGCGGAGTCACCGCCTTTATGCCAAGTTCGACAAGTGCGAATTTTGGCTGAAGAGGTGCACTTTCTTGGGCACGTGATCTCGGGTTCTGGTGTGGCAGTGGATCCGGCCAAGGTTGAGGCCGTGTTGTCGTGGGAGCAGCCCACATCGGTGTTTGAGGTCCGCAGTTTTCTGGGTCTGGCAGGTTACTACCGGAGGTTCATCCAGGATTTCGCCAAGATTGCAGCACCGTTGACTCGGTTGACGAGGCAGGACACCAGGTTTGTTTGGTCAGAGGACTGTGAGCAGAGTTTCTTGGAGCTGAAGACGAGGTTGACTTCAGCGCCAGTGTTGGTCTTGCCGTCGGGCACCGGTGGGTTCGTGGTTTACACCGATGCGTCGAGGTCAGGTTTGGGTGCCGTGCTGATGCAGCATGGTGGGGTCGTTGCCTATGCTTCTCGGCAGCTCAAGAAGCATGAGGAGAACTATCCCACCCACGACTTGGAGCTGGCAGCAGTGGTGTTCGCTCTCAAGTTGTGGAGGCACTACCTGTATGGCGAGGCTTTTCAGATCTTCACCGATCACCAGAGTTTGCAGTACATCTTCACCCAGAGGGATTTGAACTCGAGGCAGCGCCGTTGGATGGAGTATTTGAAGGACTACGACCTAACCCTCTCCTATCATCCAGGAAAGGCTAACGTTGTAGCCGATGCCTTGAGCAGGCGCGTGCGTTTGAGTTCGCTGATGGTCAGAGAGTGGAGGCTTTGAGGAGCTGTCCCAGGGAGTGTTCGTTCCGTCGAGGACCAGAGATCGTGCCGTGGCTTCCAGTTTGTCAGTTCGGCCGTCACTGTTCAGGCAGGTGTTGCAGGCGCAGCGAGCAGATGCAGAGTTAGCAGACATTTTGCGGATGCCAGATGTAGAGCTCAGCGAGGACAGCGAGGTCAGATTCAGAGGCCGCTTGTACGTTCCTGAGGAGGCGCGCCAGGCGGTGTTGTCAGAGGCTCACAGATCGAGGTATGTCGTTCATCCTGGTTCCACCAAGATGTACCATTGCTTGAGGAGGTCCTTCTGGTGGCCAGGGATGAAGAGGGGCGTGGCAGAGTTTGTTGCCCGGTGCCTTACCTGTCAACAGGTGAAGGCCGAGCATCAGCGTCCTGGTGGTGAGTTGCAGTCGTTGCCCATTCCTGAGTGGAAGTGGGACGACATCACCATGGACTTTGTGGTTGGTTTGCCCCGTACCCCGCAGAGGCATGATGGTATTTGGGTGATTGTGGATCGTTTGACCAAGGCAGCGCATTTTCTTCCGATCAGAATGTCGTGGTCAGTGGACAGGTTAGCCAGGCTGTACGTGGACAGAGTTGTTTCGTTGCACGGGATCCCAGTTTCAGTCGTCTCCGACAGAGATCCGAGGTTCACGTCAGGGTTTTGGCGCAGTCTTCAGAGAGCACTGGGTACAGACTTGAGGTTCAGCACAGCATACCACCCGCAGACAGACGGTCAGTCAGAGCGGACCATTCGGACACTGGAGGATATGCTGAGAGCGTGCTGTTTAGACTGGAGCGGCACTTGGGAGTCTCACCTTCCGATGGTAGAGTTCGCGTATAACAACAGTTATCACTCGAGCATCAGAATGGCGCCGTACGAGGCCTTGTACGGTCGCCCGTGCAGGACACCTCTTCACTGGTTCGAGGTTGGTGAGAGGCAGCTTTTGGGGCCAGAGTTGGTGCAGCAGTGCGCAGAGACAGTCAGTTTGGTCAGACAGAGGCTTCGGGCAGCACAGAGCAGGCAGAAGAGTTATGCGGATGTCCGCAGGAGACCGCTAGAGTTCAGCGTCGGTGACCTGGTCTTCCTGCGGGTCTCGCCGACCAAAGGGGTCATGAGGTTTGGCAGGAGGGGAAAGCTCAGTCCCAGATATATTGGGCCTTTCCCCATTTCTGAGAGGGTCGGCGAGGTGGCTTACAGGCTGAGTCTTCCGGCAGAGCTAGCAGGTGTGCACAGCGTTTTCCACGTTTCACAGCTCAGGAGATACGTCGCAGATCCTTCGCACGTGTTGGACTACTCGCAGCTAGAGGTAGCGCCAGATTTGTCAGTGCCAGAGTACCCAGTTAGTGTTGTCGACCGCAGAGTTCAGCAGTTGCGCAGGAAGCAGATTCCGCTGGTTAAGGTCGTTTGGCAGAACCGCGTCGGTGGCGAGGCCACCTGGGAGCGCGAGGATGAGATGCAGGAGCAGTTTCCTTACTTGTTTGATTGATCGGTATGTGGTGATCTCCCCTTTTGTCGTCTTCCGGGTTGAGACCGAGTTGTTTTCATTTCGAGGACGAAATGTCTTAAGGAGGGAGGGTTGTAACACCCCGGCCCCCTTGGGCCTTAGGCCCCGTCCTGAGGTCGCGACAGGCGCCCTGGCCGCGACATGGTCGCGGCAGAGCGGCCTGCCGCGACAGGATTGGCGGTTCGTGTCGCGGTGGGGGTGACTGTCGCGTTCTTGGCGCGTCGCCCCTGGCTGTCGCGACTGTGTTCTGACAGGACTTGACCGCTGTCCTGTCCGTCAGAACGGTCGTGTCGGGTGGCAGGGTCGTCGGCGTTGACGCGACCTGTCAGGCCGTCGCGACTGCTTTTCCGTCTTCGAGGTTTGACCGTGCTTTTGGTGTCGCGCCTTGGCGGGCGGTCGCGACATGGTCGCGACGCTCCTGGGCGTCGCGACAGTGTCTTGTCGCGCCGGGCCGCTGCGCCGCGTTCTGGGGGCCATCGGTTCAAAACCGAAGGCGCGCCCCATTTTCCCTCTCTCGCCCCTTTCACTCTTTCTCCTCTCTCTCGAGCTCTCTCGCGGTTTCTCGGTGTTTCTCCTTGCTCGCGGTGCTCGTGCTGAGGCGTGGACGTGCCGTTCGTGCAGGGGTCGTGCTTGCGACGTGCGGTGCGAGGAGGAGGAGGAGGAGGAGTTCTTTCCTACGAGAAGGCCTTAACGGGTTCGTTCTTCGTGTGGAGGTAGGGACTCTTGATCCTCTCGCCCTAAGCATGATCCCTTCCCCCTCTTGACCGTGGTTTCCTTGTGGTTTGGGGTTTGGGAGTGTGAGAACTCCATGCTCGAGTTGAGTGAGGTTTCCTTCGAGCGTAGATCCATGCTTTGAGGGATCGTGGGTGGTTTGGTGGATTTATAGCTTTCAATATACATGGTGCATGATCCCCTCCCCCATTGTGGATGTTGTTTAGCGTTTTGAGGAGGGTTCCCGGAGAGACTGTTCCGGAACCCTGCTCGGCTGGTGACGCGGTCGCCTCGGAGGCCGCGATCATGTCGCGGTGGTGCGCCCGACCGCGACATGGTCGCGACGCTCCTGTGCGTCGCGTCCAGGTCGCGACCTGCTAGGGCGTCGCGACATGGTCGCGACGGCCCGCTGCGTCGCGACTCCGACCGAGAGACAGGTTTGGTCTTTCCCGTTTCCGCTCTTCTTTTACTGTTCCCGTGGCACTTGTGCTAGTTCCCTAGTGCGGTCTACACTAGTCTTTCGCCCGGTGCTCGGCACTTGAGGGCTTGTTCCGTGTGAGAGGTTGTTACCGTTACCTGGGACCCCCGTCCTCGGGAGCCTGTTGAGGGAGTACTCCGGGCTACGAGTGTGCTCGAGTTGGCAGCCACTTAGGCGGACTCCGGAGCTTAGGGGAAAACGGTGGTTAGGACAGTGGCGTGTGAGTCGCTTGCAGAGCTCTCGTGGGTGGTCTGGGACGCCGAGGACAGTTAGGAGTTCTACCCGGCGCAGGCCAGCCAGTCCTTCTTCTCACTGCCTCGCTCTTTGCGGCCCCGGAACCGCTTAGGGAGGCCAGGCGTGAGACCGTAGTCCGGCCAGACTACGGCGGTTACTGTTGTGTACTTGTGTTCTACCTCGCTCTGACGAGACGTGAGGGTCAGGACCCGGGTCGAGGATAAGACGTCGGCGGACGCACCTAACCGTGACTAGTGGTAGTGCTTCCGTAGCTAGTGTCCCTTGTCCAGGCGGAGTTCCCTCCGTCTGTGTTTTACTAGCCGTGTGGTGGTCACGACGGGCAGTCGTACGGAGTTTCCGACCGAGAGTACTTTCCGTACCGTGCTAGCTTTAGCTTCGCTTCCGCACTTCCTTTTGTAGGTAGAAAGATATCAACTGCCGTCTTTCCTTTATTAATAGTTGTATATGTTCCCCTGCCTGTTTAGAGCCAGTAGGAGATTGGTAGTCCCTACTGAGCTTCTGTTGTGAAGCTCATCCCTCTGTTTTCCAGGTGAGTCTTCCCAGCAGCGGCAGGGCGCGCGTCGGGCGGAGGAGACGGGGCGGTAGTCTTGGTCCCCGTAGCTAGCAGTGGTTCCCCCTCTCAGTGTACGTCACCCTCGGGGTATGCCCCTAAGGGACTTGTCTCTCCCCTTTCCTTACTTGTACTAGTGTGCGTGCGTTGGGACTGTACTTAGAGCGGTACGCAGCGGTCTCGCTTTACCTTCCTGTTTCCGCTTGTACGCTTCTAGCTTAGCAGTTGACGTTTACCTCCGTTACATATCCTGTCAGACGCGTGTTCTAGCCCTTCCGGGTCCCCCGGGTCCGTGGGCGGCGACCGCGAAAATCGGGTCCTCGGCGTGGGCCGAGGGTCGGGTTCTCGGGTCGTTACAGTTATAGCCTGGCTGTGCCTAGTTCCCGTGGGCGTCGTTGGTCTGGACTTGTGCGGACCTATGCTTCTGGTGGTTTCCGCTCGTGTTTTCTCTATTCGTAGTCCCATTCTTGGGTGCCAGTCTGTGGTGGCACCGGCGAGTGTGGTTTCCCGACCTGGTGGTGTGTCTAGGGTCCGAGGTGGTTCTGCTTATGGGCCCTCGATCTTGTGGAGGTCTGAGGTGGTCGTGCTTGAGGTGAGACGTCGTTCTCACCTGGTTCTTGCGTGGTCTCGGTGGGTGTGCCGAGGGTTGCTTCTGCTTTGTGCCCGACTCCATTGGTTTCTGTGAGAGTCATGTGTGTGGCCCGACCTAGGTTGGTGGTCGTGGCGTTGTGCTGTTCTCTTCCGCTGCTTAGTAGTACACTGCTATAGATGTTACTCAATTTACAGCTTTCTAGGGTAGTGTCCTATTTTCGGAGTTCCTGCTGCTCTGGCCGGTGAGGGACTGGTAATCCCTACTGGGCCTTGTTCACGAGGCTCACCCCCTACTCTTTTCAGCTAGGGGCTCGTCGTCGCGGGAGCTCAGTGTCGGACGGGTTGCGGAGGTAGCTGTGGCGCCGTGTGTTGTCAGCAGCAGTGAGAGCTCTTGTACCCGAGTGAGCTGAGAGATGTGTTTTGCAAGTCCTCGGGGTATGCCCCTTAAGGACTACACCTTTCTTCTTGTACCTGTGCTTTTGCTTGGGACACGTTGTATAGACCTTCGTATATTGTACATATTGTTATAGTTATTTAAATTCAGTGCATATCTCACTAGACTATTTCTTCTAACCCTTCTGGATTTTCGGATCCGTGGGTGGCGACGCGACCTTCAGGGTCCCTGGCAGGGGTCCGGGAGGTCGGGTCGTTACCGTGGTATCAGAGAGGGTGTCTACTGAGATTTGTAAGGAAGTAATAACTATAGTTGTCCTAAAGAAAGGTTCTAGCACGCTGCTGACATCGTCCGACTAGTGTTAGGCTTGTGCTTTCAATTGTTTTGCAGGTGTGCGGCTTCCCTGTAAGATTCATGTGCGCGCTGCAGTGGGTTGCAGTTGTTGCTGCGTCGCGTGCGTGGCGAGTGTGGTCACTTGGTGTGTTCATACCGTGGTGGTGCGGTCGGCGCTGGACTCGCTGGCAGTGGTCTTCCCCATGTGGAGGACGATTGCAGGCAAGTCCAGGCGCTATGTTCTTCGTCGTCTTCGGCGATTTGAGTGTGTGTGCGTCGCGAAGGCTGAGAGAGCCTGCGTGTGGTGTGGCCTTCACTGGTGTAGGGTTGTTGCCTGTGGAACCGGTCGAAGTGTCCTTGCCTTGTTGGTTGTTCACTTGTTGTTGGGGTGTGTGCTGTCGTGGTTGTGTGTGTGGTCTTCTGTCTGTTCACTGTGCTCTGCTTGGTCGGCGTTGTTTCTTGGGCTAAGCAAGTGTTCTGTGTGCCGTGTTGCATCACTGGTTGAGCGCTGCGACACTTGCCTGTGGTTGTTGTTGGCCTGGTGCTGGCTGGTTGTGAACTCTGGTGAGGTGCTCCTGGAGTTCTTCTCTGTTGGTTCTAGCGAAAGTGAGGTTTCTCCAGAACTGTGTTGTGTTCGTTTTTGGTTGCTGTTGCGTTGCCCTCCGGGTCGAGGTGCATCGCTTGGTTTCCCGGTGTTCTGGTGAGGTTTCCCAGAACCGTTTGTTGTTGTCCTGGTGAGGGTTCTCACAGGACTGTTCCATGCTCGTTTCTGCTATAGCGGTGCTGCCTCAGGGTCTGAGGTATGCTGTTGTTTTGGCTGGTGCGTTCTGGTGGGTTTCCCAGAATGGTGCCTTGGTGGTTCTGGTGAAGGTTCTTCCCAGGATCGTCCTTTTGTCGCTTCTGGCGGAGGTTCTTCCCAGGAGTGCTTTGTGTTCATTTCGGGCCACCACTGTGTTGCCCCTGTGGTTCGAAGTGTGCCGTTTGGTTGGGCTGCGTTATGGCGAGGTTCTCCCAGGACGGCTCTTGGCGCTTTGGGGTGGAGGTTCTCCCCAGAGCCGCTTCACATTGTTTTGGTCGTCGCTACTCTCTCTCTGTAGAAATGAGCTGTCATTGTCGCCGGTTGGACTGTCTGTGTTACAGTCTGCTTGGTCGTTTCCGGTCAAGGCATTGTGCGCTTAGCCGTGTGTCTGGATGTTGCGCTGGACAGGTTGCCTTGCTATTCGTTTATGAGTTTCCCGACTGCGCTGGTGGGACTTTGTGTGTCCCCAAGGCCAGATGGTTTGTTTCATTTTTCGCGCCCTGCGTGCTCTCCCAGATGGTGGTCTGGTGAGTGCCGTGGGTGTTTGGCGGGCTGTGCTTCTTGTGGAAGTGCCAGTCTTGTGCTGTGGTTTTATCCCCCTCTCGTTGGTGGAAGAGACTCATTGTGTGTGTCTCCTTCCCCTGCTTTCCGTTGGTTGCTCGGGGTGGCGATGCTTCATTGTGGTATTGTGTTGCCGGGGTGCGCATCGTTGCGACCTTCTGGTGGAGTCATCTTCCCTTAAGTTGTTTTTGGGTTGAGCTAGTTGCTCCTCTCGTGCCGATGTTTTCTTATGGCACCGTGGGTCGGTGGACCTGTTCGTGCCGTTTGTCGTTGTGATGGTTTCTTGCTACCTGCCTGGAGAATTGGGGCATTGGGTCCCTGTTGGTTTGGTGTGAGGTAGTACCGTTTTCTTGTTGGGTTGCTTGCGTGAGCATTGTTCCGCTGTGCATTTCTTGCTTGGCTTGCTCATGTAAGTGTTATTTCAGTGTGTGCCTCGGCTTGTGCCTTGGAGGCTTTTCGTGTCGTCGCTTTGGTATTGGCCTCTTTATCAGTCGTGATAGAGGTGGTGCTTCTTGCTCTTGCGCGCTAGGGAGTTGCTGTGGTTTTCGGTCCCCATGCGGCAGAGTCGGTTCTTCGTGTTTTGGTATGCTTCTTGGAGCCGACGTGGTTGTTGCACTCTTGAAGAAGTTGTCGGCTTTCCGTGTGCTTCCCTTGTGGGTCTCTGGTGGAGAGTCCCCTTCGGTGGGCCCTGAGTTGTCTCGGGCAGTTGGTGCGGTTGTGTGTGCTGCACCTCGAGCGTTTTTCGATGCTTCAGGTTTTTGTGCCCCAAGGGTAGGGGCCGGCATGGCCTGTTGTGCCCTTTTAGGCTTGCGGTCCTTTGCGTGTGACTTCTGGTGGGTCTCTCGTGAAGTCTTGTGGTTGTACTGTTACCGCTGTGGGGTGGCTGCTTTGCCTTGTTCAGGTAGCCCTATCGGTGGTACGCCAGGCTCTGGTTGTGGCATGTGTCCAGGTTTTCCCTCTCGCTTTGGGAGCGAGAGTGTTCGGTTGTGGTACCCTACTTCGGTCTGGGTCCCTCTGAGGTCGACGTGTTGTTCTCGACCTCTGCGGTTGTTTTGGTTCCCGTGTGGTTGTGCGTCTTTTTGTTGGTTGGCACGTTGGTACCCGCGCTGAGCTCTGTGTGCGCGTGGCGGGTGTGCTGCCAACTCTCGTTGGTTCTTCGGTTGTGCGTGGTGTTGGTGAGTCTGGAAGCCGATGGCAGAGTCTCCTGTCGGTTCGTCTGGTGACAGTGAGGCTTATTGGCTTGCTAGTACTCAACCACGTGGTTTGTCGACGTTGGGAGGTGTCTGGCTTTGGCTTAACCTCAGACGTCTTTCGTGCTTCCGTCATGGTGTGCCACATTGTGGAGCATGTAACTCCCAGTTTTTGTGGCTCCGCATGCATTTGGTGTCGTTGTCGGACCACGAGGACGGTCTGGGTGAGACCTATTGGTGACAGTGGATACCATTTTCACGTGTGGAGGTTTCTCCGTGTGCATTTGCTGTCCCTGTTGGACCGCGAGGAAGGTCTGGGTGAGACCTAGTGGTGACAGTGGTTGTCGTTCCGTGTGTTGTAGATCCTCCGTGAGCATGATGTCACTCTGGTTCTCGTCGCTCGCGTGACTTCTCGGTTGGGCCGGTGACCGGTGCTAGCTGTTGCTGGTAGCGTGATGTCGTTCCCCTGAGACTTGTGATTGGTTCTCAAGTGGTTTTCGTGTTGCTGCTGGCAACTGCATCCTCTGTTGGGTTTTACTGGCGACAGAGTAGGTTGCTGGTTGGTTGGTCCCAACAGTGGGGTCTGTTGGTGGCTGCAGCTATGCGGTTCTCGGCTGACGTTTTCTGCCGCTCAGGCTGGTTTTGGCATTGCTTGGCACTTGTGGGGTTGTCGTTCCATTTGGACACCCCACGTGTGGCTGAAGCGAGCCATTGGTTTTTGGTTGTGTGCTCCACTCGTGTGTTTTAGAGCTCGTTGTGCTAGCCGTTGGTTTTCCGGCTTCGTGTGCCCGCACGCATTTGGCGGTGTGGTTGTTGCCACGAGGAAGTCATGTTGAGATCTTCGCGCTAGTCTTACGTCTACTCTATGTGCTTCGTTTTGTGCCTCGTGATCTTTTGGGCTTGCCCCAATTTCAAGGATGAAATTGTTTTAAGGGGGGTAGAATGTAAGACCTAGCTTCCCAGCTTTCCGTCCGGTGTTCTGGATGACTGGCCACTAATGCGTCCAGGCTGGGCGACGCATTAGTGTTGCGTCTTGGGTGTCCGACACGACAGTCATCCTTGTCGTGACGAGGGTGTGCATCGCGTTCTTGTCGCGCCCTGCTTGCTTGTCGTGTTCTTGTCGCGACCGGTCAACGGGTCGCGACAGTGTTTGTCGTGTTTCGCTGTGCGGTCGTCTAACGCCTGTCACAGTGGCAGGTGCGTCAGTACGGCCTGTCGCGGCGTCCGGGGACGACGTGTTCTTGTCGCGGTCCGTTGACTCATCACGTTAAGGTTCTTAACGCGACGGGGCGGTCCGTCACGTCTCGGGGGATGAAGGCTACAAGCCTTGGCCGATGCCCCTTTCCCCCTTCTCTCCTCTTCTTCCCTTTCCCCTCTTCTCTGGCGATGGGGAGGTTCCCCTCCGGCGATCGGGGCGTGGTGGCACTGGCGGGCTCGTGGCGGAGCGGCGTCGTGGAGCAAGGAGGAGGGGTCGTGCTGTCGTGAAGGCCCTCTTTGGGGTTCGTTCTTCATGAAAGGTAGGGATTATAAGGCCCCGAAATTTCCTTTTCTTTTCCCCACTTATATTTTATGTATATGATGGTTGCTCATTCTTGCATAAATGGCGTGCATTGTAGCACCCTGAAAATTTTAATATATAAAGAAATCAAATTAATAAAAGGTTGGAGGGACTTCCAACATTATATATTAATGACCCAATATCATAAGGGTCAATGGACATCAATTGGCCCAATAATCAAATAAAGCTAGAAAATGCATGGAAATTCGTAACTCTAAATGGCTAAAATTAGAAAGAGGCATTTGAGTTGAATTGGGATGCAATCATGCATTCTTGGCAACCCAAATTCGTGCCTATCTATGGTGGGAGGTTTTCTAAAGCCTCACACACTCTAAGGGAGGAAGGAATCCTCAAAGATAGGAAACTGCCCTGTCAAAACCGCAGCTTAGCTTTCCTAGTTATAATAGGACTCCTAAAACACCATGGTTGCTTAAATACTCTTCACCAAAACCTAAGAACGAGTTTTAGAACTTGCTGGGGTCGTGTGGAGAGTGTGGAGAAGTTCTTGGTGGCTGGGGAGCAGGAGATCATCCACACCAAGTCGTTCTTCTTCCCCTGTTTCGTCTGCTGCGACCTGCACAGACCATCATCTTGAAGTCGACCAAAGGTGAGTCAAACCTAAACAAAACCTTGCAAGGCTTATACCCCTGGAAAGAGGGTCAAGGCCACGTTCTAACCCAAGTGTACATTCTCAAATTCCATGCAGTATACACGGAGCAGTAAGCGTTTTCCTCTGAGTGTCTGAACTCGGGTTTTCTGGAAAAATGAGACTTCTTCAACCCAGAAGGTAGGTTTTCTCAGGCCAAATCTTAATATATCCTATACCAATGTGTAGAGCATCAAGTTAGCTTTCTTTTCCCGCTGGTTCATCGAACTCTAATGAGTATATTTTGAGTTATAAGTGTCTTTCCAAAGTCGCGCACTGTTAGGGTTTTTCCCGTTCTTCTTATTATGTACGTGATTCAAGACTGAATTGACTAGCTTCCTTCACAAACGTTTTTCTAATTGGAGTCACGATTATCTTTTATGTTGGACGTTTTGTCCAAAAATCCTTGGTTAGAGAGTTACAGGCGTGGGAATAGAGTCACTGCATGATACTGGGATTTCGGGCTACACTTGACATTTGTTCTTCTTCATGTTTTCTCGGGATTCGAGACGTAATTTGATCAAACCCCAACATCAAAGTTCTTCTACTAGTTGTCCTCGTCACCTTTTGTGTTGAACGTTTTATCTAAATGTCATTAGTTAGAGAGTTATAAGATGGGTAAGTGAATCGCTGCATGACACATGTTTTTGGGTCACACTTGACCATATGTTTTGTTCTGGAGGGCAGCTAGTGTCGACACTACCCCATCTAGTGTCGACACACTGTCCCAAGGCAGCCCAGAGAGTGTTCTGGGAAGCCCTCTAGTGTCGACACTACCCCATCTAGTGTCGACACCCTGTCCCAAACAGCCTAAAAAGTGTTCTGGGAAAGCCATCTAGTGTCGACACTGCCTCATCTAGTGTCGACACACTGTCCCAGTTTTTCCCAGGAAGTTCTGGGAAACTGATCTAGTGTCGACACTACCCATCTAGTGTCGACACACTGCCCCATTTTTCTAGAAGGTCTTTGGAACTGTCTCTAGTGTCGACACTACCTGACTAGTTTGTCATGTTTCTGCTGTTTTGAAGCATGGTGTCGACACCAGCATGGATTGGTCGACACTACCTTTACAAGATATTGCATATTTTGGTTCTGTTCATTACATAATGACTATTTAATGGCTTAAAAGTGTGTTAACCATTGAAAAATCCCTAATTTACATGAATACTATTCTAATTGCTTTCTTAATGATATGATCATACATGAAACTTGTGATTACTCTTGTTACCATTCTAGCTTGCTTAAGTGATAAATTTTATCTTAAAATCTTGTAAACCCATTTGTAGCTAAATGCATTTTCCATGGCATGCCATCATGTTAAGTGTTTTTCCGAGAGTCGAGACTGACGGATTGTGAATTTACACATGTGCATTCTACACACTTATACGTCTAGGGCGTGCACTTCTTTCTGTTCTTGTCCTCGTGAGTGGGAATTGCCATCTTGACTAAGCTATAAATGTAAAGATTGAACTAAATTGTAAATCTTATCATTCAGCTGCCGAATTTATCTCTTGACTATTGTCCTCATGGAATCATGTTCAATTTATTTATTTCTTCTCATCATCAACATGAACATGACATTACACATGCTTATCTTTTTGAAACTCTCATTGGCCATTATAACGACTGTGGATATCTACATTTAAAATTTACATGAGATGGCTGACAGGGCAACGAGTGTGTCAAGGGCTCCAGTCTAGCCCCAATGACGGCGAGTTAAATATATGTTAACCATGGGGTATAATGATTACTGGCGTGCCATGTGCTGGGAGTACTTTCTTGCTTGTTGAATGTTAGATACATAACCACATACACGTGTCCTGGTGTAGCACCCTGGAAAATTTAATATATATAGAAATAAAATTTAATAAAAATGTCGGAGGGACCTCCAACATTATTTATAATGACCCAATATCATAAGCGGGTCAATGGACATCAATTGGCCCAATAATCAAATAAAGCTAGAGAATGCATAGAAATCGTAACTCTAAATAGGCTGAAATTGGAAAAGAGGCAATTTAAGTGGAATTGGGATGCAATCTTACATTCTTGGCAACCCAAATTCGTGCCTATCTATGGTGGAAGGTTCCTAAAGCCTCACACACTCTAAGGGAGGAAAGAATCCTCAAAAGATAGGAAACTGTCTGTCAGAACCGCAGCTTAGCTTTCTAGTTATAATAGGACTACTAAACACCATGGTTTCTTAAGTACTCTACACCAAAACCTAGGAACGAGTTTAGAACTGCTGGGGTAGTGTGGAGAAGTTCTTGGTGGCTGGGGAGCAGGAGGTCATCCACACCAAGGCGTTGTCTTCCCCTGTTTAGTCTGCTGCGACTTGCACAGACCATCATCTTGAAATCGACCAAAGGTGAGTCAAACCTAAACCAAACCTTGCAAGGTTATACCCTGGAAAGAGGGTCAAGGCTACGTTCTAACCCAA